>OZ024855.1:13192168-13269668 GCA_964017155.1 Oasisia sp. SBJ-2009
GGAAATGTCCATCCAAATAGTTGTATCCAATTCAATATCAACTTTCGAGTAACATGACGTAGATTCATATAGAAAGCACTGTACATTATTCGCGACTTTCCGTTCAAATGCAAAACATAATTATTATACCAAGTATAACAACCATTAAGTTCACAAACATTTAAAATAAAAAGTAAATAATTATTGTTCTGTCATCTTAGAAAGTACCACTAGTTCTCACAGTTTCCGATATATAACACAAAAACATGTCGATTGTTTATGTAACTATACAAATATTAAGTATAACATAAGGTCTAAATGCGTTCTTGTTCTGATATATGAAAGCAATTCGTAGTGTTTTAAAATGTATTGTATTATATTCTAGAAGGAGCAGTTTAGACATAAATATGATATGTTTGTTTGTACGATGCATCAATATTGTAAAAGGATTCACAAAAGAAATATATGCGAAACGTTACACCGTGATGAGGCAAACTGTCTGATGTTAACGTATCGAATTTATGTGTAACGGTGTGTCCATTCTAAATAACGTTCACCAAATCGTACAAAAGACAATTATATAATTTCCCAAAATATTTTACACATATATATATATATATCTCTGTTATTTTAACCCCACACAATGCAGGTTCGTATACACAAGTTACCGAAATAATAAACAAAGACATACATCATGTATCCGTGTTTCTGCCGTAGTGATCCTTCTCCAACGACGTTGCGTGAAAGCGGCCTTGTTATTATCGTCACTTGAGAACATACCTGCTGGCTTATATATGACTGTACACATACGCCAGAAACGTGGTGAGTTCGACCTCTGGGTGCAACTATAATACATTGCCAATGCACTGAGCCTGCCTGCACCACGTCGCCCACCACAGTGGAGTGTCTAAACGTGAGAGCAGTGCAAATGGAGCAAACACGTTATGAGAAACATACTTTATTTCACGACAATATACACGGTTTGTTTTTATCGTGTGGATGTCACAGGGTGCTGATGATTTATATTTACTCTTGTGTTGCGTAACTGACGCACACGCAAACAAACAAACAAACAAACATACATATACTGAGACAGTGATGTAACGGGCTGGCTCAACGTATAATCCAACTAACGGCACATGATTATACTGATGTAGTAAAACTTGCTTACAACTGGACAGAATCACCTAAGATTATTGTAAAGAATCACGTAGGCAAACTAATACTATCGCTATTAGCGGTGGTAACTATTGTGTTTATGTGTCAAGAGTATTTATACTCATGTTGTTTTTAGTGATGGAGTTGAGACGATAGAACGTAAAACCACCAAGCACGTATTCAATGCAACGACCCGAACTATTCGAACAAATTAAGGTATAAATGGACTACGCTAGTTCTTCGTATGTATTGACTCGATTTGTATGACTAGGACTCATTACATACTACAGAAATGGACAAGTTAATTATCCATCGTATTTACATAATGTATTATATTGCAAAGTATAATAGTTCTGAAGTGGATTAATGTATTCACAATGAAACACTGCTAATCATAAATGTTCGTTCATATGTCAAGTTAGCGTTGAAATAAGATTGAAATAAGAACTGTAGTGAACGAACTTGCATTATTAAATATGCACAATTATACGTTCTACAAGTCAATTACACCTGCTTTTTATATTCGACAGTATAAACTTATTTGTTTCTTTTTTTTATGTATACTATTTTAACCAGTAGCTGCACGGGCTATCGCTACCACCTGCTACCATAGGCATCACAATTTCGATTACCTGTGCTTTGTTAATAAACCATTGTCCTTCGCAATACAAACACATGAACGCAATAGTTATTAGACAATGTCCGTCATATGCGCTGTCAAACTGTAATAAAGTCTTCAATGCCGTATTCAGAATCACCACAATCCTCGTCGTCTACTCAGTCTTTCTTTTGGTTTGAAACACTGGTGTTTGGTCAACTGATCATGATGCCAATTACCCTCAAAACTGTTGCGAGAGATTTTGATCATGCACTGAATTCAAAGAAATTAACTTAACATTGTAAGGTTTTTATTTGATATATATTGTTGTACTTGCGAAATAATGTTATGCGTCTTCATTATAACGTGGTTTTATTAATTATTTAGTTTGTTTAGTTATCCGTCCTGTCACTGGGCACTTAGAAGCTATTGCAGTTGGAATAAATACAATACAATCCAATACAGTAAAATAATGATACTACAATATAGTAGAGTATATTACAGTACGGTACGGTGCGGTGCGGTGCGGTGCGGTGCGGTGCGGTGCGGTGCGGTGCGGTGCGGTGCGGTGCGGTGCGGTGCGGTGCGGTGCGGTGCGGTGCGGTGCGGTGCGGTGCGGTGCGGTGCGGTGCGGTGCGGTGCGGTGCGGTGCGGTGCGGTGCGGTGCGGTGCGGTGCGGTGCGGTGCGGTGCGGTGCGGTGCGGTGCGGTGCGGTGCGGTGCGGTGCGGTGCGGTGCGGTGCGGTGCGGTGCGGTGCGGTGCGGTGCGGTGCGGTGCGGTGCGATGCGATGCGATGCGATGCGATGCGATGCGATGCGATGCGATGCGATGCGATGCGATGCGATGCGATGCGATGCGATGCGATGCGATGCGATGCGATGCGATGCGATGCGATACGATACGATACGATACGATACGATACGATACGATACGATACGATACGATACGATACGATACGATACGATACGATACGATACGATACGATACGATACGATACGATACGATACGATACGATACGATACGATACGATACGATACGATACGATACGATACGATACGATACGATACGATACGATACGATACGATACGATACGATACGATACGATACGATACGATACGATACGATACGATACGATACGATACGATACGATACGATACGATACGATACGATACGATACGATACGATACGATACGATACGATACGATACGATACGATACGATACGATACGATACGATACGATACGATACGATACGATACGATACGATACGATACGATACGATACGATACGATACGATACGATACGATACGATACGATACGATACGATACGATACGATACGATACGATACGATACGATACGATACGATACGATACGATACGATACGATACGATACGATACGATACGATACGATACGATACGATACGATACGATACGATACGATACGATACGATACGATACGATACGATACGATACGATACGATACGATACGATACGATACGATACGATACGATACGATACGATACGATACGATACGATACGATACGATACGATACGATACGATACGATACGATACGATACGATACGATACGATACGATAAGATAAATGAAAACTTCAAGAGTACGTACATTACATATTCATGTTTTCTAAATATATGTATTGCTCCGCAGCATAAAGACATGCCGAATATACAGGTCTGAGGTAATGTCCACAGAGAACACAACATGTAACTGTAGAATCTGTGTCAAGTTAAACTAGGTTAATTGTTTACTCAAACTCTTCTATGTGCTTTGATATAAGTTGACAGTTACTTTGGTGGAAACCTTTTTACGACGAGTGCTGACTTAGCTTACCGTTAGTAAACGCAAATAAAGAGGACCGGTACATATACACATGGAACTGCATTTGGAAATCAACAGTGCCAAAACAAATTTCTTCGAAATTCATGTATGTGTTGGGGTCATTCTAGTGTGGGCTACTGTGTTATACCTTATTATTTTACGAAGACGTCTCGGTTGTAGTGTTTCTGACGTTTAGAATGTAAAGTTTCTCATTAGAGCAGTTGTCCGCCTGCTTTTTGCAACACATTTATTTGTCTGTATTGTACCACAAGTCGTCATCTGATAAAGGTTCTCCAATGTTTTTGTTCTATTATTTACTGTCAATTGCCCAGTAAATAAAACCCATACATTAAGCGAAACACTTTTTTATGTAACGCTATTGTTCCAGTATGATGGGAATGGGTGTTCTAAACTGACATTAATAGACTATAACTGTGAATTTCTAATAATAGAAGGTAGACTGGGTGAGAACATGTCTGGTGTGACACCCGGCCCAGCAAAACCAAGAGACTCGACACGCTTACACTCACGCAATGACGAAAAAGCAACGACATTATACGTCGGATTATTTGTCGCATTGTTACGTCACCCGTACTGTTTACTGTCTAGGAACGCTAAACGAAAGCGCGACCATACTTTTAAGCATCATGTGTTTACTGCATGCATCATATCTATTAGTGTCGTTATAAACATCAATCTAAGTTGGAGCAATTATAAAACCATACTCAGTACTCTGTGCCCAAGCCTCGCTTTCACATCGTGCTCATACTCACGGAGGTCACCAAAGTTTCTGAGTACGATATCATACTCAGAAACGTCCAAATTCTGAGTATGCTCATAAGCGAGCTAAACGCCGTATAGGGGCATGTCCGCACACTTAAGGTGAAACACGCTATAGATAATGCACTGTGTGTGCTAAGAGGGTGATTCAGAATTATAATTCAGAATCAGAAATCATATTACTTTGTTGTTAGTTAGTTAAGAAATCGGATATCCCATCAGATATTTAAATATTTGGTCAAATGTAGAGGCATACGTTTGTGCGGACATGCCCCAAGGTACGGGCATAGCCGCACACTGTGTGCGGTTATATGTCCCAGGAATGGCGAAGCAACAGCTGGTCTCACAGAGCTGACGATTAACTACAGTAATAATATGTATTGGTATGCGTACACTACTGACACGTGCATTACTAAAAAAAACCAGAGAACACAAATCAACAGCTTCAAGTTTTCATATATACGTAAAGTTTAGAAAATACAGTGGCCTTGAATCGTAGTCCACGTTTATTCCTCCTTGAGAGTCAAAGCAAACAACAGCATGATTTTGTAACGGGGAAAGTCAAACATTGCAACCGATCTTGTCTAAAGGCTTCTAGCTAACACAGCATCGTCTCGTAAAGCGCAAAGTCAAACTAAAAACTCAGTTTGTCGGCTATGCGAGCATGGCTTTATATGGACTAACGTACACGGGCAAAGTTCTGTATTATAGATTATACATTATTTGTCATTTTAGTCTATGAGCAATGATAAATTAAGCTTTATTCCTTTAACGGACCTAATGATACACAACATGGAAAATGTGACGTCAGCACGATATAACCTATTACTCATTGACGAAGCGATGAATGATATAATAAGTTTGATAATATTAAATAATTATATAATAATCATCATACACTATCTCACATCAAAGTTTCCTATGATATTTGTGGTAAGCAGCTGAAGTATCTTAATATGTATCTAAGTAGACTACATAATATTATAAGCACCGATGCACGAAATACGTCTGCACGGCGGGTGGGTCATGACCTCACAGGCATCCAACACGTTAATAATTCTGAATTGCGCGAAAATGCTACTTATGAAAGTATCCTTTATTTCACACATCATAAAACATTAAAATGCAATTTGGAATTATGAAAGAAAATGTATATGCACGTCTTACAGTTAAAGTAATACACATAACAGCATAATTATAAGTAAAATTACATCAGTGTTTACGAAAATAACATTTTATGTTATAACATTTTAATTATTCACTTCTATCAAAAAGTATATGCAAGTGGATGATTTGGGGGTTAGACGATGCCGCTTAGCATGATTCCACTAACCAGATGTTACGCGATGCGCAAATAATAACGTGTGCGGACATGCCTCAGTATGCGGATATGCCCCTACTTCCCCTACTTAGACAAACAACGATGGTAGCTAACGTAGAAAGTGGTCTATTTTGTTGTCAAAGTTCGTCGAAGCGCATTCCGATATCAGCGTTGAATTCGCGTACGGGGTGATGTCGATCCATTTGAAGAGGTGGTGTAACAAGAATGCTTTGACAGACACTGTGTTGTGCCAAAAACTGCAGTGTTTACTGAACTTTTGTAAATTTAAGCGGCAGACGACACAGTGTTTCAATATTTATGTTTTGGTGGCAGTGTTTTCGGCAACTGGGAGTGTTCGTTTACTCCTTTGCGACACAAACTCACGTCCAATTGCCAAGCGATTTGTACGATACGTTTCCCCAAAACTGTGTGGCGTCGTTGGATGAGAAATTAAGTGCAATCGTGGACATATAGTTATACCGATGGGACACATGAAGTTGTCAACACAACATAATATTATAATAAATTTATCAACTTGTTTACATATTTGTATATCACAAATTGTCCAATCCTCGCTGTCGCTGTCGCAGTCGCTGTTGTTAATAACGACGTTATGCAAACGTCACGGGGTGTTTGTGACGTCGAAATGGAATGTGATATAACTGTTAACGTTGTGGCGGTTACAGTTAACCGAGCATTATTCTTTATCGAGACGATGTCTCCGTGCATACATTATGAAATATTTGTTTTCTGCAGATATAAAGGTTATGTTGTAAAACATTTAATCTTTATGCATATGCCACGTGACGTCACTCTTATAATTCTGAAATCTGAAAATGGCAAATGACAATATACTCTAGTTATGACTCTCGTGTTTTGAAAATAAATGAAAATATTTGATTACTGCATATTACTGATCACCGCTGACCTACTGGCACTAAATAGTATTATTTTCGTATGCATGTAATCATCACCCGGATACAATTAAGCGACACAAAGTATCATCCACATATATATGACGTCGCATTCGTAAATTGGCTGAAATGGACCTTGTACATAATATATTTTTTGCGAACGCATCGCTATCCAAGTTGTGGCTATTTAGCACATACATCAGCTCATCTTCTTGATAATACACACTTTTTGTAATTTATTACTATTTACTAATGTTCTACTTACAGAAAGTCAACAAGACAGTGAACCAAATTAGCATTGCTAGATAAGAGAAACCAGGGCGCCATCGAGACCACTTGAATGTGTAAGTGTGTACTAGTCGCCAATGTGTGTACACAAGTCAAACGTTCAAGATGGCACATCTGAGCTGTCATAAAGTGCACTGCATCGCTATACATTCTAACCAACCTAGATTAAGTATTGCATTTATGTAGCACACTGTACAATACCGGTATTGAACTTTACTTTTAAATATAGCTATTTGCACAGATAGTGTCATCAGTTTATCGAGATAGTTCATGTTTTCCTGTTGCCACTTTTGTAGTAGACACGTGACTTCGTGTGCTGCAGCTGCTCATGTCTCCAGCAGACTCTGCAACTGCAGCGCTGTCACCATTGGTTTCCTCCTCACTCGTCTGTGTCGGGTTGTATCGCTTTTATCTAGAGAAGACAACGATGAGACAGTCGACTTTCTTCGCATATATAATACTAATACTAATAATAATAATAATACTAATAATAATAATAATAATAATAATAATAATAATAATAATAATAATAATAATAATAATAATAATAATAATAATAATAATAATAATAATAATAATAATAATAATAATAATAATAATAATAATAATAATAATAATAATAATAATAATAATAATAATAATAATAATAATAATAATAATAATAATAATAATAATAATAATAATAATAATAATAATAATAATAATAATAATAATAATAATAATAATAATAATAATAATAATAATAATAATGATAATAATTATTATTATTATTATTATTATTATTATAATAATAATAATTATAATAATAATAATAATAATAATAATAATAATAATAATAATAATAATAATAATAATAATAATAATAATAATAATAATAATAATAATAATAATAATAATAATAATAATAATAATAATAATAATAATAATAATAATAATAATAATAATAATAATAATAATAATAATAATAATAATAACGTTTTTATATAGCGCTAACTCTCGCATGGCGGATCGATGCGTTGTACAAGAAATATAATAAATGTGTTAATAAATATATGCTTCAAAAAACCAGATGATTTTCATGTCATATGAATAAAGAGCAATTACAGTTGCATACGAAAATATTACAATATATATATATATATATATACATATATATATATATATATATATATAAATACTTATACTAAGTCAGTTTGGTCTGTTCAGTTCAGGTCAGACAGAGTCTTTCTAGTAACATTAATAATTAACGGTGAAAGGTTGGCTTTTTGGCGTTAATAACCAAACAAGATAGGCATGTAAACTGTCTTGCTCCTACCATGCATACGCACACTATATCAACATTATAAAGCCATATGAAACCAATGTAACATTGAGAGACCAACTTGATAAAATCACAGCTTCTGAAGAATACCTTAAACAGTTTAAAAACATATATACTTGTGATAAATAAATAAGTAATGTATTACCTGGCGATAAAAAGCCAAAGTGACAGATAAAAGGTATATTATATGTAGTTAAATAAAAATACTAACAGGCGAAATGAAACGAAACTGCAATAAATGAGTAAACGTGTGGCAACATCATATCCAAAGTAACCTCCGAGAAACGGTATTTTTGAACTAAAAAAAAAAAAAAATCGCACTTGGGGAATTTTCATTTCTTTGGGTTCCCAGATGTCCTCCGTACACGTATCTTCCTTCTGTATCACCCGGCCGTGACAGCACTGCTCTATGGCTGTGTCGAGGAGCCGCCAGCCACAACAGCCTTCCGTGCCCGTCTTACGGACATACACCGTGAACACCTCGGCACTGCAACAGATCTCTGTCTTCGGGTTGTAACCAGTCTCGCCACACAGAGCAACCTTCGTAGTTGTTGTCTCGCCTGTGTGAATGTATAAAGGAGATGATGTGTGAATGCATGGATGAATGAATCAGTAAATGTTGGAGTATCTGACTGTATGAAAGTAAGTATGCATAAGATAATTAGGGGTATCATTAAGTGACGTTTTGATTTCCACGTGTGTATTATATTCGCGCAATTCTATGTCGTCTTAGCACAACCATCATTGCTTAGGCATATGCAAGTACGCATGTACGTACACACAGATCAGGTCATACTCATGCGGAGACAAATGCCAAATAAAACATTACAGTGAACGTAACGTCAATAAACTTGCTTATTTATTTATAACACAATTATGTTAGATGAAGATATGCCACTCAAACAATTCATACCTAGACAGCCATACCAGACAATCTGTCCAAAATGTAGCCTACCTTTCCAAAATCCAAAGAAATTTCCGTCGACGAGAATTACACTCACAATAAATACAGCGACAACCAGGGTGAACCTGGAAAACCTGAATAACATACAAAGGTGTCCCTTGCGTACACTGTCTTCGTCATATGCAAATAGTCAACTCGGTTTTATGAAAACCGAATACATTTATACACATGTCTATATCTAGCCTCTGCATAAGTACAAAGACATGAGCATCGAATTCATAAAGTATTTACATAGATCATCATGGCGATATTATAATGTAGAAATACTTGCTATTTAAATTAGCAGTAACATGTTATCATGTGATGAGAGCAACATATGGAAATTGGAAAAGAAATCTACTTACATGATACCCTTTCTTTGAGAAAGATACTGCAATAACGCAAGCCTTTTTGCGAATCGGTTTCTGTTGTGCAGTGTATGTGTGTGTGCCTTGATAAGGTAAGCGACAAACCAAAGTTGTTAAGTTTCTGACATGACACCACTTGCGTATGAAGCGTTAATAAGGGCGCGATGACCTTAACATGATTCAACAAGCCCAATAGTCCTTACCCCACTTTATTGACGCCTTTGTACCGGTATGTCAAGTACCTTACCCCTTAATTAAATAATGGCATGTACCGGCTTTATCAGATCCCTAACGTATATCATTCTAATTTAGAAGATATTGATATATTTGGAAAGTGTAAGAAGAACTATGCACAAGTAATATAAAAGTCAGTGTAAAGTCATGCAAACAAGTGCATTTTTGGATTTCCCTAATGCCGACTCAACTACAATCTATCCATGTCACGCATCACAAGGCTTGCCATAGGTTTCCTCCCCGCGTTTCAGTGACCACTTAATGAATTACCTTTTGTTTGAGGAAAGAGACGCTCATCATGCCATGGTATGCAGCGAGTTATAAATAACTACTATTTTAATACACCGGATATCGGTTGACCATTGGGCAATGTTCCAAAGAAGCAAGTGGATGTAGTTTAAATACGTAGGCGAGTTCATTTGGCGCTTCGATACTGTCACCGTTGCGGCAGTATTGATGATGGGCAAGTTAAAGCTATTCATGATGTCATCTACCGCGCATATTAAATGTGTAATAATTAATTTCGGATCGTCTAATAATTAATTTACCATCGTCGTAGCTGGTCATAAACTTATTGTTTGCAGCATAGACCTGTCTGCTTGACGACAGACACCATCCTGTGATGTCCACACCAACGTGCCCGGGACAAGCCATCTGAAGGGCCACTCTGTGACTGTGCAAACACCAGCATAACACATCATACGTGGTTTCTAGTAAGCGAGTGCTTATGTCCGGCTACTTCCGATATATGAGGCACTGTAAGTAAATAGTAAATATTGAACTAACACTTCACTATGCACCTGGACATACATGTTTCTGGCCAGACGAGGTCACCACCTTGTTCTTATTCCGGCCGCGAGACTTGAGGTAATATCTTTGTACGGGTCCCCCAGGTGGCGCCTCTTGTGCGATCATCAACGTATTCGCTTTAGTAAGAGTAAGAATAACTTTGTTTCACAACGCAACACAATAACACAAATTGAGCATATATGATACTTTTCATTTTCAGCGTGTTCCATTGCATGGATGCCATTTGGCTAAGGGCCTAAGGTTCCTGTGACCTCCGCATCATTTAAAATAACTATAATTACTATATATATATATATATATATATATATATATATATATATATATATATATATATATATACATATACATACATACATATACATACACATACACATACACATACACATACACATACACATACACATACACATACACATACACATACACATACACATACACATACACATACACATACACATACACATACACATACACATACACATACACATACACATACACATACACATACACATACACATACACATACACATACACATACACATACACATACACATACACATACACATACACATACACATACACATACACATACACATACACATACACATACACATACACATACACATACACATACACATACACATACACATACACATACACATACACATACACATACACATACACATACACATACACATACACATACACATACACATACACATACACATACACATACACATACACATACACATACACATACATATACACATACACATACACATACACATACACATACACATACACATACACATACACATACACATACACATACACATACTCACACACACACACATACATATATATAATATATATATATATATATATATATATATATATATATATATATATATATATATATATATATATATATATATATATATATATATATATATATATATATATATATATACACACATATATTATATATATATATATATATATATATATATATATATATATATATATATATATATATATATAGATAGATAGATAGATAGATAGATAGATAGATAGATAGATAGATAGATAGATAGATAGATAGATTGATAGATAGATAGATAGATAGATAGATAGATAGATAGGTAGATAGATAGATAGATAGATAGATAGATAGATAGATAGATAGATAGATAGATAGATAGATATGTATATATTTAGTGGTTCAAACTTCTCGATTTGTTATCATATGTCACCAGCAATAGTAATAAACTGCAGATTACGTATTCGTTTTAATAGTACGTAGAGCTTCGGACTAAGAGGACCAAGGTTCGAATTCTGTGCTGCGGTATTAAAACCTTGGGCAAGTTTTATTCACTCTACATTGCTCCAGTTCACTCAGCTGTATAAATGACTACCTGTCTATAGACAGTGGTGACTATGTGTACGCGCAGCTTCTCGCACATTAATTGTAGCATGTGGCTGGATGCTTCCCACAAAAGATGAGATGGTATTTGATTGAACAGGTCTGCCGGTGAAGTAAAGTAAACTGTAAACACTACCGAACAGAGTTTGTACTTTGGATTTTAGTGTCTAAATAAAGTGTATTATTATTTATTATTAAACGCGCTTTGAGCAGCACTGGATATTGCGCTATATAAAAGCTTTCCTTTACTCTTTTTTTACATAGTTGGTGATGAGAAATAATGTGATATTGTAAATGGTTTAGTTGTATTTTTGTTGTAGGACTACAAGTGGTTGTGTGTGTGTGTGTGTGTGTGTGTGTGTGTGTGTGTGTGTGTGTGTGCGTGCGTGCGTGCTTGCGTGCCAGCGTGCCAGCGTGCCTGCGTGCCTGCGTGCGTGCGTGTGTGTGTGTGTAACAACTATTTATAATAAACTGATATATAATATGCCATTTATTACTGTTGCTAGTGATATCTTACAACGAATCGAGAAGTTTGAAGCCCTTAGAATGTAAACGAGTATTAATTAGTATGACATGTAGAAAAACATGGGTGAATCCAAACATGATTTGATTTGGGCTACCTATTAGAATAAAATGAAATATCTTGGTAAGTAGCAACCTACTTACATTCTTGACATCTAAGGGTTAAACATATTACTTGACGACTGTATTTAAGTAGAACACTCGTAACATTTGTTTAAACTTAGACTTGTGGTAAACGTCTCTTATTTGTTCATCTAGATTGTTCCATATTTTTGTAAAATTATGTTTAGGTAACTTAATAGAAAAGCTAGTTATGGGTTTCTCTTGAACAAAACGATTGAATAATCTGGTTATTATTTTAGTTGTATTATAACATTTCTAAACGAATCCTGCATAACGTCATACACAAATAATGTAAATTGTCTAACTTTGGGGTGTTTCCGTTTCGGCATGCATGTACACCGTGTGTTATGTGACTGTTAATTAATGTGCAGTATAATGATTACCAGAGGCGGAAACAGCATTATTGAAGCCTTCACCCAACCACGGGACACTACAGATGCACAATGGTGATGATGCTTATGATAATGATTTTAGTGATTCGTATGGTAAGATCTGTTTCACTCTATTTATTGCCAAAATGACTCGATATATTTTCGGGCTTATTATGTCAATGTGGTTTACCATGTTAACTGTTTATCGAAATGTATTTCTATGAATTTCAGATTCATTATTGTTGTACTTGTCAATCTGGTTAACAACTTCATTGATTGTATAAAAACACGTTTTACTTCGTAGTTGCTATGTTTAGGACTAAAGGCACAATAGTGTGTCTTTTTGACATTCAAACATATAGCTTTTTTGCACACAACGAATTGCATACCTTATTGTCATCAGCAAAAGATAATAAGTTAAGAGAGGACGAATTTGATATGTCATTGATATAGATAAGAAACGGCACAATTTATGATATGGTATTCCTTGTGGTGCTAAATTTATTTGCTTACTGGTGATTTGCAATCGCTCAAGATCATTTCAATGTATTGTATCTACGACTAAAGAGGTAACCGGAGAATCATCTATTAATGATGCCTCAAAGTCCATAATAGTATAATTTATATAGCAGAATGTATTGATCAATAATGTTAAATGCCTTGGATAAATCAAGGAACACGGCCAATACTTTATATATATTTTGTTATTTGCGTATACGATGTCTTTGAGTAAATGCAGTATTGGGTGTATAGTTGAAAGTTTAGAGTGAAGGCCGTATTGATGTTTATATAGAATGTTATATTTCTCCAAATAATTAATTACTCTATTGCACACAACATTTTTATATTTTCTTAGTATAATACTTCTCTTCTTCGTCTCTCATATAGTGGACGGGGCCCTTTGCAGCGCGTTTAAAGTCCAACGAGAATGTGTGAGTCCACTACAGGTAACAGGCTGTGTGGGATCTTTTAATTCCCCTCTTTGATCTATCTCCGTGAATATCTGATTTCTAATAGACAGTGACATTGTGGCTGAACTACGTAGGTCATTGGGAATGGGAATACTGTGTTACGTGCCCAAGATTAGAACACCAAGAAGACGCAGATGCGATGAAGGGTAAATTAGTAGACCGGCCAATTCTAACAACGCGACCACCGCTCCCCACCTACTTATTTGTATATCATTGTTAAAAGACAATACTATTTCCTGATTTATATATTGGAATTATTTTAGCAATTAAAGGATTGATTTATAACACACCCATGTGAGATGACAATTTCTTCTACAGTCTGTTGGATACGTTTTGTAAATAAACTGTCAAAACCTACGGTGTATTTTGTTCTTAGATTGTTTTATTATATTGTAATCTCGTTTGTACAATCGGTTGCATGAAGAAATTTTTCTTTTACGACAACGAAATGGTTAAATTATGTAGACACTAGTACAGTTTGACGCTTTTCTCCATTTAGAATGGGAACTGCAGACTTTTTGTGTTGAAATAACCTGCCCCAGTAAACCTGCGACAGACCTTCATACTACCCTTACATGCAAAAATACCCTTTTATGGATGTGTATAATTGTGGCTAGGCTTAGTTTGTATTGAACGTAAGGTACAATATTTTTTTGCACAAGACGTGCGTCAGTTGCTTACGTGTCTGTGTACGGAGAGATAGCAAACAGCAACTTCACTTAAATAATAATTAGGTAACATGTGTCATTTCTGACATATAAGGTTTAAGTGATAAACACAATGGCATTGACCTGAGGCCCTGTTTATTATTGAGGGAACCAAACAGTAGATGGGTTATTTTATGTTTGCTCTCAGTGTAGCCAAACAATTATTTTATCACGTGTATTGATCAAAGTCATCAAGGCGAAATTGGAAACATATATCCTTTACAAGATACTCACCGTTCACATTCAGCGAAAGCAACTGAATGCAACGTGGATGTTTTCCAGAGATACACGCTGCTTATGTTTAGGTTATGTTGCAATATGTAATTGTTATAGTAATGCAACATGTGTAATGTCATTATTCTACCGTTCATTATATGAAATATTATGTGTTTGTGTGTGTTTGTGTGTGCGTGCGTGTGCGTGTGCATGTGTGCGTGTGAGTGTGTGTGTGTGTGTGTGTGTGTGTGCGTGTGCGTGTGTGTGTGTGCGTGGATGTACATATATGTATAAATAGTATGTATGTATGCATGTATAAGATAAATGCTTACATATACTGATATATATGGAGACCTAGAAACAGGGAAACAGACACATCTTTATGACAAGAATAATTATAAGCACAATCAATTATACAATAAGACGTTATTTATACCCAACTTAGGTGCAAAGTAAGACCCGCATGACATTGGTACAATTGTGGTAGATATTCATCCACCATCCATCGACTGTATGCGCATAACATCTGCATAAGTGCGTGACAGCCTGACTGCCGTGAATCTATGCCCAAGCTTCATTATAATTACATAAGACTCACTGTTTGCCACAGCTGTGCATCTTCCATTGTGGCTCCTGTTTTCGTGGACGATTCCTAGCCTATATGCAGAACATGTGTGAAAGATTCGAGATATGGTGCCTATCTACGTGACGTCTCTTTTTGGGAGTGAGCATGGACTAGGTCTACTGTACGGGATTTCTGACCATCTCTGGAGCGAACTCCAGAGAGTGTAGAATTCAGCAATCAACCAGGTGAAAGATGCACGATCACATCCTCATGTTTCGGTTGACCTTCCCTGCCTGCATAACAGCGCATCAAGTACAAACGACTTTAGCTAATATTTCGCATTTGGCTGCGTCATGCATGACTGACATCAACTCATTCGCCTGTCACGCGCCGCCAGTGATATTCATTGTTGGACGTCCTGTTATCTAAGCGACAAAATCTTCTCACGCACAACGCTATGCATCTAGAGCAATTACGCCTCACCACACGTGCCTCAGACTGTCTCCAAACGTCTTAGAAATAATTGATTTTGTTCCCGAACGCATATGTTCTATCTAAATGAAATGTGCATTCCGTCATATACATGACTAACATTCTGGTCTTAATTGTTTGTTCTTTGCAACGTATATTTGTAGAAAATATGTTCCAGCGTAAGATTTTTAGCGGAGAAAGAGTGTTCCGGTTTGCAATTAAATTACGTAAAGCAGATACATGAACACTGCTGTTTAGGCACTGCTTGATGGGAACATTTAAAATGACGTCAGTTTTTCTCAAACCGGCAATCCTATTGCATATTTACTGGCACGTTTTAAATAGTGGATCATGATCCTCCTGTCCGTTCGCGTTGATATATAGAATAAAATTCGTATTTTGCTTGATATTGAGCGATAACTACGGGTACACGTATTCGGCACAGAAGGGATCGCGCTTCCGGTCGAGAATCTTGTTGAAGCAGCATATGTGGGTGGTCGGGTTGAACGGTCTCCAGCCACAGCAAGCATCATTCGGCGACGTGCGGTCGTGGAGGCGGTTTTGGCAGCAGAGCTGTGTAGACAGGTCGTACTTCATCGCTCCGCACACCACTGCAACAGACACATAACTGTACAGTCTCAGCCTCCCTTCTGTATCTCTGTTTTTCTATGACTGTGTGTGTGTGTGTGTGTGTGCGTGTGTGTGCATGCGTGTGTGTGCATGCGTGTGTGTGCATGCATGCGTGTGTGTTTGTATGTGTGGTGTGTGTGCGTGTGTGCGTGTGTGCGTGCGTGCGTGTTTGTGTGTGTGTGTGTATGTGTGTGTGTGTGTGTGTGTGTGTGTGTGTGTGTCCCTTACTCCCTTTCTCATTTTCTCTATCTCTGTATTCCTCTCTCTCTCTCTATAATATATATATATATATATATATATATATATATATATATATATATATATATATATATATATATATATATATATATATATATATATATATATATGTATATATATATATATATCATTCCCTCATTTACTCCCTCGGCTCCTCCCTTCCTCCATTAAGCCCTTCCTCTCTCTCCTCCCTCTCTCCTTCCCTCCATCAATCATCCAATCAATCCCTCCATCCCTCTCAATATATAACATCACATAAGCTTCTTGAATTGTTGAATAATGGTCAAAGGCAATGAGGACGGAAAGAAAAGAGGAAAGTGATATGAAAATGATTAATACGAGTAGCTAATCATATCACATTTATGACATGTATTATACACACGAAAACCGACTACAAGACTATGCCTGCATACATATATATATATTCATTACAAATTACTTAGTATAGTTGACTACAGTGCTTGGTGGTGACATTAGTTGTGAGAAGTTGTTGAACCGATCTGGTGATGCATAGATATTCTGTAGCTACTGGAACACATATTGTAAATGAGTAAATATTAAATGACCAGTACTACAATGATTGAGTACACACATTGGTCTCTATTTTTAATTTTTAGGTAATCTGTATATTCATGTAAAGTGTAATGCGCCTCTGAATGGTTTTATTGCTAGATATATGGCGTAGATAAATACTGTATTTATTATTATTATTATATTATTGGTATCGTTTCCATTTTACAAAATTGTATATATATATATATATATATGCATATATATATATATGCATATATATATATATATATATATATATATATATATATATATATATATATATAGGTGGCTCATCGATAGCGACTAGCCCGGTCTTAGAGGAGTCTCCTGACCCCAGGTTGTAATTGTTAATTATACGCATTATTACCATGTTTGCTATAATTTTTTTATGTTTGTATTGTTCTGATTTTTTATGTATGACATGGATGTGTGTATTTCTTTGAAATAATGGTCAAATAAAAACAAATTCTTCTTCTTCTATATATATATATATATATATATATATATATATATATATATATATATATATAATATTCGACATACGTTTCTTATTGAGACAAAACTTTCTGGTTTAGAATTTGCTGATAGCGATGTCTAACCTTTTCGTAACCAGCCGTCAACGAACGGCGAACTCGTCAGAAGTATGGCCACGACAACGACGTAAGTGAAATGCCTAGCAACAGAAAACAAAAACATAAATACAGGTTATTTCAAATGTGCCTCCATCAAAGTAGCTGTGCTAGATTGCTTCGAGTATTGCCAAATAACCAAATTACAATCCTGTAATCCATTCAACAGTCGAAAGCGATTATGCACTGAAAATACTGGTAATTTACTAACACTGGTAATTGTCAAAATATGACACACGTACATGCACATGCATACGTATAATGCACGCAAGCACACACACACACACACACACACACACACACACACACACACACACACACACACACACACACACACACACACACACACACACACACACACACATACACACAATAACGCATAAGCATACGTGATCGCGCATGCACACGCACGGGCACACGCGCACGCACACGCGCACACACACACACACACATACAAATACATAACTGTAAATAATTATGTTACATTATAAAAGTGTTTACCCGCCTTTTGTTCTTACATACACACAAATGTCGAATAAGACATCGACGTTTGACCCCAGTTATGTTGTGAACTTGCGCTGAATTGTCTTAATTAATACAAGAGATCGTTCCATGATATGACCTGTTTCTAACAAACAGTAATGACAACGGAGCATTCACACATTCTGTAGCGTTTGCTGTTGAAATCCTTCCTATAAAATGATTCTTTCTAGACATGCTTTGGGCGGTCACGCAGCAATAATAATACAACATACACCCACACCTACACACGCGCACACGCGCCCGCACACACACACACACACACACACTGCTTGTCTACATTTAATAATTTCTCTAAATTGAAGGTTAGCACTGCATATCGAATGTGGCTACATTATATTCAAGTCGTATCAATTAATTTAAATGCTATTACACGTCAGCTAAAAGAAAGAAAATAAATAATACAATTTTATGCAAAATGTAATTAGCAAATGTCGAAAACACAAGCATGCATATCACTAAGTAGCTACATTGTTAAATCAGAGTGAACAGTGAAGTAATGACTGTTCATCTAAGAGCAGATTATTTTTAGAATTCTGAACACTTACATTGTGTCTTCGTCTTACGATCGCAGTCAACAAGTGACGGTCCTTCGGCTTCTGGGTCACTTTATCAACACCCGTATTTTGGCACTACTTGAGTCCAGGCCTAGTTATTTATAAGAGGTTACATATTATAGAACGTGCGTATAATGTATCCATTATGAGCTGTTGTCCTTCAAGCTTTGTCTGCTTTTTAATTGTTACCTATTGTCCACTTTTATTTTGAATAGTCATCAGGTTTTCTGTTTGACTGCATTTCTGCCTTCCAGACTTACTGCCTTTCTGCCTTTTAGCCTTCCTCCATTCCTCCATTCGTCCCTTCATCCCTTTCCCCTTTCCGCCTATCCTCCATTTCTCTCTGTCTCTATTCCACTCAATTCTTCCCTTCGTCCCTTGTTCCCTTGCTCCCCTCCTCCGTTCCTGCCTTCCTCCCTTCCTTCTTTCATCCCTTCCTCCCTGCTTCCTTTCCTATCTTCCTCCATATCTCCCTTAATCCCTTCCTACCTTTCTCCCTCCCTCCCTTCCTCCCTTCCTGCCTTTCTCCCTTCTTACCTTCCGCCATATCTCCCTTCCCCCCTCCCTCTCTCCCTTCCTGCCTTCCTGCCTTCCTGCCTTCCTGCCTTCCAGCCTTCCAGCCTTCAGCCCTTCCTTCCTCCCTTCCTCCCTCCTTCCATCCCTCTCTCTCTCTTCTCTCTCAATCTCTCTCACACCACGCCAACAAAATGTTACGTAAATATATTAAAGGGTCACATGGTCCGGTTCAAAGCGTGGATTGTAGCAAAGTAGGGCAAGTGGCTTTGTTGAAATGAAAATCAGGAGATCGACTACAGGGCCAACATGTTCATAGTACACCAATTGCATACTGTTTGAATTGAGGAGATGATACAAAAGAGAGCCTTATCAAAGTATCAGTCTACCTTAAACAGATTACTGGGGAAGTTGTTTTGAGTGGACTACTTATGATAGCAGCAAAAACACAACAAGAAGGATGTCATTGAATAATAGCTTATTATATGTTAGTAGCAAAGTAATATATTAACCTGGCGGGGTAGTTTAGTAGTTGGATATGCAATATGTGCAAGTCGGTATAGTAACATTTGCCACGTGTTAAACACCACACGGCATCACTACATAACACCCTACACCGGCGTCGGAACGAAGGTAATATGGGGTGAGGCTAAGCCGAAGTGTCAGCGTTTCCTGCCCTCGCATCCTCTGTCTATTTTGCGCTGGCTCGGACATCTGAAAACGGGGCTGGCGGAGCGAGTATACGTTCACAATTGTTTCTTCAGCAGCGTTCATTTGCTAACACATCCCTGCAGACATGACAAGAAACTTGGGTCACCTTACCAACAATCTACATATTACACTCGAATATACATGGCACATATTTCAGGCGTTATTCTAATATCCTAACTTCAATAAACCATTACTGAGGGGATCTACCTCCTCCACAATTCCGACGCCTATACCCAAATCGGCTCCTAGACTACTGAACAACACCTGAGATATGTGGTGTGTGTCAGGAAGGTTGGATAGAAAGTCTGGCTCACGTCCACCGAAAGTGGTGCGATACGATACGATACGATACGATACGATACGATACGATACGATACGATACGATACGATACGATACGATACGATACGATACGTGATGCGAGGGTGTGATAGTGCCAGCGTTGACGATGAAGCTCCTCGAATCAAAATGAAATGGCAAACTTTTCCAGCTGAGATTATTCCGAGCCAAAACTACCATTCAGTCAGACACTATCCGATACTGTTGGCTGATAATTGTGCACTGACTGCAGGGTCAGAGTGTACGTGCACAGAAGCATAGACCTATTCCTTCTACTTGGAACAATTAAGTTACTGGGCAGGGTAGGTTTTGTTTCTTTTGTTCTACTGTTAAGAAAACAGTAAGTCCAGAGCGTGTAATGGTTTCCCGGTCGTTGACTTCTAACGGGTCATGTGTTCTAACTTTAACGTATAAGCCATCCTATTCTTAGCTGGCTGTAACTCTAACTATTTACACTAATAACCCTAAATCGAACGAATAAGGATATTGAAAACAACAATTTGTTCATTTGTGTACGCATTCCGTCCTTGTAAAAACAATAAGGGAGAGCAGGGCTACTTCTAATAAAACAACACATTTCAAGATTACGGGTGGGTTACTTAAGCGATCGAACCCTTTTTCATGCCAGTGGGTCCCCACATATCTCTAGCAAAAAACTAGACCATAACTGAGTGTTCTGCCTGTTACACATCTGTGGTATAATGAGTCATTTGAGGTGTCGTAAAGTGTAACAATTGACCACTATATGGGGCAAATTGTACCAGCCTACGGGGTAAATTGTTACACACATGTTTTAGCATTACTGCAAATTGTAATAATATAGAAAACTACACAATTGGTGCAATTTATCTCTACATATAACTTAGACAATATAAATACTTTGTTACTTGAAAATAACGATTTAAACCATAACATACAAGAACATAATTTAATAGGTTATATATATATAGAAATTCACCTTTTCAATACCGCATTTAATAAAACCGGCTTAATTACGAAAACGCACAATAAAATAACCATTTGAATTAAATGGCATGTAGATTATAACTTGTAATTGGTCAAGTAAACATTTTAAAAACATACAAAGACTGTGGGGTCATGTTCTAACACTGTTACAATTTGCCTTGAATGAACGTTACAACTTGCCCCGACACCGTCTCGCTTGCAAAACACACGATTTCCAAAAACGCACTATAAATCCTATTTAATGGTTTATGTAAGATTTAGTCCGCTACACTCATAATCACATCTATCAACAATAAAGGAGAAACAACATGAATTATGGATACACATACGCTTAACTTCTAGGTATATGATAAGTAGAGAATAATATTTGTTTATTTAAAATGGCAAAAATCGTTTGGCGTATGGGCGGATTCACGTGATATTTCACGTGGCATGCTTAAATCTAATGGTGAATATACTGTCGCTTTACCTATTCATTTCCATTAGCAGCTTTATCTGCAGACCTCTATAACAACTTAACCGTGTTACAACTAGCCCCGGTTTCCCGTATGTTTGGTGACGTTCTTGCAGCTGTGATTTAGCCATGAGTATCCTAGTGTCCCTAAAAGTTGCCACTATTTTTCGCAAATGAGAGAGAGAGAGGGAGGGGAAAGATAAAAAGATAAGTATATATTTTCATTGTGTCAAATATGACAATGCAACTGATTCTCAGACTACCTCAACTTGACAACATAACGGAAACATCTATTAACATTGATTGATAATGTAACAAAATAAAAATGGTATTGCCAACGGTCAGCTCAAAATCGTAGGGTCAGTGTGCACAACCGCAGTGTGTGTGTGTGTGTGTGTGTGTGTGTGTGTGTGTGTGTGTGTGTGTGTGTGTGTATATATGTATATATATATGTATGAATAACAACCTAGGAAGCAGTGAGCTTTCCCTAGCAGTTATTCATTTTATAAAACAGGTTTGCCGAGTTTCAAATGTCTAGGTTGCAGGAGCTATCTAGTAGTATATATGAAGTGCCATAAAAGATTAATGTTCTGCTCTATCGGCTGTGAAATATGGCCACTATCGCCAAGAGATGAAAAACGACTGGCAGTAACGGAGATGAGAACGAGTAGATGGACGAATGGAGTAAGTCTGCAGGAGCATTGGAAAAATGAGGGGGTCTCGAAAGAAACCGATGTGATGTGGAGAGCATTGTGATCACCACGAGGAGAAAACGGGTAGAAATAGTGGTTTGGTCACGTGAAGAGAAGTAGGGAAGACATAAGAGCCGCCACCGATATGAAGATACATGAGAGACAAGAAATAAAAAGGCCACGACACAATGAGGAAAGATGTATTGGCATTAGTTTGGCCGGCGCGCTTTTGGCGATAACTCTTTCACTAAATTGTTTTCTAACTTTTATTGATGCATATCAGGCGCTTGATTAATAGAATACACACAACACAACACAACACAACACAACACAACACAACACAACACAACACAACACAACACAACACAACACAACACAACACAACACAACACAACACAACACAACACAACAGTCGAACTGCAAAATTAAAAAGCACACTATTAATAGTGATGCCACCTGGCGACTACGGTAGATACTAAATTGAACATTACTGGAAGGCGCACACTCGATAAATGTACGGCGATTAGTTCGTTTTACACGGCAAAATACATTTAGAAGTAGCGCACGTAAATATCAGTATAAACAGGTCAGACAATAGTCGATAAACTAACCGTTACATAGACTAGTAAATAGTAACAATACAGTGATTTAAACTTATCAGTCGAACGGGTGAATTACATCATCAAATAACGCGCGCAAATACAAAAGCTGTCGTTCAATTACAAAACATATTTTAGAAACATAAACATGGTGTAAATCTAATCATAAAGTATTGTAACGCAATCACAAGTGACAACTACACAACACAGTACTAAGTATACTAATACAAACTCACATTTAGTGTGGCTATATAGTGAAAGATTTAGTAGAAAGAAATTATAGGCGGCAATAAAACAAGCATGGCGAATCATCAACAGTCAAAAACATTTCTTTAAGCAATCTGCAGCATCCGAAGTGCTAATCGACATGCGGCGTGAATCGAAACGTGTGCGAACAGGTTTAACATAGTCATAGAAAGTAATCACTGCTTAAAATTATAAAAACAAACTGCCGATCCAGGCATGTATGATAATGGTAGACTGAGCTCAGGAAAGGAAGAAATGAAAGAGACTCCGGAAAATCCCCCCCCCCCCCGCTAAGGAAAAGGGGGAAATGTGAGAGAAAACTAGTGAGTAAATAGCAGAATTTTCATAGACAAAATCCGGATTCAATTCCTCTTACTGCATTTTGTAAATTTAGGTAGGTTGGTTACAACGTGACTGAATACCTTCCTAAGACGTTGAAATGGCGTTCGATCGGAAATGTCAGCTAGAAAGTAAAGTGTTACTTAGACAATGACTGGCTTGCTCCCAGATAGCTGCTCTTTTTATTAATATACATTCTGGTTTCCCATGTCCGACCATCTCCCGTGTCCCGTCTCCAAACTCTGAATATTGCATAAAATGTATTGCACTGACAAAGAGCGACGTCATGAGACAGTATCAGTGCCTGAGCAATGCCAGTCGTTTGATTGGTAAGATGCCATGCATACATTTATTTGTATATATTTACTAACTACAATAATTAATATAATAATATCGTGTCTTCCAATCAGCAAGATATATCACCGCAATATGGTTATAAATATATATCATATTATGTACTCTTTAGTCGTGAGTAAACACAAAAGTTCAAGACATGCTTTTTTTAAATGCCCACGAGTGTGTATACCCACCGTTGCGAATAAAAAGCAGCAAAATCGTTAAGTGGTATAACCTTACAGCAATGCCCAATTTAGGGATAAGGTAAATAGTATCAGCTGCGCATGCTGATTATGTTGGGTGGCGTGCCATATATTGTATCCAGCCATATCACATCAGCACACGAGCAGCAAACACCGGCGAGACAGACAGGCGACATGATGAAGCTCACTGTAAGTACGCCAACACAGCTGTGGGAAAGGAATATGCCACATGTACCTCGTTACATTTGTAAAGCTTGCATAAAATATATGGGAGGGCGATATTTGATTTAGTTTTTTCTCACATTTTACCTTGCTGAAGTATGAGCAGTCAAAGCAAAAAATGCATCACACGACAAATGCAATTTTGTATATGACACATCAGCAACAAAGTGTACTTGAACATTACACTGTAAAACATGTGTAAAGTAGGCATTGTTGCTGCAGCTGCAGTTCTATTTTGTCCAGCTTTCTGATCATCTCTTTGGTTTCGTTATTTTCCACGTCTGTCGTCCCCCTTCATAGGTTTGTTATTATATCATTTTACATTGTTGTATTTCGGGAAGCTACTATATTTTGCCTTGAACAATTCTTTGAAGGGCTGTCTTCTCTAGACTCACTTGCAGGTGTCTTACGTAAGTCCATCATCGTATATTGTCTGATCTGCTTCTTATTCAATAGTTTGTTCCTGTATTACGCTAACAGCTTGTTGTTAACACAATGAATGTCAGAATGTGATCATTCTGCATATGTTACATGCGAAGCATAAATAACACTAATATATAGCATTTCATAAATATCCATAAGTCCATAAAAACAAAACGTATACTTTTATATTATTGCCACCTCTTAAAATGCAATAACATCCAATAACATCTAATAAACTTATTTCGTGACGTGTAGTAAAATAATTACTCATAATATAATTGACGTGACACAAAGCGTATAACGTTGCCACGTTTTTGGTCAGGACATGTTAATATTAGTTTATTTCATCCATATACAAAATACTCTTTAAAATAAATCGTACCTACGGCTCTCTCTCTATCTCTCTCTCTCTCTCTCTCTCTCTCTCTATATATATATATATATATATATATATATATATATATATATATATATATAAATGTGGGTGTGTGTGTGTTGATACTATTTACTTTATTGCAGTTCCTACATTGTTTGGAGGCCAATTTAACAAATATACTTTTTATCGATTTGGTCTTAGCTGATATATATATATATATATATATATATATATACTCTCAGTAAATATCCGAAAGATCTGCTAAGACCAATTAGATAAAACCTATATTTGTTAATTTGGCCTCACAAATGTAGGAACTGCAAAAATGCAATAATGCTGTGAATTAATGTTAGAATTCGTTAGTACGTTATTACATATAGGTAATTCGTAAATGCGAAATCAAAATATCGGCCTATTAGATTATAATCTAATAGGCCGATATTTTGAAGTGGGGTAATTTATGACGATGCCATCGAGTGTCAGACTTGTTAGTAGATCCTATGTCATGCCATTATATAGGCCTATTAGTTGGCATTTCTCATTTACGAATTACCTATATGTAATAACGTACTAACGAATTCAAACATTAATTCACAGCATTATTAAAAAAATAAGTGTTTCAAAATGCTAATGTGCAAGTACAGCAATTTGCCTCGGGGTTTCTAAATATCGATCATTTTAGTCGTGACATTTAATTTCTTATGTACAAGTGACTTAGGGCAAAGTGCAATTTTTATTTTCTACCAATTTTTTGAATAACGGGATAACAACTGTTTCTCTAAAACGCCTCGTATTTTGTATAATAATATGTTCCACGTCTCAGAGGTGGTGGTGAACGTCGTGCATGTGTTGTATCCATAGTGTCTAATTGCGACGTTGGTGGCGCTGCTGGTGGTGTTGACCTTTGAACGTGTCATTGCGGACAACGAGGTCGAGGGCACAGTGATATCGAATTGTGACAAATGTCAGGCAAGTGTTGCGTTACAGCTTCTCAAAGTCCACCTATATAAATAATCTTGTGCACATTCGATAATCCACGTTGCAACATTGCAAGACTCGTGACATGTACTAGCGGCTATTCACCTCGTGTCGTGTCATGCGCCAGCTGGTTGCGAGCCAACATGTCAAGAGTTTCTGGCAGTATCGACGTCGTATCTCCACCTACACTCTCTATATATTTGGAACAGTCCATAGTTTACACACCAGACTCCGACTTACTGCCTTAGATTTCTTGAGCGCTGGTAACAATGAAAATAGAAGCCTTGACAATGTTGTTCTGTATGTATTCTATCACTATGAGCTAATTTGATGGAAACATTAATTTATTACGACAAAGTGTCTTAACAATAACACTATTGTCCCAAATTCAACATAAATATTTAACAATAGCTTTCATAACAACATATCAATGTATTAAATGCAGTAATGGTATGCATCATTAGAAAAAAACAGGTCTGGTGATTTGATTGACAATTTAGGAATAATACTATTGATATGTTTCATGGTTTGCCCGACGGCTGGCCAATGACTGTTCAGTAATTACCGTACTCTTGCTAACGCTATTGACATATTATGAATAAATCTTTGTTATTGGTTTATCCATGTAGGTGTTCATACAAAGGTGTTACGAGGAGTGCGACAATTCTGACTTGCTTCTGTTTCCTGTGTGCTTTCGTTTCTGTGCCGGAATGGAATGGTGGTGTGAAATGGAAGACTGCTGACGATGTCGTATGAGCAACGAAGTGTACAAAAATGACACAACGCGTGACGGCTTAGGGGGTTTGATCTGAGCAATTCTCCAGCAATATGTTCAATTAATGTATTGCAACCTGTTGCACAACAACATTTCAATGTAGAAACTAAACTGTTATGCGCCACCGTAACAACGTTCTATTTTCAGATAAGTTCCACCATGTTCAGAACCGTCTATTTCTAATGTGTCTGCGTTTCGAAACATCCGTTATTTCGTTCGACCCATAACGCCTCAGATCAATGTGCAGATTTCTTAAGTTCATGCAAACCAGCCAAGAGAAACGCATTGCCTCACCAAACATATAAGAGGCTTGTCCAATACTCACCACATGTTGACATGAAGTTTGATAGAACGTATTATACGAATGGGCGTCTCAATAAACAATGCACTGAACACGACCGTCCGCTCAACCTTGGATAATGTCATGACTAATGTCGTATCCTGTTACGCCATAATGAATCTGAGTGATTGTTATAATGGGCAAGTATTGGCAACATATTTGCCATCTCATAAGTCACGATTTATACATATACGCATTTCTTGTAGATCTATGTGTGTTTATTATTAAAACAGATCAAAGTTCAACACGGAAAACTGCAGTGTGTATTGTTATTATTCGCCAATCATGCTGACTCTAAGCAACACAGTTTCAACATTTGCCTCTCAATAACAGAAGCAGTGATATAAGTAAAAAAACATGTCCAAGCCGCATGTTGACATCATCCTGGTTCGGTTGTAGCATCGACAGCCAGTGTCTGTAGGTACGACTATAATGTAACTGTAATAATCACATGTTAACATTTGCTGCGAGCAACGTCTGTCGCCAGAACGTTCTTTAATGTCATACGACAACCGTAATATGCATCGACGTCTATCTGGTGTATTATGCCAATATGTTTACTCCCAGGACAACATGAAGGCAATAATAATAATAATAATGACTTCTTTTGCGCCAATGTTCTCGAAGATCAAGCTCAGTTGCGCGACAAAACCAAGGGATTAAGCAAACTCGTAATCGAAAACAATGCGTGAGTCGTCAATGGATGGATGAAGAAGATAGGAGGCTAAGGATAGGCAGCATTATATAGATAGGTTTTTAGACGTCGGCGGAATAAAACTATATTACCTTCTGATTTAACACTGGCAGAAAGCGAATTCCACACCGTTGGTGCGGCAACGGTGTGAAATACGACTACGACCAGTCAATCACATATTATAATACCCATGTATTTCCATTAATACCCGTCTCAGTCAGGCTCGATAAATGAGCATGTGATTCCCTGCATCAGCTAGCTGACTGTCATGTCTTCACGGTTGACCGTCAGAGCCATGTTGACGACACGCCCACATGACATTGCTACAGTCGCTCGCACAATTGATCCAGTTCTTGAAGAGGGCGGTCCTGAAGCAGTCCGCCCTACAGTCCTCATACTGCATGATACACGTCTTCACTCGCGACATATTGGCGTCTTGCTCCACGTCATCGTATTTACCGCCAGAACAAGAACCGATGGTGACCAGAAGACCGAGAGCGAGAACCTGTCGCAGAGGAACATATCGATACACCAAGCCGCTTACTATAGAATAGCTTAAGTGTATCTCCTCCTAGGCTTTGTCAGGTATTCATATGTTTGTGTGGGTTTCCTTTAACCATTTAGGCCTGTTCCACCAACTGGCGGTGTATTTCAGAATATACAACAATATCAATAATTACATACTTACATATTTTGAACGTAGTGACCTTTTCTCGTACCTCGGCTACGATTATACGAGTTTGTTGCCACATTTTAAATTGATGCGAGGTCGTTCCAAATTATGGTTACACCTTCACAATATATACATATATATTGACTTATGTAATTATATATATATACATACATACATACATACATACATACATACATACATACATACATACATACATACATACATACATACATACATACATACATACATACATACATACATACATACATACATACATACATACATACATACATACATATATACATACCCAAAGGGTGGGAAATCGTCAAATGACCTACTTGTCTGGCAGACAGGTAGAAAAACATGTTCGAATGACCGACCAACAGTTCAATTGTCCCATGAGCAATTATTTTTGGATTCACTTCTCTATAAGTAAGCTTGTTTTAGCCAATGTATATTAATGTAACAAGATTTGCCGTCTTAGGTAACAAATGCACACTAATATGACAAGCGTACTATCGAGCCATATATATGTGCGTACACTTCTTCGCTAACCGAGGTTTAATAAACAAATAAGAGTACATACCATACATACAATAAGCTTCATCTTTATTTTGGGGAGAAGTCTGAAAAATAAATTAATCTGTGTTACAAACTATTCATGCTACTAATACTACTACTAATACTATTAAACACATGTGTAATATATGTGAATTATTGTTCTTTACATAATTTATCATGTTTTTGTATGATTTCATATATGTTTTACTGTGAACGGGCTGGTCCCGGATTTACGGCGCTCTAGAAATGCTAGTAATAATAATAATAATAATAATCATCATCATCATCATTGCTACTACTACTACTACTACTACTACTACTACTTTTACTACAACTACTACTACTACTACTACTACTACTACTACTACTATTACTACTACTACTACTACTACTACTACTACTACTACTACTATTACTACAACACACACGCGCACACGCGCACACGCGCACACGCGCACACGCGCACACGCGCACGCGCACACATGCGCACACGCGCACACGCGCACACGCGCACACGCGCACACGCGCACACGCGCACACGCCTAAAACGCGCACACGCGCACGCGCCCACACGCGCACACGCGCACACGCGCACACGCGCACACGCACGCACAAGCGCACACGCACGCACGCACGCACACACACACATACACACACTCACTCACTCACTCACGGGTACGTGTGCGTGCGCGCGCGCGTGTGTGTGTGTGTGTGTGTGTGTGTGTGTCTGTGTGTATAAGTGCTAGTAATAATTTTACTTGTCTTATTTAGTTACACAATTAAACCAGAACTTAAGTCGAAACACGTTGTGCAAGCTTACCAATCGTACGTAAACGTGTGGGTCACTTACCAGCCAACCAGTTCCTATAACGACAACTTAGCACAAACGACTACGTTATAACAACGACCTGCTCGCACATATATACGCACCAGTTTTCAGATATTAACAAGCGCTGCTACACAGAGAAGACAACGATATCCACACCAGTTATACAGGACGAATGATTACACGTCACTCGTAGAGGTTGGCCAATTAGATGGGTACACAGAACGAATAAGTACGTGTTCACCGGGTTTGATAGACCACGGGTGTCTTCGTCACGTCTACCTACACGTATGTGTTATGTAACTATAATGAAGCTGGTGTATATTTGTGTAAGCTTTCTCACCTAACAGGAAGTGAATATATACAGGATTAAACGACGACTCAAATGAAATGTAAATAGCGGATTACGAACAGCAGAGACAGCGCGGCAATAGGGCCGGAATTATGCTGAAAATTGCGGCAAAAAGAAAATGTCCCACTCCGTCTTTTGACGTCTGCTCCTAGCCAGCGCAGATTTTGTGTTTTGTTCACGACAATCAAAACATCGTTATATTGTGGATCACTATACTTTTGTATGTTTCTGTTTTATCTGCAGTATATATATTCCAAGCATGTACACTTTCTTATGTGAATAGCGCCGCAAATAACAAATAGAAAACACAAATTCTACCATGTGCGAACAGGGCTTAAACTCTAGTTCAGGGCATCTTCAGCAACGTACGTTTAATGTATAGGTAATCCAGACCACCTCTGCTAAATAATGCCGCGTCTGATGTGTGGAAAAATAGCAGCCTGAAAGAGGCTATAGGTCACCACCAGGTCTCATCAGTAACAATAACATGTGTCTCTTGAACAAAGGTCGACTTACCGTGGCAGTTGTGTGAATAACATTACAAGGACACTTTAAAGTACACTCGAGTGTGAGTGCCAATGCGAAAGAATCCACTCAACTGTACTTGTACGTAGTTAACCAGGAAGACGGTAACATGTACGGTGAGTATTAGGATTCAGCTACACAACTCAGAGGAACCAATAATTAGAAATGGCCATAGACAGACAAATGAAACATCTGTCTAACCGTTTCATATATAAGGCCGGATGTCCTGTGAACTAGTGAATATCTATATATATATATATATATATATATATATATATATATATATATATATATATATATATATATATATATATATATATATATATATATATATATATATATATATATATATATATATTATGTATATATATATATATTATATATATATATATATATATATATATATATATATATATATATATATATATATATATATATATATATATATATATATATATATATATATATATATATATATATATATATATATATATATATATATATATATATATATATATATATATACATAATATATATATATATATATATATAATATATACATAATATATATATATATATATATTATGTATATATATATATTATATATATATATATAATATTATATAATAAAAAAGTGGTAATACTATGACAAACACACTTACTATTTGTTTATCTTCATGAATGATAACAAACCAGTGTAACAAAACATATATCTTGCTCCCACTTCTTCAACATTTATTTTTTTAAGTTTAATACACCCTACTCTTTTGCAATGTGTTTGCCGTTGGTTTTGTGTGTATTGTGTCCCGTTGGCTGCAACCGATATATTTGGTTTGAAAACGAGCATACGGTGTCAGCGAATCCGAAGCTCACGCAAGCCTCGGCGAAATACACGACTTCGATTGTTTTTCAACAAAATGTAATTCAAGTGACACCGTACCATAAATATGTATTCCTTGCGGTGACTAGTATTTGTTTGTATTTTATTATAATATCACATAACAGTTTACTCTGAAGCTCGCTTTGACCCAAAACGATACTTGGGAAACATACTCCGAATGCATAGTTCAAAAGGTTCTGCTTGATGCCGATGTTGAGTATTAGTTAATTAGCTTATCATACAACGTACCAGCTCTTATCAGTACACATTACTTTGTTGTGATATGCAATCATAAAATACATGTTTGTTTGCCATGCGTATTCAAATATTTCTGGTAAAGCGTATTAGTACTAGCAAGACATAATCAAATACAGCACTATTTGAAGTCAGTTGTAACTTCTTTTTGCAAAGATTATAATTTCTGTTTCGTATGGAATATGTAAACAAATGTATAAATGTTCCACATGTCCAACTATAGTTCTGCAGCACGTAGAAGCCCAACAAAAACACCGGGTCGGGGGATACATTTTTGTAATTAAGTCATGTTGTTCATAGATGATTCAATCTGAAACTACTGACAAAATCGCCATGCAATTGACGAAATTCGAGATAGCAAACGATAAGGCTCATCCAGATTCTATTTTATTTTATTTTAGTTAAGTTATCCTATTATTTTATTACTGCAACTTTGTACCTGTAGTTCTACTATTTAAATTATATCTGACAAACACAATTAATATTTGTTTATCTTCAAGAATTATAACAAACCAATTTAACGAAGCATGTATTTTCTTCCATTTCTTCTGTTTAATTAATTCGTTTTTTTGTACATGTTTGGTACAGAAAAACGTGAGACAGACATTCTTCTCAACAGTTCCTTTTGACATCGTCGGTTGTTGTGTAACTTGAAATCACGATAAATCAAATATGTTCATTGTCTTTTTTAAATCGCGGGTATTCTGCTGTGCGTGACAGTAGTATCGTCAAATCGTACTAGGCCTGACAATAATGTTCCGGGTCATCGACATTAAGTGCCGCAGATATAGTTTCAACAGGTGTCTATGAGAGGCCGTCGATAGTGCTAACTATAAATGAGCAGCAACATCAGTTCCTTGGCATTGTGCGCTCAGTAATAGTTTTAACGTCTTCTTGGGCTGCGTGTCTGTGTCAGCTTCATCGCATTGTTCACAATCGGCAGAGCAAGATATGTAAGTATATATATATATATATATATATATATATATATATATATATATATATATATATATATATATATATATATACATATATATATATATATATATATATATATATATATATATATATATATATATATAAATATATATATATATAGAGAGAGAGAGAGAGAGAGAGAGAGAGAGAGAGAGAGAGAGAGAGAAATAATGTACATGCCCATTACGAACAGATTAATCACAGTGATAAGTATTTAAAATGTCTTGTCGATACAAAATCTACGAAATTATTATGATCGCCAAAGTAGATATTAACAAATACATGTTACTGGTGTAACTAATAGGACAATGCCCACATATAACACATGCACGCTAGCACGGACGCATGCATGTATAGACAAATACACACACGTACACACGCGCACAAATACTCACATATATACACATACATACACACATACATAAATGCATACATGCACATACGCACAAACACGCACGCATGCACGCACGCACGCACGAACACACACAGTCACACATGCCTTAAGTGCATCACACAAAGTTCGCTTGTATTGTGTAATGGACACAACAGTTCTAGCTATCGTTGTCATTTTGCTAAGAACAGGATATGGAGTGGCGAACTATGATAAATGCATATCTGTGTTGTTCTTCTTGCTGTATTCTAACTTCCATATCACCATTCTGTTTCAGGCATTCTTCCGTCAACACAGTCGTTATCCTGTCGACCATCCTACTACTGCGCTGTCCATTCAGTGTAGCCAAGAGCGCGCCTCGTAAGTGTCCAGCAGATTTGTCAACATTAAATCTATACTTGTTTTTGGTGTTAGGTCTCTTGTTAATTAATAGTACTTTTGTAACACATGTAGATACCTCAAAATGTTGTTGACCATTTATACCTAACAATATTCCAGTTAGTGGTAGCACGTAGTGTTGAATCTACGACGCACTCTAAAAGGGTCATACAAGTTGATGGAGACGTGAACACTTCAGGTGCATAAGTTAAGAGTTCAAAATATGTGATACGGACTTAGACATAATACAAAAATCAACCTCCATTAATCAATCATATCTCTATATGTGTCTGTCTATCTGTGTGTATGTCTGTCTGTCTGTATGTATGTATATCTCTGTCTCTATCTCTCTCTATATATATATATATAATATATATATATATCTTTGTATGCATGTCTATTTGTCTACATGTTTACTGTCTGTGTCTCTACTCTCTCTCTCTCTTTCGCTCTGTTTCTCTCTTTCTCAGTCTGTCTGTCTGTCTGTCTGTCTGTCTGTATGTTTGTTTCTCAATAAAATAATCTATGTTTCGTGGCACAGTTATTTTGTTGCGAAATTTATGCTGAGGATAAGATGCTGTATTGCTTAGGGTGCAGCGATGTTGAGTACAATCCGAACTTCTACATCTGCTGTGGAGCCTACGTGTACGAGAAACCAGATGGCGCTGCTTGCTGCAACATCCAGCCTTACAATACATATAAACAAATTTGCTGCCACGGCGTAATTCAGGTTTGTGGACTGTATATTCTTCTAGTAGCTATACAGTAGATGTATGCAAATATCTGACACTGCTGTAATGAGGATACGATTTGGCATTGTTTTGATTGCGGGCCAACTTAAATCGTGGCGTTACTATTGTTTTCAAAAATGTGGTCATCACGAAAGACAAAATGGCGGCCAACACTCTTTGCTTATCACAGAAAAGGTTATATTTAACATATGTGATAACATATTATGATAAGCAGAATATGTTCTGCATTTTATGAAAGGCTGCCAAGACTCACACAATATGTTTATCCCATGGTTCCCTCCTTGGTCATGAGAGTTCGTCTACTACATTGCTCCAGTTCACTCAGCTGTATGACTGAGTGCAGGTTGTATACAGTGGTGGATATTTGTGTGAAATAGTATTGGCGTATTGTTTCCACCGTCGCCGAATGCACTCGATAGAAGCCGAGATGGTGTTCGATCGAACGTGTAAAGCCGTTTTGGCAACCATGAGGATTTGACACTGCGCAATATAAGAACGAATCTGTACTGGAAACCAGCATGATAAATAGTAAAGATTTACTCAGATTTAACACCTACTGGCAAGTGTACTATGGCACCGTCTTCTTCTTAGTCCAACCGTTGTTATTACTGTAGAGCCCATATTAAAATGTCCACTGCTGGTTTACGGCAAGTAATTAGCAAACGGTGTCAGTAATACACCTCACTGACGCTGGTCTGAATGGTTGTGTTCGCAGTTCAAGCACGAGACATGTGCAGAATAGACAAAGGAAACGATGAAAATCGTGACGAACAGAACATCCCAGTGACAGATGGATAACTTCTGACCACCAGCCGACTGCCGACATCAATAATGGGACACGGCACAACAAGCAAATCTACAATTAGTCAATACATAATTGCCATGCGAATATAATAAACGTATATTTCACAATAACATATTCCTCTAATGGAATCGCGAAAGAGTACGTTTACAACAGTGCGTTTACATGGGACAGTAAGCAAGTCTACATACCATTATTTAATATATAATGTGAATATAAGCAGCTACTACATAATAACGTGTTCATCTAAAGAAACGACGAGAACACGTAGTATGCCTGCTGTGTGTAGATGTTAGTTTTTCTAGATATCATGATGCAATAGGACGATCAACCGATTCATAACTTAATTTGGTTTCAAATATTTTGTACTTTCCAGATCGATCAATCAAGTAAACGGTAAATGCCGCATGATAAATACAAAAGGTATCTTGTCAACAGTTACGTAAGTATGTAGTTAGTCTGTATATAATTAATATGCATATTTGCATCCATACACACAACGTCGCCGCCGCAGCACACACGACCGATCGACACGATTTGATCGGCAAATAAACAAAACATCAGAACGGTCACAACACCTTAATGTTAATATTAAATAAACATTATTTACCAAATAAAATTATATTTCTTAAAACGTAGGCATTTGGAATTATCTATTATGTGAATGTTTTTCTTTGTAGTTCAAAGTAGTTATGTTTAAAATCGGTACATCACTACACAACCTTTACTAATCCTCGCAAGCCAGGACTGTTTGTCAGGCAAAACTAGCCCTGGCTGATTCCCTGGGCGACGTGCCGCAGTATGCCGATTCCAAATATGTATTGACTTAGCCAGTCGCTACTGCGTCATCCTTGAGACAAGCGCAAATATCCGTCCCTATTCGTTAAACATGTGCACATAAAAACTCGCTATTCAAGGATGTCCTTGCTAAGGAAATGTTTATGATTAATTATGATATTACATATATATATATATATATATATATATATATATATATATATATATATATATATCTAACGTTATGAAGGCATTCACCACTCTAGTGTTGAAGGTATCACTGAAATATGTCTAAATACGTCAAGGTGCCTACGATCAACTGTTGTTGGGCAGTGTATGACTATTCCGTGCAGTGCAAGGCAATAGGTATAAAAACGAAGCATGTCATAACAAAACAAAAGTGTGTCCTTAAGTACGTGAACAAACTGTAGATCAGTACATCATCCATTCTAACCATCATCCATTCTAACCATCAACGCCAGTTGTCTTAATTGCAACACACATCGATAATGCTTGCAACAGTTCCTTAATGCGAACACGGTGAAAGCTATGATAGGCCCTCATATATTTGCATTAACACGACATCGTGACTATGCATCTGAGAGATATCTTGCACTAATGTAATCTCCTCCCATGTTCAGTTTCACGACATTTACGACGCGCTACAAGAAGGAACAACTTCAATAGTCAATCCACTTTCCGCCAACTCCAGACGGCAGTTCCGGAAACAACATACGTGTCGTCCTATCCACGTTCCTCTCCGAAGATGGTCCATCAGATGTCGACGCTAAACACTCTGGCGTGTGACAAACCTTTCCACAGCTTCGTTTCTCACAACGACCATTGATCTGTCACGGGGTCATACTGTCGGATGTCGGAAGAGTATGGATACTCTCCACCTACCAGTAACACTCTGCCGTGCCACACAACTGCTGAACTAAACACCATGACTACTGCAGGCACACTCAGTTTCGTCCAACAGGCCGTCGGTTCGTACCGCATGCACATACGTGTGCGCCCGCCCAGCAAGGACACACAACCGTTGAGCATGACGCCGGCGGCACAGTTGCACTTGGTATTATTAGGAATGTCGGCCAGTACCTTCCATTCACCCGCGATTGTGAAGAACTGGGTGCTGGGGTGGCGTTCACTATTCTCAAACACATAGAATCCTTTCTCGCAGCCGACAACCAGAGGTGTGTATACATATTCCGGCATCTTATTGGGCATTGGTGACCATTGGCGTTGGTTGTGGTCAAGACTCTCAACATATTCAGCACTTGAGTAACGGCCGCCCACAACGAAAGCAACACTGCCGACTACGACACAACCGGGGTCCGAGCGGTCAGCGTTCAGCGCAGGCAGTTCCGTCCATGTGTTGTGTTGTGCGTCAAACTTCCAGCAACATCTCACGGTCTCACTTCCCTTCCGTCCACCAGTCAGCAACAGGCCGTTGTCTAACATGTATACACCGAAGTCAGCATAAGACTGTGACAGGTTGGTCAGCAACTCCCACGACCTACGGCCTTCGTGCCAGAATCTGATCTCTGTGTTAGCACGTGGCCCTCCTGTTACGGTATCGGTACCACCAATGACGAGGACGCGTCGCTTCATACGGTAACTGGAGCGAGCGGCAGTGGGCGATGAACAAGCGCCACTGAGTGCGGACGTGGGAGCCACGTGCAGCTTCAGTGCCAGCTTAAGGTACGACCGTGTCTCCGGTGTAAGAACATCGCAACTGTCGAGCACTTTGTTCAGATAGACGTCGTTGCAGAACTGCACACGGACGCTTTCCAGGATCGTCACCAATGCCGTCTTTCTCTCGTCTGGGTCGTGTCTGACCCAGTTCAAGACGGCCTCAAGCACGGCGTCCTCAGAGTCGACACGGACATCGTCGTCGCTGATGTACCGGACGAGTTCTTCACTGAACAACTCCATGAAACCGTTAGTGGACACGACGGTCACGAAGTCTGCGGTCATTAATCGCTTGGCGGCTTCCTGCATTTGTTGGAGTCCGTACAACGACGCGTTTCTGAACATTCCGATACAGTTAGCTACCTCGAGCCGCGGCAATGTGAACTGATCGCAGATCGACTTGAGATCGTTCAGCAGAAAGAAATCGCACGCCTCGACCAGGCTCTGCACGTTGTCGGCGGTGACTGTGATCTCGGCGGTGTACATGTAGTCCACGATGAGCTCCAGAGCCGCTGGGTTGATCTTCAACGTCACGGTGGCCGCCGTACTCTCCGCAAGATCGGACAAGAACGTGGTCTGGAAGTACGGACTAGCTGCTGGCAGTACACTTCGGTGACACTTGGCGCGAAAGTCTCCTGACACCAGCGTCACATCGGTGAACTGCTCGTTCTGTCGTTGTTTGTTCATCACGTTAAGAAAGTTGTCCCGGTAGGAGTCGATGACGTAGTGTTGGGATTGGTCGATAGGAGACGCTGAAACACAGATATGAAGTACAATAACGATGTAACCATAATCATAACCATAATATTTACTGACCCCAAGATATGTTGTAAGTACATCAATTTCATAAAAATATTTATACAAGCATACACATATTATCTCATGTTCACGTACTAGTATTAGCCTATACAAAAGACCAGCAATGCATACAAACGTGTGTACTTATAATAATTATTGTTGTACAAAAAACCCACAATCATATAACTTTTACAAACTGGGTTCGGCAGTTCCTATTAAGACAATAATGTCGCTGTCATAGGAGCCACAATAATGGCACGGTGAAAAGTAATATGGAGCTTGGTTGGCTATGCAAAAAGGTACTAAAGACGTAGCGACACATAGTGTCATAACTTATCACTGTGCAGCCGTATTTTCGCTAGTGGTTGCTTCAGCATGCTGTTTCAATCGCTACGTATAGTTTGTGTGTGTGTGTGTGTGTGTGTGTGTGTGTGTGTGTGTGTGTGTGTGTGTGTGTGTGTGTTTGTTTGAGTTTGTATGTGCGTGTGTGCCTGCGTGCGTGCGTGCCATTAATTTTCTGGCAGCTATAGCGGCTGAAAAGTACAATAAGAACATAACCACTTATAAAATAATTCATTAATGTACATTGGTAAAATTGTGTATGAAAGTGAATAAATATCTAAAAACGATTCACAGTCCATAGCAAGTAATATTCGTATGTGAAACGGAATGTCTAGTTACTGCCAATTGTACAGTCCGTATCACCGTATGACACAAAAGAGTTTTTGAAACGTTCGGTCCTACAGCGAGGAATACTGTAAGCACGTGCACTACGGATTGCATAATTAGGTGTCCTGGGGGAGGCAGGAGATGGTGCAGCCTGTGGTTGGTTTGCGGCATGCTCTCGCGAACAGAGATCTGCAAAGCGCCTCGCTCCAGTCTGCCGTCGTTGGTACTCTTGCAATGGATACGCCGTCGTTATAAGACATTCCACGAAATATATTGCACATGACCTTTTCTGTATGTCTTCCAGCTGTTTTTGTTGGTGTTGTTAGGCTCGCTCGCAGGCGTACTCGATGAACGGATGATTGTAGTATATATCTTCATAGTATCTTAGTGAGATGATGGGGTTCTACTCCTGCTCGCTTGAGCAGAATAATTATATATATATATATATATATATATATATATATATATATATATATATATATATATATATATATATATATATACATATATATATATATATATATATATATATATATATATATATATATATATATATATATATATATATATATATATATATATGCGTAGTGAACGTTTTGCGGTGGTTTCATCAATGTGGAGTGGCCACGTAAGATCATGTGACGCTGTGACACCTAGTAGGCGAGTGCAGTTCACGTGTTCAATTTGTCTGGCGTTTATCGTTATTGGCAGTATCTCTGGCGTTTTTTTTCTTGAAGAATATTTCATCTGTCTTATCGTAGTTCGGTGCAATTTTGTTGTGCCACTTCGTCTGCCGCTGTTTGGAGCGAGCTGTCGACGCATGACGTTGAACATGCTTCACTTCAGTATTACTTACTTTATAATTCATTATCCAGTAGCTACAGTAGAAGTCATGCTGTGGTTAGTATTGTACTACAATACAAACCACAGTACGACACAAAACTTCCGACACTCGTTATTAAATGCAGCAGTAATTAAATCAAATGTGCATTCGACGTAGTGTAGGAAATTAACTTGTGTCCTGAAGGTAGCTTAATTTATAGTTACTCATACTTTAATTACAGTCTTACTCTACTTGAGTGTGTGGGACCTAAATGTATACATTATGTGATCCATAACTGTAGCGTTCACATGTCGTATTTTATTTTTAATTCACCTTCACACTTATTTGTTGTTTACATTGGTATTATAGGGCCAGCAAGTGATTCTCATTACCGGTTCGTTTTGAGCGACACTTAACGAGACCATTCACAAATGGTTCCCACCCCGTCGTCAATAAGCCTATAGAAACTCAAAATGATTGCAGTCATATTGCAGTAATTGTGAAGTTACTTTTTTCGAATTGTTTGCCTATTATGCAAATAGTCTGCATAATATTTCCCACCTACTAGATGAGTTTTTTTGTTGGGTGGAAACTTATAGAACTTAAACGGTGGTTTACCCAGTGGCAGTTCCGCCCGTATGCGAGAGTATACACAGCTCGTTTGAGTCGTTGGGGGCTAGATCGTGACTGGAAATGGCAAACTGGCATAAACACGATTTGGTGGCAGACGAGACGTACTTGCACTATTAATATCTTCTTCTTTTTACACTTTCTCTTTTAATGTAAAAATGTATTAGTTAATTTAATGCAATGTAAATGTAAATATTTCTGAAAATGTCTATACACTTACCGTGCATTAAATTAACTACCCTTATTACCACGACCCTGAGTTTGTGTCATATTATATAACGTCATATGTATTATGTGCCTCTGACTTTGTTATATTTCCATTTTTTCCAACTGACAAAGTCTCCAATGCCAACCATACTGATCAATTATAACTTTGCCTCTCGGCTTTAGATTATATTAATTTATCAATAGCGTGGTTGTACATTTTTATTTACTACTGCCTCAACTCTTAAGCTAATATACTGATTACAATACTTAATAATAGGCGGTTTTTGAAATAAGTGGCTTATTGTGTAGTGTGTCTGATAAATGGCGAGACTCCGCGCGACTTGAGTTGATTGGGAACAGGATAAAATATGGATTTTAGACTATTGTCATCAGCTCGGTGTCCGTTACGTCGTTATAGAAAAATCAGGTAATCAAGATTTTGTGTTACAGCTTTTTATCTTAACTGTCCAATTTAATATTGAGTTTACTACACTGTCATAGACATAGCGATTTACATAGCGCGGAGAGCAACAACGAGTTTAGGCCCTATGTGTCACACTGCTTCTGCGTCTAATTATCCATCAGAAAATATAATTATTAACACAATTTGGGGACAATCCTTGTATTACAACCAAAAACAAACCAAAGTCCTATCTTTTAACATGGAGAAAATGGCCTTCCTGCCCCCAAGTGCCCCCTATGTCATTTTCGAACGCGAAACTTACATGGCCATATACCTCCCTGAATCAAGTGACGCCATCTAAGGCACAGCAGTAACACTAACGTCTGGATTAAAAAAAGTCTGCATTTTATTTTCATCTGTGTAATTGCACATGTGTGATACATGTGTAGTAGATATATGCTGTGCAGGTGTGGTGACTATAAGTGGCGGTTTTCATGTATTCGAGGTGTGAACCTAGAGCCATAGACTGTACGCGCCGTATACGACAGCCTAAGGCTAAGCCTTCCGTTATCGTGGCTGCTGTTAGCTAGGGCTAGTAGGCATCTATCTAGTGACGCAACAGGCCCACTGCGCAATTAAAATGTCGATAGCCACGGAGCAGTTCTTGCGTATTACATTTTGCTGTACGTAGTTTCTACAGTTACTCTAACCCTTACATATCATCCGGGTCACCGATAGTACGGCTACAGTGTGAAGAAACACAACACTTACCCATATTGCGAACAGTGAACCTACTTCCGGCGACAGACAACGACACACGATCAGGCTAGGTGTCCTTTCCTCCAGATGGAGATACTATCGGCGAGAAGATGGCGATTCATAATGATTGTGTGTGTGTGTGTGTGTGTGTGTGTGTGTGTGTGTGTGTGTGTGTGTGTGTGCGTGTGTGCCTGGGTGCCTGCGTGCGTGTTTGTGTGCGTGGGTTTGTGTTTGTGTTTGTATGTGTGTACACACGCGCGCGCTATTGTCGTGCGCGGTCTAGTGAAGATTTTTTCGCTGACCCAACCCGTCTTCCTCTCCCAAATATTATAACATAATCCGTTTTAATCTAAAAAAAATTATGTAGCCAGAAACACTTTATATATAATTGTTCTAGCTGTCACTACTTCACTTTATATATATATATATATATATAGTATGCATATATATATATATATTATGCATACACTACGTTACAAAAATCCTTGCATTTTTTTTAACGAAGCACATTCTCAAAACGAACACGCAGATCTTGACAACTTCTTCGGGGGGCTGTTATCGTTATATCAGTCAGCTTTATACAAAATACCGTTAGATGGCGCATTTGTTTTCGCGAATATTATTTTGTAAACTTTACTTACTCCATTAGCACGTGCGAAATAGTTTATTTAAGTATAAATAATAGAATAATCATTAATTATTATCTTCACTATAACATGCAGGAAATCGTATGTTTATTATAATACAAAATGTTTTATTTCATATAGCGCCACATCCGAAATTGTTTGTGACATTTCACAATATACTTTGTTATTTAAAACGCTATACAGTAAGAAGAATACTACACACAGGTAATATTTTAAAATAAATAATAAAAATGCATGTGTCTATGTAATTAACTAAAATGTCCTATTAGTCATAAAATACCATACAAATTCCATAACAACAATTGTGATGAATTAATGTAAAGGTATGATTAATAGTAATAAATAATTAAAATGTTAAAATAATTACAATAATTACGACGTAACAATAATTTTCATTCAGGACATATATACACATTATGCATACAAAAATTACTCAAGCTATTTTTCTACTTATGAATGATATTTCCACCACTAAAAAAATATATAACCTGTCTTTGTAACACATACACACACACACACACCACACACACACACCACACACCACACACACTCACACCACACACACCACACACACACACCACACACACACACCACACACACACACCACACACACACAGACACACACACACCACACACACACCACACACACACACACCACACACACACAATATGTGAGGGGAAGTGTGACCGCTGTTGGTGGTCATTTTTATGGTGGTTAGGTCAGAAAGTAAAAGATAGTATGCACAGTTCATGCCGATCAAGTCGACTCCGTTACGTCATTCTGTTTCTAAAATGGCATAGTCCATAGCCTTTCAATAGTTTTGTGTTCTATAAAAATTCTGGTATACCGATGACATTGAAATTATAATTGTTTTTGGAAATTGTTACATTTTTATTAACTATATCAGGCCCATATCACCAAAGGGCTGACTTTTATTCCCCTTTATTTAAGCACCAACATTATACGTTGTGAAGTTACTGGTTGAATGCCAGTGCCTCATCATGCATGAGGTAGGCCTACAAATGTTTCATTATTGTTTCATCATAGTAAGTAGCTAAGTATATTTGTCTTTTTGGTAGTTTCATATATATATATATATATATATACATATATATATATATAGTGTTAATTTTGTAGTCTCCCGAGTGTTAATTTAGTAGTCTCCCGAGTGTTAATTTAGTAGTCTCCCGAGTGTTAATTTTGAAGTCTCCCGAGTGTTAATTTTGTAGTGTCCCGAGTGTTAAATTTGTAGTCTCCCGAGTGTTAATTTAGTAGTCTCCCGAGTGTTAATTTTGTAGTCTCCCGAGTGTTAATTTTGTAGTCTCCCGAGTGTTAATTTTGTAGTTCCCCAAGTGTTAATTTTGTAGTCTCCCGAGTGTTAATTTTGTAGTCTCCCGAGTGTTAATTTTGTAGTGTCCCGAGTGTTAAATTTGTAGTCTCCCGAGTGTTAATTTTGTAGTCTCCCGAGTGTTAATTTAGTAGTCTCCCGAGTGTTAATTTTGTAGTCCCCCAAGTGTTAATTTTGTAGTCTCCTGAGTGTTCCTTCTCAGAATATTTCACGCACAAAGGAAATGTCGCAGTTCTCAGCAGACTAAATAAATATCTTCCATACCAACCAAGGAAGATTTTATACAACAGCTGCATTCTACCAACATGGACTACAGAACTACATTCTGAAGGCTATATCACACCTGAAACTCTTCCACAAACTACGTAGCCCTGCTATCAAAATGATAACATACATAATCCCGACAAGCTTAATTCATTTTCAAGGCATTACATGCGCCTGACTACATGCGAGTGCTATTAGTGTGTCATCCGTCCGTCCGTGTCTGTCTGTCTCTGCCTCTGCCTGTTTCCCTGTCCCTCCTCTCAGTCTCTCTCCCTCTGTCTCTCTTAACAAGACTCTCCCTCTGTCCTTATCTCTCTCCTAACCAACCCTAAATAAATGCCAACAAACCTTAAGCTTAATCCTTAAGGTAATTGCATAGCCAAACCAGCAGACATGAAGGTGGTATAGAATCTGATTTATTGACCCAAACAAAATATTCATAATACAATGTTCAACAAATTACCTACAGCTCAATTATGAAATAATATTGCATTAGTGCCGCGGTGAACTAATATGAGTAATGATTGCGTACACGTGTTATTAAATGAGAAATAACAAAAAAGTAATAATAATATATGAATTATTGCTGTAGATGAACGAAACAGGGGCCGAGGAGACTCACTAAGACCATTTTGGTCTCATGGCAGCTACAAACAACTAAATGTAGTTGGCTATCTTTAATACTTTTAATCAGATCATAATAATTAATAGAGACATGGTAAAACTACCTTGCTTTTGTATTTATCAGTAATTTTAAATTGTTGGTGTCATAATATGACAAACTTTTCATTATTGGCAAACGATCGTTATCAAGGTTTTTATCATCAATATGACGTAAATTTTATTTAGGCAATTGTTGTGAACACCTCCATATAGATAATCTGAATCTAACATATTTGTCTGTATTTTTATATTTGCATGTATCGTTGTTTAAACAATTCACTAGATATTTTCTATTTGCAATAAGAATCAAACAGCAAAACCTGTAATACAAATGCATAATTAGCTTAAGTTAATAACATAGTTATGAAATGCATCTAAAAGAATGTGGTTTAACAACACGAGAAACCAGAAGATTGAGAGGAGATCAGATTGAGGTGTTTAAAATATTGAATGGGTATGAAAATATTGACAGAAATATTTTATGCTCGGTCGAGGAAGAGAGAAGGACTAGAGATGCAGTGTAGACTAGATATTAGACAATTTTCATATAGAACAATAAAAGAATGGAACAGATTATCGGCTGATTGTGTAGGTGCTAGTAGTGTTAATATAATTAAAAACAAAATCGACATATACCTAAGACAGGCGGGGTATACTTAGATAGATAGGTTGGACTCTTGATAAGCCAAATGGCTTCCTAGTCCATGTGCCATCTAGAGTTGAATCTCTAGGTGACAATCTTGTTAAATCTTGTTAAATCTTAACACTTCCAGTGTTGCATACCATCATAATATATAAAGTATATTAAACAAAGAGAGTAGTCGGAGATATACTTCGCAAGGATTGTTGTCTGACAACATAACAAAAGAAAAAAACAGCGGAACTCTTCGTCTCTCACTCTGGAACCGTACGATTCTCGATCGTTTTTTCCATGCGTCTGTGTTCATCAGTGTTGGTATTGAACAGACACAGCTCAATTGATCAGTCCAAGGCATATGTTAGTACCAACAGAATGTTATCCCGCAGGCTTGAGTCTGCAATGCCATGTTGCTTGACGTGTCAGCAGACAATCATCTTTAGTTGGAGACAGTTATCCTGCAGGCTGATGTCAGCACAGACAGGTGTATGGTAGTGTCAGCATGCAGCTTGAGTCAGTACAGACGGATGTATGGTAGTGTCAGCATACTGTTATCCTCCATGTTGGTGTCAGCACAGACAGGTATATGGTAGTGTCAGCATACTGCTATCCTTCAGGTTGTTGTCAGCAAAGACAGGTGTATGGTAGTGTCAGCATACTGCTATCCTTCAGGTTGTTGTCAGCAAAGACAAGTGTATGGTAGTGTCAGCATACTGCTATCCTTCAGGTTGTTGTCAGCAAAGACAGGTGTATGGTAGTGTCAGCATACTGCTATCCTTCAGGTTGTTGTCAGCAAAGATAGGTGTATGGTAGTGTCAGCATACTGCTATCCTTCAGGTTGTTGTCAGCAAAGACAGGTGTATGGTAGTGTCAGCATACTGTTATCCCTCAAGCAGGTGTCAGCACAGGTAAAGGTCTGGAAATGCCATGTCAGCATACTGTGATCTGTCAGCACTGCTGCTTGTGTCTAAGTCACTGAAATATAGAAATCATGAATGTTAAGTAGTTGTACTTATATTTTAAGTAGTTTTACTTATATAACTGAACTCTGTGCTCCCAGTTATGACAGACCAGACTTGTTATAATGTAACATCACTTTACACTGCGAAGGCCCCACTTAATCACTTTTCACTGCGGAGGCCCCTCTTAATAAGTTTACACTGCGGAGGCCCCACTTCATCACTTTACACTGCGGAGGCCCCACTTCATCACTTTACACTGCGGAGGCCCCACTTCATCACTTTACACTGCGGAGGCCCCACTTCATCACTTTACACTGCGGAGGCCCCACTTCATCACTTTACACTGCGGACGTCCCACTTAATCACTTTACACTGCGGAGGCCCCACTTAATCACTTTACACTGTGGAGGCCCCACTTCATCACTTTACACTGCGGAGGCCCCACTTCATCACTTCACACTGCGGAGGCCCCACTTCATCACTTTACACTGCGGAAGCCCCACTTCAGCACTTTACACTGCGGAGGCCCCACTTCATCACTTTACACTGCGGAGGCCCCACTTCATCACTTTACACTGCGGAGGCCCCACTTCATCACTTTACACTGCGGAGGCCCCACTTCATCACTTTACACTGCGGAGGCCCCACTTCATCACTTTACACTGCGGAGGCCCCACTTCATCACTTTACACTGCGGAGGCCCCACTTCATCACTTTACACTGCGGAGGCCCCACTTCATCCCCTACATAGAGAACAAAAACATGAGGACACGACACAAGGAGAGGAACTAACGAAAGCAGGAGAATGTCTCCTGCTGCTGGAGTCACTAAGTGTTTCTGTTCGTTTTATCATAAAGACATGGTGTAAACCATAAGTTATATCTGTGGTAATGAACCAGCTGCCATGATATGGTTTGATAATTCATGTGTTTCTTTAAATGTAAATTGTTTCAGGAGGATACAAATTGTCTACTTAGGAAGGCACATCATTTCTTTGGACAATATTTTGTCATTTGTCTAGTACAAAACTTTGACATGTCAGATGAATTTATCATATCACACAAATGGAATGTGCTGTTTCATGTGGAATCATCTAGCCATGGAATGTTCAGCCAACCACTCACATAGCTACTTAGCAACATTTCGCTGCATAGCCAAACCGCTTGGCTTTGGGATGATTCTAAGTTTTCGATCACCAGCTGCAGCTGATGTAGTCTGTGTATCTCTTCTGTGGTGTCCCTCTGTCACGGTGGCCATTTTACAGTTTTATTGTTATCATAGGTGGGAGATGGGAAGTTCCCCTAATACAAGTGGGAGATGGGAAATCCCCCTAAAACAGGTGGGAAATGGGAAATTCCCCTAAGACAGGTGGGAGATGGGAAATTTCCCTAAGACAGGTGGGAGAAGGGAAGTTCCCATAAGATAGGTGGGAGAAAGGAGGTTCCCCCTAAGACAGGTGGGAGAAGGGAAGTTCCCCTAAGACAGGTGGGAGAATGGAAGTTGCCCTAAGACAGGTGGGAGAATGGAAGTTGTCCTAAGACAGGTGGGAGAATGGAAGTTGCCCTAAGACAGGTGGGAGAATGGAAGTTGCCCTAAGACAGGTGGGAGAATGGAAGTTGCCCTAAGACAGGTGGGAGAAGGGAAGTTCCCCTAAGACAGGTGTGAGAAGGGAAGTTGCTCTAAGACAGGTGGGAGAAGGGAAGTTCCCCTAAGACAGGTGGAAGAAGGGAAGTTCCTCTAAGACAGGTAGGAGAAGGGAAGTTCCCCGAAGACAGGTGGGAGAAGGGAAGTTCCCCTAAGACAGATGTGAGAAGGGAAGTTCCCCTAAGACAGGTGGGAGAAGGGAAGTTCCCCTAAGACAGGTGGGAGAAGGGAAGTTCCCCTAAGACAGATGTGAGAAGGGAAGTTCCCCTAAGACAGGTGGGAGAAGGGAAATTCCCCCAGCTGCCTGAACTGACCTCTGACTTGACCAATGGAATAAAAAGCTGCCTGTACTGACCTCTGACTTGACCTGTGGACTACAAAGCTGCCTGTACTGACCTCTGACTTGACCAGTGGAATACAAAGCTGCCTGTACTGACCTCTGACTTGACCAATGGACTACAAAGCTGCCTGCATGTGCTGACCTCTGACTTGACCAATGGACTACAAAGCTGCCTCTACTGACCTTTGACCTCACACTTGTTCCCGGTGTAGCTGCCCACACAGTGGCACTTGTAGCCACTCTGAGTGTCTCTACAGGTGCCTCCGTTCACACAGACCACGTCCGCACACAACTGGGGGTCTGCAACACAACAACATGTCAGATTAGTAGGTAAACTCTCACTCTCATCTCATCTCACTGTAGAGCACCATGGCTCAGGGGTAGAGCTTCGGACTCTTGAGTAAGAGAACCCGGTTCGAATCCTGGCTGTGGTGTTAAAACCTTGGGCAAGTTTTTTCACTCTACATTGCTCCAGTTCACTCAGCTGAATAAATGAGTAACTGGCTATAGACAGTGGTGGATATGTGTATGAGTAGCCTTTGCACATTAATTGTAGCATATGGCTGGATGCTTCCGAGAGAAGCCGAGATGGTGTCTGAGTGAACAGGTCTGTCAGGGAAGTAAAGTGTAAAGCGCTTTGAACGGTCCTGAGGACTGGATACTGCACTGTATAAGAACTTGTCTTTATTACAACACTCAAGCTGGCACAAGACGATGGATCAACAAGCAAACATCAAATATAATACAATGGAAGAGTTGAGATAATACTTACGAATGGTCTTAGCACATTGGACATTGGCAGGATAGTCTGATAAATCAGTTCTAGGGTTGAACACATGGTCTTCATGTCCCCAAACAAACTGCTCACGCTCCGTTTCAAAAGCCGGTTGACAGTTGTAGAACTTGTTGCACTGATAAGGATGTGCCACTAACTCGTGTGGTGGCAGATCTTCTGCTTTGCAAATGGTATCCTTATCTGAAAGCAGACATTTTGGTAGTTGAGAGGGGAAGGAAAGGAATGGCCCATTTTATAATTATGTATCTAAGAGTTCATACAAACCAACCATTGTACTGCAACAGTAATCACATTTTGATGATGTTGCATTATTTTGATAGATATTCCAATACACATCTACCAAATTTCATACATCCAGATATTGTTCAAGAGACAATGATATCGTCAACTCTGTGTGTATTTTTAAACGGAGCTCCTCTGACTAGAATTGGCCAAGTAGTAATTTGTAATGAGAAGTCTGCTGTCTAGGGTGTGGGAAAGTTAAACACAAAAGGATGTTGTGGTTAACTCTGCCCACCTCGGCATTATTACCAATCAATTTTATTTTGAAGCTGGATGTTTTGTTTACCATTTAAACTTGTTGCAGGGGAAATATTCAAATTGCAAACTTTGTTCTGACCTTAATAAAGTAACTAAACCCACAAATTACCAGACAGTAGAGTAGACCTTCAATATGCTTGTTGTAATCCCAGAAATGTAACATTTAACGAAAAAGATATAACTAGGAGCTGGCACCCTCGTCTTAACAGCCATAAATCCAACAACAATTACACCAGAATAATACACTTATATGCAATGTGTTGAGCCTGAATGTGCGGGTGACCAGTCATTGTGTGTACAGCTGCCATTAAGGTGGCTCAGCTTAAAGCAACATGGTCCGTTCGTGGCTTTTTATTTTTATTGCAAAATCATGTTATACGGTATAAATTATACCTATTATATCATAGACAGTCAAAATATGTTTTCATGTACCATTTAGGGGTTGAAAATAGATGCAGTAAGGGGTGCTTAACTCTGTTTACACATCGACCATGAGGCTTTTTTGAAACCGTTGTAGGCGTGGCTAAAAGCCCAGACGGATATGCATGATCACACGATGCAGTATCACGTGAACACAAGATGACGCCACTAACGCCACACCCAGCCAGGTGCACAGCTCCCTGTTGGTAAATGTCAAATGGTGGGTGTCACTCGTGGCGATTTAAGTGACTGTATATAAACATTCGACGTTTAACATTACGAAGTCAGTTCTGTTTCGATAAGACATTTATTGGCAGTCGGGATGCTACAATAGTTATAACTTTTACTGATTAACATGATTTTGCAATAAAAATAAAAAGCCACGAACGGACCATGTCGCTTTAATGTAAACACATATGGTTCTTGTAGATTTGAGTTGATGTAAGAAGCAGTGTAGTTTTCATAATAACAGAGTGTGCAGTTTGTATGTATACATATGTGTATATGGGGAGATAGATGACAGCTTTGGGGGCTGTTTTCTTAGTTAGATCAAACACATGTTCTTGAATTGAATTATTTACACTGACAACTAAAGATCATGAAACAAAGCATAATTATGTACGTACTTATTTCACAATTGCCATAAGGTTCCTCTGATGAGCATTCACACTTTGTACACACACACAAGTATTTGGAGTCTGGCAGGTCGAGGCATGTTCCACCATTCAAACATGGTGTGTTGTGATCACAATATTTGTATCCTGTCAAATCAAATACATAATTTTTGTTATGAAGTGTAACACTTGACAATAGAACTTACACAAATAAATGTGTCTTTATGTATCATATTTACATGGATGAGACCACTTCTGTGGGTGGATGATTGCTAATGTATGGAAATATATCAAATGTGTGAACTGAATAATGATCGGTTCACAGTTTTAGTTTACGTCAAAGATAATCTGAATTATATTAAAATAATATAAGTTTGTTTATAAAGTTTCTGGGTGTATTTATGCATTGCATGCTTGTGTTCCTGCTTGTGTTCCTGCTTGTGGTCATTCGTGTGTGCGTATGTGTATGTGTGCATACGTGTGTACATGAGAGTGCATGAATGCATGTGTGTAAACATGGATGCATGTGTACATACAAGTGTGTGTGAGTGTGCATAATGATACAGTCATGTGATCGTATGTTGATTATGTCCCAAACTGAAGACATTTGATGCTAGAGTGTACAAGTTGGCCTGCCTGGGGGGTAGGCTGAAGCAGCTGTGGTCTTCTCTGTAGTTGTCCTGGTCTCAGGCTGCTCTGACAACACAAACAAAACACAAAGTATAAACTACCACAATCAATAATGTCATGGTGTGATATCCCCCCATCAGGTAACTTTACCTTTAGGCAGGGAGACTGCCTAAGACAAAAAGTAAATACACACACAGACATCATATTTTTATAATGATTTGAAATTTTGAAGCAAGCTTTTATCGTTTTTCCTCCCAAAAATTTAAATAGTAACTCTTAGTGACACAATTACAGTGATGAATTATACAACAAAACAAACACCTGGTTTTCACAAGGCATTGCATTGACAAATTTGCCTACAATATTGCACTGAATATTATTTTATTTCAGGTTAAAGACATATCACATTTAAAGCTACAGTAATTAGTAGGTTGGTCAATGGATAGATTGTCTCACATAACATGAGTAATTCATTGGTGGAATTTGTCTGTTTGGTGGTACTGATGGTACGGGGGGAGGAGGGGGTGGGAGGGGGGCAAGGGGGGGTGATAGAAACATTTAGTGTTCTATTCTGGCTCACTTGTTGTCGGAGGTGGTGTGGTCGTCTAGACTGAAACACAGACAACCTCTCTTCTTCTTCTCTCACTGGACGGGGCCCTCTGCAGGGCATTTAAAGCCCAAGGAGAATTTGTGAGTCCACTAGTTGCCCCTAAGACAGGTGGGAGAAGGGAGGCTGCCCCTAAGACAGGTGGGAGAAAGGAAGTTGCCCCTAAGACAGGTGGGAGAAAGGAAGTTGCCCCTAAGACAGGTGTGAGAAGGGAGGCTGCCCCTAAGACAGGTGGGAGAAAGGAAGTTGCCCCTAAGACAGGTGGGAGAAAGGAAGTTGCCCCTAAGACAGGTGGGAGAAGGGAGGCTGCCCCTAAGACAGGTGGGAGAAAGGAAGTTGCCCCTAAGACAGGTGGGAGAAGGGAGGCTGCCCGTAAGAGAGCAATGGCCAACTGCTTGACCAATGGAATACAAAACTGCCTGTACAGACCTCTGACTTGACCAATGGAATACAAAGCTGCCTGTACTGACCTCTGACTTGACCAATGGAATACAAAGCTGCCTGTACTGACCTCTGACTTGACCAATGGAATACAAAGCTGCCTGTACAGACCTCTGACTTGACCAGTGGAATACAAAGCTGCCTGTACTGACCTCTGACTTGACCAATGGAATACAAAGCTGCCTGTACTGACCTCTGACTTGACCAATGGAATACAAAGCTGCCTGTAGTGACCTCTGACTTGACCAGTGGAATACAAAGCTGCCTGTACTGACCTCTGACTTGACCAGTGGAATACAAAGCTGCCTGTACTGAACTCTGACTTGACCAGTGGAATACAAAGCTGCCTATACTGACCTCTGACTTGACCAGTGGAATACAAAGTTGCCTGTACTGAACTCTGACTTGACCAGTGGAATACAAAGCTGCCAGTACTGACCTCTGACTTGACCAGTGGAATACAAAGCTGCCTATACTGACCACTGACTTGACCAGTGGAATACAAAGCTGCCTGTACTGACCTCTGACTTGACCAATGGAATACAAAGCTGCCTGTACTGACCTCTGACTTGACCAGTGGAATACAAAGCTGCCTGTACTGAACTCTGACTTGACCAGTGGAATACAAAGCTGCCGGTACTGACCTCTGACTTGACCAGTGGAATACAAAGTTGCCTGTACTGAACTCTGACTTGACCAGTGGAATACAAAGCTGCCTGTACTGACCTCTGACTTGACCAGTGGAATACAAAGCTGCCTATACTGACCTCTGACTTGACCAGTGGAATACAAAGCTGCCTGTACTGACCTCTGACTTAACCAGTGGAATACAAAGCTGCCTATACTGACCTCTGACTTGACCAATGGACTACAAAGCTGCCTGTACTGACCTCTGACTTGACCAGTGGAATACAAAGCTGCCTGTACTGACCTCTGACTTGACCAATGGAATACAAAGCTGCCTGTACTGACCTCTGACTTGACCAATGGACTACAAAGCTGCCTGTACTGACCTCTGACCTCACAAAGCTGCATGTACTGACCTTTGACCTCACACTTGTTCCCAGTGTAGCCTTCCACGCAGTCGCACTTGTAGCCACTCTGAGTGTCTCTACAGCTGCCTCCGTTCACACAGACCACGTCTGCACACAACTGGGGGTCTGCAAGAAAACATGTCAGATTAGTAGATAACTGCTACGATTTTATGGTTTCAAGCAAGAAAACACAATCAAGATCATAACTGTGGTTTCATTTACACAGTGGCTGATTGGATTGAGAAATTAAAGTCAATAATATAACCCAACTTTGGAAGGCAGCATGGACATTTGAAATGTGAACCTTCTGATTTATGCTAGGATTTCAATCTGAAATCTGGCATGTAACAAAACAATGCTGTAGTCTCTGGTGGACAATACTTATATCCTGTCAAATCAAGTACACAATTTTGTAATGAAGTTAAAAAATACAATATATTTTAACGGTTCCACAAAGCATACAAGAAGTAAAGAGACAGAATGGGACGATGCCCAAGAAAACCCTGGAGGAAGAGCTTCAAGGACTCTGTGCAGAGACATATTTCACCCATCACAGCTTCTGGCTGACAACTGACCCTCACTCTGTATCACTACAACACCTAAGCTGGTCCAAGTGGACGGAATAAACAAGCAAACTACACATTTAATACAATGAAAAGTTGACATAATACTTACGAATGGTCTTAGCACATGGAACATTGTAAGGCCAGTCCGAATAATCACTTTTAGGGTTGAACACATGGTTTTCGGAGTGCCAAACGAACTGCTCACGCTCTGTTGGAAAATCACGTTCACAGTTGTAGAACTTGTTGCACTGATAAGGATGTGCCACTAGATCCTCTGGTGGCAGTCTTTCCGCTCTGCAAATGGTATCCTTATCTGAAAGCAGAAATTCTGGTAGGTGAGAAAGGAAATGCATATTTTATAAGTATGCACCTAAGAGTTCACACAAACCAACCATTCTACTGCAATAATAATCATGTTTTGATGATGCAGCATTATTATGAAAGATTTCCAATACACAACTACCAAATTTCATAGACGAGGCTATTGTTAATGAGACAATGATATCATCAACTCTGTGTGAATTTTTAAAGGGAGGCTGCCAGCTCATCAGCCTAGAATTGGCGACGTAGTAATTTGAAATAAGAAGTCTGCTGTCTAGAAGGTGAAAAACTTATCAAAGGGTATTGTGGCTAACTCTGCTCACCTCGGCATTATTACCAATCAATTTTGTTTTGAAACTGGATGTTTTATTTACCATTTGAACTTGTTGTAGGCGGAATCATTCAAATTGCAAACGTTGTTCCAAACTTAATAAAGTAACTTGTCACAAATTTGCAGGGAGTTGACCTTCAATATGCATGTTGTAGTCATAGAAATGCAATATTTAATGAAAACAAATCTAGGAGCTGCCACTCATGATGCATATTGACCAGTTACCAGTGCTTCAGTAACAGAATGTCTGACAGAAATTGAATGTCTACTATGTTCTACTGATTCTGATATATACGGCTTCCCGGCAGAGGATCCTAGCAGATTACAAGTTTAAATATTTAGCTGGAGCTGATTTGGGGCTCACAGAGACAATGTCCACAGATTTTTACAGGCCTTTAGCCAGTTGGCCTGTATTTTTCCCTAAGTTTGAATGTCAACACATGGTAATTAATGTTTGCTGAGTGGGTACAGTAGAGCCTGCCAATGTCCAGAGCCCAAGTTTCTTTTGTTCCTTAAATAAATTACCAACTGGCACCTGACAGTACTAGACTTTAGTCTAGTACTTGGCATTGTACTGTGTGAGAATGACAATGGCATTCGTTACTAATGATAACATTTCTTTTGAACATCTTCTTGACTTCATGCTTTAAACAAATACAAGGATATACCTGAACTAAGTAACTAGTGAACTTGTTAGCTTTAGATGAATATTAGCTCAATTCTAAATGGACAGGAACTAGCCAGAGGTATTATAAATTATGGAGTTATTCCCACATATTTCCCTGTAAATACCACTTTTCCCAGTAAATGCGAGGTTATTCCCACTGCCCTGTCTAAAACAAATTTTTCCGGAAACGTGCCAACCCTGCTGACAACTAAACACCATGAAACAATGTATAATTCAGTACGTACTTATTTCACAGTTGCCATATGGTTTCTCTGATGAGCATTCACACTTTGTACACACACACAAGTACTTGGAGTCTGGCAGGTCGACGCATGTTCCACCATTCAAACATGGCGTGTGGTGATCACAATACTTGTAGCCTGTCAAATCAAGTACATAATGTTATTAGAAGGTCAAGAAATACAATACATTTGAATCTGTGAAATATAACATTAAAAGGGTGTCAACAATGACTTTCTACAATAATAATAATAATAATAATAGTAACTTCTTTTGCGCCAATATCCTCGAAAATCAAGCTCAGTGGCGCGACAAAACCAGGGGATTAATCAATCTCATAATCGAAAGCAATGCGTGAGTCGTCAACAGATGGATGGAAAAGCTAGGAGGCTAAGGAGGATAGGCAGCATTAAAGAGATAGGTTTTTAGATGTCGGCGGAATGAAACTATATTACCTTGTGATTTAACACTGGCAGGAAGCGAATTCCACACCGTTGGTGCGGCAACCGAGAAAGCTCGGGTCCCGGCTTTCGTTTTCACCCGAGGGATGTGAAGAGGGTTACTACTGGTTGAGCGTAGCTGTCTGGAATTTCTTGTTGGAGTTAGCATTGAATTTAGATATGCTGGTTGTGTAGATGAGAGTGCTTGATAGGCTATTGTACACATTTTGAAAATGATGCGATAGTGCACAGGTAGCCAATGCAGTGATTTTAGAAGCGGCACTGAGCGAGAAAAACGTGGAGAACGCGTGACTACCCTTGCTAAACAATTTTGGACACGCTGAAGTTTGGCTATGTCCTTGTTTGCTGTATTGTAAAGGAGGGAATTGCAGTAGTCGAGTCTGCTGCTTACTAGAGCTGTGGCGATGGTTTTAGCAACGGAAAGTGATAAAAACCGGCGGATACGGCGAAGATCACGGATATGGTAAAAACAGCAACGGCATGTTTTCGAGATATGTTTTTTGAAATTGAAGTTTTCATCAAACGTTACTCCGAGATTTAAAACTGAGGTGGCCGGTGTGATACTCCGACTCAGAATATGTGTCGGGAAAAAGCCATTGAGTTTTGCCCGCTGCGTTGAGGTACCAATGATGAGAAATTCAGTCTTATCTGCATTTAGTTTTAATTTACTATTTTTCATCCAGAGGGAGACATCTTGGAGACAATCCCTGAGCTGGTTTAGGGAGCGACAAGTATCTGGTGTGGTCAGAGAAACATAGATTTGTGTGTCATCTGCATAAAGGTGATGATCCAGGTTATGACTCTGGATAACTGAGCTTAATGGTGTTGTGTACAGAGTGAAAAGCAACGGACCCAAAACAGAACCCTGGGGGACACCACAAGAGGTGGGCAGCATGTCTGAGAAGCAGTTACCTATTTTAATGGCTTGCCGTCTGTCAGTAAGGTATGAAGTAAACCAGCTCAAGGCTGTGCCAGATATCCCGTACCACGTTGATAAGCGTGTAATGAGAATGTCGTGGTCAATGGTGTCGAAAGCGGCGGATAGGTCAAGCAGGGTCAGTGCAGTAACTTTGCCATTATCAATGTTAAGGTTTATGTCATTGTGTACTTTTAAAAGAGCAGTTTCTGTTGAGTGAAATTGTTTGTACGCAGACTGTGATGCATTGGTTAAACCATTTATGTTGATGTGAGAAGTAAGTCGATTTGCAACAACCTTTTCGAGTATTTTGGAAATGAAGCTAAGGTTAGAAATAGGCCTGTAGCTGTTTAGATCTTCTTTTGACAGAGTTGTCTTCTTAAGAATTGGATTTACATATGCACATTTAAAGTCTTCAGGGAATAAGCCGGAGCAGAGTGATGCATTTATTATATCTGTTATTGGTTTAATTAAAACGTCAAGGCATGCTTTCAGTAGTATGGTCGGAAGTGGGTCAAGATCACAGGATTTATTTGGGGATGACATGATTATTTTTTTCACTTCAGTAGTTGTGGCTGGTTCAAACGATGTGAGTTTAGAATTTAGTTGTGGAGAGTCGGCATTTATAGTGTCTGAGGTGTGATCTGTGAAGGCTGAATGTATCAGGCTGATTTTGTCTTTAAAATGACTTGAGAAAGAGTTACACAGTGACTTGATTGATGCATGGGTTGGTAGAGAAGGAGCAGGCCGCCTGTGTAAAATCTGATTGATGCATTTCCATAGTTGTTTTGGTGTAGCGGAGTTATTTGCGACCATGTTTTCGTAATAATATGACTTTGCTTTTGACATTTGTTGGTTACATAGATGACATTGCCGTGTGTAGCGTGACCTGTCTAAGGATGACCGAGATTTACGCCAAACACGTTCCAGATAGCGACGGCGCCGTTTAGATTGGATTATTTCCGGGGTCATCCAAGGAGCTGGCGGCTTTTGTGACACAGATTTGGATTTAGCGGGTGCATGTTTGTCAAGCAATGTCTTCAGTATTTGACGGTACTGTTTGTATAGGTCTGATACATGTTCTTTAGGATGTGTGACAAGGTCGGATGTAATTATATCAGTCATAAATGATGCAATGTTGATACTGTGAATGGCTCTGTAGAACATGTTGTGTTTGGACACGGCTGGGGCTAAAGGAACTTTAAGATCTGCAATTACTGTGTTATGGTCCGATAAGCCATCTACAACTGTGGGTGTCTGAATGTTTTTACAAGAGGAACGAGTTATCAAGATGTCAAGCCAATGTCCATGTATGTGTGTTGGGAAATTGACATGTTGTTTTGTGTCAAATGATGCCAGGATATCATTAAACGTGATAGTTGTTGCAGATGGTGTATCCAGGTGAAGATTAAAATCGCCCAAAATGTAAAATTCTGTGTGCATGGTTGCAACATTTTCCAAAAGATCCTGGAATTCTTCAAAGAAGTTAGCTGGATGACCCGGAGGGCGATAAATACAAATGAAAACCCCACAGAAGCACGAATTAGATATGTTAAGACAAATAGATTCAAATGTGGTATAGTCCGGGCTGGTGTACGGGGTTACGTTAAATAGTTTTGAAATAAGGAAACCGACACCTCCGCCTCGTCCAACTGGACGTGGTCGATGGTGGAAGGTATAGCCAGGAGGGGAGATGTCGGCAATACATGCATCTGTGTCATGCGGTCTGAGCCAGGTCTCAGTCACAGCGAGAATGTCTATTGTTTTGGAAATTATAAGATCAGTGATAGAGGCAGTTTTTTCACGAATTGAACGAATGTTAGTGGTGGCCAGGCGGATGTTATGCCTGACCACAGGTCCAGGATTAAGACTAACATCTCCCGCTAGCAGTAAGATCAAGGCCAATTTAAATGTTGGCCTGGAACGGGGTATAGGTAGTAGTTTTCGGTTGAAACACAGGTTAAGGCATGGCAGACTGTGTAAGTATGTCAAGGATTCTTGTGTGGTCATGTATTTGGAAGGTGTTGAAATTACATCCGACCATTGTGCCAGTGTGTTACACAAGGTGAAATCATGGCTTCTAGAAGCTGCAGAACATGATAAAAATAAAACACACAGTGAGAACAATGGTGACATTTGACAAAATCTGCTCAAGTGATAAAATTAATGTATCATAAAATAATTAGTGACTGAGAGTGGCCAGACGTTCTAAAATAATGTAAATGTTTGGCATGGGTCAACAGCACCAAAACTTAATAAATAACATGTAATAAATAAGTATATGAGAGTATAAGATCACACTAAATCTAAAATTACAGTAGTTTCTCAGATGTAAGACTAATAAATATAGCGAGAAAAATAAATAAATAAATAATGTGTTATAAAATAAATATTACATAGACATAATCAAGTGGTATTTAAAATTATTAATAAACTAAATCAGTAGTTTCAAATGAGTTTGTAAAATGCTAAATAAGTCTGTAAAATGCTAAATGTAGAACGAGTTTGTAAAAGGCTAAATACAAATCAGTTTAACAAATCAGTTTAAAAGGCTAAATACAGATCGTTTAAATCTTCGCGCTCGGCAAAGCCAGTGCAAAAGTAATAAGACGTTTAGTGCCCGTGCAGATGAAACGTAGAGGTCTTCACCCCCAGGGCGATACTGGGTGTAAAGGAACGTCTTATGAAAAGGCCTGTTAGTTAACAGTTTAAAAGGGCTACCCCTGTCTTTGTATGTTATTTGTAATGTAAGACCGTACCGAAGCGCGAAAAGTTGACTATCTGTATTATCGCCCACTATGTTGTAAATGATTAATTTTAGCGGCGTAACTGGTGTAATTTATAAAAATTTCTGCGTGTCCAAATAAAGTAGTGTGTTGGTCTTATAACTGCAGTAATGTCGAACACAAAAATGCAGAATTTAGATTAAAAATGTAAATTTGAACGAGCAGTGAAATAGAAACATGTACCACCTTACGCCACCTAGCGACCAACCCAATACACTTGACTACAGAACTTACACAAAAAATGTGTCTGTATATCTATCAGATTGACATGGATGAGACGATTTCTGTGGGTGGATGCTATGGTGCCAATGTATGGAATTATATCAAATGAGTGAACTATCTAATGATCAGTTCACAGTTTAAGTTTACTACAAAGATAATCTGATTGATATTAAAATAATATAAGTTTGTTTATTATGTTTCTGGCTGTATTACATGCTTGTGTGCATGTGTGTGTGTGTGTGTGCGTGTGTGTGTGGTGTGTGTGTGGTGTGTGTGTGTGCATGCATGCATGCGTGTGTGTGCGTGTGTGTGTGTGTTTGTGAGAGTGGGTGCATGTGTGTGTGTGTTTGTGAGTGTGTGTGTATGCATGTGTGTTTGTGAGTATATGCATATGTGTATGTGTGCATACGTGAGCATAAGTGAGCATAGATGCATGTGTGTATACATGGATGCATGTGTACATGAAAGTGTGTTTGTGTGTGTGTATGCGTGCGTGCGTGCGTGCATGCGTGCGTGCGTGCGTGCGTGCTTGTGGGTAATGACACAATTATGTGACTGTATGTTGTTTATGTCCCAAACTGGAGATGTGTCATGCTACAATGTACAAGTTGACATGCCTGGGGGGTAGGATGGAGCAGCTGTGATCTTCTTCTCTGTCGTTGGGAACTTGGGTGCCTCTGACAACACAAACAGCTGGTCTTTTTTACGGCATTGCATTGACTAATTGTCCTACAGCATTGCACTGAATATTTTTATTTCAGGTTAAAGACATATCACATTTAAGACTACAGTAATTAGTAGGTTGGTCAATTAATAGATTATCTCACATAACATAAATAAGTCATCAGTGGTATTTGTCTGGTTGCTGGTACTGATGGTACGGGGGGTGGGGGGAGGAAGGGTGGGGGAGGAGGGGTGGTAGAACAGCAAGGGAGGGTGATAAAGAGATGCTCAATGTTCTAATCTGGCTCACCTGTTGTTGTTGGAGATGATATTGTTGGCCCAACTGAAACATACAGAAAACCTATAAATATGTTTGCTCAGGAATCATTTAGGAGATTATAGCATCTATATAGTATAGTATCAATTAAAGAGATGCTCAATATTCTATTCTGGCTCACCTGTTGTTGTTGGAGATGATATTGTTGGCCCGACTGAAACATACAGAAAACCTATAAATATGTTTGCTCAGGAATCATTTAGGAGATTATAGCATCTATATAGTATAGTATCAATTATCAGAAATGTGAGTAATATGACACGTAGGATATTTCCTAGATGTGCTGGTCCACTGAGTGTCTTGAAAGAGGTGGACTAGTGCGAGGTCACATGATTGGCTGCTTGAATGTTTCATTGGTGGCAATCAATGCGGCAAATGGTGAAATATTTTCAAAAAGTCTTTGAACCTCTTCTATGGTACCCCTCTGTCAAGGTGGCCATTTGACAGTTCTGTTGTTATTACAGATGGCGATGGGAAGTTCCCCTAAGACAGGTGGGAGAAGGGAAGTTCCCCTAAGACAGGAGGGAGAAGGGATGTTGCCCCTATGACAGGTGGGAGATGGGACGTTCCCCTAAGACAGGTGGGAGAAGGGAGATTGCCCCTAAGAGAGCAATGCCGAATGGCTTGACCAATGGAATACAAAGCTGCCTGTACTCACCTTTGACCTCACACTTATTCCCGGTGTAGCCGTCCAGACAGTGGCAATTGTAGCCACTCTGAGTGTCTCTACAGGTGCCTCCGTTCACACAGACCACCTCCGCACACAACTGGGGGTCTGCAACACAACAACATGTCAGAATAGTAGATAAACACAACAACAGGTCAGATAGTAGTAGATAAATGCAATGATTTTATGGTTTCAAGCAAGAAAACACAATCAAGATCACAACCGAGGTTTCATTTACCCACTGATTGGTTGACCTGAGAACTTAAAGAGAACAAGCATGAGAGAGTACAGCGCAGTGACTCTCTCTAAGAGATGCTTCCCAGGGAAGTTGAGGGGGTGTATGATTGAACTGGTCTGTCAGGGAAGAAAAATGTAAAGCGCTTTGAGCAATCCTGAGGATTGGATACTACGCTATATAAGAACTTACCTTTTCATATAACCCAACATTGGAAAGGCAGAATGAACATTTGAAATGTGAGCTTTCTGATTTAGACTAGCATTCCAAATCATATGTATGAAATCTGGCATGCAACAAAACAATGCTGTAGTCTATGGGGGACAATATTTGGAGGATGCCATATCTTAGATGTGGATGCATTATTTTTCTCTCAAATACATGTGAATGCAGAAAATCTAATTACTGCTTGCATGATGATTCAAATTGTATTTGATAGGATCAGTAAAGAAGAGTTATTTCAGATACCCCCAACCATTTCTGTACATATATAGTACCCTAGCTTTATAGTCACATGACCTGGAAATAGCACGTACCCTCCATACCTGACAGACACTAGAGATGAGCATTGACTGGAACAGTAAACATTCTAAATATACTCGCCATCCACACAGAAACAATTGACTTCTGATTAGTTATTAGTGTTACATCGTTTAAAACTCATTCATACAGTGGTGTCCCCTACTGGTTCAATGCTCAATTCACACACAGGAAAAAGACCTGGAAATATAAAGCATCTCTAAATCATAAAGCTATATCCTCAAAGACGCACAGGCAGAGTGAGAGCAACTTGCTACTGTCCATTTTTGTGAACCAGCACTCTCGGTTTGGTCTGGTGTTTCCTCACAGGGTAACTACATTTGTGTGTTCTCAGAACACACAAACCTGGATAAACCAACAGGAGTAGGAGTTCATTGCCAGGCCACAGGACACTCAATGTCATTGAAGAACACAAAAATACTGACCCCTGAATCCAACTGGCAAAAGAGAAAAATGAATCAAACAGAGAGCACCTACCATGAACAGAGTTCAGGGATACCATCTGCCTGCCATCTACAACCAAATTATCCCGCCGAAATCTGAGGCAATACACGTGACACCAGTACGTGAACAAGGTCCGTAGTTGACGGATTGAAATGTCGTACTCATCGTCGACAAATGCTCCAAAGTATGTTAAATTATACTACAATAAGCAAACAACATATTTAATACAATGAAAAGTTTAAGTAATACTTACTAATTGTGACGGCACACTGGACATTGGCAGGCCAGTCCGGTAGACCAGTTTTGGGGTTGAACACATGCTGGTAGTCTTCGTAGTTCCACACATACTGCTCCCGCTCTGATGTGAAGGCAGGAGCACAGTTGTAGAACTTGTTGCAGCGATAAGGATGTGGAACTAAGTTGTGAGGGGGCAGATCTCTCTTGCATATAGTATCCTTATCTGAAAGCAACAATTAGGTGAGAAAGTGAAGGCACATTTTATAAATCTGTACCTAAGAGTTCAAACAAACCAACCACTGCAACAATAGTCACATTTTGATGATGCGGTTTTATTACGAAATATATTCCAATACACAGCTACCAAATTTCATTGTACTTACTTATTTCGCAGTTGCCATAAGGTTTCTCTGATGAGCACTCACACTGTGTACACACGCACAAATATTTGGAGTCTGGCAGGTCGACGCATGTTCCACCATTCAAACATGGTGTGTTGTGATCACAATACTTGTATCCTGTCAAATCAAATACCAGGTACATAATGTTATTATGAAGTTCCAGAAATACAGTATATCTGAATCTGTGAAATGTTACATTAAAACGGTGTCAACAATGACTTTCTACAATACACTTGACTACAGAACTTACACAAATAAATGTGTCTTAAATATATATATGTATCCGATTTACATGGATCAAACCACTTCTGTGGGTGGGTGATGGCTAATGTATGGAAGTATATCAAATGAATGAACTATCTAATGATCAGTTCACTGTTTTAGTTTACTTCAAAAATAATCTGATTTATATTACAATAATATAGTTTGTTGATTAAGTTTCTCACTGTATTTATGTATTGCGTGCTTGTGTGCATGTGTACGTGCATGTACGCATGTGTGTGCACATGGGTGCTAGACTGTGTTCAAGTTGCCCTGCCTGGGTTGGGTGTTGAACCAGCTGTGGCCTTCTCTGTAGTTCCTGCAGTCTCGGGGGGCACTAACAACACAAACAAAACACAAAGTGTAAACTACCACAATCAATAATGTTATGGTGTAATATCCCCCATCAGGTAACTTTACCTCTAGGCAGGGAAAGTGCTTACGACAAAAAGTAAATACACTCATCATGTTTTTATAATGATTTGAAATTTTGAAGCAAACCTTTATCATTGGGAATTTCAAATAGTGAATCATAATGGCACAATTACACTGGTGAATAATACATCATAACAAACATCTGGTTTTCACAAGGACTGCATTGACTAATTGTCCTACATCATTGCACTGAATATTTATATTTCAGGTTAAGACATATCACATATCTATAGTAATTAGTAGGTTGATCAATGGATATATTATCTAACATAGCATAAGTAAGTCATCAGTGGTATTTGTCTAGTTGCTGCTACTGGCAGTATGGGGGAGAAGGGGGTGGCAGGACAGCAAGGGAGGGTGATAGAGACATTTAATGTTCTATTCTGACTCACCCGTTGTTGATGGAGATGATATTGTTGGCCAGACTGAAACATACACAAAACATATCAATATGTTTACTCTGGATTCGTTTAGTAGTTTATAGTACCTTAGACAATTATGGGAGTTTGCCCCTAAGACAGGTGGGAGACTGTCCCTAAGACAGGTGGGAGATGGGACGCTGCCCCTAAGACAGGTGGGAGATTGCCCCTAAGACAGGTGGGAGATTGCCCCTAAGACAGGTGGGAGATTGTCCCTAAGACAGGTTAGAGATGCGAGGTTGCCCCTAAGACAGGTGGGAGATTGTCCCTAAGACAGGTGGGAGATGGGACGCTGCCCCTAAGACGGGTGGGAGATTGTCCCTAACACGGGTGGGAGATTGTCCCTAAGACAGGTGGGAGATTTCCCCTAACACAGGTGGGAGATGGGACGCTGCTCCTAAGACAGGTGGGAGATTGTCCCTAAGACAGGTGGGAGATGGGACGCTGCCCCTAAGACAGGTGGGAGACTGTCCCTAAGACAGGTGAGAGATTGTCCCTAAGACAGGTGGGAGATTGTCCCTAAGACAGGTGGGAGATTGTCCCTAAGACAGGTGGGAGATGGGACGCTGCCCCTAAGACAGGTGGGAGACTGTCCCTAAGACAGGTGGGAGATGGGAGACTGTCCCTAAGACAGGTGGGAGACTGTCCCTAAGACAGGTGGGAGATTGTCCCTAAGACAGGTGGGAGAATGTCCCTAAGACAGGTGGGAGATTGTCCCTAAGACAGGTGGGAGACTGTCCCTAAGACAGGTGGGAGACTGTCCCTAAGACAGGTGGGAGACTGTCCCTAAGACAGGTGGGAGATTGTCCCTAAGACAGGTGGGAGATTGTCCCTAAGACAGGTGGGAGATTGTCCCTAAGACAGGTGGGAGATGGGACGCTGCCCCTAAGACAGGTGGGAGACTGTCCCTAAGACAGGTGGGAGATTGTCCCTAAGACAGGTGGGAGATTGTCCCTAAAACAGGTGTGAGATTGTCCCTAAGACAGGTGGGAGACTGTCCCTAAGACAGGTGGGAGATTGTCCCTAAGACAGGTGGGAGATTGTCCCTAAGACACGTGGGAGATGGGGTGAGTACATAAAAAGAAGTGGGGCGCAGGAGGTAAACCCACACTTCAAGTAGAACATTGGTTGATTGCCTATAAAGAAGGCTGTAGATGGACATTTCTCCCAGAACAAGTGGGAGATGTGAGGTTACCCCAAAACCCATAGAAGATGGGAGGATGGCACATAACACATGCCTGGCCCAAAGACAGGAGAGAGAGATTGGTGACAGTTATAATGCAACACTTAACAGTGAAACTTATAATACTACACAGCATTCATCCTTGTAATGTGCCAGCTTAGATGTTACCATTGATGTCAAATTAGCAGTGATACTGTTTAGTAGAATCACTGTGACGGCAGCTATGGCAATTATGAGAAAAGAACAACTGTCTCTCACACTGTGTAGTATTGGTTCTTACCCACAAATACGAAAATAACCGCAACAAGACACAGGATGATGACCACAGCCACACCGAGAAGAATACGTTTGTTGTGCACACAGGTGTTGACACTCTGCATCTGTTGACACAGTCAAATGATTCTATAAATATAATAATAATAACAACTTATAATGTGTCAATATTCTTGAAGATCAAGCAGCTTAGTGGTGCAACAAAACCAAGGGATTAAGCAGTCTTGTGATCAAACAACAAAGTGTAAATCGTCATGGATGGATGAAGGTGCTAGGAAGGTGAGAAGGACAGGCAGCATTAAAGAGATATTGTTTTAGACACCAGTGGAATGAAACTATATTTCCTTCTAATTTAAATTGAATTCCACAGAGTTAGTGCGGCAACAGAGAAGGCTCGGGTTCCAGCTTTCGTTTTCAAGCAAGGAATGTAACGAGTGTTACTACTGATTGATTGGAATTTCTTGTAAGTATATGTCAGGAGCTGTGCAATGATGTATATAAAAACAAAAACATTAATGTACAAACACAATAATTATGAATAAAATACATTAAATGTAATCTTTATCAATAGTTAACATATAAAAATAATTATAATATTGTGATGTTTACGTTAGATCAATTTGATCTTTTAACTATTTCTTACCGGAACTTGTGGTGGCTCCTGCACTTGTGTGGCAGTCTGTCAAGTGAACAAAGATGTTATTTTACACAGAAAGTTTGTCGCCTTTTCTTGGCTAAGTTATATATATATATATATATATATATATATATACACACACACACATATATATATGTGTGTGTTTGTGTACATATATATATGTTATGTATATATATATATATATATATATATATATATATATATATATATATATATATATATATATATATATATGTACATCTAGCTGTTATATCATGTTCAGGTGATAAGAAAGCAAACTGAAGTACCCAACCCAACAACACAGATCAGACAATTGAGTGAAATGTGACATTTGGCTGCCAATGACAGTTTTGTGGGTGTCTGAGGTAATTTGCTTGACACAGCGAGACATGCTCTGAGATGACAAGTCTCCCTGGAGAGTCAGAGACACTTGATCTAACAGTCGACATAGTAATTGCTACAAAAACAGCATGCAAAATATTATATAATTGATGCCAAAGTGCATTGCACAGAGCCTTATATCTCAGTAATGTATCATGTTAAAAAGATATGACCAGACACATGGTCAATTTCTCAAGTTGGAAAAAGGTTTAAATTAAAGTAACTTATTTCTGCTATCTGTATTTTGTACCCATGATGCCTTAATTGTGATAAAGTTTAACAGCAAGTTGGCCGAGGACAGTGTCTAATTGGAACAGTTACTTCATTGGCCATCCATCACATGGAGGAGAAATGTTATCAATTATGAACGCAATGTTCATTTTAGGGGATAATAATGTGATGATGACTATAATACTGCTAGAATTGTCATTGGACCATGTGAATGTTTCCATTGGATTAGACTGCTAGAATTGTCATTGGACCATGTGAATGTTTCCATTGGATTAGACTGCTAGAATTGTCATTGGACCATGTGAATGTTTCCATTGGATTAGACTGCTAGAATTGTCATTGGACCATGTGAATGTTTCCATTGGATTAGACTGCTACAATTGTCATTGGACCATGTGAATGTTTCCATTGGATTAGACTGCTAGAATTGTCATTGGACCATGTGAATGTTTCCATTGGATTAGACTGCTAGAATTGTCATTGGACCATGTGAATGTTTCCATTGGATTAGACTGCTACAATTGTCATTGGACCATGTGAATGTTTCCATTGGATTAGACTGCTAGAATTGTCATTGGACCATGTGAATGTTTCCATTGGATTAGACTGCTAGAATTGTCATTGGACCATGTGAATGTTTCCATTGGATTAGACTGCTACAATTGTCATTGGACCATGTGAATGTTTCCATTGGATTAGACTGCTAGAATTGTCATTGGACCATGTGAATGTTTCCATTGGATTAGACTGCTAGAATTGTCATTGGACCATGTGAATGTTTCCATTGGATTAGACTGCTAGAATTGTCATTGGACCATGTGAATGTTTCCATTGGATTAGACTGCTAGAATTGTCATTGGACCATGTGAATGTTTCCATTGGATTAGACTGCTAGAATTGTCATTGGACCATGTGAATGTTTCCATTGGATTAGACTGCTAGAATTGTCATTGGACCATGTGAATGTTTCCATTGGATTAGACTGCTAGAATTGTCATTGGACCATGTGAATGTTTCCATTGGATTAGACTGCTAGAATTGTCATTGGACCATGTGAATGTTTCCATTGGATTAGACTGCTACAATTGTCATTGGACCATGTGAATGTTTCCATTGGATTAGACTGCTACAATTGTCATTGGACCATGTGAATGTTTCCATTGGATTAGACTGCTACAATTGTCATTGGACCATGTGAATGTTTCCATTGGATTAGACTGCTAGAATTGTCATTGGACAATGTGAATGTTTCCATTGGATTAGACTGCTACAATTGTCATTGGACCATGTGAATGTTTCCATTGGATTAGACTGCTACAATTGTCATTGGACCATGTGAATGTTTCCATTGGATTAGACTGCTAGAATTGTCATTGGACCATGTGAATGTTTCCATTGGATTAGACTGCTAGAATTGTCATTGGACCATGTGAATGTTTCCATTGGATTAGACTGCTAGAATTGTCATTGGACCATGTGAATGTTTCCATTGGATTAGACTGCTAGAATTGTCATTGGACCATGTGAATGTTTCCATTGGATTAGACTGCTAGAATTGTCATTGGACCATGTGAATGTTTCCATTGGATTAGACTGCTACAATTGTCATTGGACCATGTGAATGTTTCCATTGGATTAGACTGCTAGAATTGTCATTGGACCATGTGATTGTTTCCATTGGATTAGACTGCTACAATTGTCATTGGACCATGTGAATGTTTCCATTGGATTAGACTGCTAGAATTGTCATTGGACCATGTGAATGTTTCCATTGGATTAGACTGCTAGAATTGTCATTGGACCATGTGAATGTTTCCATTGGATTAGACTGCTAGAATTGTCATTGGACCATGTGAATGTTTCCATTGGATTAGACTGCTAGAATTGTCATTGGACCATGTGAATGTTTCCATTGGATTAGACTGCTAGAATTGTCATTGGACCATGTGAATGTTTCCATTGGATTAGACTGCTAGAATTGTCATTGGACCATGTGAATGTTTCCATTGGATTAGACTGCTAGAATTGTCATTGGACCATGTGAATGTTTCCATTGGATTAGACTGCTAGAATTGTCATTGGACCATGTGAATGTTTCCATTGGATTAGACTGCTAGAATTGTCATTGGACCATGTGAATGTTTCCATTGGATTAGACTGCTAGAATTGTCATTGGACCATGTGAATGTTTCCATTGGATTAGACTGCTACAATTGTCATTGGACCATGTGAATGTTTCCATTGGATTAGACTGCTACAATTGTCATTGGACCATGTGAATGTTTCCATTGGATTAGACTGCTACAATTGTCATTGGACCATGTGAATGTTTCCATTGGATTAGACTGCTACAATTGTCATTGGACCATGTGAATGTTTCCATTGGATTAGACTGCTAGAATTGTCATTGGACCATGTGAATGTTTCCATTGGATTAGACTGCTAGAATTGTCATTGGACCATGTGAATGTTTCCATTGGATTAGACTGCTACAATTGTCATTGGACCATGTGAATGTTTCCATTGGATTAGACTGCTACAATTGTCATTGGACCATGTGAATGTTTCCATTGGATTAGACTGCTAGAATTGTCATTGGACCATGTGAATGTTTCCATTGGATTAGACTGCTAGAATTGTCATTGGACCATGTGAATGTTTCCATTGGATTAGACTGCTAGAATTGTCATTGGACCATGTGAATGTTTCCATTGGATTAGACTGCTAGAATTGTCATTGGACCATGTGAATGTTTCCATTGGATTAGACTGCTACAATTGTCATTGGACCATGTGAATGTTTCCATTGGATTAGACTGCTACAATTGTCATTGGACCATGTGAATGTTTCCATTGGATTAGACTGCTAGAATTGTCATTGGACCATGTGATTGTTTCCATTGGATTAGACTGCTACAATTGTCATTGGACCATGTGATTGTTTCCATTGGATTAGACTGCTACAATTGTCATTGGACCATGTGAATGTTTCCATTGGATTAGACTGCTACAATTGTCATTGGACCATGTGAATGTTTCCATTGGATTAGACTGCTAGAATTGTCATTGGACCATGTGAATGTTTCCATTGGATTAGACTGCTACAATTGTCATTGGACCATGTGAATGTTTCCATTGGATTAGACTGCTACAATTGTCATTGGACCATGTGAATGTTTCCAATGGATTAGACTGCTACAATTGTCATTGGACCATGTGAATGTTTCCATTGGATTAGACTGCTAGAATTGTCATTGGACCATGGGCCCACTGAATGTTTCCATTGGATTAGACTGTTAGAAATGTCATTGCACCATGGGCCCACTGAATGTTTCCACTGGATTAGACTGTTAGAATTGTCATTGGACCATGGGCCCACTGAATGTTTCCACTGGATTAGACTGTTAGAATTGTCATTGGACTATGGGCCCACTGAATGTTTCCACTGGATTAGACTGTTAGAATTGTCATTGGACCATGGGCCCACTGAATGTTTCCACTGGATTGAACTGTTAGAATTGTCATTGGACCATGGGCCCACTGAATGTTTCCACTGGATTAGACTGTTAGAATTGTCACTAAACTATGGGACAACTGAATATTCGACTGGTATGAACTGAGCTTTTAACTATGCCTTACCGGAATTGTGGGTAGCTTCCGCACTCGTTTGTACTGTCGTGTGAACAAAGATGTTGTTATTTCACATTCTAGTCTTATTATATAAATATACAATGTTGAAAATGATATAATATCAAGCCATTTTGTTTAACAATACATTAAGCTCATTAATGCCCAACAAACATAAAGTAACTATCTTTTATGTCTGCACTTATTAGAAATGACTTATCACACTTATTATAAATAAATGCCGAATTCATTAGTTCCTTTTATAATAATAATAAAAATAATAAAATACAATATTTATAAAGCGCCATAATCACACGGTGCTCTATGGCGCTTAACAGTACAATAATAATAATAAATATACAGACAAATTAAAACATTACAATATTCAGTTAAATCATTTAAAGCTAAACAACAAATACCTGGGTAGTCATAAATTGAATTAAAGAATAAAAATACAATTCCATATAAGGATAGTAAACCTAAAAGGTATAGGTGCAATAAATAATTAAGTACTATATTACATAAAAACTATCAAATAATAATAATATACAAAATTTAATATATATAGAATTAAGGGAATAACAAATTGTAAGATTACAGATAAAATGTACATTCATGGCATTAAAATAAATGAACTAGTGGAAGTAAATTAGTAGAAGTAAATATCAAGTGCTATTAAAACGTTTGATATGTCCATTTGTTGTCTACGTATTGCTGCCAGAACAGCGGTATTGATGAGGAAAGAAATAATTGTATAACTGTTTGTGTTACAAAACAAACTTGTTCCATATGTTAGAAGGGTTACATACCTGTGCATCAATTTCATTCTCATTGATTTCCGAGTATATTTCCACACTTCCATTTGTGTCTGCCGACTTCTAGATTATGCATAAAGAATGAATATATTTATTATCTGAATATCAACAAACACATTGGCAAACATCTATGACAGCAACAAGAAGGATATCATGATTAATCTTTCCAGCTGGAAAAGGGTTTAAATTAAAGGACATTTATGTACTCTCTCATTGCCTCCTTGATGTCTCAATCACAAGGAAAATCTCCGCTCGTTAACAAGAAGGATAAATGTTTTAAACAAGTGGTAACATGTATACATGAAAGTTTATTCAATATGGTTATAATTGTTTGGTTTTTACAAAATTTACATATATCAAAATGACTAGATAACTAACTTTTGTGGTAAAAAACAACTGTTTAGAAATTACAAGTCACACACCTGTGCAGGGCTTCCATCGTCAATGATATCAGCGTAGGAATGAACTCTTTTATCTACCTCTACTGTCTCCTAGAAGATTAAACACAAAGAAAACAATATTTAATATATCTGAATGTGTACACATAATGGTAAAAACATGAGACCAGAAACCAGTATACCATGGCCAATTTATAAAGTTGGAAAAAGCTTAAAATTAAATTTACTTACTTCTGCTATTCTGAACCCATGATGCCTTAATTATTACAAACAGCAATAATATAACAGCAATAATATAACAGCTGCCATTTTTATTGTATTGCCAGTTAGGTAGACGTACAGATGTTTTAAACAAGTGGTAACATATTTGTGGTTAACAAGCCCTACTGTCAGAAATAATGTCATTTTGATTGTGAAATTTGTTGGTGGTTCCTGGGGCCCACATTAATTTTATTATGCTTAGCCAGTTAATGTTGCACTGGCAATCCCCAGTGACCAATCTTTACTCATATATGTTTGTGTAAGGAGATACCTTACATTGTCCATTGTTATTTTTGCTACTTGTTACTATATACCATTTTATACATATAAAGGGCATGTGTCTTTCATTTCATAAACTTAGCAAAGCGCATCAGGCCACCACTGCGAGTTGCACTTATAAAAATGGCAATGGTATCATTGTGAGTAAAATTTTATTTTGTGCTTAGACTTTTATTATACTAGTTTTACCCAACATATATACCTTCGTGGACTCAACATTACGAGGAGTCCCTGTCCATCTTGGCTTTCCTGTTACGTCACCCTGAAAATACAAGGACTGTTAGAAACAAAACAATATTACAAGGATATCCTTTTCTCAGTTTATCACGTGTTTACATTTTAAAAGCAACATTATATATATATATATAATTATATATATATATATATATATATAATTATATATATATATATATATATATATACAGCTGTATATATATATATACAGGTATATATATACAGGTATATATATATATATATTCAGGTATATATATATATATGTGTGTGTGTGTGCATGTGTGTGTGTGTTTATACATGTGTACACATGTATCATGTATTTAAAGGACTAAAAAAGGCTACGGCTTCGTGTCATACACCTAATAGAGTTTATACAAAGTAACAATTTCCACATATACTCAATTTTTTAACGTCAGCGGTTTACTCAGAATGTGACTTTAAAGTCTAAAATTTTAACGAAATCCACGATGGTCTAGACGCCGCCATAGGTGAAGGGTTAATTTGGCTTGGCCATTCAGCACGCGGCATTCTATATCTTGGTCAGCTTCCGGCGATGTCGTTAAGGGTCAACAACTTCGAGTCTCCGACAGTTCGTTCAGTTGGCGTGACATCTAGCAGCTGCTTATAGATGTATATCTAAATCTGTGGTTAAATCTATGGTAAACTTTAGTAATTATGCCTTCGTGTTCGGCATACGGTTGCAATAATAGTTGAAACAACCGGTAGTATTGAAGCAATGGATTCACGTTGGTCATTTGCGGGCGTACTGTTTGGCACTTTGCTCGGTTCATTTTGAGGAGAAATGCTTTGATGTAGACATGTATCATCAGTTGATGGGATGATTTCAGCGATAACAATAATAGACAACTTTATATTTACCGTCCTCAGCATGTTACGCGCGTTGCCGAGTTGCAGCCATTTCATGACAACAGCCAAACCCTATGCAGGGAATCTACGTGGAGAGCGCCTCGATTACCATCGTGACGTCATTCTTCGTCTAAGATGGGGTAGCGCATAGAATTTGGATGGCTGGGTGTTAAAAAATATTTTTCTGGTAAACCGCTGGCGTTAAAAAATTGAGTATATGTGGAAATTGTTACTTTATATTAACTCTATTAGGTGTATGCCACGTAAAAGTTAAGTTTGTTTGTCCTTTAAATCATAGTTTATATCAGTCATGACCATACCAACTAGATAGAACATCAATGTAGCCAATCCTGATACCATGACTCCATCTGGTGAGCATCCAACGCAGGGAACTCTCCATAACAGCCACCTGTCTATTGTGGTCAGTTTGTAGTCCCTAGAATAACTGTTATGGTCAGGTTTTATCATTATGTATATATATATATATATATATATATATATACATATAATTATAAATATATAACATATATGTATAAATTAGTATATATTATATAAAGGCATGTTGATTATATTTTTGTTATAACATTTTAATAACAATTTATTTATCAACTTATGCTATTTTAAAGATGACCAACATTGGCAGCATCATCACAGATGACATATACACTAAGGATGGGACAAATATTCGATTCGTATTCCAAATTTTGAATATTCAAACGTTTTCCTGTTATTCAATTCAAAATTCGAAACATTTGCAGAAATATCAACAAATATCGCTCAAATATTTTCCTTCATGTCCTCGCCGCAAAATCGGTCATCGGCAATCGTTTAATTTCTGACTTAACTATGAAAAAAACTACAACTGCCGAATTACTCATCACATATCTTACATGTATACACACACACTAGGTTACAAAATAAAATTACAAACATTACTTAAACAAATAAATTTCACAAAACACATTCGCGTAAAACTCCCCGGCAACGCAGTGCAGTTGCTGTCAGTGGCAGCTACACATTGCTTACCGTAATATCGACATTATGTCGAGGTTAGTTAGTAGTGTCGGGTTAAAAGTAGAGTTTTGGGTAAGTTTAGGATTAGCTAAGTTAGCTTAGGCTTAGTTATGGTTACGGTTACTTTAGGGTTAGCATAAAACTGGAATTTGTGAAGGTCATTTATTTAGCAACACCAGGTAGCCGCCATAGATCATGTCGAGTTCTGCGCGAATTTGTTTTCTCAATCTTATTCTTTACAGGAAAGTAAATTATTTTATTTTGTAACATTGCACATGTATATGTACATAAGATATGTGAGGATAAGTTTCGAAGTTTGTAAGAAGTTGTTTTCACGGTTAGGTCAGAAAGTAACCATAAAGATCAATGCGTATGCCCAGGATGCCGATAACTCTTGTACGGACTTGTGCCAATGGCCATGGGATGACGCCGCATCCCAGCAAGACATCTCGACACCGTTCAGTATTCTAATCAAATTTGAAGCCACTGAATATTCGTATTCGATTTGTATTCAAAATTTCAATTCAATTGGAATGAAATTTCAGATTTGTACCATCCTTAATATACAGTCTATAGAGTTAAATTTGTGAAGTTACTACATGTTTATGAGTACCTGAGTAGCATAGTCATATACCGGCCTTTTCTGGTCCAATTGCTAGAAAAAACAAATAATCTGTCAAGATCATGTTTAATGCAGAATATTTGCTATATACCATTTTGACTCAAGTGAATGTTCGACATCCGTATCACAGAATAAGGAAATATCTTCCTTGGTAAATGCCATTTTTGGGAGTATTTTTCTAGTCCCTTTTCCCCCGGGAGTTTGTTTCTGTATCCTGAATTGCACAGGATGCATTAAACATTGCTTTATGTCTACAACTGTTCTGTATATAGCATTTGTCTTATCTGTGAATCTCTCCCATCAAAAGCTACCATAATTTCAACCATGCACCTCATGTGTCTGTGGCACGTGTGGTGCACTTTTGGTTTAACCGATTAGCACTCAAGTCGGGCATTGACGGTCACCTCGAATCTCCTCAGGTCGGCCATAGCCGGCCAGCGAATACATCACAGCGTTTGAATTCGGTTTACGTGGTTGCATCTAGTGACTAAGAGATGCAATAAATGCAACACCTATCTAGACATATAACATTACATTGTGACTATTTTGGATACTTCCGTTCTCAAAAATATTTACCGCGTTTTCGAAATTTAACAGCAATAGTTGTTGTTTTTGGACATTTTTAAATGTCCTCCAGCCAGGGGTTGGCCACGTGTACAGCTAAAATGTGTAATATATTACACACAAATTTATACCAGTGTGTAGATAATTTAATGTTCTTTTAAATAAACCCAACTTGTAGCCGTAGAAATCCAAGCATAAAAAAGTTACACCGCAACAAAGTAGCTATTTTACAAAAAGTTTCAAAATGCCATAGTGTCAACCAAGAAATTTTCAACATATTTTAATGTTATAACAACAGTTTTGACACCACTGTGTAGGCAATTTTATTATCTACAATATGCATACAACATGCAACTGCGAGAATTTAATAATAAAGGCGCTAGAGCAAAGACAATGGCGCAAGCAATATTTTTAAACATCTAGGTCAAATGTTGAGGAGCCACAGGCTTCACGTTAACATCGGCTGCGTGCTAATGGGTTAACAACACTAGAAACCAGAAGATTGAGAGGAGATCAGATTGGCGTGTTTAAAATATTGAATAGGTATGAACATATATTGACAGAAATATTTTTTTCACGGTCTTGGAAGAGAGAAGGACTAGAGGACATGGAGTTACATTAGCAAAGAAGCAGTGTAGACTAGATATTAGAAAATTTTCATTTTCACAAAGAACAGTAAATTAATAGAACAGATTATCAACTGATTGTGTAGGTAGCTAGTAGTGTTAATATATTTTAAAATAAAATTGACTTATACCTAAGAAGGGCGAGGTATACTTAGATAGATAGATTTGACTCTTGATAAGCCAAAGGGCTTCCTAGTCCACTTGCCGTCTACAGTTGGATCTCTACATGGCAATCTTGTTATATGTGCATATGTGTTTGTTTACATGTGTGTGTACAACTCATTATGAATAAAGCCATGAGCATCA
>OZ024855.1:13272168-13322168 GCA_964017155.1 Oasisia sp. SBJ-2009
TGCCTGGATAAAGAAACAGTCACTAATCACATTCTGTCCTAACAAATTATTTTATGAATTTGTCTGTGTAATGTTAAAGGTGCGGGATAAAATTTGCCATAATAACACCTTATACTGTTTATATAGTCTAACACACTGATGGCCTAATCAAACAGCTTCACAATATTTTGAATGAGAATTGTGCCAGTGAAGTTACATGGGTTGGAACAGTGACAGGGACAGAGACAGCGACAGAGACAGAGACAGAGACAGAGACAGAGACAGAGACAGAGACAGAGACAGAGACAGAGACAGAGACAGAGACAGAGACAGAGACAGAGACAGAGACAGAGACAGAGACAGAGACAGAGACAGAGACAGAGACAGAGACAGAGACAGAGACAGAGACAGAGACAGAGACAGAGACAGAGACAGAGACAGAGACAGAGACAGAGACAGAGACAGAGACAGAGACAGAGACAGAGACAGAGACAGAGACAGAGACAGAGACAGAGACAGAGACAGAGACAGAGACAGAGACAGAGACAGAGACAGAGACAGAGACAGAGACAGAGACAGAGACAGAGACAGAGACAGAGACAGAGACAGAGACAGAGACAGAGACAGAGACAGAGACAGAGACAGAGACAGAGACAGAGACAGAGACAGAGACAGAGACATACTTAACCAATATTTCACTCATATATTGAAGGTGCCAAGTTCTGTCGGGAAATAAGCATGCCATCAAGTTTGCTAATAGGACACCAGGTGTCAGGACTTATAGTTATAATTTTTTTTGGCCAAATTTCATAATTCTAAATGCCTCACTGGTAATGCCTCATGAAAATGTCATGGGCTGCTTCGTGCTATCAATGTGATCATATAATGTTATAGATTCAATACACCAACATGTGGACACAATTGTTTGTGTAATTAATATGCTTGCATTAAATTATCTTAGTGTTATTATAAATGAATGACCAATGTGAAATTTACAGGAAGCTGTGAGAGTCAATCACATAATAGGCCAGTAAAGGCAAGTTCTTATATAGCGCAGTATCCAGTCCTCAGGACCGTTCAGAGTGCTTTACACTTTACTTCCCTGACAGACCTGTTCACTCAGACACCATCTCGACTTCTCTGAGAAGCATCTAGCCATATGCTACAATTAATGCTCAAAGGCTGCTCGTACGCATATCCACCACTGTCTATAGCCAGTACTCATTTATACAACTGAGTGAACTGGAGCAATGTAGAGTGAAAAAACGTGCCCAAGGTTTTAATACTGCAGCACAGGATTCGAACCCAGGTTCTCGTAGTCGAAAGTATGAAGCTCTACCACTGAGCCACTTCGCTCTATAAGTAAATAAAGCTCAAATGACACTTGGAGTTCTCACACATAAACACATACACGAACACAAACACATATATGAACACAAACACATACACGAACACAAGCACATACACAAATATACATACACAGATTCATGTACAGTCAGCTGGGGTCAAGTCTCTTTAATCCACTCAAGTCAAAGGTTTTCGTTCGGATAAATGAAACATTCGGATTACCGAGACACCTTACTCAGATGTGACCTTACTATACATGGTATCAATATAGTTCCCCCCAAAAACAGGTGGAATATGAAACTGCTGGATTATTGATACATTTACATACGTGAAGTTGATACACATTTTTTATTGCCAGTAAAACGGACAAGTAGAATACCTGTAGAGTCGTAGCATAATCATACACTATCTTTTTCTGGTTGGTTTCCAGGAAATAACATATAAGCCAACAATACACTGTAAAGACCATATTTAAGGAAGACTATCTGCTATATACTGTATAGTTCCCAATATACATACAATGCATAGTTTCACATACACAAATACATAGCAAACATACAGCAAACACATATTCATACACTAACCCATGTGGTACTCATTCGACAGATGACAGCACATAACGACAGATGACAGCACATAACAACATATTACAGCACATAACGACAGATGACAAATAACATAACAACAGATGACAGAATGCATGACTTGACAAAGACTGCTACTGTTGTCAGAGTGTTGTTCATGATTTCATAATTCCTGACAAATACCAGGAGGATCTGTGATGCTAAGGAGACAGCTATCGTGATAAGAAGCGCATGTGACTTAATTAGGTCATTATAACCCACCTGACCAAACAGCGAGTAAAGGCAACTGTAAAGGATCATTTATTAAAGAAATGAAACTGTACGACATGCAAATAATTTACCCTTACGCAGTGCTACAAAAATGCACTGTGAATATTAACATATTTGACCAAACAAGACAACAATAACTATACCTGTGGAGTTGTAAGTGGTGTATAATCATCTGCTGGTTTCTGAAAAATCAAAGACAATCCATGAAATGTTTTAAAGTCATCAATATCACAGGTCAATTTCATCAGTTAGCAACACAAACTATATCCTTTCTATTTCTTGCACAATCACGTTTCAATAAGGTATTTAAGTATTATTTGTGATTAAGCTATGTTCTGCATCAAAACAATTGTTTAGCAACAGTGTTGAAATATGGCTGTCTGAACTCCAAGTATCAGAAACGTTACATTGTTCAGTCATGGAATGCTCATCATAATGGCGCATTTACATTACTATGAAAATCAGATGCAATTGCATTATTCCACACTATTTAATAATAATACTACTAATAACAAAAATAAATGTTATGCATGAATATCACTGAAGATCAAGCTTAGTGATGAGACAAAACCAAGGGGTTAAGCAATCTCGTAATCGTATAACAATGCACAAGTTGTCAACGGATGGAGTAAGTTGCCAGGAAACCAAGGAGGATAGGCAGCATTAAAGAGATTGGTTTTAGACATCGCGGAATGAAGCTATATTTCCTTCTAATTTAAAGAAATAGGTTTTTAGACACGGCGGAATGAAACTATATTTCCTTCTAATTTAACTCTGGCAGGAAGTGAATTCCACAGAGTTGGCATGGCAACAGAGAAAGCTCGGTTTCCTGCTTTCATTTTCACAAAGAGGGTTACTGCTGGTCGATTGTAGCTGTCTGGATTTTCTTATATAAAATAAATACACTGAGATTCTTCCACGTGGGTTCATTGCAGTGGTTCACGGGCTCACTGTTACAACTACAGGCAGATGGTTTTCTAAAGAAAGATTAATGTGTATGTATCAGTTTTTTTAAACTTCAAATGAGTTCATGCACTTTTACTTCCATGTTTGGATTTATGGTATGTGTCACTTACAAAAGTAATTTTCAAACAAATAACCTCACGAAAGTGTAACAACAGTTACATTGTCCAATACTTACAATGAGGACTACACTAAAATGTTTATTATTAATTACAATTTGTGCTGTTACATTTGAACCCATACAGCCCTGATACACACAAGTAATATAAATATTTAGTAGCATTACAACAGTGGAATTAGTAATAACAATTACAGGTTAGACTCTGAGACATACCGTAGAGGGAAGCAAGTAGCCGGCTTGATCAACTTCACTCTTTCTGGCCTCCTACAACAAACTCATCCATGTACATACACCTCTAGATCAACCAGCATTTTTCAATCAATTGACCCGACCCCCTTACTGGGGTGTCAAGTCATCGCAACCCCCTACCTGTCTCACACAATGATACATTTTTATTTTCAATGACTATTCAAGGGGAACTTGAATACACTCCATTATTGTGATACACACGTGTTTAGGTCTTGCAATATGTTAAAGTTTTGAAGTCTATAATCCCCAGAAACTGAATGACTGAGTAATATTGGGAAAAGTGTGCAAAGCCCCTTGAGCAATAAAGTCTACACGCCTGACTTGTCAGTGGCTCAATATGGCAACACAGTATTGGAAACTGCATAGGTTTATTCGACTGAGTCTAATGTTCCAGCCACAGGCTCCAGTGAGTGGAATCAGGGTGTATTGTTAAAAGGGTTCAAAGTAGGCCCCCATCAGACAAAGTCAACTGTGGATAATGCACCCTAGTTGTACCGCATTACACTTATTACCTCACCACCTGATTACAGTGTACTGCATTACATTTATTACCTCTCCACCTGATTCTATTGTACTACATTACATTTATTACCTCTCCACCTGATTCTATTGTACTGCATTACATTTATTACCTCTCCACCTGATTATATTGTACTACATTACATTTACCTCTCCATATGATTCTATTGTTCTGCATTACATTTATTACCTCTCCACCTGATTATATTGTACTACATTACATTTACCTCTCCATATGATTCTATTGTTCTGCATTACATTTATTACCTCTCCACCTGATTATATTGTACTACATTACATTTATTACCTCTCCACCTGATTCTATTGTACTACATTACATTTATTACCTCACCACCTGATTATATTGTACTGCATTACATGTATTACCTCTTCACCTGATTATATTGTACTACATTACATTTATTACCTCTCCACCTGATTCTATTGTACTACATTACATTTATTACCTCTCCACCTGATTTTATTGTACTACATTACATTTATTACCTCTCTATATGATTCTATTGTACTACATTACATTTATTACCTCTCCACCTGATTATATTGTACTACATTACATTTGTTACCTCACCACCTGATTATATTGTACTGCATTACATTTATTATCTCTCCACCTGATTCTATTGTACTGCATTACATTTATTACCTCTCCACCTGATTCTATTGTACATTACATTTTTACCTCACCACCTGATTATATTGTACTGCATTACATTTATTATCTCTCCACCTGATTATATTGTACTGCATTACATTTATTACCTCTCCACCTGATTCTATTGTACATTACATTTTTACCTCACCACCTGATTATATTGTACTATGTTACATTTATTACCTCACCACCTGATTCTATTGTACTACATTACATTACCTCTCCATATGATTCTATTGTACTGCATTACATTTATTACCTCTCCATCTGTTTCTACTGTACTGCATTACATTTATTACCTCTTCAACTGATCATATTGTACTACATTACATTTATAACCTCTACACCTGATTCTATTGTACTGCATTACATGTATTCCCTCTCCACCTGATTCTATTGTACTACATTACATTTATTACCTCACCACCTGATTCTATTGTACTGCATTACATTTATTATCTCTCCACCTGATTCTATTGTACTGCATTACATTTATTACCTCTCCACCTGATTCTATTGTACTACGTTACATTTTTACCTCACCACCTGATTATATTGTACTGCATTACAATTATTACCTCTCCACCTGATTCTATTGTACTGCATTACATTTATGATCTCTCCACCTGATTATATTGTACTACATTACATTTATTACCTCTCCACCTGATTCTATTGTACTGCATTACATTTATGACCTCTTCAACTGATTATATTGTACTACATTACATTTATAACCTCTACACCTGATTCTATTGTACTGCATTACATTTATTCCCTCTCCACCTGATTCTATTGTACTACATTACATTTATTACCTCACCACCTGATTCTATTGTACTGCATTACATTTATTATCTCTCCACCTGATTCTATTGTACTGCATTACATTTATGACCTCTTCAACTGATTATATTGTACTACATTACATTTATAACCTCTACACCTGATTCTATTGTACTGCATTACATTTATTCCCTCTCCACCTGATTCTATTGTACTACATTACATTTATTACCTCACCACCTGATTCTATTGTACTGCATTACATTTATTATCTCTCCACCTGATTCTATTGTACTGCATTACATTTATTACCTCTTCACCTGATTCTATTGTACTACGTTACATTTTTACCTCACCACCTGATTATATTGTACTGCATTACAATTATTACCTCTCCACCTGATTCTATTGTACTGCATTACATTTATGACCTCTCCACCTGATTATATTGTACTACATTACATTTATTACCTCTCCACCTGATTCTATTGTACTACATTACATTTATTACCTCTCCACCTGATTATATTGTACTACATTACATTTACCTCTCCACCTGATTATATTGTTCTGCATTACATTTATTACCTCTCCACCTGATTCTATTGTACTACATTACATTTATTACCTCACCACCTGATTATATTGTACTGCATTACATGTATTACCTCTCCACCTGATTCTATTGTACTACATTACATTTATTACCTCTCCACCTGATTCTATTGTACTACATTACATTTATTACCTCTCCATATGATTCTATTGTACTACATTACATTTATTACCTCTCCACCTGATTCTATTGTACTACATTACATTTGTTACCTCACCACCTGATTATACTGTACTGCATTACATTTATTATCTCTCCACCTGATTCTATTGTACTGCATTACATTTATTACCTCTCCACCTGATTCTATTGTACATTACATTTTTACCTCACCGCCTGATTATACTGTACTGCATTACATTTATTATCTCTCCACCTGATTCTATTGTACTGCATTACATTTATTATCTCTCCACCTGATTCTATTGTACTGCATTACATTTATTACCTCTCCACCTGATTCTATTGTACATTACATTTTTACCTCACCACCTGATTATATTGTACTACGTTACATTTATTACCTCACCACCTGATTCTATTGTACTACATTACATTACCTCTCCATATGATTCTATTGTACTGCATTACATTTATTACCTCTCCACCTGATTCTATTGTACTGCATTACATTTATGACCTCTTCAACTGATTCTATTGTACTACATTACATTTATTACCTCTCCACCTGATTCTATTGTACTACATTACATTTATTACCTCTCCACCTGATTATATTGTACTACATTACATTTACCTTTCCATATGATTCTATTGTTCTGCATTACATTTATTACCTCTCCACCTGATTATATTGTACTACATTACATTTATTACCTCTCCACCTGATTCTATTGTACTACATTACATTTATTACCTCACCACCTGATTATATTGTACTGCATTACATGTATTACCTCTTCACCTGATTATATTGTACTACATTACATTTATTACCTCTCCACCTGATTCTATTGTACTACATTACATGTATTACCTCTCCACCTGATTTTATTGTACTACATTACATTTATTACCTCTCTATATGATTCTATTGTACTACATTACATTTATTACCTCTCCACCTGATTATATTGTACTACATTACATTTGTTACCTCACCACCTGATTATATTGTACTGCATTACATTTATTATCTCTCCACCTGATTCTATTGTACTGCATTACATTTATTACCTCTCCACCTGATTCTATTGTACATTACATTTTTACCTCACCACCTGATTATATTGTACTGCATTACATTTATTATCTCTCCACCTGATTATATTGTACTGCATTACATTTATTACCTCTCCACCTGATTCTATTGTACATTACATTTTTACCTCACCACCTGATTATATTGTACTATGTTACATTTATTACCTCACCACCTGATTCTATTGTACTACATTACATTACCTCTCCATATGATTCTATTGTACTGCATTACATTTATTACCTCTCCATCTGTTTCTACTGTACTGCATTACATTTATTACCTCTTCAACTGATCATATTGTACTACATTACATTTATAACCTCTACACCTGATTCTATTGTACTGCATTACATTTATTCCCTCTCCACCTGATTCTATTGTACTACATTACATTTATTACCTCACCACCTGATTCTATTGTACTGCATTACATTTATTATCTCTCCACCTGATTCTATTGTACTGCATTACATTTATTACCTCTCCACCTGATTCTATTGTACTACGTTACATTTTTACCTCACCACCTGATTATATTGTACTGCATTACAATTATTACCTCTCCACCTGATTCTATTGTACTGCATTACATTTATGATCTCTCCACCTGATTATATTGTACTACATTACATTTATTACCTCTCCACCTGATTCTATTGTACTGCATTACATTTATGACCTCTTCAACTGATTATATTGTACTACATTACATTTATAACCTCTACACCTGATTCTATTGTACTGCATTACATTTATTCCCTCTCCACCTGATTCTAATGTACTACATTACATTTATTACCTCACCACCTGATTCTATTGTACTGCATTACATTTATTATCTCTCCACCTGATTCTATTGTACTGCATTACATTTATGACCTCTTCAACTGATTATATTGTACTACATTACATTTATAACCTCTACACCTGATTCTATTGTACTGCATTACATTTATTCCCTCTCCACCTGATTCTATTGTACTACATTACATTTATTACCTCACCACCTGATTCTATTGTACTGCATTACATTTATTATCTCTCCACCTGATTCTATTGTACTGCATTACATTTATTACCTCTTCACCTGATTCTATTGTACTACGTTACATTTTTACCTCACCACCTGATTATATTGTACTGCATTACAATTATTACCTCTCCACCTGATTCTATTGTACTGCATTACATTTATGACCTCTCCACCTGATTATATTGTACTACATTACATTTATTACCTCTCCACCTGATTCTATTGTACTACATTACATTTATTACCTCTCCACCTGATTATATTGTACTACATTACATTTACCTCTCCACCTGATTATATTGTTCTGCATTACATTTATTACCTCTCCACCTGATTATATTGTACTACATTACATTTATTACCTCTCCACCTGATTCTATTGTACTACATTACATTTATTACCTCACCACCTGATTATATTGTACTGCATTACATGTATTACCTCTCCACCTGATTCTATTGTACTACATTACATTTATTACCTCTCCACCTGATTCTATTGTACTACATTACATTTATTACCTCTCCATATGATTCTATTGTACTACATTACATTTATTACCTCTCCACCTGATTCTATTGTACTACATTACATTTGTTACCTCACCACCTGATTATACTGTACTGCATTACATTTATTATCTCTCCACCTGATTCTATTGTACTGCATTACATTTATTACCTCTCCACCTGATTCTATTGTACATTACATTTTTACCTCACCGCCTGATTATATTGTACTGCATTACATTTATTATCTCTCCACCTGATTCTATTGTACTGCATTACATTTATTACCTCTCCACCTGATTCTATTGTACATTACATTTTTACCTCACCACCTGATTATATTGTACTACGTTACATTTATTACCTCACCACCTGATTCTATTGTACTACATTACATTACCTCTCCATATGATTCTATTGTACTGCATTACATTTATTACCTCTCCACCTGATTCTATTGTACTGCATTACATTTATGACCTCTTCAACTGATTATATTGTACTACATTACATTTATAACCTCTACACCTGATTCTATTGTACTGCATTACATTTATTCCCTCTCCACCTGATTCTATTGTACTACATTACATTTATTACCTCACCACCTGATTCTATTGTACTGCATTACATTTATTATCTCTCCATCTGATTCTATTGTACTGCATTACATTTATTACCTCTTCACCTGATTCTATTGTACTACGTTACATTTTTACCTCACCACCTGATTATATTGTACTGCATTACAATTATTACCTCTCCACCTGATTCTATTGTACTGCATTACATTTATGACCTCTCCACCTGATTATATTGTACTACATTACATTTATTACCTCTCCACCTGATTCTATTGTACTACATTACATTTATTACCTCACCACCTGATTATATTGTACTACATTACATTTACCTCTCCACCTGATTATATTGTTCTGCATTACATTTATTACCTCTCCACCTGATTATATTGTACTACATTACATTTATTACCTCTCCACCTGATTCTATTGTACTACATTACATTTATTACCTCTCCACCTGATTCTATTGTACTACATTACATGTGTTACCTCACCACCTGATTATATTGTACTGCATTACATTTATTATCTCTCCACCTGATTCTATTGTACTGCATTACATTTATTACCTCTCCACCTGATTCTATTGTACATTACATTTTTACCTCACCACCTGATTATATTGTACTGCATTACATTTATTATCTCTCCACCTGATTCTATTGTACTGCATTACATTTATTACCTCTCCACCTGATTCTATTGTACATTACATTTTTACCTCACCACCTGATTATATTGTACTACGTTACATTTATTACCTCACCACCTGATTCTATTGTACTACATTACATTACCTCTCCATATGATTCTATTGTACTGCATTACATTTATTACCTCTCCATCTGTTTCTACTGTACTGCATTACATTTATTACCTCTTCAACTGATTATATTGTACTACATTACATTTATAACCTCTACACCTGATTCTATTGTACTGCATTACATTTATTCCCTCTCCACCTGATTCTATTGTACTACATTACATTTATTACCTCACCACCTGATTCTATTGTACTGCATTACATTTATTATCTCTCCACCTGATTCTATTGTACTGCATTACATTTATTACCTCTCCACCTGATTCTATTGTACTACATTACATTTTTACCTCACCACCTGATTATATTGTACTACGTTACATTTATTACCTCACCACCTGATTCTATTGTACTACATTACATTACCTCTCCATATGATTCTATTGTACTGCATTACATTTATTACCTCTCCACCTGTTTCTACTGTACTGCATTACATGTATTACCTCTCCACCTGATTCTATTGTACTGCATTACATGTATTCCCTCTCCACCTGATTCTATTGTACTACATTACATTTATTACCTCTCCACCTGATTCTATTGTACTACATTACATTTATTACCTCTCCACCTGATTCTATTGCACTACATTAGTCTTCTCGTCAGAGAAAGAGAGGGCGCCCTCGTCTCCGGTTCAAGGATACCATCAAGAGAAACCTGAAGCTGAGAGACATAAAGATCGACTCCTGGAAATCACTCTCACAGCAGAGAGATAAATGGAGAGCATCAGTCAAGTGATGGAAGCAGTCTTTGTCGCTTCGCGACCGACAGCATGATGATGATGACATTACCTCTCCATATGATTATATTGTACTGCATTACATTTATTACATTTCTATATGGTTCTCACAGAAGCTGAACAGATTCAATATCAATTGCCTGTGCAGATTGCTTCACATCACATGACAAGACATGATCCCAGGTCCTCAAGCATGCAGGGCTGCAAAGAATTCATGCTCTACTGAAAAAAGCTCCACTTCGATGGGTTGGCCAAGTTGTCCGAACGAGCGATGAAAGGTTACCAAAGTGCCTGCTGCATGGAGAACTGTCAGAGGAGAGGATGTCTACTGGCGGTCAGCGCAAAGTTATAAAGACTCCCTCAAATCCTCCCTAAAGGCCTTTGAAATCAACAACGAGTCTTGGGAAAGCCTGACAGCTAAGTGAGGCACCTGGTGCAGTCTGATCCAGAAGGGAGCTGAGTCCTATGAACAAACCAGGATACGCCAGGCGGAAGGAAAGAGAGCGCTCCGCAAATCCAGTGCTGCGGAAACAAGCTCTGCGATTATTACTGCTCTGCCATGTACGAACTGCGACAGATCTTTCGTGCCCGAATCGGCCTTATCAGCCACATTCGGACACATCGCCTACTTGCGACAGACCAGTGATGTTGTGGTCATCATCCCCATCGGATTGACATAATAATAATAGTTTATTTCACTCTCTCGGAAATCATAGAGATTGAAATGGGTACATAAACCATGCAAAGTATATTTGTTAAAATAGATTCAAATAATATATAATGTAATACATTAGCGTAAATATAAATTATAATGATTGTGGAGAATATACAATATGTAAAATTAATTAAAATAATTTATGATATTAAAACATATTTTATGTGATTATTTGACTAATCTTATTAAAAAGTAATAAATAGTTTAAAACATTAAAATAAATAGATCTAAAAAAATTAATTATGGCTTTACAATATTTTACACATATCTATATCAGCATGCAGGAAAGTTTATTAAAAGTCACTGTGAATTCTTTGATTGAACAGACACCAGTTAATGTAACAGTTCTTGGTCCTGTTGGCTTTTACTCTGGGTAAAGAGTATCGAGTACGGCATCGTGTATTTTGTGTTGTAGTCCTTGGTTTTGGTAGTAGTTTATGCAGTTTGTGCTGCGGCTGTTTGACGAACAAGCTGTCTGATTCTCCAGTACTGCAGTATATGTAGGATATGTCTAAACAGTGACAACAGCCTACCTTTGAGACTCCCATATATCCATCATCATCTTCCAGGTCTTGTACCGGGTCCTGTATATAGTGAAGAAACAAAATGTGGTTACACAGGTTGTTATATAATTTTGCTTTGGTAGGTTCAGCCATTCATATGAGTTTATCCATGCCATTATTATTAAAACATATATTCAATTTTCACAAAGGACTGTAAATTAATAGAACACATTGTCTTCTGGTTGTGCAGACGTTAGCAATATGCTTAGAATAATATCAACAAATTGCTCCAGTGAGTGCGACTCTAAGATGCACAAGATTTACTATCAAAATCCTGTTAACAGATCACAATACAACACTGTTGGTCACTGTTCTAATTCAATGAAGACCTGGAACAAAGTATTCTATACACTAACCTACGTACATTAACTATTTCAAACTTATACTTTAAACTTATTATCAAAAGTAATATTATGGCCAAACAACAAACCTTACTGTTATTAGTAAAAAAGAATCATGATACACTGTAAAACCAACAAGTTCCTCAGAAGAATTACCCTAGAACACTGTCACATGGAAGCTATGGTGTGATTTAAAAAATGTTGCCACTGGTTCCATGGTGTGCCCCAAGTCAAGACTTAATTCGTTATTCAATCTAATAGTAATATATTCTTCCCTGGGGTACTCTTTACGTCTTTGCTTTTTAAAAGGTTATATTTGACATATATTCCTCTCTCGAGTGTTATGCTTGCAAGGCAATGCCTGTGAACATGATTCTGATTGATGGGAATGACAGGCGAGCTTATAATCATTGTATGTGTCAATGAGACATTTTTATTTTTAGATTGCTTCTTCATCATCTTATGCAGGGGCTGGCAGGCGTTTGCCTGCTGTGTGTCCCTGTAGGGAGTTCAGACGGATTTTCCGCCCCTTCTGACAACATGGGGATACAGGGGTCCGAGATTAGTGGCCGTAGTTTATTATCACGCAACATACATGTTCATTAAAAAAAATCTGACTGATTTTTTGGTGGTGTTAAAAAAGGGATTAATGTTTTTTCCTCGTGACGTCGGAGGGCAATGCAGAGAGAAGTGTTGCATAAATTTGGCACAAGAAACGTTGGAGTCAGTGACGAAACACTGTGGACAATTTATAAATGTTACTTCATCGATTTTGTGTTATGTTGAAATGCAGAACATCATGAAACAGTAACAATTTATTAATGGTCTCTACTGAGCATGCAGCATTTGTGCAAACTGCCACAACACAGTCACAAATAAACAAGTGAAGTATAACAACTGTGCTTCATTGTCATGCATTGGTCTGTTGAGTTTGCTATTTAGTTAATATTTACTTATTAGTAAATCACAGTGCCAATGGTTTTGATCTAGATAAACACAGAAAGGTATTAAATTACCTGCCAGATACCAATAACTAAGGTGAAATGGACCACGGTGGACCATGAACTACCATGGACATAGGACCATGGTTGACCATGTTTTGTTAAATATTGCACCATGGTCCAATGACCATAGTCGATCATGGTCACTGACCATGATGAAGTGACCATGTTCAACCCTGGTTGTCATTTAACAAAACATGGTCGACCATGGTAAAAATGACAACGGTCGACCCTAGTATATGTTGGTCAACCATGGTAGTTGGTGGTCGACCTTGGTCAAAATGACCACGGTCGACCATATTAATTGTTGGTCGACCATGGTCATTGAAGGTCAACCATGGTCATTGATGGTCGACCATGATCATTGAAGGTTGACCATGGTAGTTGGCGGTCGACCATGGTCATTGAAGGTCGACCGTGGTAGTTGCAATCGACCATGGTAGTTAGCGGTCGCCCATGGTAGTTGACGGTCGACCATGGTAGTTGAGTGTCAACCGTGGTAGTTGACGGTCGTCAACACGATCATTGATGGTCAACCATGGTAGCTGACGGTTGACCATGGACATTGATGGTCAACCGTGGTAGTTGACGGTCGAACATGGTCATTGATGGTCGACCATGGTAGTTGACGGTCGTCAAAACGATCACTGATGGTCAACCATGGTAGTTGACGGTCGACCATGATCATTGATGGTCAACCGTGGTAGTTGTCGGTCGTCAACACGATCATTGATGGTCACCCATGGTAGCTGACGGTCGACCATGGTCATTGATGGTCGACCATGGTAGTTGACGGTCGACCATGGTCATTGATGGTCGACCGTGGGAGTTGACGGTCGAACATGATCATTGATGGTCGACCATGGTAGCTGACGGTCGACCATGGTCATTGATGGTCGACCATGGTAGTTGACGGTTGACCATGGTCATTGATGGTCGACCGTGGTAGTTGACGGTCGACCATGGTCATTGATGGTCGACCATGGTAGCTGACGGTCGACCATGGTCATTGATGGTCGACCATGGTAGTTGACGGTCGACCATGGTCATTGATGGTCGACCATGGTAGTTGACGGTCGACCATGGTCATTGATGGTCGACCATGGTAGCTGACGGTCGACCATGGTCATTGATGGTCGACCATGGTAGTTGACGGTCGACCATGGTCATTGATGGTCGACCATGGGAGTTGACGGTCGAACATGATCATTGATGGTCGACCATGGTAGCTGATGGTCGACCATGGTCATTGATGGTCGACCATGGTAGTTGACGGTCGACCATGGTCATTGATGGTCGACCATGGTAGTTGACGGTCGACCATGGTCATTGATGGTCGACCATGGTAGCTGACGGTCGACCATGGTCATTGATGGTCGACCATGGTAGTTGACGGTCGACCATGGTCATTGATGGTCGACCGTGGGAGTTGACAGTTGACCATGATCATTGGTGGTCAACCGTGGTAGTTGACGGTCGTCAACACGATCATTGATGGTCGACCATGGTAGCTGACGGTCGACCATGGTCATTGATGGTCGACCGTGGTAGTTGACGGTTGACCATGATCATTGATGGTCAACCATGGTAGCTGACGGTCGACCATGGTCATTGATGGTCGACCATGGTAGTTGACAGTTGACCATGATCATTGGTGGTCAACCGTGGTAGTTGACGGTCGTCAACACGATCATTGATGGTCGACCATGGTAGCTGACGGTCGACCATGGTCATTGATGGTCGACCGTGGTAGTTGACGGTTGACCATGATCATTGATGGTCAACCATGGTAGTTGATGGTCGAACATGGTCATTGATGGTCAAACATGGTCATTGATGGTCAACCATGGTCAATGATGGTCAACCATGGTAGTTGACAGTCGACCATGGTAGATGACGGTCGAACATGGTAGATGATGGTCGAACATGGTCATTGATGGTCAAACATGGTCATTGATGGTCAACCATGGTCAATGATGGTCAACCATGGTAGTTGACAGTCGACCATGGTAGATGATGGTCGAACATGGTCATTGATGGTCGACCATGGTAGTTGACGGTCGTCAAAACGATCACTGATGGTCACCCATGGTAGTTGACGGTCGACCATGATCATTGATGGTCAACCGTGGTAGTTGTCGGTCGTCAACACGATCATAGACGGTCAACCATGGTAGTTGACGGTCGACCATGATCATTGATGGTCGACCGTGGGAGTTGACGGTTGTCAACACGATCATTGATGGTCGACCATGGTAGTTGACAGTTGACCATGATCATTGGTGGTCAACCGTGGTAGTTGACGGTTGTCAACACGATCATTGATGGTCGACCATGGTAGCTGACGGTCGACCATGGTTATTGATGGTCGACCGTGGTAGTTGACGGTTGACCATGATCATTGATGGTCGATCGTGGGAGTTGACGGTCGTCCATGGTCTTTGATGGTCGACCATGGTCTTTGATGGTCGACCGTGGTAGTTGACGGTCGACCATGGTCTTTGATGGTCGACCATTGTCATTGATGGTCGACCATGGTAGCTGACGGTCGACCATGATCATTGATGGTCGACCGTGGGAGTTGACGGTCGACCATGATCATTGATGGTCGACCATGGTAGTTGACAGTTGACCATGATCATTGATGGTCGACCGTGGGAGTTGACGGTCGAACATGGTCATTGGTGGTCGAACATGGTAGTTGACGGTTGACCATGATCATTGATGGTCAACCACGGTAGTTGATGGTCGAACATGGTCATTGATGGTCGAACATGGTCATTGATGGTCAACCATGGTCAATGATGGTCAACCATGGTAGTTGACAGTCGACCATGGTAGATGACGGTCGAACATGGTAGATGATGGTCGAACATGGTCATTGATGGTCGACCATGGTAGTTGACGGTCGACCATGGTCATTGATGGTCGACCATGGGAGTTGACGGTCGAACATGATCATTGATGGTCGACCATGGTAGCTGATGGTCGACCATGGTCATTGATGGTCGACCATGGTAGTTGACGGTCGACCATGGTCATTGATGGTCGACCATGGTAGTTGACGGTCGACCATGGTCATTGATGGTCGACCATGGTAGCTGACGGTCGACCATGGTCATTGATGGTCGACCATGGTAGTTGACGGTCGACCATGGTCATTGATGGTCGACCGTGGGAGTTGACAGTTGACCATGATCATTGGTGGTCAACCGTGGTAGTTGACGGTCGTCAACACGATCATTGATGGTCGACCATGGTAGCTGACGGTCGACCATGGTCATTGATGGTCGACCGTGGTAGTTGACGGTTGACCATGATCATTGATGGTCAACCATGGTAGCTGACGGTCGACCATGGTCATTGATGGTCGACCATGGTAGTTGACAGTTGACCATGATCATTGGTGGTCAACCGTGGTAGTTGACGGTCGTCAACACGATCATTGATGGTCGACCATGGTAGCTGACGGTCGACCATGGTCATTGATGGTCGACCGTGGTAGTTGACGGTTGACCATGATCATTGATGGTCAACCATGGTAGTTGATGGTCGAACATGGTCATTGATGGTCAAACATGGTCATTGATGGTCAACCATGGTCAATGATGGTCAACCATGGTAGTTGACAGTCGACCATGGTAGATGACGGTCGAACATGGTAGATGATGGTCGAACATGGTCATTGATGGTCAAACATGGTCATTGATGGTCAACCATGGTCAATGATGGTCAACCATGGTAGTTGACAGTCGACCATGGTAGATGATGGTCGAACATGGTCATTGATGGTCGACCATGGTAGTTGACGGTCGTCAAAACGATCACTGATGGTCACCCATGGTAGTTGACGGTCGACCATGATCATTGATGGTCAACCGTGGTAGTTGTCGGTCGTCAACACGATCATAGACGGTCAACCATGGTAGTTGACGGTCGACCATGATCATTGATGGTCGACCGTGGGAGTTGACGGTTGTCAACACGATCATTGATGGTCGACCATGGTAGTTGACAGTTGACCATGATCATTGGTGGTCAACCGTGGTAGTTGACGGTTGTCAACACGATCATTGATGGTCGACCATGGTAGCTGACGGTCGACCATGGTTATTGATGGTCGACCGTGGTAGTTGACGGTTGACCATGATCATTGATGGTCGATCGTGGGAGTTGACGGTCGTCCATGGTCTTTGATGGTCGACCATGGTCTTTGATGGTCGACCGTGGTAGTTGACGGTCGACCATGGTCTTTGATGGTCGACCATGGTCATTGATGGTCGACCATGGTAGCTGACGGTCGACCATGATCATTGATGGTCGACCGTGGGAGTTGACGGTCGACCATGATCATTGATGGTCGACCATGGTAGTTGACAGTTGACCATGATCATTGATGGTCGACCGTGGGAGTTGACGGTCGAACATGGTCATTGGTGGTCGAACATGGTAGTTGACGGTTGACCATGATCATTGATGGTCAACCACGGTAGTTGATGGTCGAACATGGTCATTGATGGTCGAACATGGTCATTGATGGTCAACCATGGTCAATGATGGTCAACCATGGTAGTTGACAGTCGACCATGGTAGATGACGGTCGAACATGGTAGATGATGGTCGAACATGGTCATTGATGGTCGACCATGGTAGTTGACGGTCGACCATGGTCATTGATGGTCGACCATGGGAGTTGACGGTCGAACATGATCATTGATGGTCGACCATTGTAGCTGATGGTCGACCATGGTCATTGATGGTCGACCATGGTAGTTGACGGTCGACCATGGTCATTGATGGTCGACCATGGTAGTTGACGGTCGACCATGGTCATTGATGGTCGACCGTGGGAGTTGACAGTTGACCATGATCATTGGTGGTCAACCGTGGTAGTTGACGGTCGTCAACACGATCATTGATGGTCGACCATGGTAGCTGACGGTCGACCATGGTCATTGATGGTCGACCGTGGTAGTTGACGGTTGACCATGATCATTGATGGTCAACCATGGTAGCTGACGGTCGACCATGGTCATTGATGGTCGACCATGGTAGTTGACAGTTGACCATGATCATTGGTGGTCAACCGTGGTAGTTGACGGTCGTCAACACGATCATTGATGGTCGACCATGGTAGCTGACGGTCGACCATGGTCATTGATGGTCGACCGTGGTAGTTGACGGTTGACCATGATCATTGATGGTCAACCATGGTAGTTGATGGTCGAACATGGTCATTGATGGTCAAACATGGTCATTGATGGTCAACCATGGTCAATGATGGTCAACCATGGTAGTTGACAGTCGACCATGGTAGATGACGGTCGAACATGGTAGATGATGGTCGAACATGGTCATTGATGGTCAAACATGGTCATTGATGGTCAACCATGGTCAATGATGGTCAACCATGGTAGTTGACAGTCGACCATGGTAGATGATGGTCGAACATGGTCATTGATGGTCGACCATGGTAGTTGACGGTCGTCAAAACGATCACTGATGGTCACCCATGGTAGTTGACGGTCGACCATGATCATTGATGGTCAACCGTGGTAGTTGTCGGTCGTCAACACGATCATAGACGGTCAACCATGGTAGTTGACGGTCGACCATGATCATTGATGGTCGACCGTGGGAGTTGACGGTTGTCAACACGATCATTGATGGTCGACCATGGTAGTTGACAGTTGACCATGATCATTGGTGGTCAACCGTGGTAGTTGACGGTTGTCAACACGATCATTGATGGTCGACCATGGTAGCTGACGGTCGACCATGGTTATTGATGGTCGACCGTGGTAGTTGACGGTTGACCATGATCATTGATGGTCGATCGTGGGAGTTGACGGTCGTCCATGGTCTTTGATGGTCGACCATGGTCTTTGATGGTCGACCGTGGTAGTTGACGGTCGACCATGGTCTTTGATGGTCGACCATGGTCATTGATGGTCGACCATGGTAGCTGACGGTCGACCATGATCATTGATGGTCGACCGTGGGAGTTGACGGTCGACCATGATCATTGATGGTCGACCATGGTAGTTGACAGTTGACCATGATCATTGATGGTCGACCGTGGGAGTTGACGGTCGAACATGGTCATTGGTGGTCGAACATGGTAGTTGACGGTTGACCATGATCATTGATGGTCAACCACGGTAGTTGATGGTCGAACATGGTCATTGATGGTCGAACATGGTCATTGATGGTCAACCATGGTCAATGATGGTCAACCATGGTAGTTGACAGTCGACCATGGTAGATGACGGTCGAACATGGTAGATGATGGTCGAACATGGTCATTGATGGTCGACCATGGTAGTTGACGGTCGACCATGGTCATTGATGGTCGACCATGGGAGTTGACGGTCGAACATGATCATTGATGGTCGACCATGGTAGCTGATGGTCGACCATGGTCATTGATGGTCGACCATGGTAGTTGACGGTCGACCATGGTCATTGATGGTCGACCATGGTAGTTGACGGTCGACCATGGTCATTGATGGTCGACCATGGTAGCTGACGGTCGACCATGGTCATTGATGGTCGACCATGGTAGTTGACGGTCGACCATGGTCATTGATGGTCGACCGTGGGAGTTGACAGTTGACCATGATCATTGGTGGTCAACCGTGGTAGTTGACGGTCGTCAACACGATCATTGATGGTCGACCATGGTAGCTGACGGTCGACCATGGTCATTGATGGTCGACCGTGGTAGTTGACGGTTGACCATGATCATTGATGGTCAACCATGGTAGCTGACGGTCGACCATGGTCATTGATGGTCGACCATGGTAGTTGACAGTTGACCATGATCATTGGTGGTCAACCGTGGTAGTTGACGGTCGTCAACACGATCATTGATGGTCGACCATGGTAGCTGACGGTCGACCATGGTCATTGATGGTCGACCGTGGTAGTTGACGGTTGACCATGATCATTGATGGTCAACCATGGTAGTTGATGGTCGAACATGGTCATTGATGGTCAAACATGGTCATTGATGGTCAACCATGGTCAATGATGGTCAACCATGGTAGTTGACAGTCGACCATGGTAGATGACGGTCGAACATGGTAGATGATGGTCGAACATGGTCATTGATGGTCAAACATGGTCATTGATGGTCAACCATGGTCAATGATGGTCAACCATGGTAGTTGACAGTCGACCATGGTAGATGATGGTCGAACATGGTCATTGATGGTCGACCATGGTAGTTGACGGTCGTCAAAACGATCACTGATGGTCACCCATGGTAGTTGACGGTCGACCATGATCATTGATGGTCAACCGTGGTAGTTGTCGGTCGTCAACACGATCATAGACGGTCAACCATGGTAGTTGACGGTCGACCATGATCATTGATGGTCGACCGTGGGAGTTGACGGTTGTCAACACGATCATTGATGGTCGACCATGGTAGTTGACAGTTGACCATGATCATTGGTGGTCAACCGTGGTAGTTGACGGTTGTCAACACGATCATTGATGGTCGACCATGGTAGCTGACGGTCGACCATGGTTATTGATGGTCGACCGTGGTAGTTGACGGTTGACCATGATCATTGATGGTCGATCGTGGGAGTTGACGGTCGTCCATGGTCTTTGATGGTCGACCATGGTCTTTGATGGTCGACCGTGGTAGTTGACGGTCGACCATGGTCTTTGATGGTCGACCATGGTCATTGATGGTCGACCATGGTAGCTGACGGTCGACCATGATCATTGATGGTCGACCGTGGGAGTTGACGGTCGACCATGATCATTGATGGTCGACCATGGTAGTTGACAGTTGACCATGATCATTGATGGTCGACCGTGGGAGTTGACGGTCGAACATGGTCATTGGTGGTCGAACATGGTAGTTGACGGTTGACCATGATCATTGATGGTCAACCACGGTAGTTGATGGTCGAACATGGTCATTGATGGTCGAACATGGTCATTGATGGTCAACCATGGTCAATGATGGTCAACCATGGTAGTTGACAGTCGACCATGGTAGATGACGGTCGAACATGGTAGATGATGGTCGAACATGGTCATTGATGGTCAAACATGGTCATTGATGGTCAACCATGGTCAATGATGGTCAACCATGGTAGTTGACAGTCGACCATGGTAGATGATGGTCGAACATGGTCATTGATGGTCGACCATGGTAGTTGACGGTCGTCAAAACGATCACTGATGGTCACCCATGGTAGTTGACGGTCGACCATGATCATTGATGGTCAACCGTGGTAGTTGTCGGTCGTCAACACGATCATAGACGGTCAACCATGGTAGTTGACGGTCGACCATGATCATTGATGGTCGACCGTGGGAGTTGACGGTTGTCAACACGATCATTGATGGTCGACCATGGTAGTTGACAGTTGACCATGATCATTGGTGGTCAACCGTGGTAGTTGACGGTTGTCAACACGATCATTGATGGTCGACCATGGTAGCTGACGGTCGACCATGGTTATTGATGGTCGACCGTGGTAGTTGACGGTTGACCATGATAAATTGATGGTCGATCGTGGGAGTTGACGGTCGTCCATGGTCTTTGATGGTCGACCATGGTCTTTGATGGTCGACCGTGGTAGTTGACGGTCGACCATGGTCTTTGATGGTCGACCATGGTCATTGATGGTCGACCATGGTAGCTGACGGTCGACCATGATCATTGATGGTCGACCGTGGGAGTTGACGGTCGACCATGATCATTGATGGTCGACCATGGTAGTTGACAGTTGACCATGATCATTGATGGTCGACCGTGGGAGTTGACGGTCGTCAACACGATCATTGATGGTCGACCATGGTAGCTGACGGTCGACCATGGTTATTGATGGTCGACCGTGGTAGTTGACAGTCGAACATGGTCATTGATGGTCGACCATGGTAGTTGACGGTTGACCATGATCATTGATGGTCAACCACGGTAGTTGATGGTCGAACATGGTCATTGATGGTCGAACATGGTCATTGATGGTCAACCATGGTCAATGATGGTCAACCATGGTAGTTGACAGTCGACCATGGTAGATGATGGTCGAACATGGTCATTGATGGTCGACCATGGTAGTTGACGGTCGACGATGGTCATTGATGGTCAACCATGGTCATTGGTCGTCGACCATGGTAGTTGATGGTCGATCATGGTCTTTGATGGTCGACCGTGGTAGTTGACGGTCGACGATGGTCATTGATGGTCAACCATGGTCATTGGTCGTCGACCATGGTAGTTGATGGTCGATCATGGTCTTTGATGGTCGACCGTGGTAGTTGACGGTCGACCATGGTTATTGATGGTCAACCATGGTAGTTGACGGTCGACCATGATCATTGATGGTCAACCATGGTAGTTGACGGTCGACCATGGTCATTGATGGTCAACCATGGTAGTTGACGGTCGACCATGACCATTGATGGTCAACCATGGTCATTGATGGTCAACCATGGTAGTTGACGGTCGACCATGGTCTTTGATGGTCGACCATGGTCATTGGTGGTCGACCATGGTAGTTGACGGTCGACCATGGTCTTTGATGGTCGACGGTGGTAGTTGACGGTCGACCGTGGTAGTTGACGGTCGTCCATGGTCTTTGATGGTCGACCGTGGTAGTTGACGGTCGACCATGGTCTTTGATGGTCGACCATGGTCATTGGTGGTCGACCGTGGTAGTTGACTGTCGACCATAGTCTTTGATGGTCGACCGTGGTAGTTGACGGTCGGCCATGGTCTTTGATGGTCGACCGTGATCAATGATGGTCGACCATGGTCATTGATGGTCGACCATAGTATCTGACGGTCAACCATGGTAGTTGACAATAGACCATGACATTTGACAGTCGATCACCATGTTTGACGGTCAACTGCAGTAGTTGATAGCTGAATATAGTTTTTGATGGTCACCCATTGTATTTTATGTTTTTTTAACTGAACAGATGGTGTCGATTAATTTATGTATGTTTGATATGAAATCATTCATCTATATTCTTTGGTCATTATGGATTTGTGTATAAAAAACATGTCCAATGGTTCAGTAAACTACAATAAAAACCATTGTTTTAACAAGATAACAACTAAGCATTCAATAAATGCCAGCATGAACATAGGCACATATTTGAACTGAATATATTGAAAACACTACCAAAAAAATACTCTCTAATCAATCATCCTCGATATATATGTTGAGGAGAAATTTAATTAAAGCTTAGATAATATATAATAAGCAAAGTTATTTATTTGTGGACTTCAATTCAACGCTGTCTATGCTGATCTAAACCCTGTAAGTTTATCATTTTATATTGGCAAATAAAAGTAACAATACTGGCAATTATGTGGATATCATGCCACACAATATGTAAGTCTAGCACATGCAAATTCTTCTAGTAGTGACTACCTACATTAACTTAGTGGAAAGACGGCTGATGTTGACATGTTAAAATATTATTTCTTTAATATTATACAGCTAACTGGGCTATATTTAGGACAAAGCATTCCTTCCCCCTCTCATGTGCTTTTGATGTTGTCATGATGGATCACCCAAGGAGGTGGCTAGTGACAGCAATTCAGAGTTGCTGTAACTAGATACAAGCAAGAGACTGGACAGCCTGTCCACTGCTTGGACAAGGCTGAACTGCTAGATCAGCAGTCAGTGTGCTGGGTAAATTGCACACCCACAATCATACATAATCTGATCATGGTTGACCATGGTCGACAATGGTCAACCATGGTTGACCATTGTTGTCAAAAGAAAAGGTAAGTTTTATATGGCACATAATCCAATCCTCAGGACTACTCAAAGGTGGTTTATTCCTGACAGATCTCTACTCAAAAGTGCTTTATTCCTGACAGATCTCTACTCAAAAGTGCTTTATTCCTGACAGATCTCTACTCAAAAGTGCTTTATTCCTGACAGATCTCTACTCAAAAGTGCTTTATTCCTGACAGATCTCTACTCAAAAGTGCTTTATTCCTGACAGATCTCTACTCAAAAGTGACTACTTGGGATATTTTCATATAGAAATCAACAAGTGAACTTGCCCAAGGTTCAACATGGCAGCCCAGTACTCACACCATGATTATTGTAATGAGGTTCAAACAGTACCACACAACAAATAAAAAGTAATAACTCACCCTTATGTGTGACATAATGTAGTGTATTCCACTGTCTGTTTACATTAACAGAGTCAGCCAAGTAACACAACTAGACACATGCACCCATCAACCAGCAAATATTCACTGAATCAGTTTCGATTGTGGACCAATGATATATAACCATACCATTATATGCGCCCACATAACATGTTATATAACCATATATACACCCACATTATTTCCTTGTTCCTCTAACCAAACCTGTCCGTTACCCTGACTTATGAATGGGTTCAGTCATGCATGCCACGTGTGTTCAATAGTCACATGTGGGTTTAATGAACCATGCCAGTTCACAAATTACTAAAGAACAAGTGACCTATTCTCAGAAACTGCCAAGAGGCGAGTCAGCTACCCGCATTTCCACAAATGCCCTTTTGATAAGGGATCATCTAGAAATTATAATGTATATAAAACCAAAAAAAGCTTATCTCTGACTGTTGATTAAACTGTATTCCACCCACCAGGTCTGATCCTGTCCCATGTGTCAGGTTCAAACCCCTCTCCTGTGTATGTCATCTACAACTTCCTCACCATGTATACTTCAGGTATAACTCCGTGAATGTATGTATAACCTTTAACCCCCTCCCCTTGTATGTCTCAGGTATAACCCCCTCCCCTTGTATGTCTCAGGTATAAGCCCTCCCCTTGTATGTCTCAGGTATAACCCCTCCCCTTGTATGTCTCAGAAATAACCCCCTCCCCTTGTATGTCTCAGAAATAACCCCCTCCCCTTGTATGTCTCAGGTATAACCCCCTTGTATGTCTCAGGTATAACCCCTCCCCTTGTATGTCTCAGATATAACCCCCTCCTCTTGTATGTCTCAGGTATAACCCCTCCCCTTGTATGTCTCAGAAATAACCCCCTCCCCTTGTATGTCTCAGAAATAACCCCCTCCCCTTGTATGTCTCAGAAATAACCCCCTCCCCTTGTATGTCTCAGGTATAACCCCCTTGTATGTATCAGGTATAACCCCTCCCCTTGTATGTCTCAGATATAACCCCCTCCTCTTGTATGTCTCAGGTATAACCCCTCCCCTTGTATGTCTCAGAAATAACCCCCTCCCCTTGTATGTCTCAGGTATAACCCCCTTGTATGTCTCAGGTATAACCCCTCCTCTTGTATGTCTCAGATATAACCCCCTCCTCTTGTATGTCTCAGATATAACCCCCCTTGTAGGTCTCATGTATAACCCCCCCCCTCCCTTTTGTAGGTCTCATGTATAACCCCCTCCCCTTGTATGTCTCAGATATAGCCCCTCCTCTTGTATGTCTCAGGCATATCCACCTCCCCTTGTATGTCTCAGGTATAACCCCTTCCTTGTAAGTCTCAGGTATAACCCCCCTCCCCTTGTATGTCTAAGATATAACCCCTCCCCTTGTATGTCTCAGGCATTGAACCCCCTCCGCTTGTATGTCTCAGGTATAACCCCCTCCCCTTGTATGTCTCAGGTATAACCCCCTCCCCCTGTATGAATCATGTAAAACCCTTTCCGCCCTATGCATCAGGTATAACCCACTTTCCCACTAAGCATCATTAGTATAACCCCCTACCCTGTATGCATCAGGTATAGTCCCCTTTGCCACTATACATCAGGTTTAGCCTTATCCCCTGTATGCATCTCATATAACCCTCTCCCTGTAACAGGTAAAACCCCCATCTATGCATTAGGTATAACCCCCTCTCCCTATATGTATCACGTATAACCCCTCCTCTTACACTGAGGTACAACCTCCTCACCCTGTATGTATCATATATACTGCCCTAGTTGGCCACTGGCCTATCTGGCCAAAACACTTTGTCTCTTTACCAGGTACATTGTTGGTGAAGGGGGTTCTGCAATATATATGCATATAATATATATATATATATGTATGTATTTATATATATATATATATATGTATATATATATATATATAAGGCTAAATGCTGCATAGAGTGACCAGTGCAATTATACGACCGCCTACATGACTGAGGAGACCGGCCGTATATTTTTATGTAACTGATTTTCCAATTATGTCTAATTGGAACATTGTCTGTAATATAAATACACACCACATATTACAATATTGTTATGATATTGTAATAAATAACATATATACACAAAATCCGGTCTCCTTAAAACCTATATGCTTAGATGCCGCGTACGAGAGACCGGTGTGTAATTGGAAGTTAGTTATTAGTTATACATATTTGCAGTGGTATATATTTAACGCCGACCTGGGATATCCAAAACCCAATACAACGATAACAATAACTGCGTAAATATATATATGCAGATACACAAAATGAAAGCGCCACGTTTAACAATTGTACAACGTATGGCTAGGAGATCCGTCAAATATGTTGTTTATTAATGTGTTTACATATTCATTAAAATTAATACATATCCAACAAGCATATAGTACACAGAACACGAAACACTAACCCCTCAATCAATATATAGCACAATCTTTAAACTATAAAATCTTTTCTGCCGGGGTGCCTTATGCAGTTCAAAATATACAAGAGTCTGGAATAAATGTGCTCAAAACCAATCAAAATATAAAATAAAGTTCCGAATAATGGCATATGTTAATTCCTTTGTGCCTAAGCTATCTCCACTAACAAGGGAATCGTAACATAAAATGCATTAGTTACGCAATCACACCTCAAAACATTAAAGAGACCGGCTCCAGTCTCCTTAAAACCACAGTCTCCCGTACGCGGTGGTATATGCATAACTGGTCTCCCTATGCAGCATTTAACCTTTTATATATACATACATACATACATATATATATATATATATATATATATATATATATATATATATATATATATATATAATATACATATACAGTCATGTCTTGTTAATCAATAAATTTGTTATTCCCAATGTTTTTAGTAGGATACATGAAACGTATGGATTAGCGAGATAACTTGTTACCCTCAGGGGTACACATGTTACACATCAACTATTGAGACGGTTCCAAAACAAAGTGTGTGGATCACGACACAGCCTGATTATTGATGACGAGATAAACGCTACACGACTGTGCACTCTTTCACTTTGTATTGTTATTATGAATAACATATTTTCACAGCGGGTGTTAATATCAAATTTTCAAAACATAAACAATCTCACTGTGTAATGTGCTGATGTTACAAGAGAAAACATCAACATATATCAAGTTACACTGAAGTGTTAGGGTTAATATTTTGCTGCAGTTACAACATGTGCAGCACTTTGTTATATCCACATTATGACATCCTATGGGTTCTAGGCACCCGACTTTTTGGGTACTTCTGCCATCACATGGATCATGACGTTATGTGTAATTAATAACATGTATTGTAAATAGAGTGCCAATGGTTTTGATCTAGAGAAACCTAGTCAGGTGTAGCATTCACTGCCAGGTGTGTGAGGGCCCTATATGTAGCCATATACAGGGTGAATACTGGTACTGTGCACAAATTACATCACTCAACAGTGATCCTGAAAATAGCTGTCATCAAAAGAAAAGGTACGTTTTATATGGCATATATTCCAATCCTCAGGACTACGCAAGTGTTAATTAGTAAATGTTTTACCTCTCAAGAATTTGTTATACTTTTTTCAGTATATTTCGGCTGTCTCTCACAGCCTTCTTCTTATGTGGACTGGATTTCACAGTCGTGTCACATGACTTATATCATGTGACAAAACCTGGAGCATGACCGGTGGGAGTTCTTGTCCAATATCTCTGTTTAGAGACGGCTTCCCCCTGTGTATGTTAATGGCCTCGTTGATTTTTTTCTCCTGTGCCAGTTCTCTTCACGGTCTATTGAATTTGCTGCGGACAATCAGACTTGTTTGTTATATTCACATGGAGTGGTCTCACACCCAGAGGGGCTGTGGTTTTATTGATTAGATTGATAACCACCAACTAGTGATATGAAATGAAAGTGTGCTTACAGGCAACTTTGGCCTTGTATTAAGATATATCATGAGGTCAACAGAACCATGCACTCAGGCTTTGGAAGTGCTACCCAAGATTACATCATACATGGCATACATGTTCTAGGTCTTTTGTATTTTGTGGGCTCATGGCATGTTGGTTAATCTGCCCCTGGTTATCTTGCCAGAATGTTACTAAATCAATCTAACTTGATTATATATATATTTATATTTTATGGTAAAACGGTACCTGGAACCTACTGGACAGGGTGGTTGGTATCTATGGGCGAGTCTGACGCCGAGTCACCAACTAAACGAGCCTTTAATTCTCAACATGTACCCAAAACTAGTGTGACAAACAATGATGGTCTTGTTGACTCGATTAGACACCTTTTATTTACTGATAGTTTTACCGAGCCATATTCACATGAACATCTTTTAGTTCATCTGTTAACCACTGCACTATAATATATTACATGTCTCTTTATTTTAACTGATATACACTGAGTTTTATATATTATATCATGCCACTGTATGTATTGTTGCTATTTATTTTATTTTATTACGTCTTATTCTTCACCACATGTCTTTTATATGTGAATGTACGTATGAATATGTATGTAATGTTTCTTCTCCGGCAACAGATGCAGAATAAATTAATAATAATATAACAAAATTACCTAAGTCGTCTGACAAACAATGCAAATCATCAAGGATACAATTATTGTTACATTAATTATGATTAAGTTGTATACTGACTAATAATTCACAGCTGCTGTGGCTCATGACGTATGCCTGTATATTATATCACTCTGTAAACACCTTCTGCTGGACAATTGGTGACTGGAAGACTAACATGGAGTAGTGAATAAGACACATCTTGGAGCACTGTAACAATTGGACACTAATTGTAAGAACATGTATTAGTAGAAAAACACCACCTTCTATGTGAGTGTCATACAGGGTGGGGAGAAGGTACAGGTGTAGTACAGGTACGTCATTCACCAACCCCTGTCACCACAGGGTGGGGGAAGGTACAGGTGTAGTACAGGTACGTCATTCACCAACCCCTGTCACCACAGGGTGGGGGAAGGTACAGGTGTAGTACAGGTACGTCATTCACCAACCCCTGTCACCACAGGGTGGGGGAAGGTACAGGTGTAGTACAGGTACGTCATTCACCAACCCCTGTCACCACAGGGTGGGGGAAGGTACAGGTGTAGTACAGGTACGTCATTCACCAACCCCTGTCACCACAGGGTGGGGGAAGGTACAGGTGTAGTACAGACCTGTACGTCATTCACCAACCCCAGTCACCACAGGGTGGGGGAAGGTACAGGTGTAGTACAGGTACGTCATTCACCAACCCCTGTCACACAGGGTGGGGGAAGGTACAGGTGTAGTACAGGTACGTCATTCACCAACCCCTGTCACCACAGGGTGGGGGAAGGTACAGGTGTAGTACAGGTAGGTCATTCACCAACACAGTCACACAGGGTGAGGAGAAGGTACAGGTGTAGTACAGGTACGTCATTCACCAACCCCAGTCACACAGGGTGGGGGAAGGTACAGGTGTAGTACAGGTACATCATTCACCAACACAGTCACCACAGGGTGGGGCAAGGTACAGGTGTAGGACAGGTACGTCATTCACCAACCCCAGTCACACAGGGTGGGTGAAGGTACAGGTGTAGTACAGGTACGTCATTCACCAACCCCTGTCACCACAGGGTGGGGGAAGGTACAGGTGTAGTACAGGTACGTCATTCACCAACCCTAGTCACACAGGGTGGGGGAAGGTACAGGTGTAGTACAGGTACGTCATTCACCAACCCCTGTCACCACAGGGTGGGGGGAGGTACAGGTGTAGTACAGGTACGTCATTCACCAACCCCAGTCACACAGGGTGGGGAGAAGGTACAGGTGTAGTACAGGTACGTCATTCACCAACCCCTGTCACCACAGGGTGGGGGAAGGTACAGGTGTAGTACAGGTACGTCATTCACCAACCCCTGTCACCACAGGGTGGGGGAAGGTACAGGTGTAGTACAGGTACGTCATTCACCAACCCCTGTCACCACAGGGTGGGGGAAGGTACAGGTGTAGTACAGGTACGTCATTCACCAACCCCTGTCACCACAGGGTGGGGAGAAGGTACAGGTGTAGTACAGGTACGTCATTCACCAACCCCTGTCACCACAGGGTGGGGAGAAGGTACAGGTGTAGTACAGGTACGTCATTCACCAACCCCTGTCACACAGGGTGGGGAGAAGGTACAGGTGTAGCACAGGTACGTCATTCACCAACCCCTGTCACCACAGGGTGGGGGAAGGTACAGGTGTAGTACAGGTACGTCATTCACCAACCCCTGTCACCACAGGGTGAGGAGAAGGTACAGGTGTAGTACAGGTACGTCATTCACCAAACCCTGTCACACAGGGTGGGGAGAAGGTACAGGTGTAGTACAGGTACGTCATTCACCAACCCCTGTCACCACAGGGTGGGGGAAGGTACAGGTGTAGTACAGGTACGTCATTCACCAACCCCTGTCACCACAGGGTGGGGAGAAGGTACAGGTGTAGTACAGGTACGTCATTCACCAACCCCTGTCACCAGGGTTCCGGCTTTCGTTTTAACCTGAGGATTGTAAAAAGGGTTACTACTGATAGATCGTGGCGGTCTGGAATTTCTTGTTGGAGCGAGCATCGAATTCAGATAAGCTGGTTGTGTTGATGAGAGGGCTTGATAGGCTATTGTACAAATCTTGAAAATAATGTGATAGTGCACAGGGAGCCAAGGCAATCATTTCAGAAGCGGCTCTGAGTGAGAAACAAGGAGAACATGTGACTACCCTTGCCAAACAATTTTGGAAACGTTGAAGTTATCCTATATCATTGCTTGTAAAGGAGGGAATTGTAGTAGTTGTGTAATAGCTGGTCCTGTGAGCTGGTGTTCACCTTCCACACTGCAGGTACAGCACTGTATTCTCCCATCATAATGTACAATATCATAGATCTTGGGCAGCCCCAGGGCTTTATGCAGAATCAAATTATTACCAGTCACCCATGTATTGGTCGACATGTGGTGTTAACTGTTAAGCCAGTTCACTAACTTTAAATGTATTTTTTGTACTTGAAAAGGACTACAAACACACATGTGACACCATGTACGCTCACTTTCAAGGAATAACTAACAATATTTATGGTTTTGGAAGATGTTTTGCTCCATTTTTTACCTGTCCACTCATATGTATACCCGTCCATATTCAGTTTTACCCGTCCAAACGATGGGTGGACGGGTCTCTGCATAAAGCTACGGGGAGCCTGCTGGCCTGGAAGAAGCCACATGTAGTACACAGGACAACCGACATATCTCTACTGACTACACCACTATACATTGTCTTAACATGTAACGTTTTAAAACAGATGGTAAAGTACTGTTTGCATTTGTTTACCCTGCTGGATGTATAGTTTGCCTACCACTACCAGTAGCTCTACATTACCCTGCTGGATGTTTAATTTGCCTACCTCAGCCAGTAACTCTACATTACCCTGCTGGATGTTTAGTTTGCCTACCTCAGCCAGAAGCTCTACATTACCCTGCTGGATGTATAGTTTGTCTACCTCTGCCAGTAGCTCTACATTACCCTGCTGGATGTTTAGTTTGCCTACCTCAGCCAGAAGCTCTACATTACCTTGCTGGATGTATAGTTTACCTACCTCAGCCAGAAGCTCTACATTACCCTGCTGGATGTTTAGTTTGCCTACCTCAGCCAGAAGCTCTACATTACCCTGCTGGATGCATAGTTTGCCTAATTCTGCCAGTAGCTCTACATTACCCTGCTGGATGTTTAGTTTGCCTACCTCAGCCAGAAGCTCTACATTACCTTGCTGGATGTATAGTTTGCCTACCTCAGCCAGAAGCTCTACATTACTCTGCTGGATGTATAGTTTGCCTACCTCAGCTCTACATTACCCTGCTGGATGTTGTAGTTTGCCTACTTCAGCCAGAAGCTCTACATTACTCTGCTGGATGTTGTAGTTTGCCTACCTCAGCCAGAAGTTCTACATTACTCTGCTGGATGTTGTAGTTTGCCTACTTCAGCCAGAAGCTCTACATTACCCTGCTGGATGTTGTAGTTTGCCTACCTCAGCCAGAAGTTCTACATTACTCTGCTGGATGTATAGTTTGCCTAACTCAGCCAGAAGCTCTACATTACCCTGCTGGATGTTTAGTTTGCCTACCTCAGCCAGAAGCTCTACATTACCCTGCTGGATGTTTAGTTTGCCTACCTCAGCCAGATGCTCGAGACATTGCCCTGCTGAATATCGTAGTTAAAGTTGGTCAAGCGGAGTCCAACAGCAGAGAAGGCTTGTGAGATCAGGGGGAAACAACTTGTACTGCTGCGTCACGTAGTCCACAATCTGCAGAGGGTCTACAGCACTGTCAGTGAAAGAATGGTGTGAAAGAATTACACCATGCAACAGTTGTGTAACAGTGAAGGACAGGTGTCAAGTGTCATGGTAAATGGGGTCCAGGAAACATTAAATCAAATCATTCTTTAAATCAAAAGCATTCATTCGAGCAAATAAATACATTATATGTACAATTGAGATATATTCCAAGCATATTCGTGAAAATATCAACAGGAAAAACATTGAAGAAAGAACACTTTCAAAGTCAAAGATCACCTGGTGTCCACTATTTCTGGCATATTTTTACCTGTTGTTGTTGTTGCACATTGTGTTTTTGCATGAGTTGCATGCTGTTGTTGCACACTGTGTTACTGCACATAGGATCATTGCCTGTTGTGTTGTTGCATGTGTTGCTGCACATTGTATTGTTATAGTGTTGCTGTGCTTTTGCATGACATGTTGTTGCACAATATGTTGTTGTAATTTGTTGTTGTGTTGTTGCATGATATGATATAACACAGGGTTGTTCAAATTTATTATTGTATTGTTGTATTGTTGCATGTTGTTGTTTCATGACGCATGTTGTTGTTGTTGAATGCTGCTGCATGTTGTGTTGTTGCAAGTTGATCAGCCTCTACATGCTGGTAAGTGCTAATACATTATTGGTTGCTGCATGTAGCTCTTAATAAAAGTTGTCCTGAAAACATGGAAAGAGTAGCTAGCTTGGGGGAGGCAAAAATGTTCTATGCCAATAGCCGCTGGCAGCCATTTTGGAAAATGGCTGCCATGTTAATCAGGATGTCAATTTGCAATGGCCCAATATCCATATTTCTTTTAAATATATTAAGCTATGTGTGTACCATATTTGGTGCTTGTTTAACAAAATTAACAATAGGTTAGCTATGCCACCCCATTAATGTTCTTCCCAGCTACTCAACCAATATATAAATGCCAATACAGGCAAGGTGTTACAAATTGATTGAATAGCTAGGAAGAACATACAAAAACCACCGAGTTGCTACTGGATAGTACTGGCTGGGTAAAATATAGATTTTTAATTTGAAATATTTTGACGTAATTGTTTATCTTATTTCTGCATGCTTCACTATGCTACATATTAGTGAGTCAAAACCATTTTAATATATTGATCTAGTGTTTCAACAAAATTATTTTGTGACCTTATTTCTTGTAACTTTTCCTAGCCAAAATAATGATTTTTATTCCTGTCAACCCTATGACCATATTTCCGCTGTTGACTCTTGAAAATACAATTATTTATTACAGGTGTTTATAGTTCCTTTAGTATCCAGGCATGTGAGAGGACGCAAGTCACTTCCGAGGAACATTTGCACGCGACGCAGCTAACCGGTGAAAAAAGTGTAATACAGAAAAAGACATGTCTGTGATTCAATCTAGTGTATTTTTAGACTGCTTTCTTGTAATACACCTTCAAAATTGGCATACAATCACAAACACATTAATGTTTAAGTGTAGATTTATCAAAACACCACACAAGAAATAAAAACTGCAAACAGTGGGACTGTACCGTGTATGCTTCAAAACATAAAAAGAAAGATTCGTTGTAAACCCCAAATGTACAAAGATCCTCAGACAAATCACGCAAGATGTTGTTCTTGTGATGTCTTAATTAAAAACAAATGTTGCCATTGCCATTGTCATTGGCTCTCCCTGGTCTACCCCCGCCTTAGGCTTAGCCTTAGCCCTAACGTAAGGCTTAGGCTTAACTTCTTCAATCTAACACACATTTCCTCAGAGGATTCCTTCCTACATTCGGTTTTTAAAAGGTTATACCTGACACAGCACTGACTGTGGACGTCACGTGGTGATGATTTGTGGGATTGGTTGACGAGCTCACGTCGTCACGATCAATCATTCATTGTCAGTGATTGTGAGACATTTTATTTTTAGATTGCTTCGTACAGAACACTAAATTTTGCGTGTCGTGGCGATCTTTCCAGATCCTATTTTATGATCATTGTCCACTAGACTACTTACATCTAAATTTGCAGTCACCCTTCAGTTGCAGCGTGGCTATTATGTCAATTATAAAATAAATACTATGATAGAAGCGAACATTATGGACGTTAGCGAGCGAGTAGCCAGACATGCGAAGAAAGAGTCCATTTGATTGGGGAATGGCCAAACATGCTACGACAGAGCGCGTCTTATTGGCTCCCGTATTCGAGTGGCGACATCGAGCGATCGTGTTCGTTATTAGTTTATGTGCCGTCTACTGAATCGTCTTACGATCATGTTGTATTCGCAAAATAATACTATAATTATCCCCTCGCAATTGTTGTGCTTGATGTTCTTGAAACTCTTCAAGAACATTCAATGAAATAAAAAACATTTAAGGGTACTCGAACGAAAAATCCAAGAACATTCAAGACTATCGGGGATCTGGCTGCTGCGGACTACATAAGGTAGGGTGGGGTAAGGCGCCTATACGAGGCGATACGCCCGCCCGTCCTATCTACATAACGACGGCTCAGATCGCCACTAAGGTTTTTGTATATACGTGCTACCACATAGCGGATGAAAAGAAACATAAAAAGAAGCAAGATTTTACAATCATGGGTAGAAAATATGACTTAGTTGATTTGTAAGTAAAAATAGTAAGACATGTCATTTCCTATATCATTGCATGCCTACGTCAGAGGTAAACAAGCGGATACACTACACGCAACACACCCACCCACCCACATAAGCACATCCCACCCACCACATACCATTCACACTTGCTCACATACTTGTAAGTATTCAACGAGTTTTGGAAAGGCATCTTTTCCCAATAAATAAATTAAATTTTAAATTATGTTTTGTATCTTTGTGTAAATTACTTTTACACAATGTAGGATATATATTTGAGATTGCCGGCAACTTAAAATATATTCGATTAGATCATTATTAAAACAAATGCAGCGGTTCCTGCTTATGGTGGGCGCCATACCCCACCCTACTTTACTCGCTAACAACCAGTGGCGTAGTCAGAGGTTGAGAGGGGGGGGGGGGGCAGGGGGCTATGGCCCCCAATCCCGGAAAAAATTGGATGGTGGGGAACCGAGGACAAATAACTGGCTGCCTGATTCATAGACTCACAAAGTACAGTGGGTTTCATGATGCCTGTGTAAGATTTCCTTTCCCAGTCCTGCCCTTTCGCAAAAATTGTCATCATTCAAATAAGATGAGGGCTCAAAATGTAATTATTCTCAATCACGATTATTCTTACCAGGCTGTTTTTCGCAAATCCGAACCGTCAGTTATTTATCTGTTGGTGTCATCGTCTCTAGTCCAGTCATGTATGCCGGAGTAAACACAACCTGAGCACATTTCCTTGATGTTTATGTGATATGTGTTTATCTCCCACCACCCCTTCGACTTTCATCCATACGTTTTCCCTGGCTTTTGCACTGGGATAGAATTATATATATATATATATATATATATATATATATATATATATATATATATATATATATATATATATATGTGTGTGTATATGTATATATATATGTATATATATATATATATATATATATATATATATATATATATACATATATATATATATATATATATGTCATATATATATATATATATATATATATATATATATATATATATATATATCTGACACATGTGGTGTTGTGCAGACTATGTGTATAAAAAATACTCCACCTCTCCTGAAATACCAATCTGTATTATCTGCACTGTTCTATTGTTTCTCTGTCTGGGAGCGGAGGCTGTATTGATGTGAAGTCTAGCTACGGCCTTGGATATTTTAGGATCACGTGGCCATACTGGTCCGACTGCGGTATACTTGGTGGATGTACGTATTGTACACTGTTGTCTCCACCTTGTTCATGAGGTCTTCCGCATCCTCCTAATCAGTGTGCGTACAACCCTACTTCATGCGTGCATTGTTGCGTGTTTCGTGTACGTGCATAGGTGTATGCGTGTGTGTGTGTGTGTGTGTGTGTGTGTGTGCGTGCGTGCGTGTGCGTGCGTGCGTGCGTGTGTGCGTGTGTGCATGTGCGCGTGTGCGTGTGTGTGTGTTCAATGAGGTGTCCATAGGCACACAGTTTTTATACTATGGCATCACTGATGTGATTACTAAATTATACGAATATGATATGCCGTTACATAACACAAAAGTACGTGTTCACGCGTGCGTTCGTCCGAGTTTGTGCACTTGTGAACATGTGTGTGTCAGGAGTATTCGAAGTATGAACACATATAAAATTATATGGTGTGGTGACAGCTTTATACATAACATAAGATAAACCAGCACAAAAGTAATTGATCTAAAACTGAACTGAAACAGTGTTAACGGACTGTGACAAATCCATCACCTTTTGCAAAGACAACTGCCATCAACATTCAGACAGTTCGTGCGGTAACTAATTGGTTTATGTGTGTTTGTTAAAAGCTTTCCTTTTTTTAAGTTAATTCGTTTCCTTCGAAGGTAGATATTTCACAAGGACAACTTGAAACAGCGGACATTTACGTTGAAATTGTCGGGTGAATGCAATACAACAGCAGGAAGTAATTATAAATGGTTACGGAATTAGTATAATTGTTTTTATGTTCTAGATGTTGTAATGGTATAAATTGCTTTCCTTGGTGTGTTGCTCCGTTGATGCTAGATATAGTTGTAGTTAAGTAACGCAGTGTAACGTACAATTGGCTTAGAACGTGGTTCCTCCGACTTCATACAGTGTATCTCTGAACGATCCGCGGGAAATTTGTATTGTCCAGCTGGAGCCGTATTCATGTCGAGCAGATAAACTACCCAGAAGTAAAAAATTAATGATGTAACCGCCGATAGTAAATGAATACAGAATTATGTGCCGTTATACGGCGGATAGCGTTACCTCCGGGCAGGAAGGTTTAACCGGGCGACGTGAATACGGCTCCAGAACGTAAACTTTCGTACGTAAGAAATTAAGAAGTCGACGTATACACATCACTGACTTTATTAAACAACGCTCAATGCTTCAGCCACGACAACTCTGAACATACATTTCGAAAGGAATTGTATTTGTTTATAATCAATATCGATGTAATTTCTATGGCGGTTCTCGTTGTCTCCAACCGCGGTGTCTACGGGATGTTCTAGCAAACGACATGTCTGTTAATGCAGCATGCGTTGACCTTGTTCCAGTACTTTGTAGCGCGCCACGTCCACATGCCACTCGGACCGCCCATGTGTATTCGGGCGTAAGTCTCGCAGGTGTTGGGCGGGACCCCGTAACGCTTCATGTAGGCGACCACACACTGACGGGAGCATGCCTTGTCGGTGTAGCAGCCCCAGTAGGCTGGAGGAAGTGACAATGAGATACACACGTGTATTTGTTCAATCAGGCGATGCTTCAGTGAACAAAATTAAATCATTGAAATTTGAAACTTGTTGAAAAATGAAACATGCACACATTAAAAATCTGCACACAATATTATTACTAAATTCGTTAGCATCATATTCAGTTCAACTGGCAGGGTTTCAGGTATGGCAACACAAACCTGGTAGAAGATATTATCATCGATAACACGTCATGATATTTGCAATGCATCCATAGTAATAACACCACACAAAAATCTAGATAAAATAATACAACACAACACAAATGAGCGGTTGATGTATTCGTTTCTGGTAATTCTCGGAAACATGCACACCAGCAACAATGTCCACATGCATACATTGTTGAGTATGTTAATTGTATGCTACATTGAATGTACTATTAACTATAAGAAACTAAACTTACGACACCTGGTAACACTTACAAGGACCAGGCTTGCCGCAGTCCGCCCAGTATGCCCAGGTGATACGGTACCACCCGCAACCACCGCCTTCACACCTATTATTGCAGCCGTACGCCTGACAGACAGCAACATAACGTGTATTATTTTATTGTTATAGAACTATATTTCGCGAATGGTGAGAGTATTATTAATTTACGGACACTACCTATAACAAATCGGGCAATTTCTCGCCAACAGTAATTACTACCTTTTTGTCTTGTCACGTTCAATAGCAAACCTCATATCGGGAGATTTATCTGAATGCGCTAACAGATGTTGCAGGCCTAGTCACGCCTTAAGATCAGTGGACCATTTTGTGTTTAGGTATATCGTTATATTGGTTCACTCGTAACAATTATGACAGTGATATATTCTTTCTGGCTGGTCAAGCTCGAGTGATGGTAACGTGGCGGATCAAGCACATGCAAGCGATGCACGAGAGGCTCAGAGAAACTATTGTTGTGCGAGGGCGTGCGTGCGTGCGTGCGTGCGTGCGCGCGCGCGCGTGTGTGTCTGTGTGTTTTTTACGCGTGTTTATTTCTGTATGTTTAACTATTTAAGTACCTTCCTCTTAAAACGTTTGGATTTCGGATTAACAGATGACATGTTAATTTTCCTTATGTTACGTTTGTATTCTGCGTTTTGTAGTTGACATAAATTTTACTGATGCGAAAACGTTATAACGTGTTCGGGTGTAAGTGCATGTGTAAGTGCATGTGTATGTTGCTTTTCCGACAGAAGGGGCATATTTACTACAATACAATCAGTACATAATTCAGAATTATAAAATAACAGGAACAACAAAAGTACAAGGGTACGAGAGTACAAGATTATGACATTACAAGCGTACGAGAGTTCAATATTAAGACAGTACAGGAGCGGCAGAAGCTGAAGCCCTTACCTGGCACATACAGTCCAGACAGTTGGCGCTGGGACCTAGAAATAAAACATTCAAAATCGTCATCAGCACTGTGTCAGCCACTATCACTGCTTTAAACATATTTAGAAATCCGTACAAAATCTTATTTGATTAATTGACGGTTTATTGTAGCGCTATGTTTCCAATAATATTACCGTACTACACATATTACGTAAGACAGTATATCACTAAAATAAAAAACATAATAACATATGTTCATACGTTTTCCATTATATATATATATATATATATATATATATATATATATATATATAAATTATAATACACAATGTACCCAACGATGATATTCGGAAGACCGTAAATGCGTACAAGTGCCTGTCAAATACGTGTCACCCTAACCGTCAACCTAACCCTAAACATAACCTTCAACTTAACCCAAACCTAAACGCTAACACTAACCCTAAACATAAACCTTATTCCACATAAGAGCAATCGAAAGTGGGCACTTGTACACAGCTGTTAGCATTTACGATCTTGTCTTCCATGCTATTCAAATGTTAATTGTTTTTAGTAGTAGCTTACACACGGTGTTACTACCAGTCAGCTACATATGGCAAAAGACGTGTACTTACCCGCTGATACGGAAATGCCCAAGGCAGACAGGCACAGAAGAAGTGCAATTGCCACAACCGTCATTGTTGACTACAAATTGAAAAGAATTTGTTTTTTATTAAGAACGCTGAATTGCAATTAGGTAATACCTTGCTAATAAATGCAATTAATATTGTAATCAGCTGCTTGGAAATTAAAATTGAGTGAATGGATAAAATGTAATGTTATCGCCGAATTAACAACGTAGTATTATCATTTAACAAAACAGTACGCATAATCTCAGACGATCTGACATTTAATTAATACGCTGAAGTAATCAATGTCTTGCAAGAAATAAAGTTATATAGAGTACACAATCTTCACATTTACCTGTTTGACTGAGATGTTAACTACAGCGTAGATGGGAGGACGTCTTCACCTGTTGATTCACCAACTCTCACAGAACTGTTTTTGTCTCTTCGACTCGTCCTGCAGAAGTGTTGGCTTAACGGTGTTTATTTCGTCTATATATACACAGGTGACAGTGTGTACGACGCTAGCTAAGACAGGTGTTGTCCTTAAAACGATTGGGCAGTCGGTGGTAGCAAATAAAACAAACAATTCTTCCCACACAAAATGTTTTTTAACAAAACGTGACCTTTGATTTAACAGTGGGCTAGACTCTGTGTGTAACATAAAGACCTTGTTGCACCCGTTAAGAAATGTCAAACGAGATGTACAGACGTTGATGCAAATATTGTTGTGTGTAAGCTGTGCCTCGTTTGAGAAATATCCAACCAGCATACTTGCAGCGAATAAGTAAACCTACTTCACCGGAAATATGCATTAACCTACTACAAACGAACGACACATGTTGACTATTTCAGTTAGTAGTTACAATTTTTGTTGCCAGCTTCGATTAGTCTCTCGTTCAAAAACAGTATTCAACATAACATTTAAACCTCTCATGTCCTCTTTGCACTTTCATTGCAAAGTATAAATCAGTTTGTTTACTGTAGTTTCCTGAAGTTCAAAACAGTAAGAACATTCCTAAAAACTTGTTATGAAATGTTTCTCAGTGAGAATATGAAATGCGAAGACACTTTGGGTTATTTATGTAAACCGCACTTCTGCGTTTGCTATGTTTTATACTGTTTTTCATCAAAGCGATTTCTAACGCTTGTTTCAGTGAACGAAAAACAATCCCTTTACGCCAACAGACACGGCAGCGTTTATTGCCAGTGCACAGAGGACGTCTCCTGTTCCACCTGAGCTAAGTTTTGAACCCTACATATATCCATGTACACATATAGATATATAAATACTCTCGCATGCACGCTTGCACGCGTGCACGCATATACGCATACACTCATACACACGTACACACGTACACACATAACACATACACGCGTACACGCGTACACGCGTACACGCGTACACGCGTACACGCGTACACGCGTACACGCGTACACACACGTACACACACGTACACACACGTACACTCGTACGCGCGTACGCGCGTGCGCGCGTGCGCGCGCGCGCGCGCCCGCGCCCGCGCCCGCGCAGGCACACGCACACGCACACGCACACGCACACGCACACGCACACGCACACGCACACGCACACGCACACGCACACGCACACGCACACGCACACGCACACGCACACGCACACGCACACGCACACGCACACGCACACGCACACGCACACGCACACGCACACGCACACGCACACGCACACGCACACGCACACGCACACGCACACGCACACGCACACGCACACGCACACGCACACGCACACGCACACGCACACGCACACGCACACGCACACGCACACGCACACGCACACGCACACGCACACGCACACGCACACGCACACGCACACGCACACGCACACGCACACGCACACGCACACGCACACGCACACGCACACGCACACGCACACGCACACGCACACGCACACGCACACGCACACGCACACGCACACGCACACGCACACGCACACGCACACGCACACGCACACGCACACGCACACGCACACGCACACGCACACGCACACGCACACGCACACGCACACGCACACGCACACGCACACGCACACGCACACGCACACGCACACGCACACGCACACGCACACGCACACGCACACGCACACGCACACGCACACGCACACGCACACGCACACGCACACGCACACGCACACGCACACGCACACGCACACGCACACGCACACGCACACGCACACGCACACGCACACGCACACGCACACGCACACGCACACGCACACGCACACGCACACGCACACGCACACGCACACGCACACGCACACGCACACGCACACGCACACGCACACGCACACGCACACGCACACGCACACGCACACGCACACGCACACGCACACGCACACGCACACGCACACGCACACGCACACGCACACGCACACGCACACGCACACGCACACGCACACGCACACGCACACGCACACGCACACGCACACGCACACGCACACGCACACGCACACGCACACGCACACGCACACGCACACGCACACGCACACGCACACGCACACGCACACGCACACGCACACGCACACGCACACGCACACGCACACGCACACGCACACGCACACGCACACGCACACGCACACGCACACGCACACGCACACGCACACGCACACGCACACGCACACGCACACGCACACGCACACGCACACGCACACGCACACGCACACGCACACGCACACACACACACACACACACACATACACATACACAACATGAGTGTTGTTGAATAAAGTCAGTGATGTATATACGTCGACTTTTTAATTCCTCACGTACGAAAGTTTATGTTCCGACCACCTATACCAACTTCCCACGGATCGTTAAGAGACAGCAAGTCGGAGGAACCTAGTTCTAAGCCAATTGTACGTTAAAACTGCAATACTTAACCACACCTATGTCTAGCAACACACCAAGGAAAGTAATTTATACCATATGATTACAACATTTAAAACATATTAATTCCGTGACCATTGATTAATTACGTTCTGCTGCCCCCTTGCATTCACCCGACTATTTCAGCCTACCCGGCTGTTTCAAGTTGTCCATATGAAATGTTTACTTTCGAAGGAAACGAATTAACATAAAAAAGGAGGATAGAGCTCGGCGCATCAGAACAGACGCAATTATACTGACCCAACGTAAACGTATTAATATATGATGGTGCGTTCTAGCAGTGGCATTGCTACTTTACAATATGACGTATGTTACAAAAGTTATTGAACACAGGATCGCACGACAGGCACACGCATACAGCAGAATATACAATCACGCACACACACACACACACACACACACACACACACACACACACACACACACACACACACACACACACACACACACACACACACACACACACACACACACACACACACACACACACACACACACACACACACACACACACACACACACACACACACACACACACACACACACACACACACACACACACACACACACACACACACACACACACACACACACACACACACACACATACTTCCATACATATATGCATACATGCATTCACACACATTATCGGTGTGTTTGAATTGCTGAAACAAACATTAGAATTGCAGTTTATGAAGAAAAAAACAGTTTAAAAATCAATGCTTCTGAAATTATGTTTTCCTGAAATACTTCGCATGTGCATTGAATTGAAGAGTGTTTGGAAGTGTGTTTTTAAACGACTTTTTACGAATGTTTTTCCTGTTACTAACTTTAGAAAACTACTGTGAATAAACCGCAAGATACCTTGCCCAACGTGTGAAAAGGGGGCATGAGGTTGTCGACTGTTATATCGAATTCTCCTTTTAAACGATAAAATAATCGAAGCTAGTAACTACTAATTGTTACGATTACGTTGATCAAGGTATATGCTATTCAGTTAATGTTACTCGAACGTGTATTCCCCTTTACCTTATCATTCATCACCTTGATAATAATGATAACATTATTGCATTTGGTGCAAAACGTATGTCAGAGGTACATATATATATATATATATATATATATATATATATATATATATATTATTTTTAGTATGATTAGCATTACTATCATTGGATAAAAGCCTATAAGCTGTATTTATAAATAAATCGAAATACCGGAGTATTTTCGTCGACCAGCAGTTACAAAATGTTTCAGTGGTTTCCAACAGGTTTCACGCGATTGCGAACCAATAGCTAAATCACCCTATCATGTTCCATATACCGTGCTATTGAATATAATAATTTCCCGAAACAACATCGATTTCATTCAGACTTCATGTTACTTACAAATTGCTTTATCAGAGGAAACATTGACAGAAGGGAGAAGGGTATTGAGCTTGGTTTCGCGCGGCCGGTCTGATAATATAAAAACGAAAACATAAACAAGCCTTGGCACAAACGGTTTTTACAGCAAGACATGGCCGTTGATATTTTAACCGTTGATCTGACTGCAGTTGTCATATGAAAAGATTGTCGGACTCTTTAAGAAATGTCAACAAAACATCTTGATGCAAACAGATTTGGAGTAAGCTGTACTGATCGGATCTCCTGAGGTTAGGATACTGACGAAAGACCCGTATACTCTACAACAAATAGGTCTGCACGAGGTTTATCTTACGCTTGCAAACCAATTGCATTCCGTTGAACGACGAAATTGTAAAGTAATTGTTTTAAAACTGCTCGAAAAGAAACTCAATATGCTTCTCACTTTTGTCAATGTTTCCTCTGATAAAGCAATTTGTAACTAACATGAAGTCTGAATTGCGTCGATGTTGTTTTGGGAAACGCTTACATTCAATAACACGGTATGTGGAACATGATGGTGTGATATAGCTATTTTGTTTGCAATCGCTTAAAACCTTTTGGAAACTACTCCAATATTTTGTAACTTCTGGTTGACGAAAATATTCCAGTATTTCGATTTCTTTACAATTACATCTCATAGGCCAATGATAGTAATGCTAATCATTATATATATATATATATATATATATATATATATATATATATATATATATATATATATATATGTCAATGACATACGTTTTTTTACCAAATACAATAACGTTATCCTTTTCATTAAGGTGACGAATACACGGAGTACGACATAACAGTCGAAAACCTCAAGCCCCCTTTGCACTCTCGGTGCAAGGTATCGTTCAGTTTATTCACAGTGGTTTCCTAAAGTTAAAATAGGAAAAACAGTCATTTTAAAACACACTTCCAAAGACTCTTCAACGACATCAACGCACATACGAAGTATTTCAGAGAAACACAGTTTAAGAAGCATGGCATTTTAAACTTTTTTTGTAGTTGTTGTTAATAAACTGCATTTCTAATGTTTGTTTCATCAAAAGGAACACACCGATAATCACCGTATATCAGCGGATGTATGTGCCTATATGTATGTGTGTAAATTATGTGTGTGTATACGTGTATACGTGTATACGTGTATACGTGTATTCGTGTATACGTGTGTACGCATGTTTTCGCGAATGAGTATATGCGTGCACGCATGCATGCGTGAGCATGTGTATGTGTATATGTGTACATGGATGTGTGTAGGTTTCAAAGCTTAGCTCTGGTGGAATAGCTCTTAGTGCACTGGCAGTAAACGTTGTCGTGTACGTTGACGTAAGGGGATTGTTTTTCATTCACTTAAACAAACGTCCGTCAGAAACCGCTTTGATGAAAAACGTAGCAAACACAGAAGTGCGGTTTACATAAATTACCCAATGTGTCTTCGCATTTTATATTCTCATAGAAAAATTGTTCATAACAAGTTTTTAGGAATGTTTTTACTGTTTGGAACTTCAACTTCAGGAAACTACAGTAAACAAACTGATTTATGCTTTGAAATGAGAGTGCAGAGAGGACATGGGATGAATGAGAGTGCAGAGAGGACATGGGATGTTTAAATGTTACGTTGAATACTGTTGTTGAACGAGAAACTAATCGTAGCTAGCAACTAGAATAGTAACTACAAACTTAAATAGTACATTTATGGATGGCCAACATATGTCGTTCGTTTGTATCAGTTTAATGTATATATTTCCGGTGAATTATTTTTACTTATTTTCTGCAGGTATGGTGTCAGTGGTATGCAAATCATATATGTTATTACACACACTGGCTTAAGGTTTCGGCTACGAGCTACTTGTCTTTAGTTGACAATAATTGGAAATAACGTTCTCGTTGTTTTTCGCGCAGTAATTGCAAAATTGTTGGATGGTTTCTACAATGCAGAACTAGTGAAAGTAGCAATCTTTTCACTTTCACCGAATTGAATATAGGGCTTATATCTGACTTGCAAAACAAAACGACATTTTCATTCATACTCTTATGTTTTAGAAAACATGTATTGCCTCAAACGCATCGCTTACACACAACAATGTTTGCATCAACATCTCGTTTGACATTTCTCAGCCGGTGCGACAAGGCCTCTTTGTTAACTACAGTGTCTGGTTCATTGTTATCAAAGGTCACGTCTTTGCGTAAAACGGAATTTTGTGTGGGAAGATTTTTTTGCGTTTTATTTGTTACCACCGGCTACCCAATGTTTTTAGGGACAACACCTGTCTGGGCTAGCGTTGTACACACTGTCAGATGTGTATAAATAGAGGAACTAAACACCATTAAGCCAACAGTTCTGCAGGGCAAGTCGACGAGATCAAAACAGTTTTGTGTAAGTTGGTTAATTACCAGTTGAGGTCGTCCTCACATCTGCGCTCAATTTGACATATCAGTCAAAAAGGTAAATGTGAAGATTTCATACTCTATATAAATTTATTTCTTGGAAAACATTGATCATTTCAGGGTATTAATTAAATGTTGGATCATCTAAGATTATGTGTACTGTTTTGGTAAACGATAGTATTACGTTATTCGACGATAAAATTACATTTTATTTATTCACTAAATTTCAATTTCAATTGTATTTATTAGCAATTGCACTTCAGTTTTCTTAATAAAACGTATTTCATTTTTATTTGTAGTCAACAATGACGATTGTGGCAATTACAGTTCTTCTGTGCCTGTCTGCCTTGGGCATTTCCGTATCAGCCGGTAAGTACACGTCTTTTGCTGTAGCTGACTGGTAGTAACACCGTTTGTAAGCTACTATCAAAAACCAACTAAAATTAGAATAGCATCGTTGGGCGTATTATGTAATATTCACTTGATTGATAATATGTGACTCGCCACGCCAAAATGAGACGCTTCTCGCTGGAGCTGATAACGATATACGAGGCAAAACATTACGTCACTGATTTATTTTCGAAAATGACTTTCCAGCGGCAATCGTTTCCAAATAGTATAATCTAACATATGTAAGTTGTCTAAATGTCATGACTAAAGTTTAAATGTGTTTATCTGGGTGTGTTTTGACACCTATCAAGCGTCGTTTAAACTGATTATGATTGTTTTTGACACAACAAATTACCGACTTTCTCTTCAAGAATAATCCAAGTAAATTGTGTCCGATGACGCTAGGTTTGGTACCATCGGAAAGCTGGTTTTAATTCTAAACACTGACAAAAATTTCGTTAAAGATTTTCCCTAAATGTGCATGTTAATGGGACTTTTGTGATGGCTAAACGTCACCTCGTGACATAAATTAGCTCTCTGATTGGTCAGCTGTCATTTACGATCAACTTCCGGTCTTTTTTCACGCTCGTTTTCGTTGACAACTCACTGTTAAAACGAACTATTTCAGTATTATTATATGAATTTGAGCAAGGACAGCATTGTCTCTTATCTTCTAAATAAAACTGCTCGCTGTGGCCTCAGCGATATGAGTCTTAGGGCCGTGGCAATCGAATATTTCATGCATTACAGCGACGGGGTATTTTTGGCACTTTAGTTTTACCTAATTTCCCTCACCACTAACGATGCAGTACGTAAAGCAATCTAATATAATTATTAATTTAATAATAATATATTGAGTATGTAATGTATTGACTGGTTTGATTGCTTTATGAAACCTCACTGCGTAAAACTTTCAAATACGCTGACTGCTGTCACTTCCTATGTTTGCATCTGACCTTTCGCTCTCGTCTCAGACTAGATTTGTTGTATTGGTGCTGTCCATACTAAATTTTAAATATGGGTTGTGGGTTTCGAGCATAGATATACAAAATCATAATTATTATGTATTTAAACAGGTCCATCTGGAGCAAAACATGTCTGCAAGAAGTGAAATCATCACAAATAAACGAGTGAAAACCTTAAAGCCGTTTTTCTCAAATTAGTACATTTTGCATTTTCGACATTCAAATAAGTGTATCTTTGGAAATAATGTGACTATAAGTAACATTGAGGTATCATTATTTCTGTCTGCATCTGCTCTATCCAAATATGCAATAACACACGCTACCGTTATTTTCGAGAAGCACACACACACACACACACACACACACACACACACACACACACACACACACACACACACACACACACACATACACACACACACACACACACACACACACATACACACACACACACACACACACACACACACACACACACACAATTACATATATGTGTAGTAATTTAACATACTGGCAAGTAATGAAACTTTGGGAGACTTGGTTTCTGGTGATGAGAGAAAGGTCATGGAAATGAGAAAGAAGAGGAGTCCATAATGCGGTATTTGTGTACTAGTGGATACATAGCGCTACAATAAAGTACAAATTAACTAAATCAGTCTGTGTAAGGATTTCAAAATATGTATGATGCATTGATAGTGTCTAACACAGTGCTGATGACAATGTTAAATGGTTTATGTGTAGGTCCCAGCGCCAACTGTCTGGACTGTATGTGCAAGGTAAGGGCATTAGCTGCTGCCGCTCCTGTACTCTCTTAATATTGTACTCACTTCTACTCTCTACTCGCGTACTCTCGTACTCGTCTATTCTGGTACTCTCATACTCGTGCACTCTAGTTGTTCCTGTTATTTTACAATTCTGAATTATATACTGACTGTATTGTACTGTCGGAAACGCAAAATACACACACATGCACTTATACACAAAAACGTTATAACGGAGTAATCTTAAAAAGTCTTTGTTATTACATCACATGTAACCTGTTTTCGCATTAGTACAATTATGTCAACCATGAAACGCAGAATATAAAAACGTAGCGTAAGAAAAATCAACGAGTTTTCTGTTAGTCCGAAATCCAAACGGCTTAAGAGGAAAATACTTAAATAGTTAAACATACAAAAATACGCACGCGTAAAACACACACCCGTTCGCGCGCGCGCGCGCACGCACGCACGCACGCACACATATGATACTAAGAAAGAAAACGTAATTCTCAATAATCATGTGTGCTGTTCTGATATAAAAGAAATATAAAATAATAATATGTATTCAATATCGTGCGGTATATTTTGAGAGATTACCTGATGTGTATGATGTAACAGAACAAAGTGTACAGTTGTGCTTTGTTTTAACAAGTCACAACAATAGTTTCTCTGACCCTGTCGTGAACCGCTT
>OZ024855.1:13327168-13332168 GCA_964017155.1 Oasisia sp. SBJ-2009
CAAGGATGAAGCAGGACTGGGGTAATATGAATGGGGGTGGGACTACTACAGGGTAAATGCTTCGCAGCTAAAACACGTATGATACACGAGCCCCCCCGCCCCCCCCCGCCCCCCCCGCCCCCACCTTTCTTTTAAGACATGAGCTAAAGTAAGGAGACCATCTATATATATATATATATATATATATATATATATATATATATATATATATATATATATATATATATATATATATATATATATATATATATATAATTACAAATACATGAGTGGAAAATGTATAAACGTATTGTTACCATGTTGATTTTAGTTAAAATATTATACTGTCTTATATAATTTGTTTAATACTGTAACACTATTGGAAACATAGCGCTACAGTAAACCATCAATTAACAAAATAAGATTTTGTAAGCATTTCAAAATATGCAGTGATAGTGGCTAACTCAGTGCTGATGACGATTTTGAATGTCTATGTCTAGGTCCCAGCGCCAACTGTCTGGACTGTATGTGCAAGGTAAGGGCTTCAGCTTCTGCCATTCCTGTACTATCTGAATGTTGAACTCTCGTACGCTTGTACCCTCGTACTCTTGAATGCTCTACTCTTTTACTTTCGTACTCCTCTACTCTGTTACTCTCATACTCTTGCACTCTTGTTGTTCCTGTTATTTTATTTTTCTTAATTATATATTGAATGTATTGTAGTACATACACCCATTCTGTCGGACGCAAGGTACACATGCACATGCGCTTACGCCCGTAAACGTTATAACGGAGTAATCTCAAAATTCCTTTGTCATTACATAACATGCAAACTGTTTTCGCATCAGGACAATTATGTCAACCGCACAACGAAGAATACAAACATAACGTAAGGAAAATCAACGTGTCTTCTGATAATCCGAAATCCAAACCGTTTAAGAGGAAAGAACGTAAATAGTTAAACATACAAAAATAAACACGCGCACGCGCACGCGCACGCGCACGCGCACGCGCACGCGCACGCGCACGCGCACGCGCACGCGCACGCGCACGCGCACGCGCACGCGCACGCGCACGCGCACGCGCACGCGCACGCGCACGCGCACGCGCACGCGCACGCGCACGCGCACGCGCACGCGCACGCGCACGCGCAAGCGCACGCGCACGCGCACGCGCACGCGCACGCGCACGCGCACGCGCACGCGCACACGCACGCGCACACGCACACGCACACGCACACGGACACGCACACGCACACGCACACGCACACGCACACGCACACGCACACGCACACGCACACGCACACGCACACGCACACGCACACGCACACGCACACGCACACGCACACGCACACGCACACGCACACGCACACGCACACGCACACGCACACGCACACGCACACGCACACGCACACGCACACGCACACGCACACGCACACGCACACGCACACGCACACGCACACGCACACGCACACGCACACGCACACGCACACGCACACGCACACGCACACGCACACGCACACGCACACGCACACGCACACGCACACGCACACGCACACGCACACGCACACGCACACGCACACGCACACGCACACGCACACGCACACGCACACGCACACGCACACGCACACGCACACGCACACGCACACGCACACGCACACGCACACGCACACGCACACGCACACGCACACGCACACGCACACGCACACGCACACGCACACGCACACGCACACGCACACGCACACGCACACGCACACGCACACGCACACGCACACGCACACGCACACGCACACGCACACGCACACGCACACGCACACGCACACGCACACGCACACGCACACGCACACGCGCACGCGCACGCGCACGCGCACGCGCACGCGCACGCGCACGCGCACGCGCACGCGCACGCGCACGCGCACGCGCACGCGCACGCGCACGCGCACGCGCACGCGCACGCGCACGCGCACGCGCACGCGCACGCGCACGCGCACGCGCACGCGCACGCGCACGCGCACGCGCACGCGCACGCGCACGCGCACGCGCACGCGCACGCACACGAACACGCACACGCACACGCACACGCACACGCACACGCACACGCACACGCACACGCACACGCACACGCACACGCACACGCACACGCACACGCACACGCACACGCACACGCACATCTGACATTTAAGAATTAAAACGTAATTCCCAATAATCATATGTGCTGTCCTGATATAAAAGAAGTATAAAATATTATATTCAATATCGTGGAGTATATTTTGAGAGATTTCCTAATGTGTATGATGTAACAGTGTACAGTGATGCTTTTGTTTTTACAAGTCAAAGCAATAGTTTCTCTGAGCCTGTCGTGCAACGCTTCCATGTGCTTGATGTGCCACATTGCAGTCACTCGAGATTGACCAGCCAGAAAGAATATATCACTGTGATAACTGTTACTGGTAAACCAATATAACGATATGCCTCAACATCAGATGGTCCACTGGTCTTCGGGTATGACTTGGCCTGTAACATCCGGCAACTGTAGCGCATTTACATCAATCTACCGATAGGGAGTTAGCTATTGAATGTGACAAGACAAAAAGGTACTTAATATATAAGTACTGATGGCGAGAAAGTGCGCGATATGTTACAGGTAATGTTCATAAATTAATAATACTCTCACCATTCGCGAAATATACACGTTTTGTTGATATCTGTCAGGTTTATGGCTGCAATGTGAAGTGGGAAGGTGGTGGTTACGGGTGGTACCGTATCACCTGGGGATACTGGGCGGACTGCGGCAAGCCTGGTGCTTGTAAGTATTACCAAATGTCTTAAATATTGTTTCATATAGTTAATGATATACTACTATATTACTCTAAGTGTAGCATATAACTAACATACTCAAACAATATATATATATATATATATATATATATATATATATATATATATATATATATATATATATATATATATATATATATACATATGTGTGGACATTGTTGCTAATGTGAATTTTTGCGAGAATTACCAGAAACAAATACATCAACCGCTTATTTGTGTTGTATTGTATTATTTTATCTAGATTTGTTTTGTTCTGGTGATATTACTATGGATTACTATACATTATGCAGATTTCATTCTTAAATATGTTTAAAATTTCAAAGATTTAAAATGTGTTCACTGAACCATCGTCTGTTTGAACAAATACACGTGTGTATCTCATTGTCGCTTCCTCCAGCCTACTGGGGCTGCTGCAACGACAAGGCATGCTCCCGTCAGTGTGTGGTCGCCTACATGAAGCGTTACGCCGTCCCGCCCCACACCTGCGAGATTTATGCCCGAATTCACATGGGAGGTCCGAATGACATGTGGACGTGGCGAGCTACAAAGTACTGGAACAAGGTCAACACATGCTGCATGAAAACTGGCGTGTGCTAGAACATCCATCGATACTGACTATAAACAAATCAAATTTCATTGGAATGTTATGGTCAGTGTTGTCGTGGCTGACGCACTGAGTGTTGTTGAATAAAGTCAGTGATGTATATACGTCGACTTTTTAATTCCTTGCGTACGAAAGTTTATGTTCCGAACTATACAAATTTCCCACGGATCTTTAAGAGACAGCAAGTCGGAGGAACCTCGTTCTAAGCCAATTGTACGTTAAAACTGCATTACTTAACCACACTAACCACACCTATGTCTAGCACCAATGGAGCAACACACCAAGGTAAGTAATTTATACCATTTCCAGAGCTGCCAAGTTGAATTGGGTGTGATGAGGAAGATCTCCCTCCTACAGTATGTCAAAAGAGGGAGAAATATATGCAAGACGCGAAGCGCCTTGCCCGAGGTTGCGAGTCAACCGAGAATGCTAGGGGTGACCGGGGGCATGCATCCCCGGAACAATGTTTTAATTGAGAATGCCAAATACGTTATTTCCTGCCTTTTTCGCATATATTTAGCACCTATAACTCTTCGAAAGTGAAATATATTTTAAATAATAATATTTTATATTTTAAACTTTTATGTGTGGATATATAATTAATTTATATTTTTTATTGGGGTTTACAGAGACTTTCAAGATTCTTTCACTATTATAAAATGGACATGGTTGTGGTATTGTAACATTTTATTTTAGCTATAAATAGCAATCACAAAATAAATAGTTCAAGCAGAACCGCATTTCTGTCCATTTTTACATGTGCTCTTCTAGCGTCTTTATTTCCATCATGTGTTCTGCAGCTCTTGCTACAGCAAGGTCAGCATTAGCCTCGAAATCATATTCCTCTTTTTCAAACACTTTTCAGACTTTTCACTCATTGTACCTCCAGCACTTTCCTCGTCTGAAAAATGCCGCAAAACTTATTCCTACCTAATACGCAACAAACGTTTCCATTAGCCATTGGATATAGTCACTTCCTGTTAGCTGACCAATCAGAAAAGTTCTAATATATGCGTCTTGTATAGGCTTAGCTCGGCTGCTCTCGGCACTTTCCGTGTACCGTAGACGACTCACAGCTGGCAAAACGGTGCGCCGGCAAAAAATCGAGACATACGCATACAAAAGAAAGACAAAACGATTTTTTGCGGGAGATTGCAAATCAAAAGCGGGAGATCGGGAGATTGGGTTTATTTTGCTATATTTCCGGGAGATCTCCCGATAAATCGGGACACTTGGCAGCTCTGCATTACAACATTTAAAACATACTAATTCCGTGACCATTGATTAATTACGTTCTGCTGCCCCCTTGTATTCACCCGACTATTTCAACATATCTCGGCTGTTTCAAGTTGTCCATATGAAATGTTTACTTTCGAAGGAAACGAATTAACATAAAAAGGAGGGTAGAGCTCGGCGCATCATAACAGACCCAATTATACTGACCCCACGTAAACGTATTAATATATGATGGTGCGTTCTAGCAGTGGCATTGTCACTTTAAAATATGACGTATGTTACAAAAGTTATTGAACACAGGATCGCACGACACGCACACGCATACAGCAGTATATACAATCACA
>OZ024855.1:13334668-13357168 GCA_964017155.1 Oasisia sp. SBJ-2009
GAGGAAGGTTGTTTCTCTTAACAAACACACACGTAAATAATTAATTACCGCACGAACTGTCTGAATATTGATGGCAGTTGTCTTTGCAAAAGGTGATGGATTCATCGCAGTCCGTTATCACTGTTTTTGTGTCAGTTTTAAAACAATTACTGCTACAACACCACCTATGTTTTTATATTTCGAATACACCGGACACACAAGTGCGCAAACACGGACGAACGCACGCGTGAACACGTACTTTTGTGCACTGAAGGTGGTTATGTAACAGCATGACATATGTCATTACAACTTAGTAATCACAGCAGTGAGGCCATCACGCGGTAATATAAAAACTGGGTTCCTGAGAGACTTAGAAACCTCACTGACACACACACACACACACACACACACACACACACACACACACACACACACACACACACACACACACACACACACCTATGCAGGTACCCGAAACACGCAACAACGCACGCATGAAACCTCAAAGGCACACACACGCGGGCGTGCGCACATGCAGGCACGCACGCACGCGCGCACACACACACACACGAACACACACAACACAGGCATACACCTACACACGTATACGAAACACGCAACATTGCACGCATAACGTAGGGTTGCACGCACACTGATTAGGAGGATGCGAAAGACCCATGGTCAAGGTGTATACAACAGTGTACAATACGTACATCCACCAGGTTGACCACTGTCGGACCAGTAAGGCCACGTGATCCTAAACTATCCAAGGCCGTTGCCAGACTTCACATCAATACAACCTCCGCTCGCAGTTTGAGAAACAATAGAACATAAATATATAGGTGCTTTAGGCATTTTGATCGTATGGAATTTCCTGAAATATGGAATATTTGTTATACACATATAGTCTGCACAACACCACATGTGTCAGCTTCGTATGCCTAGATTAGTAAAGCTATGAATTCCATTATTGTACAATTTCCAAGCTACGGGAAACCAACAGCATATATTATTATCGGTTGATGGGAAAGTTGGCGCAAAGTGCTTGGAATTTTCGCTTTGACAGATATAGACGACCATATCTGGTCCACCATAATGCATGAAATCAATACCAACTACTATATGCACAATGGACGAGGAACTTACTACTTTGTTTCTAACACTACACGTATCTCACCTGACATATGCAGTTTAGGCAGTTGTCGGGAACAACGAGATCTATAAACACAATAGTGTCACGTTTAGTGTCATGGCAGTTAGCATTACCACCGTCACAACTCCACTGATACGTTAACCACCAAAGCCATCATGTTGTCTATATCACCTCCAACGTCACCACCATATCCTCCACAATTATGTCCACAATCTTGGTATGATTTATATATCAATATATGTTTTCCAATCATGTTATAGCCGTGCCGTGCACGGATTTGTAATAACAGAAACGCACATGCACATGCACACGCAGACACGTTACGCTGCTCGAGATAAACGTAAATAATGATATATCATATATATACAGTGACACAGTCAATTTGGCGAACAAGTTAACACTTACCCGCTGATGCTGTGACGCATAAAGCCGATAAGCATACAAATACAGCAATTCCCACGTCCGACATTTTGCACTGGAACATGTAAACATACATATGTGTTATTATTTTAATACAAATATTAATGGCATAGTGTATTTAAAACATAGTTAAATAGCATATTCAATAGTGAACAACAGCAAAAGATAGAAAGTGTTGGAGACTGGTGATTAAGAAAACAGTGGCAGAATTGTAGGAGAGGAAAGAAAAGACGTAGGAAAAGAGGACGGTAGCCATGACGACAGGGACAACAAGAAGAGAACAACATATTCAATGACATAGATAGCGAATAATCTCAAATATGTGCGCTTATAGGGAATTAGAAATATCGACGGGACATATACACCATATACATAACGTGTCCAATGAAACAATTACAAGCTCGTGTCGTATAAGAATTCTATGAATTGTTACCAACTCGCTGGTCTATGGTATCGTCACATAGAATAGTATATAGCTTGATTTTAGTAATCGTAACAATTAATAAATACTAGCTTCGATAATTGTGTCGTTCAAAAGGAGTATTCGATATAACAGTCGAAGACATCATAGTGGACCATCCAAATATTGAAAAGTGCTCTAGAATTATTTTCATCGGCATTTTTTGTTAACAGTGGGCATCCATGCTAGATGACTCACCCATAGTATGCGGAAAATGACTAAGGTGGATGCCACGCTCGAAGGTCACAAAGTCAAATGGGGTCAAAGTGTCGTTACAAATCAGTAAAGAGCGTACGGCTATACCAAGTATTGGCGAAGATATAAGGTGTTAAACTTCAACACAAAAATATGATTGTCTCGAAATGTTGTTTTCTTGTATGTAAAAGTTGTTTGCACATCCATTTTTGCAAAGTTATCCTGTTTTCAAAACCAAACATGTATTGTGTGTATGTCAGTATACATAACATCGTTCCTTGGCATGATTTGGGATTAAATCAAACTTGCCAATATGTGAGAAAATTGTTAAGAAGTGAAGTGACAACCCCAGAATAGAACTCGGCTTCGCAAGTGGCCTACTATACCATGTTCTATCGATCGATAGTGTTCAAATTAACACAAACAAATTCTTGCTACGTTGATCGTTCGTAAGATAACAAAACCGTGTGCGGTATAACCATCCATTATTTTGAACAGGAAGGTCATTTTGAAGGTCACAAAGTCAACTGGGGTCAAAATGTCGGGTTTTAATTTCGTGATGATTTGAACTCTATGTGAGTAGATCTTTAATAATAATAATAATACACTTTATTTAGACACTAAAATCCAAAGTACAAACTCTGTTCGGTAGTGTTTACAACATTAAAACATCCTAAGAAATAAATAAAATAAAAGTACAAGTAAAACATATGAGAACGTTTGTCTAAATCAGTGTTGTAGAGAACTACAAGAGAAACTAAAATTAAACAGAGATGGCATTGTTGTAGTCTATATCATATGTCAATGTAGTCAAGAAAATATGCATACATATATATGTTTGTATAAAGTAGCAGAATAAATAAATATATAATAATATACATAGTACTTAATTTTTAACAAATGACTACAGCAATGTAATAGTTGTGTCAATTGTAATTATTAAAAACTCAAATATATGTTAATTTGTAAACTATTAATTAATAAATAATTAAAATGACATGCTGGTTGAGCTACTTAAGAGTAAATAAGTAAATAAATAAAAATATAAAAGGATGAAAGGTGTAGAAAAACTAGACATTAAAAGCAATCTTGAAATAATAAGTCTTAAGGTGTGTTTTAAACTTGTTCATGCACACTGTAGAACGCAAGTCCTCGGGTAGTGCGTTCCAAAGAGTTGGTCCTGCACGAGAGAATGAGCGGTGTCCATAACGTCCGAGGTTGTGCCGAGGAACCACTAGCAACGCGCGATCTGCAGATCGCAGGGCGCGACGCGGCACGTACGGTGTGATCAGCGAGGCAATGTACGCCGGCGTCCGCTCGTGTAGGGCGCGAAACACAATGACGAGTATCTTGTACTCGATGCGATACTTCACGGGCAACCAGTGCAATTGTTTCAATGCGGCCGTCATGCTTCGCCGGTCACCGCGCCTGAGCCGCAGCACTACTCTGGCCGCCGAGCGCTGCACCATCTCAAGGCGGTGCAAGAGGCGGTCGGAGATGCCATACAGGACTGCGTTTCCGTAGTCTAGCCGTGATGTGACGAGGGCGTGGACGAGAGTCTTGCATGCTGCAGTTGTCAGACTTGTTCGTATTTTGGCAATACGAAATAAATTTGAGTATGCAGCACGGCAGACGTTCGATACTTGCGCTGACATGTCAAGTCGGCTGTCAAGTAAAACGCCTATATCACGAACAGTTAGCGACAGTGATATAGATGACCCGCATACACAGATGGTGGACAACGAGGAAGGTGAGTGGACAGCGGAGGAACGAAAAACGATTGCTTCGGTCTTCGTCTCGTTTAGAAGAAGGTGGCTGTAATCCAGCCACTGTCTAATATCACTCACGCATTCCTCGATTTTTCGTTGTGCATCAGCGTGACTCGATGGCGGGCACTCAGCGTACAACTGAGTGTCGTCTGCGTATATATGATAGCGGATCTGGTGGCGATCGAAAATGTCCGTAATAGGTAAAAGGTAAATGTTAAATAGTAGTGGACCAAGGACCGAGCCCTGTGGAACACCATGATGAGTAATCACCGGAGCAGATGTAACTTCGCGTATCTTTACTGCGTTCGTGCGGCCTACTAAGTATGAACTAAACCAAGCCAGCACTGTCTGGTTTAGTCCGATAGCACGAAGACGATGCAGGAGAGTGCTGTGGTCCAGCGTGTCAAACGCTGCGCTGAGATCTAATAACACAAGCAGTACGCCACGCCGTGAATCCACTGCCTGTATCAGGTCTTCATGTATTCGCACTAGCGCTGTTTCTGTGCTGTGTTTGGGCCGGTACGCGCTCTGAAATGGGTCGTTGAAGCCGTTTGTGTCAAGGTAGTGGCGAAGTTCACTGGCAACGTACCGCTCTAATGTTTTCGATAGAAAACTTAAGTTCGATATCGGACGGTAGTTTGTCAGACAGTTAACGTCGAGACCGCGTTTCTTCAGGATCGGTGTTACAATTGCGTGCTTCATGGCCGCAGGTACGATACCGGATTCTAGTGACGAGTTAACGATGACTGTATAAACCGGTACTAGTATGTCGATGTTTTCTTTGAGCAGGCTCGTTGGCATCGGGTCGAGGGTGCAGGATTTCGCAGACGACTGCAAAATGATCCGTCTGATGTCTGCAGTCGTTGCTGGCGTAAATTCGCAGAGTTGCGCAGGTTGGTAATCATCACACGGCTGCCGATCAAAAGTGGTGGTCGTCACGGCACGCGAGTCAATTGAACGACGTATGTCAGTGATTTTCTCGACGAAAAACTGTTGAAATGTCCCAGCAAGAGCTACGTCATTAGATGTCTCAGGTAACTGAGCTGGTACAGATCGGCCCAGCAGTGCATTCGTGACGCCGAACATTTGTTTCATGTTGTGTCCAGCCTCACTTATAACTGCACATAAGTGACTGGCCTTCGTAGCAGCGAGATGGCGGTGATATTCGTCTCGAAGCGTCGTATAGATCTGTCTGTGGACAGTGAGTCTTGTCTTTCGCCATCGGCGTTCGGCGCGACGGAGGTCACGTTTCGCACAGGACAATTCTTCCGTGTGCCACGGGGTCTTTGGACGATCAGCAATGACACGTGTGACGACCGGCGCGTGCTTGTTGACGATGGCCTCGATAGCGGTGTTGTAGTTGTCGATGGACTCAACGGTGGTTCCGGAGGTCACGGCGAATGCGTCACGGATGTCAGCAGTGAAAGCCCGCTGGTCAATCGACGCGAACTTTCGATAACGCACTCGCCGTTTCGGACGTTCAGGCTTTTCGACGTTAAGGTCACACTCGAGCGCATAATGGTCTGTGAGCAGAGTAGTCGGGCTTACAGGTGTTGCGAGTAGACTAGATGTTTTAGCAGTTATGATCAAGTCTAGTGTGTTACCACGTTCGTGAGTAGCACCACTGACATGTTGTACAAAACCGGATGTGTCGAGCAAATCTGCTAGGTTAATCGCGTCAGTGCAGGTTGAATCTTTATATCTAGTGTTGAAGTCACCACATACGATCGTATCTTTGTGGTGAGCAGCAGCGATTAACAATACCTTAGAGACATCATCCAGGAAAGTTTTAAAACATGAACTTGGCGGTCTATACATTACAATAACACGGGTTGTGCAGTCGATGCGGGCATTACGAAGAGTAACGGAAAGCGTTTCGGATGCGCACGTGTCAACACTAACACGTGACACGAGCTGGAATGCTTTACGAAAAAGTACTCCAACGCCTCCTCCGCGACGAGCGCCACCACGTGGCTGGTGAGCAAACGAGAAAGTATCTTTACAGAGTTCGGACACTGAAACGTTGTCCTCATCTCTCAGCCAGGTTTCCGTTAGAGCCACAATGTCCGCAGAACAGTCATCGATGTAGTCATGGACAAGTAAAGTTTTATTTCGCAGAGACCTGGCGTTAATCAGGGCAAATTTGGTCTTTGTCACAGTTTCAGTCAAGCGCACAATTGGTATTTGCAGTAGGTTGTTGTTACAAGGGCGTGTACATGGCCGGTCAGTGGGTGGTCGACATCCGACCACTCGTGCAATTGCCCTTTGTTTCCGAGTGCCGCCCCGGCAGCCACGCCTCGTCGGTAACCTGGCAGCAAGGCCAAGATCAACCAAGGTCCTCAATGTGGTGGCATTCATGCGTGACGAACAAGAGCGACGAAACAATTGGCATGCCGAATACGTGTAGGTAGACATGATTGCGCAAGCGGTTTATGGTCCACTGAGCCGCCGGAAGTGTCTATAGACAGTGTAGGATAAAACCAGGTTTTAAAGATCAGTAAAAACACACACACACGGCGTTCTTGGTGACGGCGCGATGACTTGATGTGATCTTCGCTGGTTTATGCATATATCATCATCATGCTGTCGGTCGCGAAGCGACAAAGACTGCTTCCATCACTTGACTGTTGCTCTCCATTTATCTCTCTGCTGTGAGAGTGATGTCCAGGAGTCGATCTTTATGTCTCTCAGCTTCAGGTTTCTCTTGATGGTATCCTTGAACCGGAGACGAGGGCGCCCTCTCTTTCTCTGACCAGAAGACAGTTGGGAGTAGCGAACCTGCTTTGGTAGCCTGTCTGGTGACATCCTCATGAGGTGTCCAGTCCACCGGAGATTCTTTCTGATCAGAAGATCTTCCATAGATGGCAGCCCTGTCCGTTCGAGTATTTCCTTGTTTGTCACTTTGTCCATCCAGGTTATCCTCATGATCGAGCGCAGATGTCGCATCATGAAGGCATGCAGCTTTTTCACCTGTCGTCTGTACACTGTCCAGGCCTCGGCTCCGTATAGGAGGGTGGACAGCACAATTGCACGGTATATCTTGCCTTTAACCCGCATGGACACATGGTGGTTGTTCCAGAGTCTCTGGCGTAGTCGGCCGAAAGATGCACTAGCCTTAGCCATCCTCCTCTGTATTTCATCGTCAATGCATCCATCACTTGATATAGTGCTTCCGAGGTAGGTGAATTCCAGAACAGAGTTCAACTTGTTTCCATCAACCATGATATCCTCCTCTCGGGTTCTTGTAGAGTTGGGTTGGTACAGCACCTCGGTCTTCTTGATGTTAATCTTCAGGCCAAACTTCTTTGACGCATTGGAGAAAGCATCCACTATATTCTGCATCTCTTCAGCAGAGTGTGCAACCAGTGCACTGTCATCTGCGAATAGCAGCTCTCTCATCAGTATCCGAGTAGTCTTGGTCTTCGCTCTGAAGTGTGCGACGTTGAATAGGTCAGCGCTCTGTCTGGACTGCATGTAGACGCCACCCCCCATGTCTCGGAAAGCATCATCGAGCATTGCTGATAGGAAGATGGAGAACAACGTAGGGGCCAGTACACATCCTTGCTTGACCCCATTTGTGACCCTGAACGATTCCGAGACTTCCCCTCCAACACTAACATTCGCCATCATTCCGGTATGTAGTCCCTCGATCATTGTTGTGAACTTCTCTGGGCAGCCATACTTCTTCAGTAGCTGCCATAGCCCGGTCCTCCCAACTGTATCGAACGCCTTACTGAAGTCGACAAATACCATGTAGAGTGGTCGGTCCTGCTCAATGCACTTTTCTTGTAGTTGTCGGAGACAAAATATCATTTCGCAATCCTGCGTCTTGTGTCCTAAAGAGTAATGGAACTACTTGTTACATGTCAAGTTGATATTACAGTGGTGAGGGGCCTGAGCTTGTTTCTGTACATATCAGTGACAACTGGAAACCAGGTATGAGTGACACATTGGCATTCCATTTATTATACATAGGAATTATAGGCATGGAATGCCGAAGAGCCCCTATATGGGAGTGACAATCACAGTTGATTACAAGTGCCATAATAGGGGCGTAATTACAGAGTTGATTCTCCATAAACATACATGTATAAACAGAAAGGTTGGGGTACTCGACCCTCCACCTCCCACGGAACGCTCATCGATCTCCGTGACTGGAACAACCGCTGGTTTATTTGTATCAACACCTAGTGCAGTTGGATCTACATTGATGTCTAGAATATGTGACCTTCTGAGGCAACGTAAAGGCATATAGTCTGATGAGCAGACACGCTCCACTGTGGACTGGGGTAAGCCATTCCCCACCTCCCCATATGCCATGTTCATCGACATCTTACGTTTTTTTATGTCTTTGCGGGCACGTCTCTCGTACGTTGCCTCCCCTGCCTCGATAATGTCACTCTCGCTTGAGTCATCTGATGGCGGGGGTGGTCGGCGTGTTGGAAGCTCTCCCGTCCCCGACGTTGACGGACCGGCCGCCGTTCCAAGGGCCTTGAATCCCTGGGCGATCTGGGTCGAAACGGCCGACATCAGTGTTGCATACAACGCCGGGTCGACACTCGGTGGTAGTACAGGTGGAGCCGCCTCGTCCGCCGTCACCCTCTCAGCCGCTGCCTTACTCTGCGACCGCGTTCGCTTCGGCATGCTGCAAACCAGAGACATGCATCAGATACACGCCACAACCCGGCCGGCCATACACCTTGCCGGCCGGACAACCCCCCCCCCCTCCACACTGCCTATTGCACGCACAGGGTCGTGGTCGCTCCCTAGTACATCGGGGCGGTGTGTGCCTAGCCCGCGGGGAGAGGGGTGAACTGCATGTCCCTGCACTGGACACATGCATATCATTTCTCCGCACCGGAAAACCTCTGGAAATAAAGGCAAGTCGCCTCTCGACATCTCTCCGCACCGGATAACCGCTGGAAACAATGGTAACGCCACATATTAATATGTCTCCGCCCTCCGCCGGGGCTCATGGGAACTACATGCACACAGCAACATATCTTCGCACCGGAGTTCACGCGAACTATAATCACATGTCAACATATCTCCGCACCGGAGGTAATGTGAACTATAAGCACTTAGCAAAATATCTCCGCACCGGAGCGAATGTGACTAACACATATCAATATATCTCCGCACCGGAGGTCATCATCATCATCATCATGCTGTCGGTCGCGAAGCGACAAAGACTGCTTCCATCACTTGACTCTTGCTCTCCATTTATCTCTCTGCTGTGAGAGTGATGTCCAGGAGTCGATCTTTATGTCTCTCAGGTTCAGGTTTCTCTTGATGGTATCCTTGAACCGGAGGCGAGGGCGCCCTCTCTTTCTCTGACCAGAAGACAGTTGGGAGTAGAGAACCTGCTTTGGTAGCCTGTCTGGTGACATCCTCATGAGGTGTCCAGTCCACCGGAGATTCTTTCTGATCAGAAGATCTTCCATAGATGGTAGCCCTGTCCGTTCGAGTATTTCCTTGTTTGTCACTTTGTTCATCCAGGTTATCCTCATGATCGATCGCAGATGTCGCATCATGAAGGCATGCAGCTTTTTCACCTGTCGTCTGTACACTGTCCATGCCTCGGCTCCGTATAGGAGGGTGGACAGCACGATTGCACGGTATATCTTGCCTTTAACCCGCATGGACACATGGTGGTTGTTCCAGAGTCTCTGGCGTAGTCGGCCGAAAGATGCACTAGCCTTGGCCATCCTCCTCTGTATTTCATCGTCAATGCATCCATCACTTGATATAGTGCTTCCGAGGTAGGTGAATTCCAGAACAGAGTTCAACTTGTTTCCATCAACCATGATATCCTCCTCTCGGGTTCTTGTAGAGTTGGGTTGGTACAGCACCTCGGTCTTCTTGATGTTAATATTCAGGCCAAACTTCTTTGACGCATTGGAGAAAGCATCCACTATATTCTGCATCTCTTCAGCAGAGTGTGCAACCAGTGCACTGTCATCTGCGAATAGCAGCTCTCTCATCAGTATCCGAGTAGTCTTGGTCTTCGCTCTGAAGTGTGCGACGTTGAATAGGTCAGCGCTCTGTCTGGACTGTATGTAGACACCATCCCCCATGTCTCGGAAAGCATCATCGAGCATTGCTGATAGGAAGATGGAGAACAGCGTGGGGGCCAGTACACATCCTTGCTTGACCCCATTTGTGACACTGAACGATTCCGAGACTTCCCCTCCAACACTAACATTTGCCATCATTCCGGTATGTAGTGCCTCGATCATTGTTGTGAACTTCTCTGGGCATCCATACTTCCTCAGTAGCTGCCATAGCCCGGTTCTCCCAACTGTATCGAACGCCTTACTGAAGTCGACAAATACCATGTACAGTGGTCGGTCCTGCTCAATGCACTTTTGTTGTAGTTGTCGGAGACAAAACATCATATCCACGGTGCTCCGGTTACCTCTGAAGCCACATTGAGTCTCTGGAACTACCTCTGGTGTTATGTGGGTAGATAGTCTGTTGAGTAGGATCCTGGCGAAGATCTTGCCTGCTATGGAAAGAAGAGAGATTCCTCTATAGTTCCCACAGTCTGTTCGATCACCTTTCTTGTAGATGGTTACAATGCTGGCATCCTTCCATGCTTGTGGTACAGAACCCACCTCCCAGGCATTGGTGATTAGTTGGTGCAGTCTGCTGAACAGATTGTCTCCTCCGTGCTTCCATACTTCTGCAGGAATTCCATCTCCTCCAGGTGCTTTGCCATCTTTCAGGCCGGCGATTGCTTTAGCCATCTCATCCATAGTTGGAATCTCATCTAGGTTTGTCTTGATAATGCGCTGCGGGATGTTGTCCAAAGCTTCGTGATCTATGTATCCAGGGACGTTGAGTAGCTTCTGGAAGTGTTCACTCCATCTTGCCACAACTCTCTTGCTGTCAGATAAGGTCTCCATTCCATCTGCTGATTTCAGTTGAACAGGTCCCTTCTTTTTGGGTCCCCACACTTCCTTCAGTCCATTGTAGAAGCCCTTCATGTTGTTACTGTCAGCAGCTCTCTGCAGCTCCACTGCCTTCCTTTCCCACCAGTCTGACTTCAGTGCACGGGTGTGTTTTTGTAGCAGTCTGCAGGCGTCTTTATATGCTGCAGTGGTGGATCTAGTGCTCCTGGTTTGCAACACTCTCTGGTGGGCTTGGTCTCTTCTGCTCATAAGAGTTTGTAGCTCCTGATCGTTGGGGTCGAACCAGTCCTGGTGTTTTCTGTCTGGCTTGCCAAGATATGTCTTGGCTGTGTTGTACACGACCTGCTGCAGAGCTTCCCATTCCTCATCTGGTGTTGAGTTTTCCTTCTCGTCCCATTGGGCGAGAGCAGTGTCCATCTCCTGCTCAAAACTCTCCCTATGGCTGGTGGTACTTAGTTTTGCTGTGTTGAGCTTGGTCGGCTGACTTGTTCCTTGCCTGCTGTGCTTTTGTCGTATTCTGAAAGCCACTTTTGACCTCAGCATCTGGTGATCGGTCCAACAGTTTGCTCCACGCATGGCTCGGGTACTGTGGATGTCCATCTTATCCCGACACCTCGTGATGATGAAGTCGATCATATGCCAGTGTCTTGAACGAGGATGCATCCAGATGGTCTTGCGTTCATCCTTCTGCTTGAACATGGTGTTCGTCACTATCAGTTCGAACTCAGAGCACAGAGCCAGTAGAAGCTCGCCATTGGAGTTGCATTTCCCAATCCCATGTTTGCCCATGACCAAGGGCCACTTGTCATTGTCTCTTCCTATCCTCGCATTGAAGTCTCCTATCAGCAGTAGCTTATCTGTACGGGGGATGCCACTGAGCACACTTACCAGCTGGTTGTAGAAGGCCTCCTTGTTTTCGTCTGGGTTTGTCATTGTCGGAGCATACACGCTGATAATTGTAGCAAAGTTGTCCTTACTCAGAGGTAGTCTCATCGTCATGATTCTGTCACTTACTGGCCGTGGCATTTCTGTCAACTTTGTGACGATATCCTTTTTGATAGCAAAGCCCACTCCGGCCTCCCTTCTTAGGTAATGTGAACTATAATCACTTAGCAACATATCTCTGCACCGGAGGTTATGTGAACTATAATCGCTTAGCAACATATCTCCGCACCGGAGGTAATGTGAACTATAATCACTTAGCAACATATCTCCGCACCGGAGATAATGTGAACTATAATCACTTAGCAACATATCTCCGCACCGGGGGTAATGTGAACTAAAATCACTTAGCAACATATCTCCGCACCGGAGGTAATGTGAACTATAATCACTTAACAACATATCTCCGCACCGGAGGTAATGTGAACTATAATCACTGAGCAACATATCTCCGCACCGGAGGTAATGTGAACTATATTCACTGAGCAACATATCTCCGCACCGGAGGTAATGTGAACTATAGTCACTAAGCAACATATCTCCGCACCGGAGCGTTTGTCGTGACTAACACGTATCAACATATCTCCGCACCGGAGCGTTTGTCGTGACTAACACGTATCAACATATCTCCGCAACGTAGAACTTCTGTACACAAGGGAAAGTCACATTCAAGATATATAACTCCGCACCGGAGCTAATGGTCACATCACAGCGCAGGTATATTGCAGCCCGAGGTTAATGTGACCAAGTCATGTTGCAGCATATCTCCGTACCGGAGAACATCAGTACACAAAGGAACGCCACATGTCAACATATCGCCACCGGATAAAATATGTACACAAAGGAACGTCATATATCAACATATATCCGCACCAGATCCATATACGACCAATTCACATATCAACACACGTCAGCAAACCCACAGTGAATATCATGAGTATTTCACCATAAATAGAAATACTATACCTCAGTGGTGACTCAGTACATGCGTTAGCAGAAAAGAGTCGAGCCATTATGTATACGTGCGTTACCTGTACCGGCGTGAAGGAAGCGAACCCGACGTCCCCGGGCAATTCACCCGCTGAGGTGACCCGCCGTAAACAATACATATACCCTGGGCTGTTAGTTGTAAATGGCTGTCGCACGTGTCCTATAATAGTCCCCGTCAGAGAATTAACTGGGAGCGCGCCGGAGGCGCCGGTGGGTCGTTAACGCGATAAGCGAGCGGACACAGCGGGCGCCGCGAGCGACAGCTGTGTTGACACAATGCAGGATACGCGTTAAGCAGTCACCATGACTCGCTGACGGATACAGCGGCTAGTGGCTTAGCGCAGTATCCCATGGTAATTAGTAAAATTGTTAAGCGCAGGGGCGAACTAAATCCCTGCCACACCTTGCAGTAGAACTCCGCTAACGCAGTAACACGTATGTGCATTACCCACTCCTAGATATGGTATTATATGAGGGTTTTCATACACCTGCCCTAATACTTGTTCTGACATGAATCCATCGCTACATTCGCCGGAATGCTGGCACGCGTTGCAGAACATTCCACGTCTAGGCAACGTAACTTAGCAGAATGTGTTTAACACAAATCTTCCACCATGCATATGTAGAACATACATGACATGGCAAACAAGCGACCCGGGACGTAACGTCCCGTACGCTCACACAAGGAGCATTGATATCGTCAATCCCAATCTCAATCATTAAAAGGTCTGGACTAAAACATGTGACGGGTACTACATTCTCGCCGAGAATAAACCAAGTATCCTCAGCCCCCAATAACGAACATGCAACGAAATCAAAATACACACGCTCCGTCGCTCTAAAAAGTATCTAAGCGGTGGACATATACATGTTTCACCATCGACAAACGTTTCTTGTCGGATACACTCACCTTCTATCCCTCAGATGTGGTATCCAAGAACACGACACGAAATTCTTAAATTTGTCAGGAGAGCGCGCGTGAAACGTTGCCTTCCTGTGCAATACCGAAGGGCAACTAATTTGTATTTATCCCCGTCCAGCACAAGCCGCCCACCGCTTATCGCCTGATATCAAGTGCCCGCCCGCGGCGATACCATTAGCGGGTTGAGCGACCTAGCCGTGGACTAAATTAATCCTGTTTCACCCTATAGTGGGGGCACCGACGCTCCGACAGTCTGTTTAGGGGACACCGACTTGCTTGCAAACAGGTATTTCGTCTTTGGACAAAATTGCATATCCACGGTGCTCCGGTTACCTCTGAAGCCACATTGTGTCTCTGGAACTACCTCTGGTGTTATGTGGGTAGATAGTCTGTTGAGTAGGACCCTGGCGAAGATCTTGCCTGCTATGGAAAGAAGAGAGATTCCTCTATAGTTCCCACAGTCTGTTCGATCACCTTTCTTGTAGATGGTTACAATGCTGGCATCCTGCCATGCTTGTGGTACAGAACCCACCTCCCAGGCATTGGTGATTAGTTGGTGCAGTCTGCTGAACAGATTGTCTCCTCCGTGCTTCGACTTCTGCAGGAATTCCATCTCCTCCAGGTGCTTTGTCATCTTTCAGGCCGGCGATTGCTTTAGCCATCTCATCCATAGTTGGAATCTCATCTAGGCTTGTCTTGATAATGCACTGCGGGATGTTGTCCAAAGCTTCGTGATCTATGTCTCCAGGGACATTGAGTAGCTTCTGGAAGTGTTCACTCCATCTTGCCACAACTCTCTTGCTGTCAGAGTAGGTCTCCATTCCATCTGCTGATATCAGTTGAACAGGTCCCTTCTTTTTGGGTCCCCACACTTCCTTCAGTCCATTGTAGAAGCCCTTCATGTTGTTACTGTCAGCAGCTCTCTGCAGCTCCACTGCCTTCCTTTCCCACCAGTCTGACTTCAGTGCACGGGTGTGTTTTTGTAGCAGTCTGCAGGCGTCTTTATATGCTGCAGTGGTGGATCTAGTGCTCCTGGTTTGCAACACTCTCTGGTGGGCTTGGTCTCTTCTGCTCATAAGAGTTTTTTTTATGCATATATGTAGTAAACATCAGCGTCGATGTAAACACAGAAACGTACTAAAAAATGAAACATATCAAGAGCGACGTATGCATGCAGCCGGCTAGGCGCGACAAATCACGTGAGATCACTTTACAAATCAGTAACAATGTTCCGATTATACCAAGTATTGGCGGAGATATAAGGTGTTAAACTTTGCATTTACACAGAGATGTATAGGATAATTCAACACAAAAATGTGATTATCTCGAAATGTTGTTTTCTGGTACATACATTTTTTTTGCATACCCATTATTGCAAAGTTATCCTGTTTTCAAAACCAAACACGTATTGTGTATATGTCAGTATACATAACATCGTTCCTTTGCATGATTTGGGATTAAATCAAATATGAGGGTCATTTTGAAGGTCATAAAACCAACTTCAGTCAAAATATTGTTTTCCATTATTTTACATCCACTTGACCATCTTTGCACACAACCACATATTTTATGATTTACAGATGTATCGTCTGTGTTATAATGTGCTGATTATTGAATTTACACACGAATGTATGGAATAATTGTAACCGCTCATCAGGAGCGGTATAGCGTGTATGGTGAGGTTTACGGTTGTTTTGCGGAGGCGGCTGTTGTGGTCTACGTACATGAACATGGTGGAGATTCTGCTGGACTTCATCAGAGCTGAGAGGGATGGTAACTGGACTCTCCATCTAGAAGCGTTTGCTGCAATGTTGGCATGGATCACAATCTATGACAACACAAACTATGCCCGGTGGGGACCTGTGTATCTTGCGGATATGAAACTGCTTGTAATGACAGAACCAGAGGTCTACGCAGAGTTCGTGCAGGGGAACTTCGTTGTGAAGAGAACCAAAAGACGATTCAACCAAGTTATGTGGATAAACAAAACATGCAAGATGCAGAACGGCATCACAGGCATTACAAGAAATTACCAAACTAGGGACAAGTTTTGTGTCACCTGGGACGAACGCTCACGAATCTCCCAGGACACGCGATACCTCTTCAACCTGGAAGATGAGGAGGAAGAGACCACTTTCACCCGCAGTGACAGCCTTCCTTCCCAGATGAAGCTTGATGCTGATGAAGTGAAGAAGCTTATTTCAAAGCTTACACGTTTGGACGTATTCAGAGTAAACACTGCTTTGAGAGAAGAAGAAGATGGAGACATGGATTCGATAAGTGGCGACATACCCTTGGTATCTTTGGCATCCAAAGATTCTGCCAACGATTACTCAATGCTGTCACCGCGGGTACAACAGTTGAAATGGGGAGTATCCTGAAGCATGAGCTGTCCCCTGTCCCTCTGTCTCTGGCCAAGCATGGAGGCGACATGAACTCGACACAAAAGTCAGAGCTAATCAATGTCCTGGTGGATGGCATTCCTATGCCCTCAGCAATTCCAGAAGCCAACATGTAGACGTGTGTGATGATTGACGGTCATGGCCTGATCCAAGCTCTTGGAAAACCTCATGGGTGTCAGACGTTTGGCGACTATGCCGACGTATTCTTTAACAATGTCACAAGTCACTTCAGATGTCACACAACGAGAGTTGATGTAGTGTTTGACCGCTACACCGGGCAACCATCGATCAAGGCAGTGACAAGGTCAAAGCGAGTGGGGAAGAAAAGGCCAATTCGTAAGGTCATCGATGAACGAAATGTTCCACTTCCACAGGTATGGAGCAACTTTATTGCATCTGATGAGAACAAGGCCGATCTCGCCAGGTTCATCGTGACAAAGGGTACTGATCTACCACAACAATGTGAGCTTGTAACAGGATGCGGATTCTCTTGTGCTACACATGCGAGGTCAACAAGGAGGAGCGAAGTCAAACTTCAAGGAAATTATGAAGACGCGGACACCAGGCTGGTACTCCATTCGTGTGAGACAGTCAACCAGGGATACAAAAGAGTGTTGGTCACCTGCAGAGATACTGATGTCATGCTGCTTCTAGTCCACTTTATACCAGCACAAACAGCAGAAGTGTGGATGATCTCTGGAACAGCAAAGAAGAGGAAATGCTATCCAATTCATGAACTGTCTGAGAGACTTGTAAAACCTCCGAGGGATAACCTGCTGGGCTTCCACGCGTTCACAGGTTGTGACACAACGTCAGCGTTTAGGGGCCATGGCAAGCGGTCTTGCTGGAAAACATTTTAAAATCATCCGCATCTCGTGCAGGGGATTGGTCGTGACGGAGAACTCGCACCAATTCAGCAATTTGTATGTCACTTGAACGGCACATCTGAGCAACAAACCGTCGACAATGCCAAACTCCAGCTCTTCGGCAAGGGCAAGCTTGGTCTGGAGATGTTACCCCCAACCAGAGACGCCCTGGAACTTCACACCGAACGCGCCAACTATCAAGCAAAGATCTGGCTGCAGGCAGACCAGGAGCATTTAGACATCCCTTCTCCCACCGACATCTCTGCATGGATGATGGAGCCAGACTGCTTGAAAGCTGTATGGAAAAGACTGCCTCCTATTCCAGATGCGTGTCTAGAGCTGGTCACTTGTGGATGCAAGACTAAGTGAAAAACGGCCCGATGCAGTTGCTTCAAAGCGAACCTCGACTGCACGTGTGCTTGCGGGTGTGATGGGGTGGACTGCTGCAACTCAGCTGGCCAATAGACATGGGAGGAAGTGAATGTGACACGTTATTGGACACCATAGTGCATATGGGAACATTAGAGTAAAACGACCAAGCGTTCAACACAGGTCTTAATAAAAACCGTGTTTTTGAGAAAAACGTACTTTTGTGTTTCGTTATCCTATACTTTAACATTGTAAAGTGAATGTTTACTTGTCAATTACACTGGTTAGATGCAAGTATGTGAAAATAACAATTATTTCATTGCACAGATCTATTAATTGTGGTCCAAATTAATACAAAAAAAACAAAATACCAATTTTGACCTTTCTCGTCCTTGAAAATTACCTTCAAATTCAAAATCAAGGGTGGCATCGACCCACACCTTTTCCCACATGCTATGAGTGATCTATCTACCATAGTTTCATGCTATTAACAAAAAATGCCGATGAAAGTTTTATATCACATATTGGCTGGTCCACTATCATACCCCTTTGCACTCTAGGTGCAAGATATCGTTCGGTTTATTCACAGTACTTTCCTAAAGTTAAAACAGGAAAAATATTCATAAAAATTCATTTAAAAACACTTCCAAACACTATTAAAGTGTTATAGGGAAACACAGTTTAAGAAGCATGACATCTTAAACTGTTTTGTTGTTGTTGTTGTTAATAAATTGCATTTCTAATTTTTGTTTTAACAATAGGAACACACCGAAAATCATCGTATATATATATATATATATATATATATATATATATATATATATATATATATCAACGGATGTATATGTGCGTATACGTATGTGTGTATGTATATATGTGTGTACGTGTGAACGTGTATACGCGTGTACGCGTGTATTCATGCGCGCATGCATGTATGTCTATGTGTATGTGTAATATTGTGTATATGTATATGTGTACATGGATGTATGTAGGTTTCAAAGCTTAACCCTTACAAAAATAGCATTCAAATACCATTCAAATACCATTGGAATGGTATTTGAATGGTACTTCAATGGTCCTAGGGGGTATTATGGCCAAGGGTATTTGAATGTTAATTGAGTGGTTTTTTGAATGATATTTTGAATGGCATGTTGGATTCTTTGTGCCGTTCAGTGGTATTGAACGGTATTTTAAATGACCATTCAGAGTACCACTGAGTCCTGCTGGTATAGCATTGATACTGAATGGTATTCAATGGTAATCAGTGGTATACCATTGGCTCTTTTTTGTAAGGGTTAGCTCTGGTGGAACAGGAGACGTTCTCTGTGCACTGGCAATATACGCTGTCGTGTCCGTTGATGTAAGGCGATTGTTTTTCAAATCGTTTTGATGAAAAACCGTAGCAAACGCGAGAGTGCGGTTTACATAAATTACCCAAAGTATCTTCGCATTTCATATTCTCATAGAAAAAGTGTTCATAACAAGTTTTTAGGAATGTTTTTACTGTTTGGAACTTGAGGAAACTACAGTAAACAAACTGATTTATACTTTGAAATGAGAGTGCAGAGAGGACATGGGATGTTTAAATGTTACGTCGAATACTGTTTTTGAACGAGAAACTAATCGAAGCTGGCAACTAGAATAGTAACCACGAACTTAAACAGTTACATATAAGGATGATCAACATGTGTCGTTCGTTTGTATTAGGTTAATGTATATTTCCGGTGAATTATTTTTACTTATTTGCTGCAAGTATGATGTCAGTGGTATGCAAGTCATACATGTTACTACACACACTGGCGTAAGGTTTCGGCTACGAGCTACTTGTCTTTAGTTGACAATAACTGGAAATAACGTTGTGTTTCGCGCAGTAATTGCAAAATGGCTGGATATATATATATATATATAATATATATATATATATATATATATATATATATATATATATATATATATATATATATATATATATATATATATCTGACTCGCAAAACAAAACAAAATTTTCTTTCATACTTTTAGGTTTTAGCAAACATGTATCATTTTGTCAAAGTGTTTACTTCAAACACACCGCACAGCTTGCACACAACAATGTTTGCATTAACATCTCCTCTGACATTTCTGAACGGGTGCGACAAGCCTCTATGTTAACTACAGTGTCTGGTCCATTGTTATCAAAGGTCACGTCTTTGTGTAAAAAGGAATTTTGTGTGGGAAGATTTCCTTTGCGTTTTATTTGTTACCACCGGCTACCCAATATCTTTCGAGACAACACCTGTCTGGGCTAGCGTTGTACACACTGTCAGATGGGTATAAATAGAGGAACTAAACACCATTAAGCCAACAGTTCTGCAGAGCGAGTCGGCGAGATCAAAACAGTTCTGTGAGAGTTTGTCATTCAACAAGGGAAGACGTCCTCACATCTACGCTCAAGTTGACATCTCAGTCAAAAGGTAAATGTGAAGATTCCATACTCTATATAACTTTATTTCAGGGTATTAATTAAATGTTGGATCATCTAAGCTGATGCGTACTATTTTGGTAAACGATAATATTACGTTGTTCGAAGATAAAATAACATTTTATTTATTCATTAAATTTCAATTTCAATTATCAAGTATTTATTTGCAATTGCAATTCAGTCTTCTTAATAAAACGTATTTCATTTTAATTTGTAGTCAACAATGACGATTGTGGCAATTGCACTTCTTCTGTGCCTGTCTGCCTTGGGCATTTCCGTATCAGCGGGTAAGTACATGTCTTTGCCATATCAGGAAGGGTACGGTAGTACCCTTCCTGATATGAATGGCTAAGAGTTTCCTAAACACTAAGGTTATACGAATTGATCCAGCGATTGGAAATAGCTACAGACATGTGCTGTGCCATTTTGGAAAGCCCAGAGCAAGCCTAGAATACTCAAAATCGTCGATTTTTTATTTTCGCTCCTCAACTCGAGTTTTCGATGTTTCAAAATTTCGACTTTCGCTGTGTTGACATATTGGATGGTTCAAAGAGCCTATCCGACCTAGTTTTTCTCACTGATTCCAAATCTCTCCTTACTTTTGCGATAACTCCATCACTCGGTGATCACGAATCCGCCCTTAGATTTTAATGACAAATTAGATCAAACAAGTGCCTGTCACTGACATTATTTCAGGTCATGCAGCAACTACTGCATTGCAAGTACAGATGTTGGCATCGCGGGTAAAGGAATAAAACTAGTGGGTAAATGCTTCAAGGATGAAGCAGGACTGGGGTAATATGAATGGGAGTGGGACTACTACAGGGTAACTGCTTCGCAGCTAAAGCACGTATGAGACACCCCCCCGCCCCTCCCCCTCCCCACCTTTCATTTAAGACATGAGCTAAAGTAAGGAGACAAGCTGTGTGTGTGTGTGTGTGTGTGTGTGTGTGTGTGTGTGTGTGTGTGTGTGTGTGTGTGTGTGTGTCTGTGTGCCTGTGTGTCTGTGAGTGTGTGTTTGTGTGTGTGTGTGTGCGTGTGTATATATATATATATATATATATATACATATATATATATATATATATATATATATATATATATATATATATATATATATATAATTACAAATATGTGAATGGAAAAGGTATGAACGTATTGTTACCATGTTGATTTTAGTTATAATATTATACTGTCTTATATAATTTGTTTAATACTGTAACACTATTGGAAACATAGCGCTACAATAAACCATCAATCAACAAAATAAGACTTTGTAAGGATTTCACAATATGTATGATGCAGTGATAGTGGCTATCTCAGTGCTTATGCCTATTTTGAATGTTTATATCTAGGTCCCAGTGCCAACTGTCTGGACTGTATGTGCAAGGTAAGGGCTTCAGCTTCTGCCATTCCTGTACTCTCTGAATATTGAACTCTCGTACGTTTGTACACTCGTACTCTTGAATGCTCTACTTTTTACTTTCGTACTCCTCTACTCTGTTACTCTCATACTCTTGCACTCTTGTTGTTCCTGTTATTTTATTTTTCTTAATTATATATTGAATGTATTGTAGTACATACGCCCATTCTGTCGGACGCAAGGTATACATGCACATGCGCTTACACCCGTAAACGTAATAACGGAGTAATCTCAAAATGCCTTTGTCATTACATAACATGTAAACTGTTTTCGCATCAGTACAATTATGTCAACCACAAAACGAAGAATACAAACATATCGGAAGGAAAATCAACGTGTCTTCTGATAATCCGAAATCCAAACCGTTTAAGAGGAAAGAACGTAAATAGTTAAACATACAAAAATAAACACGCACACACACACACACGCACACGCACACGCACACGCACACGCACACGCACACGCACACGCACACGCACACGCACACGCACACGCACACGCACACGCACACGCACACGCACACGCACACGCACACGCACACGCACACGCACACGCACACGCACACGCACACGCACACGCACACGCACACGCACACGCACACGCACACGCACACGCACACGCACACGCACACGCACACGCACACGCACACGCACACGCACACGCACACGCACACGCACACGCACACGCACACGCACACGCACACGCACACGCACACGCACACGCACACGCACACGCACACGCACACGCACACGCACACGCACACGCACACGCACACGCACACGCACACGCACACGCACACGCACACGCACACGCACACGCACACGCACACGCACACGCACACGCACACGCACACGCACACGCACACGCACACGCACACGCACACGCACACGCACACGCACACGCACACGCACACGCACACGCACACGCACACGCACACGCACACGCACACGCACACGCACACGCACACGCACACGCACACGCACACGCACACGCACACGCACACGCACACGCACACGCACACGCACACGCACACGCACACGCACACGCACACGCACACGCACACGCACACGCACACGCACACGCACACGCACACGCACACGCACACGCACACGCACACGCACACGCACACGCACACGCACACGCACACGCACACGCACACGCACACGCACACGCACACGCACACGCACACGCACACGCACACGCACACGCACACGCACACGCACACGCACACGCAC
>OZ024855.1:13369668-13449668 GCA_964017155.1 Oasisia sp. SBJ-2009
TAACTCACTGGAAACAGGTACGAAGCATCGACATTCATTATACTCCTTTGAATTATAAAAAATGGCAGTTGAAATAATATTTTAGTTTTAGCATTTCAGATTAGCGGGAAGTGCAATATGGTGTTCGTTTGAACACGTCAGCACAGTCCACTGTTTGATTTGAGAAGTTCTGATGGTACTCAGTAGAATCATGTCAACCGTCTGCTATTAAGCTTATTATTCATATTTACCAGAGGAGCTGAGGTGTTCGATTATCTGCCAGGGAATATATTGTAAGTTATGTTGAGCAGTGTCCTGAGGATAGGATTTTGCGCCATATATGATACCGTATCGTTTATCTTTAGTTGGGTAGTAGATGAAGGGCTTCAATTAAATTGCTAGTTCACTGACGATAGAACGGTCAGAAACGACAGCATGATGATGTTCACGTGATATGTGTTTGTTGTATGTTTGATTTGTTTCTATGATTTCATAAGATGGATATTGTCAACGGTTCTTCTATGTGACGATACCAGAGATCAGCGAGTTGGAGACAATTCATAACATTCTTATATGACACGAGCTAGTCAAGTAATTGTTTCACTGGACACGTTATGTATATGATGTATATCTCCCGTCGATAGTTCCAATTCCATATTGTGTATAAGCGTACTTATTTGAAAGTATTCGCTATCTATGTCATTGAATATGTTGTTCTCCTATTGTTGTCCCTGTCGCAAGGGGTGAGGTTGGCCATGGTTAATTACTGTCATCTTGTCTTCGTCTTTTGTTTCCTCTCCTGCGTTGTCTATCACCAGTCTCCAACACTTTCTATATTTTGCTCTTGATCACCATTGAATATGTTATTTAACTATGTTTTAAACACACTCTTTGCCATTACAATTTGAATTAAAATAATAATACATATGTATTTTTACATGTTCCAGTCGAAAATGTCGGACGTGGGAATTACTATATTTATATACTTATCGGCCTTATGCGTCACAGCATCAGCGGGTAAGTGTTAACTTGTTCGCCAAATTGACTGCGTCAGTATTTCTAAAATACATAATTATTTCCGTTTATCTCGAGAATGGTCCTGTAGCAATATAAACACTCATTCGTGGGCGTTTTCATAGGATGAGCTTAATTTCAGAGTTTTGCTAACGGATCGACCAGTGGTCTTGCTGCCTGATATTACTGACGTAATCAGCACCAGCGACCCCTAGCGCGCTAGTATGATTTTAACATGTCTATGTATACGTGGGGACACATTTCTCTGAAATTAAGCTCCCGTTGTCGTAGTTATTACTGCTGGTATTGCCTCCATGTGTATCTGACGTGCGTTATCTTTGTAGCCCAATGTGTGCGTTTAATGTACACACAGAACTAGATACACTCAGTGGAAATTGATATATTTTCTCTTACTACAGATTCGTGCACCGTTGTGGGCGGTGCGTGTGTTGACATTTGCTCTGGAGGCGTCTGTTCTAGCGGCGGCCTCTTCACGGGACTCTGCCCAAGTCCTAAACGATGCTGCATACCAGCGGGTTGGTCTTCAGTGCTAGTTTTTATCATACATAGTTTTCGTGACTAACGTAACATATGTTACTTCTTAATAACTGGTAATATAACGTGATTGAAAAATACATCTTGATAAATAAGTCTAACCAAGATTGTGGAAATAATTGTGGAGGTAATGGTGTTGACGTTAGTGGTGATATAGACAACATGATGGCTATGGTGGTTTACATATCAATGGAGTTATGATGGTGGTAATGCTGACTGCCATGACACTGATGTTGACACTATTGTGTTTATAGATCTCGTTGTTCCCGACAACTGCCTGAACTGCATATGTCAGGTGAGAGACGTGTAGTTTTTGAAACAATCCAGTCAGTTCCACGTCCATATTGCGTATAGTGGTTGGTATTGCGTTCATGCATTATCGTGGACCGGATATGGTCGTCTAAATCGTTCATAGCGAACATTCCATGAACTTTGCGCAACTATCCCATCAACCGATAATAATATATTATTTTGGTTTCCCGTAGCTTGAAAGTTGTAAAATAATGGAAATCTTAAATTTAGTAATCTAGTCATATGAAGCTGACACATGTCTAGAAATACCATAGGTTTAAAACGCCTAAAGCAATATATATATTTCTGCACTGTTCTATTGTTTCTCAGTCCGCGAGCGGAGGCTGTATTGATGTGAAGTCTGGCAACGGCCTTGGATATTTCAGGATCACGTGGCCTTACTGGTCCGACTGCGGTCAACCTGGTGGATGTACGTATTGTATATTGTTGTCTACATCCTGTTCATGTGGTCTTTCGCATCCTCCTAATCAGTGTGCGTGCAACCCTACTTCATGCGTGCATTGTTGCGTGCTTCGTGTACGTGGGTAGGTGTCTGCGTGTGTATGTCCAATGAAGTTTCCACAAGAACACAGTTTTTATATTACCGCGTGATGGCATCAATGTTGTGATTACTAAGTTATACCAGTATATCATGCCGTTACACAACCACTGTCAGTGCACACAAGTACGTGGTCACGCGTGCGTTCGTCCGTACTTGTGCGCTTGTGAACACTTGTGTGTCCGGGTTTTGGAAATATAAAAACATATATGGTGTTGTAACAGTTCTATACAGAACATAAAGAGAATCCACAGCGATGTAATTGATCTAAAACTAAACTAAAACTGCGACGAAACCATCATCTTTTGCACAGACAACTGTCATCAACACTCAAACAGTTCGTGCAGTTATTTACATGTGTGTTAATTAAGAGAAACAACCTTCCAAATAAATATCCATTCGTTCGTTCGTTCGTTCGTTCGTTCGTTCGTTCGTTCGTTCGTTCGTTCGTTCGTTCGTTCGTTCGTTCGTTCGTTCGTTCGTTCGTTCGTTCGTTCGTTCGTTCGTTCGTTCGTTCGTTCGTTCGTTCGTTCGTTCGTTCGTTCGTTCGTTCGTTCGTTCGTTCGTTCGTTCGTTCGTTCGTTCGTTCGTTCATGCATTCCTCCACTGTGATCACGTGTTTCTGTGTCCCTCAGCTTACAACGCCTGCGTCCACGACTACCAATGTTCCCGCCAGTGTGTCGTCGCCTACTTGAAGCGGTACGTGACGTCATCACAGACTTGCGAACGGTTCTCCCGGATCCACAAGGGCGGTCCTTGGGGCGGGCTGGAAGTGGAACACGGACGCGTTCTGGAACAAGGTCAACACCTGCTGCATTGGGATGCCGGGCGGGTGCTAAATCGTGTCAAGGGGACCCAACGGAAGAAGACGAGAGGGGCCCCCCGTGGAAAATGATCTCCATCTCGGCTGTACAAACATTATGTCCAGGTTGTTAATAAAGTCAAGTCTGGAAGCAGTGCGATTTGTTTGCTCCTTGGGTTTATGTTAGTTGTTTAAGTTTCAGGCAGTCGTTCATGCCTTCACAGAACACACAACCACAACACTGTTAGTGCTATACTATGCATAGTAGTAGTAGTAGTAGTAGTAGTAGTAGTAGTAGTAGTAGTAGTAGCAGTAGCAGTAGCAGTAGCAGTAGCAGTAGCAGTAGCAGTAGCAGTAGCAGTAGCAGTAGCAGTAGCAGAAGTAGTAGTAGTAGTAGTAGTAGTAGTAGTAGTAGCAGTAGCAGTAGCAGTAGTAGCAGTAGCAGTAGCAGTAGCAGTAGCAGTAGCAGTAGCAGTAGCAGTAGCAGTAGCAGTAGCAGTAGCAGTAGCAGCAGCAGCAGTAGCAGTAGCAGCAGTAGCACCGTCTGACTATAATACATCAGTGTATTTTTTGTAAGGGGATGTTTTATTGCGTTATTTGTCGCCTTAACTTAACACCGTGCTCAAGTTTGTAAGCTGTTCTTTGTCTCGTCCACGGCGACGGCTGCCGTCGAACAGTGGGTGTTGTCCATATAGCAATCTGTCATTTCACTTGGGTAATTCGAATATCTGAAATATATGCAGTTGTTGTCTCTCTCTCTCTCTCTCTCTCTCTCTCTCTCTCTCTCTCTCTCTCTCTCTCTCTCTCTCTCTCTCTGTGTTTGTGTGTGTGTGTGTGTGTGTGTGTGTGTGTGTGTGTGTGTGTGTGGTGTGTGTGTGGGTGTGTGTGTGTGTGTGTGTGTGTGAGTGTGATTGTGTGTGTTTGTATGCGTGTGTGTATACGAGAGATTGTGTGTGTGTGTGTGTGCGCGCGCGTGTGAAGTCATGATGTGTGTGCGTACGTACGCATGTGCGTGCATGAATGTGTGTGTGCATGTTAATTGTTTACGTGTTTGTGTGCGGAAGTGTGCAAACGTGCGTAAGTGCGCGTGTGCAATGCGTAAGCAGCTAATACACATATTTCTGAAAGACCGTCCTGAGCTATCACTGTAATGCATGTAAATACATAAACACATACGCACAGACAGACGTGCATGTTACGCACTCACATAAACACACGCATCCACCAATACAACACACATGTACTCGCACTCGCACACACACTTTCAAACGCACGCTGACTCACACACACGCTCGCGCGCGGGAATACAAAAATCAGTCGACAAATAAGTCTCAACGACTGTCGAATTGGTAAAATTCATAAGATGATGTTTGCGGCTTGACGCAGTGAATCGAGGTAGTTCACTCAACAATACTCCAATTTCACTCGGCTGTATTAATTAATATCTCGATGTAGTCTGTGTCTAGGGTCTATAGCCAGTCTTCGTGTATTAATTGAAGCATGCCTGCATGCTGACAAGAAAGTCAAAATGTCAACTATGACACAGACACTTTTTAGCAGAGATGTCCCGCTGATGGCTACGTGTTTAACAGTATACGTCTAAATTTTATTTATGGTATTTACCTGACTACGTTAGTTAGGTCACCGTGACACTGGCATAAGATAAATGCGTCCACAATTGCGTCATAGACGCGCGGAAATTCTCGCTGATATTTCAATAAGACAACCGGCAGAAATTGTCGTTCATGTCCACCAATAGTCTAGTGTCCGGACAGTTGAATTGTAAAATAATTTCCGTATTGCCTTGAAATTATCATTGTTATAATCTATAAGCGTCTACGTATCTGGAAGAAGACGTCATATTCCAAGCAGCCAAATCCAAGACGCAGTGGTCGTTTCTTTCGCGTAGCCTTCGTCTCGTGCTCATGGCTTCTACGACTGCTAAGTTAGTTGTACCCACTCAATTCTTTTGAAGTTCCAAATAAATAGTAATCAATTAAAAGTAAGTTTCTTGACATATATCGTAACAATATTTAGTTCTTATTTGATATCCGTGGGGTATTAGAGTAGTTTGGTGCCCGAAGTCCAAGTCATGTAAGACGAACAGTTGTACTTATAAATACGCCAGCTCGAGTGTAAATAAACTGCTTTAGGTTAATGTAGCGAAAATGATAATGTTAAGTATTTTACTATTAATTTTATTAATTAATTGCCTCATTCTATTGCATGTGCATTAACTTTCGTGCAAACACCGTTGTCGTGTTTCTAGACCACACACTAAAATGAATGGCAAGTTAGCTGCATGTGTCGACCATTGACATAACGTTGGGTAAAATAAGTGAAACCTGTCGTCTAGTGATATTGTAAATCAGGGAAACGTTGTTTACTTCGTGTTAGACGCACCCGCGTTGTTGTCTTGTGTATATATAATTAATAACGTGATATGTAATTGCGACCCAATTACCATCCACTCATAAAATTATGTAGTGGCATTAGTTTCTAGGCGTGCATAACCTAATCAGGATAAGAAATATTTCGTTGTTGTGGATTATTATTACGTATTTAAAGATGTTTACGTATTTATACATGCCTATTGTAAACTACATTAAATGAAATCTTAATCAGTCTTTAACATGACGACAATTTTTATAGAACACTGGAAGACCGTACTTGTACACAGCTAGTTAGCATTTATGGTCTTCCCAAATCACCACTACTCTCATGGTGCGTCAGTAAATATTATTGTGATAGCATATGTTGTTGTCCACAGTGTGGCAGCACTGCTCGAACTAAACAATATCAAGACTCAAGTAGCACTTTTAAAATAAACATTAAGCTAAGTTTACATATCCGAGACATCTACTAAATGATATTTTCTCCATGTTAAGCAACTTTAGCCTATATTTATTTTTAAAGTAATTAAGGCTAATTTCAACAAGATATTCTACTATGGTGTTATTTACGGATTGACGTATCTTGTTGCTAGGCAACAGGTTAGGTCCACATGATAACTAGTATTAACATGAATTAATCAATCAACTGTTATGTATTCTGAATTTGTCATATGTGTAGTGTCGATGTATCACGTGATATTTAAGGGGGATAAAGAGACAAACAACACACAATGTTTTGTTGGAGGTGAACCAGTTTCTACAACGCCCCGCAATATTCTCTTGTCAAAATAACGACCCAGGTTTTGTCGTCCAAATGTTATGTTTATTATAAACATATTTTAACATGTGAACACCAAAATATAGTTTAGCAGAGCAAATACAACCATATCATTCAACAAGACAACAGTTCCGCTCTTGCCAAAACATTTTGTAACATTCTACAATATTAACTATCTAGTGCAGGGGTTCCCAGTCATTTTCACCGCCTAATAAAACGATCATCAGTGTAATTCATAATGTTTAACATAACATATAGTAGGTTTTAGATAATAAAATTACTTAGTTCAAATTCATCATAGAAAATGGTGGAAACTTACATAGTACACACTCGTTTCTTTTCCAAATTAGAAGGTATGAAATAACAACACCTCTTCCGTTGAAGGTTCCGTCTTTGGTGCAAAACACGAATATGAGTAGCCCATAAAATAGCTCCTTTCAGCCAAACCATTGCATTCTTCCTAGAAAACCTTCTCTGTAGGCAGTCGGGTATATGTACCCCAGTTTGGTAACCACTAATCTAATGATACAATTATCTGTTAACTAGTGCACATAATGGACTAACACACCAATTTTATGGACAATGCTATACTGAAAGTTGAAACATATAAGTTTTAAGGAGACTCAAACCATATCCATGTTTTTGAGGAATTATCATCCACCAATACTTGTACCGACACTGACGGTGACGCCACCTACAGGAGTAATAATAATAAGATTTTATAAAGCGCCATAAATCTAGAAATATCTATTCGCAGGCGAGTAAGTATACATGTGTCGTAGAATTATAATATTAAGTTTGTTAAGGTAAATAAAATATGTATAAAAAGTAATAGTAATAAATAATAAACTATATAAGTTAGCTAGACAATTATTAAAATTAATTGAGACATGAAACACAAGATACAGGAAGATGTAAGCAGTGTTGGACCGACCACTTTGGTGTAAATGTTTGGCGCTGTGACCGTTATTCTGGAATCTTGCTTCTCGGGTCACCTTACAATTCCACTCACTTCACCCTTAGACAATTCCAAAATATTAATGTGACACATAAGAAGTGAATGTTGTTTCCTCGTTTGGGTCAATAGTCGGGTCCCATTAAATCTGTATCTGTGTTTTGCCTTGTATTGCTATTTACCCAAAAAATCCAGAATCATTGTTGTGTTTAAAAATGTTAAAGTTAACTGTTTAAAATATTCTCAAAAATACCAACCCCAGGACAGATTGTGAACTCGGATCAGGTGTTTTAATTATTCTGGAAAAAGTGTTAACTCCAAACTAGATCTCAATCGGACATTGTTTTTGTTTATCAGAAATAATGCACTGCATGTAACATGATTATTATGTACACATATTATGTATTTTGTTGGACGTCAGAGAGGAAGTCATCCACAGTTTGCACCTGACAGTGACAAAATACAATTTGGTCTAATGAATGTGTTCACGAGTTTGGACTTCGTCCAGATGTGTCATTTCGATAGGACCATTTTTAAATATACATGAACCACATATCCATATGCGAGGTCCATATGCCATATGGATACAGGAGTCACGTACGATGTATGCATCACATAACCAGGTCGCGCAGGTGTTAATTTGATGCAGTACCATTCTCACTCACCCAACAGTTTAACCTTCATATTCATGTACAAGTTCCATTCAATGGTGGTGCATGACCCCAGAACTGAGACCTCACAACATAGTCACATCAAGTGTTGCATCCTACGGCATTAAGTTGCTATAAATTGTAATCCATGGCACAGTACATCAATGTTCACCTTTTTACAATTCAAAATATTACAGTTGGATGTGTGCTGTTGTGGTTGAATTAATTTCCTCCTCATTGTCTTTCTTGATGTTTTCATCATACCCATCACTGTCTTCATCCTACTCATCTTCGCCACTATCTTCATCTTCCTCTGGCCCCCTCACTGTCTTCAGTCTCCTCGGTGTCTGCATAAACCTCCTCCTCATCACCCTCACTGTCTTCAGTCTCCTCGGTGTCTGTATGATCCTCCTCCTCATCACCCTCACTGTCTTCAATCTCCTCTGTGTCTTTATCCTCCTCCTCCTCATCACCCTCACTGTCTTCAGTCTCCTCGGTGTCTGTATGATCCTCCTCCTCATCACCCTCACTATCTTCAGTCTCCTCGGTGTCTGTATGATCCTCCTCCTCATCACCCTCACTGTCTTCAATCTCCTCGGTGTCTGTATGATCCTCCTCCTCATCACCCTCACTGTCTTCAGTCTCCTCTGTGTCTTTATCCTCCTCCTCCTCATCACCCTCACTGTCTTCAGTATCCTCGGTGTCTGTATGATCCTCCTCCTCATCACCCTCACTGTATTCAGTCTCCTCTGTGTCTGTATGATCCTCCTCCTCATCACCCTCACTGTCTTCAGTCTCCTCTGTGTCTGTATGATCCTCCTCCTCATCAGCCTCACTGTCTTCAGTCTCCTCTGTGTCTGTATGATCCTCCTCCTCATCACCCTCACTGTCTTCAGTCTCCTCTGTGTCTGTATGATCCTCCTCCTCATCAGCCTCACTGTCTTCAGTCTCCTCTGTGTCTGTATGATCCTCCTCCTCATCACCCTCACTGTCTTCAGTCTCCTCTGTGTCTGTATGATCCTCCTCCTCATCACCCTCACTGTCTTCAGTATCCTCTGTGTCTGTATGATCCTCCTCCTCATCACCCTCACTGTCTTCAGTCTCCTCTGTGTCTGTATGATCCTCCTCCTCATCACCCTCACTGTCTTCAGTCTCCTCAGTGTCTGTATGAGCCTCCTCCTCATCACCCTCACTGTCTTCGTCTCCTTGGTGTTTTTGTCCTCCTCCTCATCACCCTCACTGTCTTCAATCTCCTCGGTGTCTGTATGAGCCTCCTCCTCATCACCCTCACTGTCTTCGTCTCCTTGGTGTTTTTGTCCTCCTCCTCATCACCCTCACTGTCTTCAATCTCCTCTGTGTCTGTATGATCCTCCTCCTCATCACCCTCACTGTCTTCAGTCTCCTCTGTGTCTGTATGATCCTCCTCCTCATCACCCTCACTGTCTTCAGTCTCCTCTGTGTCTGTATGATCCTCCTCCTCATCACCCTCACTGTCTTCAGTCTCCTCAGTGTCTGTATGAGCCTCCTCCTCATCACCCTCACTGTCTTCGTCTCCTTGGTGTTTTTGTCCTCCTCCTCATCACCCTCACTGTCTTCAATCTCCTCGGTGTCTGTATGAGCCTCCTCCTCATCACCCTCACTGTCTTCGTCTCCTTGGTGTTTTTGTCCTCCTCCTCGTCACCCTCACTGTCTTCAATCTCCTCGGTGTCTGTATGAGCCTCCTCCTCATCACCCTCACTGTCTTCGGTCTCCTTGGTGTTTTTGTCCTCCTCCTCATCTTCCTCACTGTCTTCCTCTTTAATTCATTTTCACAGAAGTCTTACTGTAAACCAAAAACAATACTTCTAAGTAAGTAGCCATAACATTTTCAATTACTTTCTGCCCATGGATTTATATTTCCAATAGAGAATCACAAGAAAGGAGGAACCAGGACTCAAAATTAATAAACGATAACTTTTTTTTGTCGTTGTTGAAATCAATAACAATTACGGTGGTAGTTAGCATTGTTAGAAAAATAACTTGCCATTCTATTAATGTAAAACGAAGGAATGCATAGACTTCTATTTAATAACCACCATCAAATATACTTACTATAATACTTCTACAGTGGTCATTTACAGACAAGTGTGGTATGGATGTTGAGACACTGTTGACTACAATAGTTAATTTACTTACCCGGCCTGGGTACTGTAAAACCTGGCCCCAAATTCCTTCTTCAGTTTTGACAAAGCTTCGTCGGACAGAGAACAGAAGGAGGCCCTGGGGGATAGAGGACATGTCATGTCATAATAACGACAAACTAATAGTTCCTGAAGTCATTTTAATGAACTATATTGTGATTTTTGTGAATCATACTGGCATTACAACTTTGCAATGGAAAGAGACAACCACCAACGAATACTCCATAAGTCACGAATATAATAATGATAGGTTCGACAAATCTGGTAAAAGTTTGCTCTAAAATTAAAGTTGTTATCAAAAACGACTACTAAATTCCGTGCTGAAACTACAGCCATAATCAACACACTGACTAAGACGTGATATCGTGAACACATCCCTAATTCTTTCACTGTGTGCCAATAATACTAATAAACTCTGTCTTATCAGCATTTAGCTTTAACAGATATAAGACACTTGTCACTGTCATCACACGTCAGTCTATGACACAAATAACTAACCTATGTAGTAGCTCAGGGGTAGAGCTTCGGACTCTTGACTACGAGAACCCAGGTTCGAATCCTGGCTGCGGTGTTAAAACCTTGGGCAAGTTTTTTCACTCTACATTGCTCCAGTTCACTCAGCTGAATAACTGAGTACCTGGCTATAGACAGTGGTGGATATGTGTACGAGCAGCCTTCGTGCATTAATTGTAGCATATGGCTGGATGCTTCCCAGAGAAGCCGAGATGGTGTCTGAGTGAACAGGTCTGTCAGGGAAGTAAAGTGTAAAGCGCTTTGAACGGTCATGAGGACTGCGCTATGTGAGAACTTACCTTTCCTTTTTTATGTAACAGTCAGTATCAACTTACCTTACACTTGTCAACACACGGCAGGTAGTCAGCAAGTCACGGAACGTTTCGACACATTCGTCCGTCAATTCTTTGTTGTCGTCGCAGCTGTGACAGCATAAAATAACGTGAAAGTAAACAAACGTTGACTAATAAACTCAAACCATCGGGTCGTCACATGTTTGGTGGTTAAGGTGTTTGTTCTCAAGATTGACACAGAAACGTGGGGAGTTGTGGCATTTTTTCATGGACGTGGCCCTAAAAATATGTTGATTTTGGTGGATAATAGTTGTGTAGATATACACAATGTAAACACTTGAACTATGGTTTAGATAAGGAGGTGTCTAAGAGGCTCAGTGATGTGAAATATGACCTCTCTTGTATACGACCTCTCCTGTATGCGACCTCTCCTGTATGCGACCTCTCCTGTATGCGACCTCTCCTGTATGCGACCTTTCCTGTTATGACCTCTCCTGTATGACCTCTCCTGTACACGACCTCTCCTGTATATGACCTCTCCTGTATATGACCTCTCCTGTATACCACCTCTCCTGTACGACCTCTCCTGTATACCACCTCTCCTGTATGCGACCTCTCCTGTATGCGACCTCTCCTGTATGCGACCTCTCCTGTATGCGACCTCTCCTGTATGCGACCTCTCCTGTATGACCTCCTGTACACGACCTCTCCTGTATGACCTCTCCTGCATACGACCTCTCCTGTATACAACCTCTTCTGTATAACCTCTCCTGTATACGACCTCTCCTGTATACAACCTCTCCTGTATACAACCTCTCCTGTATACAACCTCTTCCGTATGACCTCTCCTGTACACGACCTCTCCTGTATGACCTCTCCTGTATGCGACCTCTCCTGTACACGACCTCTCCTATATGACCTCTCCTGTATGCGACCTCTCCTGTATACAACCTCTCCTGTATGACCTCTCATGTATATGACCTCTCCTGTATGCGACCTCTCCTGTATACAACCTCTCTTGTATGACCTCTCCTGTATACGACCTCTCCTGAATACCTCTTCTGAATGACCTCTCCTGTACACGACCTCTCCTGTATGACCTCTCCTGTATATGACCTCTCCTGTATACAACCTCTCCTGTATGCGACCTCTCCTGTATACAACCTCTCCTGTATGATCTCCCCTGTATATGACCTCTCCTGTATACGCCCCTCCTGAGCAAGTCCGACTATGCCTTGTTGTAGGGACTATGTTGTCCCTGAGTCTCATGATAAAGGGAGGGACACAGTAATGGGGGTCAGACCACAGTTAGACTTCATGGTCTAACCCAGACGAATGTAGTACCTTAATAATTGTGTCATTTGAGATTTAGAAAATTTCTTTTGATATGAACTGAGTACAGTAGAACAGGCATACTAGTAGGTTCAGTGCTATGATGTATCTGCAGTGCAATGACGCATGTTAGACAGTGTAGTTGGCGTAGTGATTTTTAGCCATTTTGTCTTACATGACCCTGTGGATGCAAAGCATGCTAGTTTGGTGAATATTGAGGGGCAGTACACAAACTACACATGCATGCATTTTAAGAGATCCTGAGATATGCTTTTGTGACGAAATTTAATCAGCATATCAGTGACATGACTGCAGTGATTGTGTTAAAATAAAAATTAATTCTCAGTTCCAGTTTCCTTATAATCTGACAAAACGTTAACATGGCCGCCAATGGGAAAATCAACAGTGTTCTGTGCCCAATGGTGAAGGGAGGGGAACCCCGCCAGAACACCCCCACTGACTGGGTCATTCTCCCACCCAGGGGATCATCTTATTACATAAAACAAAACAAAAGTTAATCCAGCTAACAATTCCATGGAGACGAATGGTTTCAGTACTATGATCCAACCTGAGCGATGAGGGTTAAGTAGGTAGGTACTAAATGCGATGTGACAGTCTTAACACTAAATAGGGTGGGGTTAATATATATATATATATATATGTGGCTTACTCGAATCTGTTTATTTGCTGACACCCGCGAATAATTGCAGCTGCGATGATAGCCAGAGTCTGAGGCGTGAGACCACACTTCCACACACTGAAACAACACAGATGAGAGCCAGTGTCTGAGGCGTGAGACCACACTTCCACACACTGAAACAACACAGATGATAGCCAGAGTCTGAGGCGTGAGACCACACTTCCACACACTGAAACAACACAGATGAGAGCCAGTGTCTGAGGCGTGAGACCACACTTCCACACACTGAAACAACACAGATGATAGCCAGTGTCTGAGGCGTGAGACCACACTTCCACACACTGAAACAACACAGATGAGAGCCAGTATCTGAGGCGTGAGACCACACTTCCACACACTGAAACAACACAGATGATAGCCAGAGTCTGAGGCGTGAGACCACACTTCCACACACTGAAACAACACAGATGATAGCCAGTGTCTGAGGCGTGAGACCACACTTCCACACACTGAAACAACACAGATGATAGCCAGAGTCTGAGGCGTGAGACCACACTTCCACACACTGAAACAACACAGATGAGAGCCAGTGTCTGAGGCGTGAGACCACACTTCCACACACTGAAACAACACAGATGATAGCCAGTGTCTGAGGCGTGAGACCACACTTCCACACACTGAAACAACACAGGGTGTAGTTTACGAAGGCACCTTAGTTTACATATCATCAAGACAATAAAATATATCATAGAACAAACACTTAAAGCGCAATGGCTCAGGGGTAGAGCTTCGGACACTCGCCTACGAGAACCCGGGTTTGACTCCTGTGCTGCGGTGTTAAAACCTTGGGCAAGTTTTTTGCTCCAGTTCACTCAGTTGTATAAATGAGTACCTGGCTATAGACAGTGATGGATATGTGTACGAGCAGCCTTCGCGCATGAAATGTAGCATATGGCTGGATGCTTCCCAGAGAAGCCGAGATGGTGTCTGAGTGAACAGGTCTGTCAGGGAAGTAAAGTGTAAAGCGCTTTGAATGGTTCTGAGGACTGGATACTGCGCTATATAAAAACTTGCATTTGCCTTTTTTTAAATAACCTTTATTTAACATTTAAAAAACTATGATATGCACAGTACAATAAGTGTAGTAGCATTACTTAATTAAGGCCGAGTTATTAAAATAAACACTGTGTTCAGCGCATCACTTCAGGGTCAAATAAATTGAAGCAGCACTAGGTAAAATATAACAGACATATGTGACACTGTGACAACAAAAATGTAAGATTCATTGAGTAAACCAGGTGTAAATAAGATTCTAGTGTTCTTACTGTAGTTCACGGAGTTTGTCCATCGTGGCCAGACAGTCGCCCAAGCTTTGTGCCGCCGGCTCAGTGGCCAAACAACCCGGGTTGTTAATCAGACTACAAAGCAGATTATGTGTGTTGATTAAAACAACCACAATTGTCAGTGAATTCACTTGCTGTCCACACTCTATACCACGTCAACTGTCACATCTACAACTGACTTCAACACTTCAAAAATGTACTGCTAGAAAGTGATGTTTCACTATCCTGCAGTTGTAACGTGACTGTGTGTTAAAAGTTAAAAGTTAATAAAATAAATATGACATAGATAAATACAATTAACTATGCATTAAGTGTACATTAAAGCGATGAATAAAATAATAAAATAAATATAATAAATATATAAATAAATTATTTGTACATTAAATTTCACGGTCATGCAATATAAAGGATACAACACTGTGAGCTAAAATAAGAAGTTAATAAAATATTAGAATAAATAGATCAATAACATTATTAGTAGATTAAATAAAAACTGCCCAGTAATGGCATTTCAACCATATTATGAGAACAAACAACTTCAGTAGACAATGTATCTGATGCTTCGAGTCACGTTATACTCGAAGGCCTTGCTACTTCTAAACACGGCAGACATACTATTACACTCAGCTATAAACCACGACTTGGGCGGTTATAAATTATTACATTTAGATGGAATTAAAATGACCTTAACGACTCATTTGTATTTCAATTTGCAATTGTATTTCATTTCCAGCTGTGATACCCTTGATGTAAATTAACTTAATTCTTGCACTTTATTGTGGCTTGGAGGTTGTATATCACACACTGAAATATATTGCCTTTAATGCAGGGCCTTTTTAATTAATGTAGGGCTTTATTAATTAACATAGGGCATTATTAATTAACATAGGTCCTTATTAATTAATGTACGGCCTTTTTAATTAAAATAGGGCCTTATTAATTAATGTAGGGCCTTTTTAATTAACATAGGGCCTTATTAATTAAAAGAGGGCCTTATCAATTAATGTAGGGCCTTTTTAATTAACATAGGGCCTTATTAATTAATGTAGGGCCTTTATGTAATTAACATAGGGCCTTATTAATTAACATAGGGCCTTATTTAATTAATGTAGGGCCTTTAAAATTAATGTAGGGTCTTATTAATTAATGTATGGCCTTATTAATTAAAATAGGGCCTTATTAATTAATGTAGGGCCTTTTTAATTAACATAGGGCCTTATTAATTAAAACAGGGTCTTATCAATTAATGTAGGGCCTTTTTAATTAACATAGGGCCTTATTAATTAATGTAGGGCCTTTTTAATTAACATAGGACCGTATTAATTAAAATATGGCCTTATTAATTAATGTAGGACCTTTTTAGTTAACATAGGGCCTTATTAATTAAAAGAGGGCCTTATTAATTAACATAGGGCCTTATTAATTAATGTAGGGCCTTACTAATTAATGTAGGGCCTTATTAATTAATGTAGGAGTGAGTAGAACGTTGCTTACTCGAAGTCCTCCACATCACAACATTGTCCAGTCATCTTCCCTGTGACCTCCGTCAGGGCAACCGCACTGAGGCCACATTCTCGCAACCTGAAACAACAAGCTGAATGATAATAAATATATTATTCATGGCTCCAAGAATGGTTTAATGTAGTATAATTACCTTACCTTGGAGCTTAATGTCGAAGATGTGTACGACGTTTCAATCCGTCAGCTATGGACCTTGTTCACGTACTGGTGTCACGTGTGTTGCCTCAGATTTCAGCGGGATAATTTGTAGGAGATCATTGCCGAGCCACAGGACACTCAGTGTCCATGAAGAACACTAAAATACTGACCCGTGAATCCAACTGGCACAAGAGAAAAGTGAAGGAGGCCATATACATTAAACAGAGAGCCCCTACCATGAACAGAGATCAGGGATACCATCTGCCTGCCATCTACAACCAAATTATCCCACCGAAATCTGAGGCAATACACATGACACCAGTATGTGAACAAGGTCCATAGTTGACGGATTGAAACGTCGTACTCATCTTTGACATTAAGCTCCAAAGTAAGTTAATTATACTACAATAAACAAACTGAATATTTTTCATTTTGTCAGCACAATATCATCTACCATCTGAAAAACACTAAAATCACTTGTTGCCGGTGTAGAAAATCCAGACTCTCATGAAATGACAATGGTAACTGTCAGTAAAATAAAAGCACTGATTTTTATAAAAACATAATCTTTGCATTTATGTGTTACTTGATAGTCCAGTAAGGTAAAACCGCATCAGTTAAACACAAGAAATGTATTAAAATGAAAATGTCTGATATTATGAAAATGAATGTAACAGTCATCAGTTGAAACAGGTGCAAGGCCGTGCATTAATTAATAAGTTAATACATTAATTAATATTGCCCTATATTAATTAGCAAGGCCCTACACTAATTGATAAGGTCCTACATTAATTAATAAGGCCCTACATTAATTGATAAGGTCCTACACTAATTGATAAGGTCCTACATTAATTAATATGGCCCTACATTAATTAATAAGGCGATACATTAATTAATAAGGCCCTACATTAATTAACAGGGCCCTACACTAATTGATAAGGTCATACATTAATTAATAAGACCCTACATTAATTAATATTGCCCTACATTAATTAACAAGGCCCTACACTAATTGATAAGGTCCTACATTACTTAATAAGGCGCTACATTAATTAATATTTCCTTACATTAATTAACAAGGCCCTATACTAATTAATAAGGCCCTACGTTAATTAATAAAGCCCCTTTAATTAATAAGGCCCTCTTTAATTAATAAGGCCCTGCATTAACTAATATTCTCCTACATTAATTGATAAGGCCTTACACTAATTAATATGGCCGTACATTAACGAATAAAGCCCTACGTTAATTAATAAAGCCCTAAGTTAATTAATAAAGCCCTATGTTAATTAATAAGGCCCTCTTTAATTAATAAGGCCCTACATTAATAAATATCCCCCTACATTAATTAATATTCCCCTACATTAATTAATATGGCCTTACACTAATTAATAATCATAACTAATAATGCCCTATGTTAATTAGTAAAGCTCTACGTTAATGAACATGGCCCTACTTTAATTAGAAGGCCCTCTTTAATTAATATTCCCCTACACTAATTAATAAGGCCTTACACTAATTAATAAAGCCCTACATTAATTAATAAGACCATACATTAATGAATAAGGCCCTACATTAATTAATAAGGCCCTGACTCTTACGTCACTGCACATAGTCCTCCCATAGACGCGATTGCTGCCCCCAGTGCGACACCAGCCGTGACGGTCCCCAAGGCTTTGTCGTTGCTGATCAGTCTATAAAGTAAATTGTCCTGGATTAAATGCATACAAACAGTTGACAAGGCCAGTCACTATTGTTTTGCACTAGTTAAACTATACAAAATGTAGGCTCAAACATAGGTAATCAGGCACCAGAATATTTTGGAGAACTTCGCGAAATTGTCGGTCTTCAGGAAATATTGACCTCGACCAAAAGCAAACCACTTGTCTACCCACCGGTCCAGTAGCTCTATGCAATATTTACTGTCAAGAGTTTTTGCAACAGTTTGCCTGAGCAGGTCGCTTTTGAAAGGTTACACAATTATGAGGAATCCTTTCAAAACATTCTTCTACAGATGCCTCCACTTCGGTTGTTTAGCAGACTCCTAAAATGTATCGACTTTTGTTCAAGTACACTGGCAGAGTCTGTTATTGTTTTTTTTTTATTATTTGAGCAAACAAATATGTGCTTTCCATTTTACCTTTGGCTGCCAGAATAGAAACTATGACTTGTCTAGGTATTTAGCAAACCATTAAAATTAATTCAAACTAATGGACTTACTTAACTACAACAGATGCCAATTCTACTTTCACTCTTTAACAATCTATTAATAGATCTTTAACTTTTGCAATTGTTTCCAGCTGTGATACATATGTCATAAATTAACCACATTTCGGCACGTCAACAGAATCTGTTGGTTTTGTTGTAATTCACACTATAGAAGTGTATTCTATCTAGGGTGGGGTGAGTAGACACTGTTGAAGTATATTCTGTCGAGGTTGGAGTGACTAAACAATGTCTTACTTGAACTTTTCCACCTCTGTGCACTGGTCTGTCACCCCAGCCGCGAGCACAGTCAGGGCTTCGGGGGTGAGTCCACATTCACCCAGTCTGAAAACGAATACATTTCATCAACACAATATAACTTACCCTCACACAAACACTCAAAGTTACTTTTTGTAATCGTTTTTATATATTAAGAATTCAAAACATAACAATTGGATAATTCAGTAACTAAGTAAATGAAACGCTTCCAGTGGCTATGATCTATTATTTGACAGTCAAATAAACTGCACCTGTCAAATACCTGAAATAAATAAAAATTATCAACTATGACTACAACTGGAATACCCGTCGTTTGAACTAACTGCGACAGAATATTTTTCGTGCCCGAATCGGCCTTATCAGCCACATTCGGACACATCGCCTACATGAGACTGACCAATGATGTCATGGTCATCAATCCCGACGGAAGGATGAACAAGAAATATAATATATATATTAATTGATTATTATATAATATATATTAACCAATTAATATATTATAGTAATTAATATATGATAATAGTAATCAATTAATATATATATATATATATATATATATATATATATATATATATATCATATATATATATATTATATTCTTTTTTTATTTCATATTTTACATTTTAAGTTATTATATTTCTACTAGATCGTATCAATTATTTATCGCTGTTATAAAGAGCAATTTTTTATTCGGACCTTTTTATGTGATTGTTCTTATTTATTTATTTATTTAATTTAATGTAGTAGTATATTTTAACATCATCGTTTGGTGCATGTGAATGTATTGTCATATGAATGTACTAGTACGACGACCAATATCATTACACATTCCAATGTTTTATTGTAACTACAATGTGAACACATGGCAATAAAGCTATCTTATCTTATCTATATTAATCAATTAATAAGCTTGCATGTCTTACTCGATGACACGGAGACGTTGCAAGGCCCCCAGGGTTGTGCCCAGTGTTCGGCCCCTGTCCTCCGTCCTCAAAGGTTCCTTTTCCCCGAACAAACTACAACGTATATTATTATCCTAGATTAAAACACAAACATTTGGGGTTGTCAGTCACCAAAGTCATACACGATTAACTACACTATGCATAAACTTGTACGTAACACAATGACTGATCATGATACTTCAATTCACATACATAATAAAGGTGCATATAACCTATAACCTGATGCATGAAATCTGAACAGAATGTTATAAAATATTCATTTAGTAAAATAATTACTTTGTATTCAAGTGTTCTGTCTTTCACTAGGTTATTAGAAAAACTGTATGTATGTGGTATATAATTATTATTAATAATTGTTTTCGTAAACAGTGTTGGTGGAATCAGACCAATTACCAATTATTTACAGGTGCATTCGTCATTATAGCAGCCATTTCAGCAATTACAAATAACTGTTCTAATTACTCACACTATGTGACTAGAACTGATTTGGTAAACACTAAGCTAGGTAGTACTGGTTTCATGTTTTTTTTCTGGAGCGATTCCCTTGTTATTACAAAGCCAAAGCTAGTGACATGCTTTCCAGAACTGTACTTAAGTGTTGTCTCAGGCTTACGCAACTAGACACAACTGTTTCAAATTCATAGCAGAAAATTACATGTTTTGAAGACATGCATTGCGGTTGACTCTGCTCCTTTGGCATGTTTGACAATCATTTCTGTTTTTAAACTGGATGCCTTGTTTACCATTTGAACGTGCTGCAGGCGGAATCTTTCAAATTGCGAACACTGTTCCGAGCTTATTAAAATAACTAAACACAAACTGGCAGGCATTAAGCCTTCAACATGCATGTTGTAGTCACACGAACGTAATATTAAACGAAAAAATAAATGACGAACGTTCCTGCTCAATATTTCTAGGATCTGTTTTATTGTAGATTTAACAATAACTTTTTTTGTTGCCTACATTCACATACATGGGAAGAAATGTTGGTGGAAGTGAAAGTGGAAGTAGATTGAGAAGTGGAAGGAAAGGAAGAGAAAAGAGCAGATGAAGGGAGAGAGTGGATAATGCACGGGAGAAAGCCTGAAGGGAGAAACAGGGTTGCCACTCATGAAAGCTTTCAAAATTCCCTGACTTTTCCCTGACTCAAAGACTGAATAATCATGAAAATGTATGCACGATGTACATATAATGAGCAATTAACTTACAAAATATAATCAATGTTCGCCAAAAGAACATTTAATGGCATTACTACAACAGCCAACTGAAGAACGTATGGTATCTACATTTTCAAAAGCATATGTTTGTGGTATAATAATAATAATAATAATAATAATAATAATAGTAACTTCTTTTGCGCCAATATCCTCGAAAATCAAGCTCAGTGGCGCAACAAAACCAGGGGATTAATCAATCTCATAATCGAAAGCAATGCGTGAGTCGTCAACGGATGGATGGAAAAGCTAGGAGGCTAAGGAGGATAGGCAGCATTAAAGAGATAGGTTTTTAGATGTCGGCGGAATGAAACTATATTACCTTGTGATTTAACACTGGCAGGAAGCGAATTGCACACCGTTGGTGCGGCAACCGAGAAAGTCGGGTCCCGGCTTTCGTTTTCACCCGAGGGATGTGAAGAGGGTTACTACTGGTTGAGCGTAGCTGTCTGGAATTTCTTGTTGGAGTTAGCATTGAATTTAGATATGCTGGTTATGTAGATGAGAGTGCTTGATAGGCTATTGTACACATTTTGAAAATGATGCGATAGTGCACAGGTAGCCAATGCAGTGATTTTAGAAGCGGGACTGAGCGAGAAAAACGTGGAGAACGCGTGACTACCCTTGCTAAACAATTTTGGACACGCTGAAGTTTGGCTATGTCCTTGTTTGCGGTATTGTAAAGGAGGGAATTGCAGTATTCGAGTCTGCTGCTTACTAGAGCTGTGGCGATGGTTTTAGCAACGGAAAGTGATAAAAACCGGCGGATACGGCGAAGATCACGGATATGGTAAAAACAGCAACGGCATGTTTTCGAGATATGTTTTTTGAAATTGAAGTTTTCATCAAACGTTACTCCGAGATTTAAAACTGAGGTGGCTGGTGTGATACTCTGACTCAGAATATATGTCGGGAAAAAGCCATTGAGTTTTGCCCGCTGCGTTGAGGTACCAATGATGAGAAATTCAGTCTTATCTGCATTTAGTTTTAATTTACTATTTTTCATCCAGAGGGAGACATCTTGGAGACAATCCCTGAGCTGGTTTAGGGAGCGACAAGTATCTGGTGTGGTCAGAGAAACATAGATTTGTGTGTCATCTGCATAAAGGTGATGATCCAGGTTATGACTCTGGATAACTGAGCTTAATGGTGTTGTGTACAGAGTGAAAAGCAACGGACCCAAAACAGAACCCTGGGGGACACCACAAGAGGTGGGCAGCATGTCTGAGAAGCAGTTACCTATTTTAATGGCTTGCCGTCTGTCAGTAAGGTATGAAGTAAACCAGCTCAAGGGTGTGCCAGATATCCCGTACCACGTTGATAAGCGTGTAATGAGAATGTCGTGGTCAATGGTGTCGAAAGCGGCGGATAGGTCAAGCAGGGTCAGTGCAGTAACTTTGCCATTATCAATGTTAAGGTTTATGTCATTGTGTACTTTTAAAAGAGCAGTTTCTGTTGAGTGAAATTGTTTGTACGCAGACTGTGATGCATTGGTTAAACCATTTATGTTGATGTGAGAAGTAAGTCGATTTGCAACAACCTTTTCGAGTATTTTGGAAATGAAGCTAAGGTTAGAAATAGGCCTGTAGCTGTTTAGATCTTCTTTTGACAGAGTTGTCTTCTTAAGAATTGGATTTACATGTGCACATTTAAAGTCTTCAGGGAATAAGCCGGAGCAGAGTGATGCATTTATTATATCTGTTATTGGTTTAATTAAAACGTCAAGGCATGCTTTCAGTAGTATGGTCGGAAGTGGGTCAAGATCACAGGATTTATTTGGGGATGACATGATTATTTTTTTCACTTCAGTAGTTGTGGCTGGTTCAAACGATGTGAGTTTAGAATTTAGTTGTGGAAAGTCGGCATTTATAGTGTCTGAGGTGTGATCTGTGAAGGCTGAATGTATCAGGCTGATTTTGTCTATAAAATGACTTGAGAAAGAGTTACACAGTGACTTGATTGATGCTTGGGTTGGTAGAGAAGGAGCAGGCCGCCTGTGTAAAATCTGATTGATGCATTTCCATAGTTGTTTTGGTGTAGCGGATTTATTTGCGACCATGTTTTCGTAATAATACGACTTTGCTTTTGACATTTGTTGGTTACATAGATGACATTGCCGTGTGTAGCGTGACCTGTCTAAGGATGACCGAGGTTTACGCCAAACACGTTCCAGATAGCGACGGCGGCGTTTAGATTGGATTATTTCCGGGGTCATCCAAGGAGCTGGCGGCTTTTGTGACACAGATTTGGATTTAGCGTGTGCATGTTTGTCAAGCAATGTCTTCAGTATTTGACGGTACTGTTTGTATAGGTCTGATACATGTTCTTTAGGATGTGTGACAAGGTCGGATGTAATTATATCAGTCATAAATGATGCAATGTTGATACTGTGAATGGCTCTGTAGAACATGTTGTGTTTGGACACGGCTGGGGCTAAAGGAACTATCAACATTGTTTCACGGGATCGTTACGCGTAACGAATTCAAGTTCGCGGCATTACGCGTATGACATGAGAAAGTCAAATTTCCGTGACTTTCAAGGGATTTTCCTGTATTTCCCTGACTTTTCTAAAAATTTCAAATTTCCCTGACCCAGCACAAAATTCCCTGACTTTTCCCTGACCTTGAATTTCCCTGACTTTTCCTTGACCAGGGGCAACCCTGAGAAATAGAGGGAGGGAAAGATACGCCATGTATGGACGGGGAAAGAATGGGAGCAATGGGACGGAGGGAAGTGAGAAAACAGAGAATGGCTGGAATGGAATTATAAATAAAACAAGTCACAAAGAAGGCTTACCTGCTGTACCGACTTGACAACAGATGACTTGAAAGAAGATTGTGAAACTAAGAATTTGTGCGACCCAGGTGATTAAGAACAATGAATTAATAGGTTTCATTTGCAATGGATGTATAATTTATTAACCCATTTTATCCGGAATATGATTCTAGTCATAGTTACCCTTTTTATCCGGAATCCGATTCTAGTCATGGTTACCCTTTTTATCCGTAATATGATTCTAGTCATAGTTACCCTTTTTATCCTTAATATGATTCTAGTCATAGTTACCCTTTTTATCCGTAATATTATTCTAGTCATAGTTACCCTTTTTATCCGGAATATGATTCTAGTCATAGTTACCCTTTTTATCCGGAATACGATTCTAGTCATAGTTACTCTTTTTATCCGGAATACGATTCTAGCCTGCAATTCGTCTGCACTAGCATCAGGATAAAATGGGTTAATTATCAATATTTTCTGAATTACTAGTGATATCTAACATTATTTACCTTTCGACACAAAGCACACAGAATTCGTCAACCAACGATAAATCGTCCCTAATGTGTCGACTCTCGTTGTCATGACATATTGCTTCATGTATAACTGGAGGCGAGGACAGAAACTGGTAATGCAGCCGTGTCGGCAAATGAGTCAAATAGTAACTTACGACAACTCCTGAAGCGACGTGACGTGATGCAGTCCGAGACACAGCTGCTCCATCAAACGGCCGTCTAGCCCTTTCAAACTGGAAGACAAATAGACTACTTGTATCGAATCGAATCGAATCGAATCGAATCGAATCGAATCGAATCGAATCGAATCGAATCGAATCGAATCGAATCGAATCGAATCGAATCGAATCGAATCGAATCGAATCGAATCGAATCGAATCGAATCGAATCGAATCGAATCGAATCGAATCGAATCGAATCGAATCGAATCGAATCGAATCGAATCGAATCGAATCGAATCGAATCGAATCGAATCGAATCGAATCGAATCGAATCGAATCGAATCGAATCGAATCGAATCGAATCGAATCGAATCGAATCGAATCGAATCGAATCGAATCGAATCGAATCGAATCGAATCGAATCGAATCGAATCGAATCGAATCGAATCGAATCGAATCGAATCGAATCGAATCGAATCGAATCGAATCGAATCGAATCGAATCGAATCACATCAAATCAAATCAAATTTTATTTCGTCACAACAACAAGAATACATTATACATGTATACATGAGAAATGAAAACAAAAAAGTATTGTTATGTGGAGGTCACATGGCACATAATGTGCCGTCTTCCTGTTACCCCAAAACATAAACTTATAAAGTACAGATACATATATACTTATACATGTAGAATCACAAAATCGCTGTTCTCGATATAATTTATTTGACAAGTCTAATTTATTTGACGACGGACTGGGGGAATGTTTAAACAAATGTGATAATCTTTTGTAAATCCAAACAGTTTTTCTTTTTAAATCAATCATTTTAGTCACACTCTACACATCTGGGATTTAGGCAATGCACATGGTTAAGGTAGCTAGATAGATCGTGTTTAGATACCACAGATTTGAACTTATGTCAGGATTTGAAATTTTGAATCTTATAATCAAGCTTACTCCATAGTTTTGTAAAATGGTGCAAAGGTAACTTAGAAGAAAAATGTGTTCTTGTATGTTTCCAAATATAGTGTTTGAATAGGGTGTACTATAACAAGAGAGACTCAACAACCTAACATTCCACGACATTGACAATCTGTGTTGCGTATTTGCCCTTATGTTGAGCTTCGTGCACTGTTTGACGGTTGGCGCGAATTAGAAGTATGACATAACTCATTTCAGTAATGCCTAAATTTAGTATCCATTCAATGCACATTGGCAAAGCAAATTGCTGCAATGTTGTGACATAATGTGTTGTCACCAATAAAATAAAACAATACAATAACAATATAACAATATTAACAATATAAATATTCAAATGCAACATTGGCTATAGTAACATGTTAAGTAATATCAATATATTTTGTAGGGTATCATGCTCTAGCCGGTCTCGAGTCCCGTAACAAAACTGGCGATATTAGCACCAAATAGACGAATTAGGCAATTCATTGTTTACCCACTACTCCTCTGCTTGGATTATAAAACATCAGTGAGCATGTCTGTGTTAGCACTGTGCACAAACAACTACAAATTATGTCATGTGTTAGCAGCTAACCTCAGAGTTGTTCTCAATGGTAATCTATAAAATATGTCAGTCATTTTATAAGTACAATTTAGTATAAAGAGTTTGCAGCAGTCTTAACTGTGTCTCTTGTGATGATAATGAGTATATGGGCATGGTGCGGGGCAAACGTCAACACAGAGCATTGAGTTTTGAAAAGAGCACGAGTTATTTACACCACAATGTTATTAATTATTTCTACTTGTCTTATTATTCTCAGGAGAGAATGTATATCAACATTTCTTAATCCAGTGCTGAATTAAATAAAAACTTATATCGGTATGTCAATTGTAGATTTAAATTTACTTGTAGATAACATAACGTTAATTGACTTACTGAGCCAACACACGTGACACCAGTACGTGAACAAGGCCCATTGCTGACGGGTCGATACACAGTACTCATCAACAAATTTATGCTCCAAAGTAAGTTAAAATCATACAATGACTTACTGAAGTTTGACGATTCGACACTTAGACTGCTGCATCACCCAGACCAATGACATCATTTCCGTGGGAAACACGTGCGCAGCGTCTATGTTTACTGGTACAACATCAGCCATGTCTTCACACTGGGTCTCGTGCACCAGCGTGATGAGTTGCAACGGATCGGTCTTTTTTGCGAGATTCTCAAGGAAGGGGCGTGGTTTGAATGCTGGGTGAACCTGTTGACTTTCCTTCGACCGAAAGTACTGCATGAATTTAGCATTGCTTTGGTCACACAACAGACCGACGACAAATGTGAGCAGAACCTCCTGCTTGAGTACTGACTTTCTAGTCTTCGTCAATGGTGAGATGTCGTCAAGTTGCCCCATCAGCAAACCTACGGCTGTGAAGAACTCTTGCACTGTGAGGTGGGTGAAGCACCAGCATTGTTGACTTCGTTCTCTCGTAATCCCATCCATTGTCAGCGTTTCTTCCAGAAATCCACTCTGTCGGTCAACAGTGCTGATGTCTTTGATGTCGTCTTCGTAGAGTATCAGGCGTAACGGCGATGTCATCGTGCAGCGTTTGGCCACCTTAGCGTGATTCATTAGCGAACATCCAACTTTGTTGAATATTGTCCGAGCGTCGAGTTGACGGTGGTCATTCTTCAAAACGGGATGGAGTTTTATGACAAGATGCATTGTCGCGTACACGTACAACTGCGTTATGGTTGTGACCACAGCCAAACCTTCCTTCTCCATGTTTTCCTGCATGTCCCGTAGGCACATGCACACAAAGTTGCACGTCACGGGAATGTAACAGAAGGTCGCGATGTTGACATTTGCGGCCAGATAGCGGAGGATGAACTGCTCTAATTCCTCTTTGCCTGCACTGAATTTGACAACGTACTTCTTGATGTTCTCTTCTGAGAAACCATAGAGCTCTGTTATGCGATTACACGTCTGTGCCGACAGTTGATCAATGGGCCTGGTCGTGATGATGACCCTCGCCCCGGGTAGCATGGCACCGCTTATGAGGCTGGATATCAATGTGTTCAATTCAACCTTCTTCCCATAATTCGGCTCAAACTTCTCCGTATACATGAACGAGCGCAATTCGTCAGCACCTTCCAGAACGACAATTACCTGATCCGAATTAGCGCAGAACTGATCCATCGCCACAGTCCGTTCCTCGACCGTTAGAGACAGCCTCCCCAACCGATCCAGAAGGAATTCCTCGAGGGTCAAAACACTGTTCTGCAACAACTCCCTCAGCGTGACGACAAACATGTACCTGACTTCCTTCCACAGTTTCGTCTCGGCCCACTGCTTCGCGATATGTTTGATGAATGTTGTTTTTCCAACACCCGGTTTTCCCCGGATGAGAACACTGTGTGGGGCAACTCTGTCATCCAACACAGCGAACAGCTGACCAACGTCCAAGGCCTTGCTGGACCGCATGAATCTCTGCATTTTCTCGACGTCGCGGTAGGCAAGCTCCTCTGGGAGCTGTTTCAAATTCTCAAACTTCTGTAACCGTAGATCGACGAACATCTCATCAAGAGTGACTTCTGTGTCAGCGCTGTGAACGTATCTAATCGGGAATGTGTAGCATTTGTATGTCTCCCGCATTGCTCTGGTCAGCTTTTCTGAAAACAACGCAAACAATGTAAGGTGAGACGTTTGGAATTTATTCATCGTGAAGTGAAGACCCAAAAACCTATATATACTACTCACATTTTGCTAGGATCACTATTTAGGGCAGTATTATATTTTACGGCACGTTTATCACCCAAAAACTAAAAACAGCATGTATTCGGGGACATGTTTATTTCCTGAATTTCATTGCTATATACCAAATATGAACAATAGGTAACACGCGTTCTGTCATCAAAGAAGCAGACCCCCAAAATGGATGTTTTCCTCAGACCTCCCAAAATGGAGGTTTCAGAATGTACTCCAAGTCATGAAAATGTCCCAAACAGTTCAATTTCCAGCAGCAACAACTGTCAGTAGCTTGTGTGTGACCCACGTGATGCAATCACAGCCTGGCAACGGCGTTTCATACTTCCCATGAGTCACTGGATGGCTGCCATTTCAAGAGTGTTCCATTACAAACATTGTGTGACCCTTAGCAAATTTTGAGTAGTATACATTTAGCTCATACAATCTTAAAAAAAAACTAGTAAACAAGTTTCTAAAAATAAGCTGAAGTATTCGTGCCCGTAAAAACGATCTACACCACCTACATAAAATGTACCATTTGCGGAGTTGCTGCCACTGATGGAATATATATTTGAGAATAGAGATGAGTTATCAGAAACTTCAGAGGTAGTTGGAAGGAGAGAGCCACATAGTTTCTGAAGAGTGTTACACCTCTCATTTTTTGCGCATTTATTTTCTTGACTGTCCATTTAGCCAATATTCGTCTGTTGTTTCTTAGACAGTCAAAACGTTGTAGCATACTACTAATGGAAACGCTCCGAAAAAACTAACAAGTTGTACCTTTTACACGACTAACAAGACGTACCTCTTACAAGACTAACAAGATGTAACTCTTACAAGACTAACAAGCCGCACATCTTACAAGACTAACAAGATGTAACTCTTACAAGACTAAAAAGACGTACCTCTTACAAGACGTACCTCTTACAAGACTAACAAGACGTACCTCTTACAAGACTAACAAGCCGTACCTCATACAAGACTAACAAGACGTACCTCTTAAAAGTCGTACCTCTTACAAGACTAAAAAGACGTAACTCTTACAAGACTAACAAGATGCATCTCTTACCAGACTAACAAGACGTACCTTTTACAAGACTAACAAGCTGTACCTCTTACAAGACTAACAAGATGTACCTCTTACAACACTAACAAGATGTACCTCTTACCAAAATAACAAGACGAACTTCTTACAATATAACAAGACGTACCTCTTACAAGACTAACAAGACGTACCTCTTACAAGACTAACAAGACGTACCACTTAATTACAATAACAAGTCATACCTCTTACAAGACTAACAAGCCGTACTCTTATAAGACTAACAAGACGTACCTCTTACTTACAAGACAAACAGGTCATACCTCTTACAAGATTAACAAGACGTACCTCTTACAAGACTAACACGATGTACCTCTTACAGGACTAACAAGACGTACATCTTACAAGACTAACAAGACGTACCTCTTACAAGACTAACAAGACGTACCTCTTACAAGACTAACAAGACATACCTCTTAAAAGACGTACCTCTTACAAGACTAACAAGATGTACCTCTTACAAGACTAACAAGACATACCTCTTAAAAGACGTACCTCTTACAAGACTAACAAGATGTACCTCTTACAAGACAAACAAGACGTACCTCTTACAAGACTAACAAGACGTACCTCTTACAAGACTAACAAGACGTACCTCTTACAAAAACAAACAAGACGTACCTCTTACAAGACTAACAAGACGTACCTCTTACAAGACTAACAAGATGTACCTCTTACAAGACTAACAAGATGTACCTCTTACAAGACTAACAAGACGTAACTCTTACAAGACTGACAATACGTACCTCTCTTACAAGACTGACAAGATGTGCCTCTTACAAGACTAACAAGTCGTACCTCTTACAAGACTAACAAGATGTACCTCTTACAAGACTAACAAGACGTAACTCTTACAAGACAAACAAGACGTACCTCTCTTACAAGACTGACAATACGTACCTCTCTTACAAGACTAACAACATGTCACTCTTACAAGACTGACAAAACGTACCTCTCTTACAAGATTGACAAGATGTATCTCTTACAAGACAAACAAGTCGTACCTCTTACAAGACTAACAAGATGTACCTCTTACAAGACTAACAAGACGTACCTCTTACAAGACTAACAATCCGCACCTCTGACAAGACTAACAAGACGTACCTCTTAAAAGTCGTACCTCTTACAAGACTAACAAGACGTAACTCTTACAAGACTAACAAGCTGTACCTCTTACAAGACTAACAAGACGTAACTCTTACAAGACTAACAAGCTGTACCTCTTACAAGACTAACAAGACGTACCTCTTATAACACTAACAAGATGTACCACTTACCAGAATAACAAGACGAACTTTTTACAATATAACAAGACGAACCTCTTACAAGACTAACAAGACGTACCTCTTACAAGACTAACAAGACATACCTCTTAAAAGACGTACCTCTTACAAGACTGACAAGATGTGCCTCTTACAAGACTAACAAGTCGTACCTCTTACAAGACTAACAAGATGTACCTCTTACAAGACTAACAAGACGTACCTCTTACAAGACTAACAAGACGTACCTCTTACAAGACTAACAAGACGTACCTCTTAAAAGTCGTACCTCTTACAAAACTAACAAGACGTAACTCTTAAAAGACTAACACGATGTATATCTTACCAGACTAACAAGACGTACGTTTAAAAGACTAACAAGCTGTACCTCTTACAAGACTAACAAGACGTACCTCTTACAACACTAACAAGATGTACCACTTACCAGAATAACAAGACGAATTTTCACAATATAACAAGACGTACCTCTTACAAGACTAACAAGACGTACCTCTTAATAACAATATCAAGTCATATGTCTTACAAGACTAACAAGCCGTAATCTTACAATATCAACAAGACGTACCTCTTACTTACAAGACAAACAGGTCATACCTCTTACAATATAACAAGACGTACCTCTTACAAGACTAACAAGATGTACCTCTTACAAGACTAACAAGACGTACCTCTTACAAGACTAACAAGACATACCTCTTACAAGACTAACAAGACGTACCTCTTACAAGACGTACCTCTTACAAGACTAACAAGATGTACCTCTTACAAAAACAAACAAGACGTACCTCTTACAAGACTAACAAGACGTACCTCTTACAAGACTAACAAGATGTACCTCTTACAAGACTAACAAGACGTACCTCTTACAAGACTAACAAGACGTACCTCTTACAAGACTAACAAGACATACCTCTTAAAAGACGTACCTCTTACAAGACTAACAAGATGTACCTCTTACAAAAACAAACAAGACGTACCTCTTACAAGACTAACAAGATGTACCTCTTACAAGACTAACAAGATGTAACTCTTACAAGACTAACAAGCCGCACCTCTTACAAGACTAACAAGATGTAACTCTTACAAGACTAAAAAGACGTACCTCTTACAAGACGTACCTCTTACAAGACTAACAAGACGTACCTCTTACAAGACTAACAAGCCGTACCTCATACAAGACTAACAAGACGTACCTCTTAAAAGTCGTACCTCTTACAAGACTAAAAAGACGTAACTCTTACAAGACTAACAAGATGTATCTCTTACCAGACTAACAAGACGTACCTTTTACAAGACTAACAAGCTGTACCTCTTACAAGACTAACAAGATGTACCTCTTACAACACTAACAAGATGTACCTCTTACCAAAATAACAAGACGAACTTCTTACAATATAACAAGACGTACCTCTTACAAGACTAACAAGATGTACCTCTTACAAGACTAACAAGACATACCTCTTAAAAGACGTACCTCTTACAAGACTAACAAGATGTACCTCTTACAAGACAAACAAGACGTACCTCTTACAAGACTAACAAGACGTACCTCTTACAAGACTAACAAGACGTACCTCTTACAAAAACAAACAAGACGTACCTCTTACAAGACTAACAAGACGTACCTCTTACAAGACTAACAAGATGTACCTCTTACAAGACTAACAAGATGTACCTCTTACAAGACTAACAAGACGTAACTCTTACAAGACTGACAATACGTACCTCTCTTACAAGACTGACAAGATGTGCCTCTTACAAGACTAACAAGTCGTACCTCTTACAAGACTAACAAGATGTACCTCTTACAAGACTAACAAGACGTAACTCTTACAAGACAAACAAGACGTACCTCTCTTACAAGACTGACAATACGTACCTCTCTTACAAGACTAACAACATGTCACTCTTACAAGACTGACAAAACGTACCTCTCTTACAAGATTGACAAGATGTATCTCTTACAAGACAAACAAGTCGTACCTCTTACAAGACTAACAAGATGTACCTCTTACAAGACTAACAAGACGTACCTCTTACAAGACTAACAATCCGCACCTCTGACAAGACTAACAAGACGTACCTCTTAAAAGTCGTACCTCTTACAAGACTAACAAGACGTAACTCTTACAAGACTAACAAGCTGTACCTCTTACAAGACTAACAAGACGTAACTCTTACAAGACTAACAAGCTGTACCTCTTACAAGACTAACAAGACGTACCTCTTATAACACTAACAAGATGTACCACTTACCAGAATAACAAGACGAACTTTTTACAATATAACAAGACGAACCTCTTACAAGACTAACAAGACGTACCTCTTACAAGACTAACAAGACATACCTCTTAAAAGACGTACCTCTTACAAGACTGACAAGATGTGCCTCTTACAAGACTAACAAGTCGTACCTCTTACAAGACTAACAAGATGTACCTCTTACAAGACTAACAAGACGTACCTCTTACAAGACTAACAAGACGTACCTCTTACAAGACTAACAAGACGTACCTCTTAAAAGTCGTACCTCTTACAAAACTAACAAGACGTAACTCTTAAAAGACTAACACGATGTATATCTTACCAGACTAACAAGACGTACGTTTAAAAGACTAACAAGCTGTACCTCTTACAAGACTAACAAGACGTACCTCTTACAACACTAACAAGATGTACCACTTACCAGAATAACAAGACGAATTTTCACAATATAACAAGACGTACCTCTTACAAGACTAACAAGACGTACCTCTTAATAACAATATCAAGTCATATGTCTTACAAGACTAACAAGCCGTAATCTTACAATATCAACAAGACGTACCTCTTACTTACAAGACAAACAGGTCATACCTCTTACAATATAACAAGACGTACCTCTTACAAGACTAACAAGATGTACCTCTTACAAGACTAACAAGACGTACCTCTTACAAGACTAACAAGACATACCTCTTACAAGACTAACAAGACGTACCTCTTACAAGACGTACCTCTTACAAGACTAACAAGATGTACCTCTTACAAAAACAAACAAGACGTACCTCTTACAAGACTAACAAGACGTACCTCTTACAAGACTAACAAGATGTACCTCTTACAAGACTAACAAGACGTACCTCTTACAAGACTAACAAGACGTACCTCTTACAAGACTAACAAGACATACCTCTTAAAAGACGTACCTCTTACAAGACTAACAAGATGTACCTCTTACAAAAACAAACAAGACGTACCTCTTACAAGACTAACAAGATGTACCTCTTACAAGACTAACAAGATGTAACTCTTACAAGACTAACAAGCCGCACCTCTTACAAGACTAACAAGATGTAACTCTTACAAGACTAAAAAGACGTACCTCTTACAAGACGTACCTCTTACAAGACTAACAAGACGTACCTCTTACAAGACTAACAAGCCGTACCTCATACAAGACTAACAAGACGTACCTCTTAAAAGTCGTACCTCTTACAAGACTAAAAAGACGTAACTCTTACAAGACTAACAAGATGTATCTCTTACCAGACTAACAAGACGTACCTTTTACAAGACTAACAAGCTGTACCTCTTACAAGACTAACAAGATGTACCTCTTACAACACTAACAAGATGTACCTCTTACCAAAATAACAAGACGAACTTCTTACAATATAACAAGACGTACCTCTTACAAGACTAACAAGATGTACCTCTTACAAGACTAACAAGACATACCTCTTAAAAGACGTACCTCTTACAAGACTAACAAGATGTACCTCTTACAAGACAAACAAGACGTACCTCTTACAAGACTAACAAGACGTACCTCTTACAAGACTAACAAGACGTACCTCTTACAAAAACAAACAAGACGTACCTCTTACAAGACTAACAAGACGTACCTCTTACAAGACTAACAAGATGTACCTCTTACAAGACTAACAAGATGTACCTCTTACAAGACTAACAAGACGTAACTCTTACAAGACTGACAATACGTACCTCTCTTACAAGACTGACAAGATGTGCCTCTTACAAGACTAACAAGTCGTACCTCTTACAAGACTAACAAGATGTACCTCTTACAAGACTAACAAGACGTAACTCTTACAAGACAAACAAGACGTACCTCTCTTACAAGACTGACAATACGTACCTCTCTTACAAGACTAACAACATGTCACTCTTACAAGACTGACAAAACGTACCTCTCTTACAAGATTGACAAGATGTATCTCTTACAAGACAAACAAGTCGTACCTCTTACAAGACTAACAAGATGTACCTCTTACAAGACTAACAAGACGTACCTCTTACAAGACTAACAATCCGCACCTCTGACAAGACTAACAAGACGTACCTCTTAAAAGTCGTACCTCTTACAAGACTAACAAGACGTAACTCTTACAAGACTAACAAGCTGTACCTCTTACAAGACTAACAAGACGTAACTCTTACAAGACTAACAAGCTGTACCTCTTACAAGACTAACAAGACGTACCTCTTATAACACTAACAAGATGTACCACTTACCAGAATAACAAGACGAACTTTTTACAATATAACAAGACGAACCTCTTACAAGACTAACAAGACGTACCTCTTACAAGACTAACAAGACATACCTCTTAAAAGACGTACCTCTTACAAGACTGACAAGATGTGCCTCTTACAAGACTAACAAGTCGTACCTCTTACAAGACTAACAAGATGTACCTCTTACAAGACTAACAAGACGTACCTCTTACAAGACTAACAAGACGTACCTCTTACAAGACTAACAAGACGTACCTCTTAAAAGTCGTACCTCTTACAAAACTAACAAGACGTAACTCTTAAAAGACTAACACGATGTATATCTTACCAGACTAACAAGACGTACGTTTAAAAGACTAACAAGCTGTACCTCTTACAAGACTAACAAGACGTACCTCTTACAACACTAACAAGATGTACCACTTACCAGAATAACAAGACGAATTTTCACAATATAACAAGACGTACCTCTTACAAGACTAACAAGACGTACCTCTTAATAACAATATCAAGTCATATGTCTTACAAGACTAACAAGCCGTAATCTTACAATATCAACAAGACGTACCTCTTACTTACAAGACAAACAGGTCATACCTCTTACAATATAACAAGACGTACCTCTTACAAGACTAACAAGATGTACCTCTTACAAGACTAACAAGACGTACCTCTTACAAGACTAACAAGACATACCTCTTACAAGACTAACAAGACGTACCTCTTACAAGACGTACCTCTTACAAGACTAACAAGATGTACCTCTTACAAAAACAAACAAGACGTACCTCTTACAAGACTAACAAGACGTACCTCTTACAAGACTAACAAGATGTACCTCTTACAAGACTAACAAGACGTACCTCTTACAAGACTAACAAGACGTACCTCTTACAAGACTAACAAGACATACCTCTTAAAAGACGTACCTCTTACAAGACTAACAAGATGTACCTCTTACAAAAACAAACAAGACGTACCTCTTACAAGACTAACAAGATGTACCTCTTACAAGACTAACAAGATGTACCTCTTACAAGACAAACAAGACGTACCTCTTACAAGACAAAAAAGACGTACCTCTTACAAGACGTACCTCTTTCAAAAACAAACAAGACGTACCTCTTACAAGACTAACAAGACGTACCTCTTACAAGACTAACAATACGTACCTCTCTTACAAGACTGACAAGATGTGCCTCTTACAAGACTAACAAGTCATACCTCTTACAAGACTAACAAGATGTACCTCTTACAAGACTAACAAGACGTAACTCTTACAAGACAAACAAGACGTACCTCTCTTACAAGACTGACAATACGTACCTCTCTTACAAGACTAACAACATGTAACTCTTACAAGACTGACAAAACGTACCTCTCTTACAAGATTGACAAGATGTATCTCTTACAAGACAAACAAGTCGTACCTCTTACAAGACTAACAAGATGTACCTCTTACAAGACTAACAAGACGTACCTCTTACAAGACTAACAAGACGTACCTCTTACAAGACTAACAATCCGCACCTCTGACAAGACTAACAAGACGTACCTCTTAAAAGTCGTACCTCTTACAAGACTAACAAGACGTAACTCTTACAAGACTAACAAGCTGTACCTCTTACAAGACTAACAAGACGTACCTCTTATAACACTAACAAGATGTACCACTTACCAGAATAACAAGACGAACTTTTTACAATATAACAAGACGAACCTCTTACAAGACCAACAAGACGTACCTCTTACAAGACTAACAAGACATACCTCTTAAAAGACGTACCTCTTACAAGACTGACAAGATGTGCCTCTTACAAGACTAACAAGTCGTACCTCTTACAAGACTAACAAGATGTACCTCTTACAAGACTAACAAGACGTACCTCTTACAAGACTAACAAGACGTACCTCTTACAAAACTAACAAGACGTAACTCTTAAAAGACTAACACGATGTATATCTTACCAGACTAACAAGACGTACGTTTAAAAGACTAACAAGCTGTACCTCTTACAAGACTAACAAGACGTACCTCTTACAACACTAACAAGATGTACCACTTACCAGAATAACAAGACGAATTTTTACAATATAACAAGACGTACCTCTTACAAGACTAACAAGACGTACCTCTTACAAGACTAACAAGACGTACCTCTTAATTACAATATCAAGTCATATGTCTTACAAGACTAACAAGCCGTAATCTTACAATACCAACAAGACGTACCTCTTACTTACAAGACAAACAGGTCATACCTCTTACAATATAACAAGACGTACCTCTTACAAGACTAACAAGATGTACCTCTTACAAGACTAACAAGACGTACCTCTTACAAGACTAACAAGACATACCTCTTACAAGACTAACAAGACGTACCTCTTACAAGACGTACCTCTTACAAGACTAACAAGATGTACCTCTTACAAAAACAAACAAGACGTACCTCTTACAAGACTAACAAGACGTACCTCTTACAAGACTAACAAGATGTACCTCTTACAAGACTAACAAGACGTACCTCTTACAAGACTAACAAGACGTACCTCTTACAAGACTAACAAGACATACCTCTTAAAAGACGTACCTCTTACAAGACTAACAAGATGTACCTCTTACAAAAACAAACAAGACGTACCTCTTACAAGACTAACAAGATGTACCTCTTACAAGACTAACAAGATGTACCTCTTACAAGACAAACAAGACGTACCTCTTACAAGACTTACAAGACGTACCTCTTACAAGACTAACAAGACGTACCTCTTACAAAAACAAACAAGACGTACCTCTTACAAGACTAACAAGACGTACCTCTTACAAGACTAACAAGATGTACCTCTTACAAGACTAACAAGATGTACCTCTTACAAGACTAACAAGACGTAACTCTTACAAGACTGACAATGCGTACCTCTCTTACAAGACTAACAAGACATACCTCTTACAAGACTAACAAGACGTACCTCTTACAAGACGTACCTCTTACAAGACTAACAAGATGTACCTCTTACAAAAACAAACAAGACGTACCTCTTACAAGACTAACAAGACGTACCTCTTACAAGACTAACAAGATGTACCTCTTACAAGACTAACAAGACGTACCTCTTACAAGACTAACAAGACGTACCTCTTACAAGACTAACAAGACATACCTCTTAAAAGACGTACCTCTTACAAGACTAACAAGATGTACCTCTTACAAAAACAAACAAGACGTACCTCTTACAAGACTAACAAGATGTACCTCTTACAAGACTAACAAGATGTACCTCTTACAAGACAAACAAGACGTACCTCTTACAAGACTTACAAGACGTACCTCTTACAAGACTAACAAGACGTACCTCTTACAAAAACAAACAAGACGTACCTCTTACAAGACTAACAAGACGTACCTCTTACAAGACTAACAAGATGTACCTCTTACAAGACTAACAAGATGTACCTCTTACAAGACTAACAAGACGTAACTCTTACAAGACTGACAATGCGTACCTCTCTTACAAGACTGACAAGATGTGCCTCTTACAAGACTAACAAGTCGTACCTCTTACAAGACTAACAAGATGTACCTCTTACAAGACAAACAAGACGTACCTCTCTTACAAGACTGACAATACGTACCTCTCTTACAAGACTAACAACATGTAACTCTTACAAGACTGACAAAACGTACCTCTCTTACAAGATTGACAAGATGTATCTCTTACAAGACAAACAAGTCGTACCTCTTACAAGACTAACAAGATGTACCTCTTACAAGACTAACAACACGTACCTCTTACAAGACTAACAAGACGTACCTCTTACAAGACTAACAAGACGTACCTCTTATAACACTAACAAGATGTACCACTTACCAGAATAACAAGACGAACTTTTTACAATATAACAAGACGAACCTCTTACAAGACTAACAAGACGTACCTCTTACAAGACTAACAAGACATACCTCTTAAAAGACGTACCTCTTACAAGACTGACAATATGTGCCTCTTACAAGACTAACAAGATGTACCTCTTACAAAAACAAACAAGACGTACCTCTTACAAGACTAACAAGACGTACCTCTTACAAGACTAACAAGATGTACCTCTTACAAGACTAACAAGACGTACCTCTTACAAGACTAACAAGACGTACCTCTTACAAGACTAACAAGACATACCTCTTAAAAGACGTACCTCTTACAAGACTAACAAGATGTACCTCTTACAAAAACAAACAAGACGTACCTCTTACAAGACTAACAAGATGTACCTCTTACAAGACTAACAAGATGTACCTCTTACAAGACAAACAAGACGTACCTCTTACAAGACTTACAAGACGTACCTCTTACAAGACTAACAAGACGTACCTCTTACAAAAACAAACAAGACGTACCTCTTACAAGACTAACAAGACGTACCTCTTACAAGACTAACAAGACGTACCTCTTACAAGACTAACAAGATGTACCTCTTACAAGACTAACAAGACGTAACTCTTACAAGACTGACAATACGTACCTCTCTTACAAGACTGACAAGATGTGCCTTTTACAAGACTAACAAGTCGTACCTCTTACAAGACTAACAAGATGTACCTCTTACAAGACTAACAAGACGTAACTCTTACAAGACAAACAAGACGTACCTCTCTTACAAGACTGACAATACGTACCTCTCTTACAAGACTAACAACATGTAACTCTTACAAGACTGACAAAACGTACCTCTCTTACAAGATTGACAAGATGTATCTCTTACAAGACAAACAAGTCGTACCTCTTACAAGACTAACAAGATGTACCTCTTACAAGACTAACAAGACGTACCTCTTACAAGACTAACAAGACGTACCTCTTACAAGACTAACAATCCGCACCTCTGACAAGACTAACAAGACGTACCTCTTAAAAGTCGTACCTCTTACAAGACTAACAAGACGTAACTCTTACAAGACTAACAAGCTGTACCTCTTACAAGACTAACAAGACGTACCTCTTATAACACTAACAAGATGTACCACTTACCAGAATAACAAGACGAACTTTTTACAATATAACAAGACGAACCTCTTACAAGACTAACAAGACGTACCTCTTACAAGACTAACAAGACATACCTCTTAAAAGACGTACCTCTTACAAGACTGACAAGATGTGCCTCTTACAAGACTAACAAGACGTACCTCTTACAAGACTAACAAGACGTACCTCTTACAAAACTAACAAGACGTAACTCTTAAAAGACTAACACGATGTATATCTTACCAGACTAACAAGACATACGTTTAAAAGACTAACAAGCTGTACCTCTTACAAGACTAACAAGACGTACCTCTTACAACACTAACAAGATGTACCACTTACCAGAATAACAAGACGAATTTTTACAATATAACAAGACGTACCTCTTACAAGACTAACAAGACGTACCTCTTACAAGACTAACAAGACGTACCTCTTAATTACAATATCAAGTCATATGTCTTACAAGACTAACAAGCCGTAATCTTACAATACCAACAAGACGTACCTCTTACTTACAAGACAAACAGGTCATACCTCTTACAATATAACAAGACGTACCTCTTACAAGACTAACAAGATGTACCTCTTACAAGACTAACAAGACGTACATCTTACAAGACTAACAAGACATACCTCTTACAAGACTAACAAGACGTACCTCTTACAAGACGTACCTCTTACAAGACTAACAAGATGTACCTCTTACAAAAACAAACAAGACGTACCTCTTACAAGACTAACAAGACGTACCTCTTACAAGACTAACAAGATGTACCTCTTACAAGACTAACAAGACGTACCTCTTACAAGACTAACAAGACGTACCTCTTACAAGACTAACAAGACATACCTCTTAAAAGACGTACCTCTTACAAGACTAACAAGATGTACCTCTTACAAAAACAAACAAGACGTACCTCTTACAAGACTAACAAGATGTACCTCTTACAAGACTAACAAGATGTACCTCTTACAAGACAAACAAGACGTACCTCTTACAAGACTTACAAGACGTACCTCTTACAAGACTAACAAGACGTACCTCTTACAAAAACAAACAAGACGTACCTCTTACAAGACTAACAAGACGTACCTCTTACAAGACTAACAAGATGTACCTCTTACAAGACTAACAAGATGTACCTCTTACAAGACTAACAAGACGTAACTCTTACAAGACTGACAATACGTACCTCTCTTACAAGACTGACAAGATGTGCCTCTTACAAGACTAACAAGTCGTACCTCTTACAAGACTAACAAGATGTACCTCTTACAAGACTAACAAGACGTAACTCTTACAAGACAAACAAGACGTACCTCTCTTACAAGACTGACAATACGTACCTCTCTTACAAGACTAACAACATGTAACTCTTACAAGACTGACAAAACGTACCTCTCTTACAAGATTGACAAGATGTATCTCTTACAAGACAAACAAGTCGTACCTCTTACAAGACTAACAAGATGTACCTCTTACAAGACTAACAAGACGTACCTCTTACAAGACTAACAAGACGTACCTCTTACAAGACTAACAAGACGTACCTCTTATAACACTAACAAGATGTACCACTTACCAGAATAACAAGACGAACTTTTTACAATATAACAAGACGAACCTCTTACAAGACTAACAAGACGTACCTCTTACAAGACTAACAAGACATACCTCTTAAAAGACGTACCTCTTACAAGACTGACAAGATGTGCCTCTTACAAGACTAACAAGATGAACCTCTTACAAGACTAACAAGACGTACCTCTTACAAGACTAACAAGACGTACCTCTTACAAGACTAACAAGACGTACCTCTTAAAAGTCGTACCTCTTACAAAACTAACAAGACGTAACTCTTAAAAGACTAACACGATGTATATCTTACCAGACTAACAAGACGTACGTTTAAAAGAATAACAAGCTGTACCTCTTACAAGACTAACAAGACGTACCTCTTACAAGACTAACAAGACGTACCTCTTAATTACAATATCAAGTCATATGTCTTACAAGACTAACAAGCCGTAATCTTACAATACCAACAAGACGTACCTCTTACTTACAAGACAAACAGGTCATACCTCTTACAATATAACAAGACGTACCTCTTACAAGACTAACAAGATGTACCTCTTACAAGACTAACAAGACATACCTCTTACAAGACTAACAAGACGTACCTCTTACAAGACGTACCTCTTACAAGACTAACAAGATGTACCTCTTACAAAAAAAACAAGACGTACCTCTTACAAGACTAACAAGACGTACCTCTTACAAGACTAACAAGATGTACCTCTTACAAGACTAACAAGACGTACCTCTTACAAGACTAACAAGACGTACCTCTTACAAGACTAACAAGACATACCTCTTAAAAGACGTACCTCTTACAAGACTAACAAGATGTACCTCTTACAAAAACAAACAAGACGTACCTCTTACAAGACTAGCAAGATGTACCTCTTACAAGACTAACAAGATGTACCTCTTACAAGACAAACAAGACGTACCTCTTACAAGACTACCAAGACGTACCTCTTACAAGACTAACAAGATGTACCTCTTACAAAAACAAACAAGACGTACCTCTTACAAGACTAACAAGACGTACCTCTTACAAGACTAACAAGACGTACCTCTTACAATACTAACAAGACGTACCTCTTATAACACTAACAAGATGTACCACTTACCAGAATAACAAGACGAACTTTTTACAATATAACAAGACGAACCTCTTACAAGACTAACAAGACGTACCTCTTACAAGACTAACAAGACATACCTCTTAAAAGACGTACCTCTTACAAGACTGACAAGATGTGCCTCTTACAAGACTAACAAGATGTACCTCTTACAAAAACAAACAAGACGTACCTCTTACAAGACTAACAAGACGTACCTCTTACAAGACTAACAAGATGTACCTCTTACAAGACTAACAAGACGTACCTCTTACAAGACTAACAAGACGTACCTCTTACAAGACTAACAAGACATACCTCTTAAAAGACGTACCTCTTACAAGACTAACAAGATGTACCTCTTACAAAAACAAACAAGACGTACCTCTTACAAGACTAACAAGATGTACCTCTTACAAGACTAACAAAATGTACCTCTTACAAGACAAACAAGACGTACCTCTTACAAGACTTACAAGACGTACCTCTTACAAGACTAACAAGACGTACCTCTTACAAAAACAAACAAGACGTACCTCTTACAAGACTAACAAGACGTACCTCTTACAAGACTAACAAGACGTACCTCTTACAAGACTAACAAGATGTACCTCTTACAAGACTAACAAGACGTAACTCTTACAAGACTGACAATACGTACCTCTCTTACAAGACTGACAAGATGTGCCTCTTACAAGACTAACAAGTCGTACCTCTTACAAGACTAACAAGATGTACCTCTTACAAGACTAACAAGACGTAACTCTTACAAGACAAACAAGACGTACCTCTCTTACAAGACTGCCAATACGTACCTCTCTTACAAGACTAACAACATGTAACTCTTACAAGACTGACAAAACGTACCTCTCTTACAAGATTGACAAGATGTATCTCTTACAAGACAAACAAGTCGTACCTCTTACAAGACTAACAAGATGTACCTCTTACAAGACTAACAAGACGTACCTCTTACAAGACTAACAAGACGTACCTCTTACAAGACTAACAATCCGCACCTCTCACAAGACTAACAAGACGTACCTCTTAAAAGTCGTACCTCTTACAAGACTAACAAGACGTAACTCTTACAAGACTAACAAGCTGTACCTCTTACAAGACTAACAAGACGTACCTCTTATAACACTAACAAGATGTACCACTTACCAGAATAACAAGACGAACTTTTTACAATATAACAAGACGAACCTCTTACAAGACTAACAAGACGTACCTCTTACAAGACTAACAAGACATACCTCTTAAAAGACGTACCTCTTACAAGACTGACAAGATGTGCCTCTTACAAGACTAACAAGTCGTACCTCTTACAAGACTAACAAGATGTACCTCTTACAAGACTAACAAGACGTACCTCTTACAAGACTAACAAGACGTACCTCTTACAAAACTAACAAGACGTAACTCTTAAAAGACTAACACGATGTATATCTTACCAGACTAACAAGACGTACGTTTAAAAGACTAACAAGCTGTACCTCTTACAAGACTAACAAGACGTACCTCTTACAAGACTAACAAGATGTACCTCTTACAAAAACAAACAAGACGTACCTCTTACAAGACTAACAAGACGTACCTCTTACAAGACTAACAAGATGTACCTCTTACAAGACTAACAAGACGTACCTCTTACAAGACTAACAAGACGTACCTCTTACAAGACTAACAAGACATACCTCTTAAAAGACGTACCTCTTACAAGACTAACAAGATGTACCTCTTACAAAAACAAACAAGACGTACCTCTTACAAGACTAACAAGATGTACCTCTTACAAGACTAACAAGATGTACCTCTTACAAGACAAACAAGACGTACCTCTTACAAGACAAACAAGATGTACCTCTTACAAGACTAACAAGACGTACCTCTTACAAAAACAAACAAGACGTACCTCTTACAAGACTAACAAGACGTACCTCTTACAAGACTAACAAGACGTACCTCTTACAAGACTAACAAGATGTACCTCTTACAAGACTAACAAGACGTAACTCTTACAAGACTGACAATACGTACCTCTCTTACAAGACTGACAAGATGTGCCTCTTACAAGACTAACAAGTCGTACCTCTTACAAGACTAACAAGATGTACCTCTTACAAGACTAACAAGACGTAACTCTTACAAGACAAACAAGACGTACCTCTCTTACAAGACTGAAAATACGTACCTCTCTTACAAGACTAACAACATGTAACTCTTACAAGACTGACAAAACGTACCTCTCTTACAAGATTGACAAGATGTATCTCTTACAAGACAAACAAGTCGTACCTCTTACAAGACTAACAAGATGTACCTCTTACAAGACTAACAAGACGTACCTCTTACAAGACTAACAAGACGTACCTCTTACAAGACTAACAATCCGCACCTCTGACAAGACTAACAAGACGTACCTCTTAAAAGTCGTACCTCTTACAAGACTAACAAGACGTAACTCTTACAAGACTAACAAGCTGTACCTCTTACAAGACTAACAAGACTTACCTCTTATAACACTAACAAGATGTACCACTTACCAGAATAACAAGACGAACTTTTTACAATATAACAAGACGAACCTCTTACAAGACTAACAAGACGTACCTCTTACAAGACTAACAAGACATACCTCTTACAAGACTGACAAGATGTGCCTCTTACAAGACTAACAAGTCGTACCTCTTACAAGACTAACAAGATGTACCTCTTACAAGACTAACAAGACGTACCTCTTACAAGACTAACAAGACGTACCTCTTACAAGACTAACAAGACGTACCTCTTAAAAGTCGTACCTCTTACAAAACTAACAAGACGTAACTCTTAAAAGACTAACACGATGTATATCTTACCAGACTAACAAGACGTACGTTTAAAAGACTAACAAGCTGTACCTCTTACAAGACTGACAAGACGTACCTCTTACAACACTAACAAGATGTACCACTTACCAGAATAACAAGACGAATTTTCACAATATAACAAGACGTACCTCTTACAAGACTAACAAGACGTACCTCTTAATAACAATATCAAGTCATATGTCTTACAAGACTAACAAGCCGTAATCTTACAATATCAACAAGACGTACCTCTTACTTACAAGACAAACAGGTCATACCTCTTACAATATAACAAGACGTACCTCTTACAAGACTAACAAGATGTACCTCTTACAAGACTAACAAGATGTACCTCTTACAAGACAAACAAGACGTACCTCTTACAAGACTACCAAGACGTACCTCTTACAAGACTAACAAGATGTACCTCTTACAAAAACAAACAAGACGTACCTCTTACAAGACTAACAAGACGTACCTCTTACAAGACTAACAAGACGTACCTCTTACAATACTAACAAGACGTACCTCTTATAACACTAACAAGATGTACCACTTACCAGAATAACAAGACGAACTTTTTACAATATAACAAGACGAACCTCTTACAAGACTAACAAGACGTACCTCTTACAAGACTAACAAGACATACCTCTTAAAAGACGTACCTCTTACAAGACTGACAAGATGTGCCTCTTACAAGACTAACAAGATGTACCTCTTACAAAAACAAACAAGACGTACCTCTTACAAGACTAACAAGACGTACCTCTTACAAGACTAACAAGATGTACCTCTTACAAGACTAACAAGACGTACCTCTTACAAGACTAACAAGACGTACCTCTTACAAGACTAACAAGACATACCTCTTAAAAGACGTACCTCTTACAAGACTAACAAGATGTACCTCTTACAAAAACAAACAAGACGTACCTCTTACAAGACTAACAAGATGTACCTCTTACAAGACTAACAAAATGTACCTCTTACAAGACAAACAAGACGTACCTCTTACAAGACTTACAAGACGTACCTCTTACAAGACTAACAAGACGTACCTCTTACAAAAACAAACAAGACGTACCTCTTACAAGACTAACAAGACGTACCTCTTACAAGACTAACAAGACGTACCTCTTACAAGACTAACAAGATGTACCTCTTACAAGACTAACAAGACGTAACTCTTACAAGACTGACAATACGTACCTCTCTTACAAGACTGACAAGATGTGCCTCTTACAAGACTAACAAGTCGTACCTCTTACAAGACTAACAAGATGTACCTCTTACAAGACTAACAAGACGTAACTCTTACAAGACAAACAAGACGTACCTCTCTTACAAGACTGCCAATACGTACCTCTCTTACAAGACTAACAACATGTAACTCTTACAAGACTGACAAAACGTACCTCTCTTACAAGATTGACAAGATGTATCTCTTACAAGACAAACAAGTCGTACCTCTTACAAGACTAACAAGATGTACCTCTTACAAGACTAACAAGACGTACCTCTTACAAGACTAACAAGACGTACCTCTTACAAGACTAACAATCCGCACCTCTCACAAGACTAACAAGACGTACCTCTTAAAAGTCGTACCTCTTACAAGACTAACAAGACGTAACTCTTACAAGACTAACAAGCTGTACCTCTTACAAGACTAACAAGATGTACCTCTTACAAGACTAACAAGATGTACCTCTTACAAGACAAACAAGACGTACCTCTTACAAGACTACCAAGACGTACCTCTTACAAGACTAACAAGATGTACCTCTTACAAAAACAAACAAGACGTACCTCTTACAAGACTAACAAGACGTACCTCTTACAAGACTAACAAGACGTACCTCTTACAATACTAACAAGACGTACCTCTTATAACACTAACAAGATGTACCACTTACCAGAATAACAAGACGAACTTTTTACAATATAACAAGACGAACCTCTTACAAGACTAACAAGACGTACCTCTTACAAGACTAACAAGACATACCTCTTAAAAGACGTACCTCTTACAAGACTGACAAGATGTGCCTCTTACAAGACTAACAAGATGTACCTCTTACAAAAACAAACAAGACGTACCTCTTACAAGACTAACAAGACGTACCTCTTACAAGACTAACAAGATGTACCTCTTACAAGACTAACAAGACGTACCTCTTACAAGACTAACAAGACGTACCTCTTACAAGACTAACAAGACATACCTCTTAAAAGACGTACCTCTTACAAGACTAACAAGATGTACCTCTTACAAAAACAAACAAGACGTACCTCTTACAAGACTAACAAGATGTACCTCTTACAAGACTAACAAAATGTACCTCTTACAAGACAAACAAGACGTACCTCTTACAAGACTTACAAGACGTACCTCTTACAAGACTAACAAGACGTACCTCTTACAAAAACAAACAAGACGTACCTCTTACAAGACTAACAAGACGTACCTCTTACAAGACTAACAAGACGTACCTCTTACAAGACTAACAAGATGTACCTCTTACAAGACTAACAAGACGTAACTCTTACAAGACTGACAATACGTACCTCTCTTACAAGACTGACAAGATGTGCCTCTTACAAGACTAACAAGTCGTACCTCTTACAAGACTAACAAGATGTACCTCTTACAAGACTAACAAGACGTAACTCTTACAAGACAAACAAGACGTACCTCTCTTACAAGACTGCCAATACGTACCTCTCTTACAAGACTAACAACATGTAACTCTTACAAGACTGACAAAACGTACCTCTCTTACAAGATTGACAAGATGTATCTCTTACAAGACAAACAAGTCGTACCTCTTACAAGACTAACAAGATGTACCTCTTACAAGACTAACAAGACGTACCTCTTACAAGACTAACAAGACGTACCTCTTACAAGACTAACAATCCGCACCTCTCACAAGACTAACAAGACGTACCTCTTAAAAGTCGTACCTCTTACAAGACTAACAAGACGTAACTCTTACAAGACTAACAAGCTGTACCTCTTACAAGACTAACAAGACGTACCTCTTATAACACTAACAAGATGTACCACTTACCAGAATAACAAGACGAACTTTTTACAATATAACAAGACGAACCTCTTACAAGACTAACAAGACGTACCTCTTACAAGACTAACAAGACATACCTCTTAAAAGACGTACCTCTTACAAGACTGACAAGATGTGCCTCTTACAAGACTAACAAGTCGTACCTCTTACAAGACTAACAAGATGTACCTCTTACAAGACTAACAAGACGTACCTCTTACAAGACTAACAAGACGTACCTCTTACAAAACTAACAAGACGTAACTCTTAAAAGACTAACACGATGTATATCTTACCAGACTAACAAGACGTACGTTTAAAAGACTAACAAGCTGTACCTCTTACAAGACTAACAAGACGTACCTCTTACAAGACTAACAAGATGTACCTCTTACAAAAACAAACAAGACGTACCTCTTACAAGACTAACAAGACGTACCTCTTACAAGACTAACAAGATGTACCTCTTACAAGACTAACAAGACGTACCTCTTACAAGACTAACAAGACGTACCTCTTACAAGACTAACAAGACATACCTCTTAAAAGACGTACCTCTTACAAGACTAACAAGATGTACCTCTTACAAAAACAAACAAGACGTACCTCTTACAAGACTAACAAGATGTACCTCTTACAAGACTAACAAGATGTACCTCTTACAAGACAAACAAGACGTACCTCTTACAAGACAAACAAGATGTACCTCTTACAAGACTAACAAGACGTACCTCTTACAAAAACAAACAAGACGTACCTCTTACAAGACTAACAAGACGTACCTCTTACAAGACTAACAAGACGTACCTCTTACAAGACTAACAAGATGTACCTCTTACAAGACTAACAAGACGTAACTCTTACAAGACTGACAATACGTACCTCTCTTACAAGACTGACAAGATGTGCCTCTTACAAGACTAACAAGTCGTACCTCTTACAAGACTAACAAGATGTACCTCTTACAAGACTAACAAGACGTAACTCTTACAAGACAAACAAGACGTACCTCTCTTACAAGACTGAAAATACGTACCTCTCTTACAAGACTAACAACATGTAACTCTTACAAGACTGACAAAACGTACCTCTCTTACAAGATTGACAAGATGTATCTCTTACAAGACAAACAAGTCGTACCTCTTACAAGACTAACAAGATGTACCTCTTACAAGACTAACAAGACGTACCTCTTACAAGACTAACAAGACGTACCTCTTACAAGACTAACAATCCGCACCTCTGACAAGACTAACAAGACGTACCTCTTAAAAGTCGTACCTCTTACAAGACTAACAAGACGTAACTCTTACAAGACTAACAAGCTGTACCTCTTACAAGACTAACAAGACGTACCTCTTATAACACTAACAAGATGTACCACTTACCAGAATAACAAGACGAACTTTTTACAATATAACAAGACGAACCTCTTACAAGACTAACAAGACGTACCTCTTACAAGACTAACAAGACATACCTCTTAAAAGACGTACCTCTTACAAGACTGACAAGATGTGCCTCTTACAACACTAACAAGACGTACCTCTTACAAGACTAACAAGACGTACCTCTTACAAAACTAACAAGACGTAACTCTTAAAAGACTAACACGATGTATATCTTACCAGACTAACAAGACATACGTTTAAAAGACTAACAAGCTGTACCTCTTACAAGACTAACAAGACGTACCTCTTACAACACTAACAAGATGTACCACTTACCAGAATAACAAGACGAATTTTTACAATATAACAAGACGTACCTCTTACAAGACTAACAAGACGTACCTCTTACAAGACTAACAAGACGTACCTCTTAATTACAATATCAAGTCATATGTCTTACAAGACTAACAAGCCGTAATCTTACAATACCAACAAGACGTACCTCTTACTTACAAGACAAACAGGTCATACCTCTTACAATATAACAAGACGTACCTCTTACAAGACTAACAAGATGTACCTCTTACAAGACTAACAAGACGTACATCTTACAAGACTAACAAGACATACCTCTTACAAGACTAACAAGACGTACCTCTTACAAGACGTACCTCTTACAAGACTAACAAGATGTACCTCTTACAAAAACAAACAAGACGTACCTCTTACAAGACTAACAAGACGTACCTCTTACAAGACTAACAAGATGTACCTCTTACAAGACTAACAAGACGTACCTCTTACAAGACTAACAAGACGTACCTCTTACAAGACTAACAAGACATACCTCTTAAAAGACGTACCTCTTACAAGACTAACAAGATGTACCTCTTACAAAAACAAACAAGACGTACCTCTTACAAGACTAACAAGATGTACCTCTTACAAGACTAACAAGATGTACCTCTTACAAGACAAACAAGACGTACCTCTTACAAGACTTACAAGACGTACCTCTTACAAGACTAACAAGACGTACCTCTTACAAAAACAAACAAGACGTACCTCTTACAAGACTAACAAGACGTACCTCTTACAAGACTAACAAGATGTACCTCTTACAAGACTAACAAGATGTACCTCTTACAAGACTAACAAGACGTAACTCTTACAAGACTGACAATACGTACCTCTCTTACAAGACTGACAAGATGTGCCTCTTACAAGACTAACAAGTCGTACCTCTTACAAGACTAACAAGATGTACCTCTTACAAGACTAACAAGACGTAACTCTTACAAGACAAACAAGACGTACCTCTCTTACAAGACTGACAATACGTACCTCTCTTACAAGACTAACAACATGTAACTCTTACAAGACTGACAAAACGTACCTCTCTTACAAGATTGACAAGATGTATCTCTTACAAGACAAACAAGTCGTACCTCTTACAAGACTAACAAGATGTACCTCTTACAAGACTAACAAGACGTACCTCTTACAAGACTAACAAGACGTACCTCTTACAAGACTAACAAGACGTACCTCTTATAACACTAACAAGATGTACCACTTACCAGAATAACAAGACGAACTTTTTACAATATAACAAGACGAACCTCTTACAAGACTAACAAGACGTACCTCTTACAAGACTAACAAGACATACCTCTTAAAAGACGTACCTCTTACAAGACTGACAAGATGTGCCTCTTACAAGACTAACAAGATGAACCTCTTACAAGACTAACAAGACGTACCTCTTACAAGACTAACAAGACGTACCTCTTACAAGACTAACAAGACGTACCTCTTAAAAGTCGTACCTCTTACAAAACTAACAAGACGTAACTCTTAAAAGACTAACACGATGTATATCTTACCAGACTAACAAGACGTACGTTTAAAAGAATAACAAGCTGTACCTCTTACAAGACTAACAAGACGTACCTCTTACAAGACTAACAAGACGTACCTCTTAATTACAATATCAAGTCATATGTCTTACAAGACTAACAAGCCGTAATCTTACAATACCAACAAGACGTACCTCTTACTTACAAGACAAACAGGTCATACCTCTTACAATATAACAAGACGTACCTCTTACAAGACTAACAAGATGTACCTCTTACAAGACTAACAAGACGTACCTCTTACAAGACTAACAAGACATACCTCTTACAAGACTAACAAGACGTACCTCTTACAAGACGTACCTCTTACAAGACTAACAAGATGTACCTCTTACAAAAAAAACAAGACGTACCTCTTACAAGACTAACAAGACGTACCTCTTACAAGACTAACAAGATGTACCTCTTACAAGACTAACAAGACGTACCTCTTACAAGACTAACAAGACGTACCTCTTACAAGACTAACAAGACATACCTCTTAAAAGACGTACCTCTTACAAGACTAACAAGATGTACCTCTTACAAAAACAAACAAGACGTACCTCTTACAAGACTAGCAAGATGTACCTCTTACAAGACTAACAAGATGTACCTCTTACAAGACAAACAAGACGTACCTCTTACAAGACTACCAAGACGTACCTCTTACAAGACTAACAAGATGTACCTCTTACAAAAACAAACAAGACGTACCTCTTACAAGACTAACAAGACGTACCTCTTACAAGACTAACAAGACGTACCTCTTACAATACTAACAAGACGTACCTCTTATAACACTAACAAGATGTACCACTTACCAGAATAACAAGACGAACTTTTTACAATATAACAAGACGAACCTCTTACAAGACTAACAAGACGTACCTCTTACAAGACTAACAAGACATACCTCTTAAAAGACGTACCTCTTACAAGACTGACAAGATGTGCCTCTTACAAGACTAACAAGACGTACCTCTTACAAAAACAAACAAGACGTACCTCTTACAAGACTAACAAGACGTACCTCTTACAAGACTAACAAGATGTACCTCTTACAAGACTAACAAGACGTACCTCTTACAAGACTAACAAGACGTACCTCTTACAAGACTAACAAGACATACCTCTTAAAAGACGTACCTCTTACAAGACTAACAAGATGTACCTCTTACAAAAACAAACAAGACGTACCTCTTACAAGACTAACAAGATGTACCTCTTACAAGACTAACAAAATGTACCTCTTACAAGACAAACAAGACGTACCTCTTACAAGACTTACAAGACGTACCTCTTACAAGACTAACAAGACGTACCTCTTACAAAAACAAACAAGACGTACCTCTTACAAGACTAACAAGACGTACCTCTTACAAGACTAACAAGACGTACCTCTTACAAGACTAACAAGATGTACCTCTTACAAGACTAACAAGACGTAACTCTTACAAGACTGACAATACGTACCTCTCTTACAAGACTGACAAGATGTGCCTCTTACAAGACTAACAAGTCGTACCTCTTACAAGACTAACAAGATGTACCTCTTACAAGACTAACAAGACGTAACTCTTACAAGACAAACAAGACGTACCTCTCTTACAAGACTGCCAATACGTACCTCTCTTACAAGACTAACAACATGTAACTCTTACAAGACTGACAAAACGTACCTCTCTTACAAGATTGACAAGATGTATCTCTTACAAGACAAACAAGTCGTACCTCTTACAAGACTAACAAGATGTACCTCTTACAAGACTAACAAGACGTACCTCTTACAAGACTAACAAGACGTACCTCTTACAAGACTAACAATCCGCACCTCTCACAAGACTAACAAGACGTACCTCTTAAAAGTCGTACCTCTTACAAGACTAACAAGACGTAACTCTTACAAGACTAACAAGCTGTACCTCTTACAAGACTAACAAGACGTACCTCTTATAACACTAACAAGATGTACCACTTACCAGAATAACAAGACGAACTTTTTACAATATAACAAGACGAACCTCTTACAAGACTAACAAGACGTACCTCTTACAAGACTAACAAGACATACCTCTTAAAAGACGTACCTCTTACAAGACTGACAAGATGTGCCTCTTACAAGACTAACAAGTCGTACCTCTTACAAGACTAACAAGATGTACCTCTTACAAGACTAACAAGACGTACCTCTTACAAGACTAACAAGACGTACCTCTTACAAAACTAACAAGACGTAACTCTTAAAAGACTAACACGATGTATATCTTACCAGACTAACAAGACGTACGTTTAAAAGACTAACAAGCTGTACCTCTTACAAGACTAACAAGACGTACCTCTTACAAGACTAACAAGATGTACCTCTTACAAAAACAAACAAGACGTACCTCTTACAAGACTAACAAGACGTACCTCTTACAAGACTAACAAGATGTACCTCTTACAAGACTAACAAGACGTACCTCTTACAAGACTAACAAGACGTACCTCTTACAAGACTAACAAGACATACCTCTTAAAAGACGTACCTCTTACAAGACTAACAAGATGTACCTCTTACAAAAACAAACAAGACGTACCTCTTACAAGACTAACAATATGTACCTCTTACAAGACTAACAAGATGTACCTCTTACAAGACAAACAAGACGTACCTCTTACAAGACAAACAAGATGTACCTCTTACAAGACTAACAAGACGTACCTCTTACAAAAACAAACAAGACGTACCTCTTACAAGACTAACAAGACGTACCTCTTACAAGACTAACAAGACGTACCTCTTACAAGACTAACAAGATGTACCTCTTACAAGACTAACAAGACGTAACTCTTACAAGACTGACAATACGTACCTCTCTTACAAGACTGACAAGATGTGCCTCTTACAAGACTAACAAGTCGTACCTCTTACAAGACTAACAAGATGTACCTCTTACAAGACTAACAAGACGTAACTCTTACAAGACAAACAAGACGTACCTCTCTTACAAGACTGAAAATACGTACCTCTCTTACAAGACTAACAACATGTAACTCTTACAAGACTGACAAAACGTACCTCTCTTACAAGATTGACAAGATGTATCTCTTACAAGACAAACAAGTCGTACCTCTTACAAGACTAACAAGATGTACCTCTTACAAGACTAACAAGACGTACCTCTTACAAGACTAACAAGACGTACCTCTTACAAGACTAACAATCCGCACCTCTGACAAGACTAACAAGACGTACCTCTTAAAAGTCGTACCTCTTACAAGACTAACAAGACGTAACTCTTACAAGACTAACAAGCTGTACCTCTTACAAGACTAACAAGACGTACCTCTTATAACACTAACAAGATGTACCACTTACCAGAATAACAAGACGAACTTTTTACAATATAACAAGACGAACCTCTTACAAGACTAACAAGACGTACCTCTTACAAGACTAACAAGACATACCTCTTACAAGACTGACAAGATGTGCCTCTTACAAGACTAACAAGTCGTACCTCTTACAAGACTAACAAGATGTACCTCTTACAAGACTAACAAGACGTACCTCTTACAAGACTAACAAGACGTACCTCTTACAAGACTAACAAGACGTACCTCTTAAAAGTCGTACCTCTTACAAAACTAACAAGACGTAACTCTTAAAAGACTAACACGATGTATATCTTACCAGACTAACAAGACGTACGTTTAAAAGACTAACAAGCTGTACCTCTTACAAGACTGACAAGACGTACCTCTTACAACACTAACAAGATGTACCACTTACCAGAATAACAAGACGAATTTTCACAATATAACAAGACGTACCTCTTACAAGACTAACAAGACGTACCTCTTAATAACAATATCAAGTCATATGTCTTACAAGACTAACAAGCCGTAATCTTACAATATCAACAAGACGTACCTCTTACTTACAAGACAAACAGGTCATACCTCTTACAATATAACAAGACGTACCTCTTACAAGACTAACAAGATGTACCTCTTACAAGACTAACAAGATGTACCTCTTACAAGACAAACAAGACGTACCTCTTACAAGACTACCAAGACGTACCTCTTACAAGACTAACAAGATGTACCTCTTACAAAAACAAACAAGACGTACCTCTTACAAGACTAACAAGACGTACCTCTTACAAGACTAACAAGACGTACCTCTTACAATACTAACAAGACGTACCTCTTATAACACTAACAAGATGTACCACTTACCAGAATAACAAGACGAACTTTTTACAATATAACAAGACGAACCTCTTACAAGACTAACAAGACGTACCTCTTACAAGACTAACAAGACATACCTCTTAAAAGACGTACCTCTTACAAGACTGACAAGATGTGCCTCTTACAAGACTAACAAGATGTACCTCTTACAAAAACAAACAAGACGTACCTCTTACAAGACTAACAAGACGTACCTCTTACAAGACTAACAAGATGTACCTCTTACAAGACTAACAAGACGTACCTCTTACAAGACTAACAAGACGTACCTCTTACAAGACTAACAAGACATACCTCTTAAAAGACGTACCTCTTACAAGACTAACAAGATGTACCTCTTACAAAAACAAACAAGACGTACCTCTTACAAGACTAACAAGATGTACCTCTTACAAGACTAACAAAATGTACCTCTTACAAGACAAACAAGACGTACCTCTTACAAGACTTACAAGACGTACCTCTTACAAGACTAACAAGACGTACCTCTTACAAAAACAAACAAGACGTACCTCTTACAAGACTAACAAGACGTACCTCTTACAAGACTAACAAGACGTACCTCTTACAAGACTAACAAGATGTACCTCTTACAAGACTAACAAGACGTAACTCTTACAAGACTGACAATACGTACCTCTCTTACAAGACTGACAAGATGTGCCTCTTACAAGACTAACAAGTCGTACCTCTTACAAGACTAACAAGATGTACCTCTTACAAGACTAACAAGACGTAACTCTTACAAGACAAACAAGACGTACCTCTCTTACAAGACTGCCAATACGTACCTCTCTTACAAGACTAACAACATGTAACTCTTACAAGACTGACAAAACGTACCTCTCTTACAAGATTGACAAGATGTATCTCTTACAAGACAAACAAGTCGTACCTCTTACAAGACTAACAAGATGTACCTCTTACAAGACTAACAAGACGTACCTCTTACAAGACTAACAAGACGTACCTCTTACAAGACTAACAATCCGCACCTCTCACAAGACTAACAAGACGTACCTCTTAAAAGTCGTACCTCTTACAAGACTAACAAGACGTAACTCTTACAAGACTAACAAGCTGTACCTCTTACAAGACTAACAAGACGTACCTCTTATAACACTAACAAGATGTACCACTTACCAGAATAACAAGACGAACTTTTTACAATATAACAAGACGAACCTCTTACAAGACTAACAAGACGTACCTCTTACAAGACTAACAAGACATACCTCTTAAAAGACGTACCTCTTACAAGACTGACAAGATGTGCCTCTTACAAGACTAACAAGTCGTACCTCTTACAAGACTAACAAGATGTACCTCTTACAAGACTAACAAGACGTACCTCTTACAAGACTAACAAGACGTACCTCTTACAAAACTAACAAGACGTAACTCTTAAAAGACTAACACGATGTATATCTTACCAGACTAACAAGACGTACGTTTAAAAGACTAACAAGCTGTACCTCTTACAAGACTAACAAGACGTACCTCTTACAAGACTAACAAGATGTACCTCTTACAAAAACAAACAAGACGTACCTCTTACAAGACTAACAAGACGTACCTCTTACAAGACTAACAAGATGTACCTCTTACAAGACTAACAAGACGTACCTCTTACAAGACTAACAAGACGTACCTCTTACAAGACTAACAAGACATACCTCTTAAAAGACGTACCTCTTACAAGACTAACAAGATGTACCTCTTACAAAAACAAACAAGACGTACCTCTTACAAGACTAACAAGATGTACCTCTTACAAGACTAACAAGATGTACCTCTTACAAGACAAACAAGACGTACCTCTTACAAGACAAACAAGATGTACCTCTTACAAGACTAACAAGACGTACCTCTTACAAAAACAAACAAGACGTACCTCTTACAAGACTAACAAGACGTACCTCTTACAAGACTAACAAGACGTACCTCTTACAAGACTAACAAGATGTACCTCTTACAAGACTAACAAGACGTAACTCTTACAAGACTGACAATACGTACCTCTCTTACAAGACTGACAAGATGTGCCTCTTACAAGACTAACAAGTCGTACCTCTTACAAGACTAACAAGATGTACCTCTTACAAGACTAACAAGACGTAACTCTTACAAGACAAACAAGACGTACCTCTCTTACAAGACTGAAAATACGTACCTCTCTTACAAGACTAACAACATGTAACTCTTACAAGACTGACAAAACGTACCTCTCTTACAAGATTGACAAGATGTATCTCTTACAAGACAAACAAGTCGTACCTCTTACAAGACTAACAAGATGTACCTCTTACAAGACTAACAAGACGTACCTCTTACAAGACTAACAAGACGTACCTCTTACAAGACTAACAATCCGCACCTCTGACAAGACTAACAAGACGTACCTCTTAAAAGTCGTACCTCTTACAAGACTAACAAGACGTAACTCTTACAAGACTAACAAGCTGTACCTCTTACAAGACTAACAAGACGTACCTCTTATAACACTAACAAGATGTACCACTTACCAGAATAACAAGACGAACTTTTTACAATATAACAAGACGAACCTCTTACAAGACTAACAAGACGTACCTCTTACAAGACTAACAAGACATACCTCTTACAAGACTGACAAGATGTGCCTCTTACAAGACTAACAAGTCGTACCTCTTACAAGACTAACAAGATGTACCTCTTACAAGACTAACAAGACGTACCTCTTACAAGACTAACAAGACGTACCTCTTACAAGACTAACAAGACGTACCTCTTAAAAGTCGTACCTCTTACAAAACTAACAAGACGTAACTCTTAAAAGACTAACACGATGTATATCTTACCAGACTAACAAGACGTACGTTTAAAAGACTAACAAGCTGTACCTCTTACAAGACTGACAAGACGTACCTCTTACAACACTAACAAGATGTACCACTTACCAGAATAACAAGACGAATTTTCACAATATAACAAGACGTACCTCTTACAAGACTAACAAGACGTACCTCTTAATAACAATATCAAGTCATATGTCTTACAAGACTAACAAGCCGTAATCTTACAATATCAACAAGACGTACCTCTTACTTACAAGACAAACAGGTCATACCTCTTACAATATAACAAGACGTACCTCTTACAAGACTAACAAGATGTACCTCTTACAAGACTAACAAGACGTACCTCTTACAAGACTAACAAGACATACCTCTTACAAGACTAACAAGACGTACCTCTTACAAGACGTACCTCTTACAAGACTAACAAGATGTACCTCTTACAAAAACAAACAAGACGTACCTCTTACAAGACTAACAAGACGTACCTCTTACAAGACTAACAAGATGTACCTCTTACAAGACTAACAAGACGTACCTCTTACAAGACTAACAAGACGTACCTCTTACAAGACTAACAAGACATACCTCTTAAAAGACGTACCTCTTACAAGACTAACAAGATGTACCTCTTACAAAAACAAACAAGACGTACCTCTTACAAGACTAACAAGATGTACCTCTTACAAGACTAACAAGATGTACCTCTTACAAGACAAACAAGACGTACCTCTTACAAGACAAACAAGACGTACCTCTTACAAGACTAACAAGACGTACCTCTTACAAAAACAAACAAGACGTACCTCTTACAAGACTAACAAGACGTACCTCTTACAAGACTAACAAGACGTACCTCTTACAAGACTAACAAGATGTACCTCTTACAAGACTAACAAGACGTAACTCTTACAAGACTGACAATACGTACCTCTCTTACAAGACTGACAAGATGTGCCTCTTACAAGACTAACAAGTCGTACCTCTTACAAGACTAACAAGATGTACCTCTTACAAGACTAACAAGACGTAACTCTTACAAGACAAACAAGACGTACCTCTCTTACAAGACTGACAATACGTACCTCTCTTACAAGACTAACAACATGTAACTCTTACAAGACTGACAAAACGTACCTCTCTTACAAGATTGACAAGATGTATCTCTTACAAGACAAACAAGTCGTACCTCTTACAAGACTAACAAGATGTACCTCTTACAAGACTAACAAGACGTACCTCTTACAAGACTAACAAGACGTACCTCTTACAAGACTAACAATCCGCACCTCTGACAAGACTAACAAGACGTACCTCTTAAAAGTCGTACCTCTTACAAGACTAACAAGACGTAACTCTTACAAGACTAACAAGCTGTACCTCTTACAAGACTAACAAGACGTACCTCTTATAACACTAACAAGATGTACCACTTACCAGAATAACAAGACGAACTTTTTACAATATAACAAGACGAACCTCTTACAAGACTAACAAGACGTACCTCTTACAAGACTAACAAGACATACCTCTTAAAAGACGTACCTCTTACAAGACTGACAAGATGTGCCTCTTACAAGACTAACAAGTCGTACCTCTTACAAGACTAACAAGATGTACCTCTTACAAGACTAACAAGACGTACCTCTTACAAGACTAACAAGACGTACCTCTTACAAAACTAACAAGACGTAACTCTTAAAAGACTAACACGATGTATATCTTACCAGACTAACAAGACGTACGTTTAAAAGACTAACAAGCTGTACCTCTTACAAGACTAACAAGACGTACCTCTTACAACACTAACAAGATGTACCACTTACCAGAATAACAAGACGAATTTTTACAATATAACAAGACGTACCTCTTACAAGACTAACAAGACGTACCTCTTACAAGACTAACAAGACGTACCTCTTAATTACAATATCAAGTCATATGTCTTACAAGACTAACAAGCCGTAATCTTACAATACCAACAAGACGTACCTCTTACTTACAAGACAAACAGGTCATACCTCTTACAATATAACAAGACGTACCTCTTACAAGACTAACAAGATGTACCTCTTACAAGACTAACAAGACGTACCTCTTACAAGACTAACAAGACATACCTCTTACAAGACTAACAAGACGTACCTCTTACAAGACGTACCTCTTACAAGACTAACAAGATGTACCTCTTACAAAAACAAACAAGACGTACCTCTTACAAGACTAACAAGACGTACCTCTTACAAGACTAACAAGATGTACCTCTTACAAGACTAACAAGACGTACCTCTTACAAGACTAACAAGACGTACCTCTTACAAGACTAACAAGACATACCTCTTAAAAGACGTACCTCTTACAAGACTAACAAGATGTACCTCTTACAAAAACAAACAAGACGTACCTCTTACAAGACTAACAAGATGTACCTCTTACAAGACTAACAAGATGTACCTCTTACAAGACAAACAAGACGTACCTCTTACAAGACTTACAAGACGTACCTCTTACAAGACTAACAAGACGTACCTCTTACAAGACTAACAAGATGTACCTCTTACAAGACTAACAAGATGTACCTCTTACAAGACTAACAAGACGTAACTCTTACAAGACTGACAATGCGTACCTCTCTTACAAGACTGACAAGATGTGCCTCTTACAAGACTAACAAGTCGTACCTCTTACAAGACTAACAAGATGTACCTCTTACAAGACTAACAAGACGTAACTCTTACAAGACAAACAAGACGTACCTCTCTTACAAGACTGACAATACGTACCTCTCTTACAAGACTAACAACATGTAACTCTTACAAGACTGACAAAACGTACCTCTCTTACAAGTTTGACAAGATGTATCTCTTACAAGACAAACAAGTCGTACCTCTTACAAGACTAACAAGATGTACCTCTTACAAGACTAACAACACGTACCTCTTACAAGACTAACAAGACGTACCTCTTACAAGCCTAACAAGACGTACCTCTTATAACACTAACAAGATGTACCACTTACCAGAATAACAAGACAAACTTTTTACAATATAACAAGACGAACCTCTTACAAGACTAACAAGACGTACCTCTTACAAGACTAACAAGACATACCTCTTAAAAGACGTACCTCTTACAAGACTGACAATATGTGCCTCTTACAAGACTAACAAGATGTACCTCTTACAAAAACAAACAAGACGTACCTCTTACAAGACTAAGAAGACGTACCTCTTACAAGACTAACAAGATGTATCTCTTACAAGACTAACAAGACGTACCTCTTACAAGACTAACAAGACGTACCTCTTACAAGACTAACAAGACATACCTCTTAAAAGACGTACCTCTTACAAGACTAACAAGATGTACCTCTTACAAAAACAAACAAGACGTACCTCTTACAAGACTAACAAGATGTACCTCTTACAAGACTAACAAGATGTACCTCTTACAAGACAAACAAGACGTACCTCTTACAAGACTTACAAGACGTACCTCTTACAAGACTAACAAGACGTACCTCTTACAAAAACAAACAAGACGTACCTCTTACAAGACTAACAAGACGTACCTCTTACAAGACTAACAAGACGTACCTCTTACAAGACTAACAAGATGTACCTCTTACAAGACTAACAAGACGTAACTCTTACAAGACTGACAATACGTACCTCTCTTACAAGACTGACAAGATGTGCCTCTTACAAGACTAACAAGTCGTACCTCTTACAAGACTAACAAGATGTACCTCTTACAAGACTAACAAGACGTAACTCTTACAAGACAAACAAGACGTACCTCTCTTACAAGACTGACAATACGTACCTCTCTTACAAGACTAACAACATGTAACTCTTACAAGACTGACAAAACGTACCTCTCTTACAAGATTGACAAGATGTATCTCTTACAAGACAAACAAGTCGTACCTCTTACAAGACTAACAAGATGTACCTCTTACAAGACTAACAAGACGTACCTGTTACAAGACTAACAAGACGTACCTCTTACAAGACTAACAATCCGCACCTCTGACAAGACTAACAAGACGTACCTCTTAAAAGTCGTACCTCTTACAAGACTAACAAGACGTAACTCTTACAAGACTAACAAGCTGTACCTCTTACAAGACTAACAAGACGTACCTCTTATAACACTAACAAGATGTACCACTTACCAGAATAACAAGACGAACTTTTTACAATATAACAAGACGAACCTCTTACAAGACTAACAAGACGTACCTCTTACAAGACTAACAAGACATACCTCTTAAAAGACGTACCTCTTACAAGACTGACAAGATGTGCCTCTTACAAGACTAACAAGACGTACCTCTTACAAGACTAACAAGACGTACCTCTTACAAAACTAACAAGACGTAACTCTTAAAAGACTAACACGATGTATATCTTACCAGACTAACAAGACGTACGTTTAAAAGACTAACAAGCTGTACCTCTTACAAGACTAACAAGACGTACCTCTTACAACACTAACAAGATGTACCACTTACCAGAATAACAAGACGAATTTTTACAATATAACAAGACGTACCTCTTACAAGACTAACAAGACGTACCTCTTACAAGACTAACAAGACGTACCTCTTAATTACAATATCAAGTCATATGTCTTACAAGACTAACAAGCCGTAATCTTACAATACCAACAAGACGTACCTCTTACTTACAAGACAAACAGGTCATACCTCTTACAATATAACAAGACGTACCTCTTACAAGACTAACAAGATGTACCTCTTACAAGACTAACAAGACGTACCTCTTACAAGACTAACAAGACATACCTCTTACAAGACTAACAAGACGTACCTCTTACAAGACGTACCTCTTACAAGACTAACAAGATGTACCTCTTACAAAAACAAACAAGACGTACCTCTTACAAGACTAACAAGACGTACCTCTTACAAGACTAACAAGATGTACCTCTTACAAGACTAACAAGACGTACCTCTTACAAGACTAACAAGACGTACCTCTTACAAGACTAACAAGACATACCTCTTAAAAGACGTACCTCTTACAAGACTAACAAGATGTACCTCTTACAAAAACAAACAAGACGTACCTCTTACAAGACTAACAAGATGTACCTCTTACAAGACTAACAAGATGTACCTCTTACAAGACAAACAAGACGTACCTCTTACAAGACTTACAAGACGTACCTCTTACAAGACTAACAAGACGTACCTCTTACAAAAACAAACAAGACGTACCTCTTACAAGACTAACAAGACGTACCTCTTACAAGACTAACAAGATGTACCTCTTACAAGACTAACAAGATGTACCTCTTACAAGACTAACAAGACGTAACTCTTACAAGACTGACAATACGTACCTCTCTTACAAGACTGACAAGATGTGCCTCTTACAAGACTAACAAGTCGTACCTCTTACAAGACTAACAAGATGTACCTCTTACAAGACTAACAAGACGTAACTCTTACAAGACAAACAAGACGTACCTCTCTTACAAGACTGACAATACGTACCTCTCTTACAAGACTAACAACATGTAACTCTTACAAGACTGACAAAACGTACCTCTCTTACAAGATTGACAAGATGTATCTCTTACAAGACAAACAAGTCGTACCTCTTACAAGACTAACAAGATGTACGTCTTACAAGACTAACAAGACGTACCTCTTACAAGACTAACAAGACGTACCTCTTACAAGACTAACAAGACGTACCTCTTATAACACTAACAAGATGTACCACTTACCAGAATAACAAGACGAACTTTTTACAATATAACAAGACGAACCTCTTACAAGACTAACAAGACGTACCTCTTACAAGACTAACAAGACATACCTCTTAAAAGACGTACCTCTTACAAGACTGACAAGATGTGCCTCTTACAAGACTAACAAGTCGTACCTCTTACAAGACTAACAAGATGAACCTCTTACAAGACTAACAAGACGTACCTCTTACAAGACTAACAAGACGTACCTCTTACAAGACTAACAAGACGTACCTCTTAAAAGTCGTACCTCTTACAAAACTAACAAGACGTAACTCTTAAAAGACTAACACGATGTATATCTTACCAGACTAACAAGACGTACGTTTAAAAGAATAACAAGCTGTACCTCTTACAAGACTAACAAGACGTACCTCTTACAAGACTAACAAGACGTACCTCTTAATTACAATATCAAGTCATATGTCTTACAAGACTAACAAGCCGTAATCTTACAATACCAACAAGACGTACCTCTTACTTACAAGACAAACAGGTCATACCTCTTACAATATAACAAGACGTACCTCTTACAAGACTAACAAGATGTACCTCTTACAAGACTAACAAGACGTACCTCTTACAAGACTAACAAGACATACCTCTTACAAGACTAACAAGACGTACCTCTTACAAGACGTACCTCTTACAAGACTAACAAGATGTACCTCTTACAAAAAAAACAAGACGTACCTCTTACAAGACTAACAAGACGTACCTCTTACAAGACTAACAAAATGTACCTCTTACAAGACTAACAAGACGTACCTCTTACAAGACTAACAAGACGTACCTCTTACAAGACTAACAAGACATACCTCTTAAAAGACGTACCTCTTACAAGACTAACAAGATGTACCTCTTACAAAAACAAACAAGACGTACCTCTTACAAGACTAGCAAGATGTACCTCTTACAAGACTAACAAGATGTACCTCTTACAAGACAAACAAGACGTACCTCTTACAAGACTACCAAGACGTACCTCTTACAAGACTAACAAGATGTACCTCTTACAAAAACAAACAAGACGTACCTCTTACAAGACTAACAAGACGTACCTCTTACAAGACTAACAAGACGTACCTCTTACAATACTAACAAGACGTACCTCTTATAACACTAACAAGATGTACCACTTACCAGAATAACAAGACGAACTTTTTACAATATAACAAGACGAACCTCTTACAAGACTAACAAGACGTACCTCTTACAAGACTAACAAGACATACCTCTTAAAAGACGTACCTCTTACAAGACTGACAAGATGTGCCTCTTACAAGACTAACAAGATGTACCTCTTACAAAAACAAACAAGACGTACCTCTTACAAGACTAACAAGACGTACCTCTTACAAGACTAACAAGATGTACCTCTTACAAGACTAACAAGACGTACCTCTTACAAGACTAACAAGACGTACCTCTTACAAGACTAACAAGACATACCTCTTAAAAGACGTACCTCTTACAAGACTAACAAGATGTACCTCTTACAAAAACAAACAAGACGTACCTCTTACAAGACTAACAAGATGTACCTCTTACAAGACTAACAAGATGTACCTCTTACAAGACAAACAAGACGTACCTCTTACAAGACTTACAAGACGTACCTCTTACAAGACTAACAAGACGTACCTCTTACAAAAACAAACAAGACGTACCTCTTACAAGACTAACAAGACGTACCTCTTACAAGACTAACAAGACGTACCTCTTACAAGACTAACAATATGTACCTCTTACAAGACTAACAAGACGTAACTCTTACAAGACTGACAATACGTACCTCTCTTACAAGACTGACAAGATGTGCCTCTTACAAGACTAACAAGTCGTACCTCTTACAAGACTAACAAGATGTACCTCTTACAAGACTAACAAGACGTAACTCTTACAAGACAAACAAGACGTACCTCTCTTACAAGACTGCCAATACGTACCTCTCTTACAAGACTAACAACATGTAACTCTTACAAGACTGACAAAACGTACCTCTCTTACAAGATTGACAAGATGTATCTCTTACAAGACAAACAAGTCGTACCTCTTACAAGACTAACAAGATGTACCTCTTACAATACTAACAAGACGTACCTCTTATAACACTAACAAGATGTACCACTTACCAGAATAACAAGACGAACTTTTTACAATATAACAAGACGAACCTCTTACAAGACTAACAAGACGTACCTCTTACAAGACTAACAAGACATACCTCTTAAAAGACGTACCTCTTACAAGACTGACAAGATGTGCCTCTTACAAGACTAACAAGATGTACCTCTTACAAAAACAAACAAGACGTACCTCTTACAAGACTAACAAGACGTACCTCTTACAAGACTAACAAGATGTACCTCTTACAAGACTAACAAGACGTACCTCTTACAAGACTAACAAGACGTACCTCTTACAAGACTAACAAGACATAACTCTTAAAAGACGTACCTCTTACAAGACTAACAAGATGTACCTCTTACAAAAACAAACAAGACGTACCTCTTACAAGACTAACAAGATGTACCTCTTACAAGACTAACAAGATGTACCTCTTACAAGACAAACAAGACGTACCTCTTACAAGACTTACAAGACGTACCTCTTACAAGACTAACAAGACGTACCTCTTACAAAAACAAACAAGACGTACCTCTTACAAGACTAACAAGACGTACCTCTTACAAGACTAACAAGACGTACCTCTTACAAGACTAACAAGATGTACCTCTTACAAGACTAACAAGACGTAACTCTTACAAGACTGACAATACGTACCTCTCTTACAAGACTGACAAGATGTGCCTCTTACAAGACTAACAAGTCGTACCTCTTACAAGACTAACAAGATGTACCTCTTACAAGACTAACAAGACGTAACTCTTACAAGACAAACAAGACGTACCTCTCTTACAAGACTGCCAATACGTACCTCTCTTACAAGACTAACAACATGTAACTCTTACAAGACTGACAAAACGTACCTCTCTTACAAGATTGACAAGATGTATCTCTTACAAGACAAACAAGTCGTACCTCTTACAAGACTAACAAGATGTACCTCTTACAAGACTGACAAGATGTGCCTCTTACAAGACTAACAAGATGTACCTCTTACAAAAACAAACAAGACGTACCTCTTACAAGACTAACAAGACGTACCTCTTACAAGACTAACAAGATGTACCTCTTACAAGACTAACAAGACGTACCTCTTACAAGACTAACAAGACGTACCTCTTACAAGACTAACAAGACATACCTCTTAAAAGACGTACCTCTTACAAGACTAACAAGATGTACCTCTTACAAAAACAAACAAGACGTACCTCTTACAAGACTAACAAGATGTACCTCTTACAAGACTAACAAGATGTACCTCTTACAAGACAAACAAGACGTACCTCTTACAAGACTTACAAGACGTACCTCTTACAAGACTAACAAGACGTACCTCTTACAAAAACAAACAAGACGTACCTCTTACAAGACTAACAAGACGTACCTCTTACAAGACTAACAAGACGTACCTCTTACAAGACTAACAAGATGTACCTCTTACAAGACTAACAAGACGTAACTCTTACAAGACTGACAATACGTACCTCTCTTACAAGACTGACAAGATGTGCCTCTTACAAGACTAACAAGTCGTACCTCTTACAAGACTAACAAGATGTACCTCTTACAAGACTAACAAGACGTAACTCTTACAAGACAAACAAGACGTACCTCTCTTACAAGACTGCCAATACGTACCTCTCTTACAAGACTAACAACATGTAACTCTTACAAGACTGACAAAACGTACCTCTCTTACAAGATTGACAAGATGTATCTCTTACAAGACAAACAAGTCGTACCTCTTACAAGACTAACAAGATGTACCTCTTACAAGACTAACAAGACGTACCTCTTACAAGACTAACAAGACGTAACTCTTACAAGACTAACAAGCTGTACCTCTTACAAGACTAACAAGACGTACCTCTTATAACACTAACAAGATGTACCACTTACCAGAATAACAAGACAAACTTTTTACAATATAACAAGACGAACCTCTTACAAGACTAACAAGACGTACCTCTTACAAGACTAACAAGACATACCTCTTAAAAGACGTACCTCTTACAAGACTGACAAGATGTGCCTCTTACAAGACTAACAAGTCGTACCTCTTACAAGACTAACAAGATGTACCTCTTACAAGACTAACAAGACGTACCTCTTACAAGACTAACAAGACGTACCTCTTACAAAACTAACAAGACGTAACTCTTAAAAGACTAACACGATGTATATCTTACCAGACTAACAAGACGTACGTTTAAAAGACTAACAAGCTGTACCTCTTACAAGACTAACAAGACGTACCTCTTACAACACTAACAAGATGTACCACTTACCAGAATAACAAGACGAATTTTTACAATATAACAAGACGTACCTCTTACAAGACTAACAAGACGTACCTCTTACAAGACTAACAAGACGTACCTCTTAATTACAATATCAAGTCATATGTCTTACAAGACTAACAAGCCGTAATCTTACAATACCAACAAGACGTACCTCTTACTTACAAGACAAACAGGTCATACCTCTTACAATATAACAAGACGTACCTCTTACAAGACTAACAAGACATACCTCTTACAAGACTAACAAGACGTACCTCTTACAAGACTAAGAAGATGTACCTCTTACAAGACTAACAAGACATACCTCTTAAAAGACTAAGAAGATGTACCTCTTACAAGACTAACAAGACGTACCTCTTACAAGGCTAACAAGATGTACCTCTTACAAGACTAACAAGATGTACCTCTTACAAGACTAACAAGATGCACCTCTTACAAGACTAACATGACGTACCTCTTACAAGACTAACAAGACGTACCTCTTACAAGACTAACAAGACGCACCTCTTACAAGACATACCTCTTAAAAACGTACCTCTTACAAGACTAACAAGATGTACCTCTTACAAAAACAAACAAGATGTACCTCTTACAAGACTAACAAGATGTACCTCTTACAAGACTAACAAGACGTAACTCTTACAAGACTGACAATACGTACCTCTCTTACAAGACTAACAAGACGTACCTCTTACAAGACTAACAAGCCGTATCTCTTACAAGACTGATAAGACGTACCTCTTACAAGACCAACAAGACGTACCTCTTACAAGACTAACAAGACGTACCTCTAACAAGACGTACCTCTAACAAGACGTACCTCTAACAAGACGTACCTCTAACAAGACGTACCTCTTACAAGACTAACAAGATGTACCTCTTACAAGACTAACAAGACACACATCTTACAAGTCTAACAAGACGTACCTCTTACAACACTAACAAGCTGTACCTCTTACAAGACTAACAAGACTTACCTCTTACAAGGCTAACAAGATGTACCTCTTACAAGACTAACAAGATGTACCTCTTACAAGACTAACAAGATGCACCTCTTACAAGACATACCTCTTAAAAACGTACCTCTTACAAGACTAACAAGATGTACCTCTTACAAAAACAAACAAGACGTACCTCTTACAAGACTAACAAGATGTACCTCTTACAAGACTAACAAGACGTAACTCTTACAAGACTGACAATACGTACCTCTCTTACAAGACTAACAAGACGTACCTCTTATAAGACTAACAAGACGTATCTCTTACAAGACTAACTGTAAGACGTACCTCTTACAAGACTAACAAGCCGTATCTCTTACAAGACTGATAAGACGTACCTCTTACAAGACTAACAAGACGTACCTCTTACAAGACTAACAAGACGTACCTCTAACAAGACGTACCTCTAACAAGACGTACCTCTTACAAGACTGACAAGACTTACCTCTTACAAGACTAACAAGACACACATCTTACAAGTCTAACAAGACGTTCCTCTTACAACACTAACAAGCTGTACCTCTTACAAGACTAACAAGACTTACCTCTTACAAGACTAACAAGACATACCTCTTACAAGACTAACAAGACTTACCTCTTACAAGACTAACAAGACGTACCTCTCACAATCTTCCCAAACTTCACCTTCTTCAGACTGTCGATGTCCTCTCTCTCGAGACGGCCGTGAGCCACCACACGTAGTCGAGCCTGGTCCCACTGAAACACCTCGTACACGTCTTGTATCTCCTTCAACCTGGCATGAAAGTCTCCCTCAGAAAGACCAGTTGAACTGGCATCATTGAGGGCATTGCTTTGTTCACGCAATGTACCTACTTTCGTCCTTGCCTCCGAGTCCAACAAGTCAGTACCAGAATCCAGTAGACAGAAGTACAACACAGCGTCAGTGAATTCTTCTATGTTTCCCAGTCGAACTGTCGATGTGATAACCTCATCAGCCTCCTTTTTCTTCGGCGCTGGAACCTTGTCCAGGAAGAATTTTCCGGACGTGGAATTGTTGTCCGTCCACTCAAAACTATACTTGGCTTGGAATGCCGACAAAAACAGTTTTGTTAGCTTCTTTGGTACGTCTTTATGCAGGATTTCTTTCAGCCGCCAGAAATGTTCATCATTCTGAGATAACGGCAACGAACTGAGGCCTGGATTCTGAAAACACACAATTTAGCATTGTTACCAAGGCACAATTTATGTGTATGTCATTAATGAAGTGTCGGGCAAATGTGACTGTTATAGTGGTTTGGCTTGGAAGGCAACATCTGCACTCAAACAGATATAAGGACGTCTTAAACACATCACCAATGATAGTCGGAATACAGACAGTCTCAATGATAACAAAATGGATCTTAACGTATATTTGGTGATTCAACCAACTGCTTCAGCAAAATGTAATAAAACTATGTGTTGCCACTGTCTCAGTGCTACAAAACAAAAAACAAACGCCATAATCACTGTCCAAGACTAAACATTGTATCAGCGCTTACTGTTCCTATCAAATTGGAAGTTCACACTAATACAACCGTGATTTTTTATACATGCTGCGGTCATATATATATATATATATATATATATATATATATATATATATATATATATATATATATATATATATATATATAGTGGTAATCATACATTACACTGGTATTCTGACATGATTTTTAGGAACTGTACGAAGTTTATTTACATCTAACAGCATTGTGAACACATTTATCACTTCAAAACACCATTTAGAACCTGATAAAACGTAGCATTTCTATTATCCCTGGTGTTGCTCTATTTAGAAATACCACAGCATTCTTGATCATTGCAAGAAAATAACATCGGGTCTTTGTTTATCAAGAGACGTATTAAATCAGACTGACAACAAGAGGTAACATGTCACCAACCTTCTCGTTTACTGCAGATCGTAGAGCTGAAATAAGAAAACAGGATGACTGGGTCATTGGCAGCTAATAGACTTCAAGCAAATTTATTTTTATCTCCGAGAACATAATTATTAAACAACTAATTAATAAGACCCTCCATCCAGCTGTCGTCAGGGGGCAAATATTTGGTTGTGTTTTCTTTCATGACGATAATTATTTTTGGCAGTACTGTATTGGAATTGCTAACATATATATATATATATATATATATATATATATATATATATATATATATATATATATATATATTATAATAATAATTTTATATATATATATATATACATGTGAATGAATTATTTACATGTATGTGCATATGTACATATATATAATTTATTATTTATATGTGAACGAATGAATTATGTGCGGTATAAAAATTAATAAAATAATATACCTAGCACCATCTGGATAAAGGCACTGACAAAGGGTTATATATATATATATATATATATATATATATATATATATATATATATATATATATATATATAGATATATATATATATATATATAACCCTTTGTGTATATATATATATATATATATATATATATATATATACAGTGTATACACACACATATATTTATATATATATATATATATATATATATACCTTTATCAGTGCCTTTAAGGGTATATATATACCCTTAGCACTGATTAAGGGTATATATATATACATATATATATATATATATATATCATTCATTCATTCATTCACATAACTACCATCCCCAACCCTGCACACATATTAAATAAATAATTAAATGCTGCTACCATCTGAGTGTCTCCATCTTCGAAGCCGCCACACAATACAACAGGCGAACCAGACGAGACAGACAATCACCACTGACACCACCCAGCTGACGACATCTGCACAGAATAAAACAAATCCTTGTAAGTGCCGCATCTGATGCGTCACTTTCCAAAAGGCTCAAGTGCAAGCAACAGACAGAAACGAAATGCAGTGTTGTTAAATGGGTTATTGTGTCATTCCTAGTTATTATACCTTGATTTAAATATGTAAAACAATGAAAAGTGTAACGCTGCAATAGAAGATGTGGGGCTCTGACCGGAGTTTACAAATGTGGGTATTAACCATACCACAGTCAAATATCCAGAATGATATATTGCACATGTCATTGAGGAAACATTGTAGGAACAATGCAGTGTTGCCATTTAATAAGTCAGTTGATTTTTTTCCAAAACGTATATATCACGTTATGCTGTTGATCGTGAAATATAAGTGCAACAATGCTATTTCAAAATAAACTGATTTTTCAAACAAGCAAATTTATACTAAGTCAGCGTCACCCAAGATATATCAACAACTTTCAACAATATAAAGTTTCAAGGGTATGATATCAAACTAACCAGATTATAAAAAAACATATTGTGCCAAAATATTTTCTCTTTTTTCGCATACAAACAAATTATACAGCTGTATATGCAATATGTACATTATCTGTGTGGAATAGTAGAGCACTGACAAAGACATGTGTATTTAATATAATAAGTTGACATCGAATCAGGTTTATATTTTATGTTTGTTTCTTTAAACCGTCCCCTTACCAATGCGCTGGCCGTGATCTTGTATTTGTCGTTCATGATTCTGCATCTGGCCACCGAGATGCCAAAGTTTACCTGGAAACAGATCGACAGGTGTAGAATAATTGCATGCAACGTGTTGTGATACTAATAACAGATATGTTAGGCTTACCACGTGAAATTATGTATTCTCTCTCTCTCTCTGTTTGCTGTATGCTGATGACATCAGTGTAGGGTTTCGTCCGTTACGTGCTTTGCTCGTTGGTGATAGAATAGTCCAATTTGAGATTTAAAGCCTCTCCCGCAGTTGACACAGAAGATGATAGGGGCAGAAGCATCAGGAAAGCCATGGCGGAGATTGTGATCATGTTGGTATTTTTGTGATAGTTTTTCTTCAATATGGCTTTTCCCTTTGTATCGCAGCCATTGCCCACCATGAAGACGTTTCCCTTTGGCTAATTCTCCATAGAATACAGCCTTTGGATAGAATTCTCCATAGAACACAGCCTTTCTCCATATAATACAGCCATGTTAGACTTACCATGTGAAATTACGTATTAACTATGGACAGTGTTAATAAAACTACAACACACAAGTTGGCGATACATCGATGCATAATCAGTGGTGAATTCGATTATCTGTAGAGTAACAACATTTTGTAAATTATGAATATCACAAATAACGTGTCACTGTGCTATTATAATGAAATACAAATTATACGTCTGATTATGTTTGAGAAATTATAACACTGATGCAAACATGTTTCATCATATTGCCCTGTCATAATAGTTATCCCATGACTGACAACAAAGTACCATGACTCGCAACAAAGTACCATGACTCGCAACAAAGTACCATGACTCACAACAAAATACCATGACTCACAACAGAGTACCATGACTCGCAACAAAGTACCATGACTCACATAGAGTAACGTGACTCCCAACAGAGTACCATGACTCGCAACAAAGTACCATGACTCGTAACAAAGTACCATGACTCGCAACAAAGTACCATGACCTGCAACAAAGTACCATGACTCCCAACAGAGTACCATGATTCACAACAAAGTACCATGACTCACAACAAAGTATCATGACTCACAACAGAGTACCATGACTCGCAACAAACTACCATGACTCGCAACAAAGTACCATGACTTGCAACAAAGTGCCATGACTCACAATAAAGTACCATGACTCACAACAGTTTTCTGATTACACAACTAATAATTTCTTCTCACTTCAACGTTTCAGCCTCCATTGGCGACCCTCTTCAAGGTCGCCAATGGAGGCTGAAACACTGAAGTGAGAAGAAATTATTAGTTGTGTAATAAGAAATTTTACTTGAATAATAGACCTCATGTTTCATACTGCATTTACCTTCTGTGCCCTGTACTCTGTGGTCAAGGTGCTGTATACGTTCCTTGTTGATAAGAGTGTCTCCTGAAACATTACGTTCAATATAAACTACCAATTGATACATAGCATACAACCTAGCTAACTAACCATTTCAATAAACATCTATCACAGTCATATGTCAAAGTCATTGTGAGGACTGGCATGTATGTTTCACCACAGAAATATCGACTTAGGAGCATCCAGAAAAAGCCGAGTAAGTTATAACCATTTCCATATGGGATGCCTCTTTAATGGCGTCACCGCTTGTGACACTATTGAGATTCTAGCAAGCTTTTTCCATTCAAAGCATTTTAACTCATAATTATCCACTAGATGGAGCCACTTGTTGTGTATGGTGGCCATACTGATTTAAATCTGTATTTAATCACTGTTGTAGTTTATTATCGTTCATCGATTTTCTCGGTTTTTGAAGATGGATTATCGGAACCTGTGATGGCTCAAAAATAGCGGAAGGCTGTATTTCAACTAGTGATTTTCAATCATGTTTTTTTTATGGCTTGTGATAGTTTTAGCAAAGAAACTATATCGGATGACGATTACATTCAAAAGTACAACGATGTTGGGAAACTTAACGAAACTGACCGATTAGTTCTAATCGATATTCGGACGCGAGTGATGATAAAAGTTACAGAATAAAAGCAAAGCAAGAGCGGTGTACCGTGTTGTCAGTGTAATATAGTACAGCTAATTTGATGTGCTGATTATCGTACTTCCAAAAATATATAACATCTCTATTCATAAAATGCATATTTAGTTCTCAAATCATGACTTGAAATGAGGTTGCCAACTTTGCTGCACATTCACTGGGAATGCTGTACTCAGTGGTTATAGTGTAGGAATGAAATGGTTAACAAGACCTCATCAGACCATAAATGCTACCGATACCAACGTATGCTTGCATTTTAGAAGTGATCAGCCTACGAGAGTTGGCAATAAATATAATTAGAATGATTTACTTACAGCACATCATTAACACTCATTTGTAAAACAACTGCGTCCAAGCTACATGCAATACATTATATTGGCTAACCTTCCGTATCATTCATCCTTTGTTGAAGGTCCTCTATATCCTCACTGGTGACCAGAGCATCTCCTTAAACAAAGGCCAGTTTAGGACATAGAGGATAGGCAGGTTAAAACAGTTCTAATATAAATAGGTGTGCTTCTCAATATGTATCGTAGCTAATAATGCATTTACAGAGCTGTACACAATATAATAGTACAACGATGTTGTAGTGTTACCCAATAAATATCCTATGCAGATGTATATTAAATAAGTAGCTCCTTGTGTCATTTGTCAAAATATGATACAATCCAACACACACACACACGCACGCACACACACACGCACGCATACACACACACACATATTTATACACATGGGCTTATCTAGGTTACACAATAATTACCTATCGCAAGAAATGTCAACATTATTGTTGTGAATTATAGAATACTCGGACGTTAACATCTAATTATTTTCATCTTATGTAATTCTAAACTCACGTTATACCTTTCTGGATTCATAATACATTAAACATTACCTTCCAGGTTTTCGATTCTGTGATCTTGGTCTTGTTGGAGTAGGCCAAGGTATCCTACAGCACGGACAGACGGCTACTGGACGACATTTGCATGAACACATGTTCGAAATAATTGAAATTCATAATTATTTTTTAACAAAGTAAATCTGCAGTACTTACAATGGAAATGTTTTGTCTTTACATACCTGAACTGTGGCTATTACAATCAGGCATGCCTGCGTTAAAAAGAAAAAAGGTTTTGCAATGGTTTAAGAGTCCATAACAAGGCAGTCTCTAAACTTCACACGAGTTACATTGTGAGTTTCAACCATACGGAAACCAAAAACAATATATAAGGCAAGCATTTGTTTTGTGTTATTCTTTGTTGTGAATTATGGTACTTTGTTGTGAGTCATGGTAATTTGTTGTGAGTCATGGTACTTTGTTGTGAGTCATGGTACTTTGTTATGTGTCATGGTAATTTGTTGGGAGTCATGATACTTTGTTGTGAGTCATGGTAGTTTGTTGTGAGTCATTGTACTTTGTTGGGCGTCATGGTACTTTGTTGGGAGTCATGGCACTTTGTGAGTCGGGAGTAGTGTGTTGAGATTTGTGGTACTTTGTTGTGAGTCATGGTACTTTGTTGGGAGTCGTGGTACTTTGATGTGAGTCATGGTACTTTGTTGTGAGTCATGGTACTTTGTTGTGAGTCATGGTACTTTGTTGGGAGTCGTGGTACATTGATGTGAGTCATGGTACTTTGTTATGAGCCACGGTAGTTTGTTGGGAGTCGTGGTACTTTTTTTGTGAGTCATGGTACTTTGTTGTGAGTCATGGTACTTTGTTGTGAGCAATGGTACTTTGTTGTGAGTCATGGTACTTTTTTCCAAGTCACGGCACTTTTTTTCCGAGTCATGGTACTGTTTTGCGAGTCATGGAACTTTGTTGTGAGTCATGGTAGTTTGTTGGGAGTCATGGTACTTTGTTGTGAGTCATGGTGGTTTGTTGTGAGTCATGGTACTTTGTTGTAAGTCATGGTACTTTGTTGTGAGTCATGGTACTTTGTTGTGAGCAATGGTATTTTGTTGTGAGTCATGGTACTTTTTTAACCATGGTACTTTGTTGTTAGTTGTGGTACTTTGTTGGGAGTCATGGTAGTTTGTTGTCAGTCATGGTAGTTTGTTGGAAGTCATGGTACTTTGTTATGAATCATGGTACTTTGTTGTGAGCAATGGTATTTTGTTGGGAATCATGGTACTTTTTTGAACCATGGTACTTTGTTGTGAGTCGTAGTACTTTCTTGTGAGTCATGGTACTTTGCTGGGTGTCATGGCACTGTTGTGAGTCATGGTACTTTATTGTGAGTCATGGCACTTTGTTGCAAGTCATGGTACGTTGTTGCGAGTCATGGTAGTTTGTTGCGAGTCATGGTATTCTGTTGTGAGTCATGATACTTTGTTGTGAGTCATGGTACTTTGTTGTAAATCATGGTACTCTGTTGGGAGTCATGGTACTTTGTTGCAGGTCATGGTACTTTGTTGCGAGTCATGGTACTTTGTTGCGAGTCATGGTACTCTGTTGGGAGTCACGGTACTCTATGCGAGCCATGGTACTCTGTTGGGATTCACGGTACTCTATGTGAGTCATGGTACTTTGTTGCGAGTCACGGTACTCTGTTGTGAGTCATGGTATTTTTTTGTGAGTCATGGTACTTTGTTGCGAGTCATGGTATTTGTTGCGAGTCATGGTACTTTGTTATGAATCATGGTACTTTGTTGTGAGCAATGGTATTTTGTTGGGAGTCATGGTACTTTTTTGAACCATGGTACTTTGTTGTGAGTCGTAGTACTTTCTTGTGAGTCATGGTACTTTGCTGGGTGTCATGGCACTGTTGTGAGTCATGGTACTTTATTGTGAGTCATGGCACTTTGTTGCAAGTCATGGTACGTTGTTGCGAGTCATGGTAGTTTGTTGCCAGTCATGGTATTCTGTTGTGAGTCATGATACTTTGTTGTGAGTCATGGTACTTTGTTGTGAATCATGGTACTCTGTTGGGAGTCATGGTACTTTGTTGCAGGTCATGGTACTTTGTTGCGAGTCATGGTACTCTGTTGGGAGTCACGGTACTCTATGCGAGCCATGGTACTCTGTTGGGATTCACGGTACTCTATGTGAGTCATGGTACTCTGTTGTGAGTCATGGTATTTTGTTGTGAGTCATGGTACTTTGTTGCGAGTCATGGTATTTGTTGCGAGTCATGGTACTTTGTTGTCAGTCATGGTACTTTGTTGTGAGTCATGGTACTCACAAACAACAAACAATTATACATTAGTGGTATAATTGTGCCTTGAGATGGATTTGGTTACACAATATAAACATACAAGGCAACGTGTTGTTGTACAAGGCATGTGCCAATAACATGTGCAATATCGAGGTTTAGAAATATACTTGACATTGTTACCGGTCCATTGAAATAAGAGAGTCACAGACATGGCCAGGAACACAACGGCCACAGAGAACAGCAGAGCACAGCTCCACAGTCTTCTAGTGGACCCTGCAGACAAAAATAGCAGTGGATTAGTCAGGTATGTAGAATATAAACAAAGTCTTGCTTCATCTTGCAAGTAATCGTGACAGGATATATTTTTATTTCCATCGGATATATGGATTATTGTTGGATGATATAATAATTACAAACTGTGTGATTCACAGAGCCTCACTTAAATATAACATGCAAAAATGGCTGTGCTCAAGAACGTAATAACTCAGGAGTTTATATGTACATAGAAGTGCCATCATATCAGTATCTAGCCATCATAACAACACATCCATTAATCAGGGCTATATGCAGGACCAAACTATTGCCAGTCACACATATTTTGGTGGACACATGGATGTTAACTGTTAAAGGACAAAAAAAGTGAACTGTTTCGTGGCATACACCTAATAGAGTTAATATTAAGTAACAATTTCCACATATACTCAATTTTTGAACGCCAGCGGTTTACCAGAAAAATAATTTTTTAACACCCAGCCATCCAAATACTATGAGCTACCCCATCTTAGACGAAGAATGACGTCACGACGGTGAGGCGCTCTCCACGCAGATTCACTGCATGGGGTTTGGCTGTTGTCATGCAATGGCTGCAACTCGGCAACCCGCGTAACATGCTGATGACGGTAAATATAAAGTTGTCTATTATTGTTATCGCTGAAATCATCCCATCAACTGATGATACATGTCTACTTCAAAGCATTTCTCCTCAAAATGGACCGAGCAAAGTGAACTGTACTTGGACTGGAGGGATTCCAAACAGTACGCCAGCAAATCACCAATGTGAATCCATTGCTTCAATACTACCGGTTGTTTCAACTATTATTGCAACCGTATGCCGAACACTAAGGCATAATTACTAAAGTTTACCTTAGATTTAACCACAGATTTAGATACACGTCTATAAGCAGCTGCTAGATGTCACGCCAACTGAACGAACTGTCGAAGACTCGAAGATGTTGACCCTTAACAACGTCGCAGGAAGCTGACCGGCTTCAGCAGAGATATAGAATGCCGCACGCTGAATGGCCAAGCCAAGTTAACCCTTCTCCTATGGCGGCGTCTAGACCATCGTGGATTTCGTTATAATTTTAAACTTTAAAGTCACATTCTGAGTAAACCGCTGA
>OZ024855.1:13454668-13512168 GCA_964017155.1 Oasisia sp. SBJ-2009
CAAGACATATCTTGGCAAGCCGGACAGAAAACACCAGGACTGGTTCGACCCCAACGACCAGGAGCTACAGACTCTTATGAGCAGAAGAGATCAAGCCCACCAGAGAGTGTTGCAAACCAGGAGTACTAGATCCACCACTGCAGCATACAAAGATGCCTGCAGACTGCTACAAAAACACACCCGTGCACTGAAGTCGGACTGGTGGGAAAGGAAAGCAGTGGAGCTGCAGAGAGCTGCCGACAGTAACAACATGAAGGGCTTCTACAATGGACTGAAGGAAGTGTGGGGACCCAAAAAGAAGGGACCTGTTCAACTAAAATCAACAGACGGAATGGAAACCTTCTCTGACAGCAAGAGAGTTGTGGCAAGATGGAGTGAATACTTCCAGAAGCTACTCAACGTCCCTGGCGACATAGATCACGAAGCTCTGGACAACATCCCGCAGCCTAACCGTCGGTTAAGCGAGACTAATAAGATAAATGAATGACAACTCAAAGTCCAAAAGGTATGTGACAATATATTTAAAGAACTGTAATATTTATCCGCGTGATCTATTCAATGCTGCCACCTCACGGACACTGCCGTAATTTATATTTTTATAAATAACTGCAAATTGTTATTTTTATTTATTTGGTGTTAACATAACTTTATTTTTAAATAGTTTTTATAATACAGCATTATTTGATAAAAAGGTATCCTTATTTAATTTGTATGCTCTCCGTGTGGGGCTAAACAATGCTGCCACCTCACGGATACTGGTTACTCCTGCTGTAATTCTTATTTTATAAACAACTATACATTTGAATTGTTACTTACTTTTGTGTTAATATAAGTTCAATGTTGAATACTTTTCATAAGATATCATTATTTTGTAAAAGTATATCGTTATTTTAATTTTATTTCATAGTTGACCAGGGAGCAAATCAGCGTCTCTACCCTAATAATAATAATAATAATAATAATAATAATAATAATAATAATAATAATAATAATAATAATAATAATAATAATAATAATAATAATAATAATAATAATAATAATAATAATAATAATAATAATAATAATAATAATAATAATAATAATAATAATAATAATAATAATAATAATAATAATAATAATAATATAATAATAATAATAATGGTTTAATTCATTCTCTGGGCAATCAATACAGATTGAAATAGATACATAAAACATGCAAAATATATTTGTTAAAATAGATTGAAATAATATATAATTTAAAACATTAGCATAAATAAAAAATTAATTAAAGAAAATAGAGAATAATATATTTGAAATGCATCTATAAAGGTAATAACTCTGCCATGGACGGTACCAAGCCCGGCTGAGAAAAGAGGAGGTTTGGGCACAGGGCTAACAACCCTTTCCCGTAAAAAACAGATTGTTACGAAAACATCGACCAAAGGAACTCTACTGAACTTGGGAGAGGGAGGGCCTCCTGGGGAGAGTATGACGCCATGCAGTGAAAGCCGTAAGGAAGCTACATCGCTGGTACCCTTCTTATCTTCCAAGAAAATCTCGAAAATCGGAACATGGAATGTGAGAACCATGTTCGAAACAAACAAAGCAGCCCAAATAGCAAGGGAACGACGGGCCTACAACATCACAGTACTAGGGCTATGTGAAACAAGGTGGACACAGTCAGGGCAAGTCAGACTGAATACGGGAGAAATGATTCTCTATGCGGGGCACGAAGAGGAAGATGCACATCATACAGAAGGCGTGGCACTCATGTTGTCACATGAGGCACAGAATGCTCTCATTAACTGGGAAGCAGCGGGACCAAGGATCATCTATGCCTCGTTCAAAACAAAGAAAGAAAACATCAAGCTCAACATCATTCAGTGTTACGCACCCACAAACGACAAGGACGAAGAAACAAAAGAAGACTTTTACAACAAACTGCAGACATTGTGTGACAAACTGAAGGAGAAGGACATGACAATACTCATGGGAGACTTGAACGCCAAAATCGGATCAGACAACAGCGGGTACGAAGAAGTCATGGGTAGACAGGGACTTGGCAGAATGAATGAAAATGGCGAGATGTTGGCCGACTTTTGTGCATTTAACAATATGATCATCGGAGGCAGCGTGTTCCCGCATCGCAGGATTCACAAGGCAACCTGGGTATCACCGGACCACAGGACAGAAAATCAAATAGACCATATCTGCATAGGACGGAAGTTCAGAAGATCAATGCAGGATGTGAGAGTGCAGAGAGGGGCAGATGCAGCCTCAGACCACCATCTAGTGCTGGCCAGAATGAAGATGAAGATGAAGCTAAAGAAGAGAGAAGTCAAGACGAACACCAGAATGCAGTACAATGTGGACTTCCTAAAGGACAGGGTGACAACAGAGACCTTCCGACTTACAGTCAGAAACAAATACGAAGCCCTACAAGATATCCTTGATGAAGGAAACATGGACATAGACACACAGTGGCAACAGATCAAGGAGATGTGGACCAGCACATGCAGCGAAGTTCTGGGAAAGAAGAAATACCAACAAAAAGACTGGATTTCTGCAGAGACTGTCAACAAAGTGCAAGTGAGGAAGGAAAAGAAAGGTGCAGTTAACAACAGCCGAACGAGAGCAGCAAAAGCAGCAGCACAGGAAGAGTATACAGAGGCAAACAGAGCAGTGAAGAACAGCGTAAAAACAGACAAGGCAAACTTCATTGAAGACCTAGCCAAAGAAGCAGAGGATGCATCAGCCCAAGGAAACATGAAACAACTGTATGATGTAACAAGAAAATTAGCAGGAAAGTACAAGAACACAGACAGACCCATCAAAGATAAGAATGGCAATGTACTTACCAGTGATGAAGACCAATTGAAGAGATGGAGGGAACATTTTGAAGAACTGCTAAACCGGCCACCACCTCACAACCCTCCAGACATCGCACCAGCGGAAGAAGTACTCCAGATAAACTGCGAAAGACCAAGTAAGGCAGAAATTGAGAAAGCCATTCATCACATGAAGAGAGGGAAAGCTTCCGGCCCAGACAAAATTCCTGCAGAGGCAATCAAGGCTGACATAGAGACCTCCACCGAGATACTGCATGACCTATTCGGGAAGATATGGGAACAAGAAGAAATACCAACGGAATGGAAAGAAGGGTACCTTGTGAAGCTCCCAAAGAAAGGCGATATGCAAGAATGTAAGAACTATAGAGGGATAATGCTCCTATCAGTACCCGGAAAGGTCCTCAACATAATAATCTTGGACAGACTGAAGACAGGTGTAGATGCCAAGCTCAGAGACCACCAAGCTGGCTTCCGGAAAGACAGATCCTGCACCGACCAAATTGCAACACTGAGAATCATTGTCGAACAATCCATGGAATGGGACTCATCACTGTATATAAACTTCGTTGACTACGAGAAAGCATTTGATAGCCTTGACAGAGACACGCTGTGGAAACTTCTACAGCACTACGGGATACCTGAGAAATTTATATCTCTGATAAGAAGTAGTTATGAAGACATGGCATGCAGGGTCATTCATGCAGGACAACTAACAGACTCCTTCATGGTGAAGACAGGTGTGAGGCAAGGATGTCTTCTGTCACCTTTCCTATTCCTGCTCGCCATAGACTGGATCATGAAAAAGACTACAAAAAATAGAAGAAATTGGATCCAGTGGACACCATGGAGCCAGTTGGAGGACCTGGACTTTGCGGATGACCTCGCTCTCCTCTCACACAGCCATAAACAGATGCAGGAAAAAACAGAGCAGCTAAACACAGTGTCAACACAGCTTGGACTCAACATCAACAGAAGCAAGACAAAGACTATGAAAGCCAACACAAAGAACAACAACCCCATTACATTGAACGGAGAGCCACTGGAAGAGACAGATGCATTCACATACCTGGGCAGTACAATAAACAAAACTGGAGGGACAGAAGAAGACGTCAAAGCAAGAATCCAGAAAGCAAGAGTGGCATTCATCATGTTGAGAAAAATTTGGAGAGCGAAACGAATCAAAATTAACACCAAGCTGAGATTGTTTAACTCAAATGTGAAGGCAGTTTTGCTCTACGGAGCGGAGACATGGCGAACCACACAGAAGACACTAAAGAAAATACAGACCTTCATCAACAAATGCCTGCGCAGAATACTACACTTGAAGTGGACAGACAAGGTACCGAACACCACACTCTGGAAAACAACCAAGCAACTACCCATAGAAAATGAAATAAAGAAGAGAAAATGGAGGTGGATAGGACATACACTAAGGAAACCACCAGAATCAATCACCCGTCAAGCCATCACATGGAACCCCCCAGGGAAGAGGAGAAGAGGTAGGCCACGAAACACCTGGCAGAGAGACACAGAAAAAGATACAAAAGAGATGGGGTACACCCGGAAAGAAATGGAGAAGATGGCCACAGACAGAAAACAGTGGCGTTCCTTAGTCGATGGCCTATGCTCCGAGCGAGCGAAAAGGCATAAGTAAGTATAAAGGTAATTTAAATAGGTTAATACATTAAGCATATTTTCTGTGATTATTTGACGAAACGTATAAAAATACTTTAATAACATATTTTAATAAATATTTTAAAACATTAAAATAAATAGATCTAAAGATTAAATTAAGGTTTTACAATATTTTACACATTTCCATCTATATCAGCATTCACGAAAGTTTTCTAAGTGTCACTTTGAGTTCTTTTGGTTGAAAAGGCACCAGTTAATGAAGCAGTTCTTGGTCCTGTTGGTTTTGACTCTGGGATAAGGATATCGAGTACGGCATCTTGTATTGTATGTTGCAGTTCTTGGTTTTGGTAGAAGTTTATGCAGTTTGTGCTGCGGCTCTTCAATTTGTGTGAAGAAATGTCTTTGTTTCAGAGAAGTCAGCTGTGCATTCGCTAATGCTTCGGTATAGGTAGTGTTCGGGTATATGATGTTCATAGCACGCCTTTGTACTCGCTCCATATCACTTTGGAGACCCAATGTGAGTGAGGTCGACCATGCTGGACATGCGTATTCCAGAGTAGGCCGGACCACCGTTGTATATACCGTCAGAAGGTCTTCGACGGGAATGCCTGATCGTTTGAGTTGTAGCAGTAGAAACAGCCTCTTGCCTCCTTTCCGTGTTATTTCATCAACGTGTACGTCCCATGTCAGGTTGCTGGCGATGGTATTGCCAAGTATCTTCGCATCGGTTACTCGCTGAGTGTCTGTTCCGTCGATACGTATGGTTGGGAAGTTTGTCCTTGTTTTAGAGAAATCAATAACAAGCTCTTTTGTCTTACCTTTGTTGATTTTCATGTCGTTTTGGATTGTCCACATATATGCTGCATCGGCTGCTTCCTGGCGCCGTATGCATGGCCAGGGACTAACTCGCGAAACTGGGTATAACTCGGTTGCGAGGTCGCAAGTTCGCTAATCCGGTATGCATGAGCACCGCATAGGCTCGATTTTAGGCTGTTGCCCGCACTGCGACCGCCTATCTCTAGGCGCTCTAGCTAGGAGGTGTAACTCTTAGGCGGTGGTGATAAAAATGGCGGCCGTAGTAGTTTGGAGAAGTCAACACAGGAGGAATTTGAGGCGAAATCGGGTATTCCGGGATAGGAAGAATTCACTGGATATGTACGATGACGTGGAGTTATACGACAAGTTTAGATTTCGCCGTCACGATATCCTAACAATCGTGGATGAACTGCTAGACGACTTAGAGTACCCCGATCGACACGCGACAAGGCTCCTTGCCGCCCGGGCCATTTCCGCATTGGCATTGTCGACGTATGCGAGTTTGTTTCTAGAACTTGGTGGGTGAGACAATCCGTATCGACCAGTCAACCGCATCCCGAACCATCCACCGTGTGACCAACGCTTTGTTCGCTCGGATGCATTAGTGGGTACAGCTACCGACGCAACAACAAGCCGACCGACAGAAGGCGAGTTCCTCCGGCTAGCGGGATTCCCCACCGCGGTGGCATGCATCGACGGGACCCGCGTCCGCATGAGCACGAATATGTCAACAGGAAGAATTTTCACTCGATAAACGTCCAGGTAACGTGTGATTTATCAAATAGTTTAAATTTCACAAAACCTTTATGCAATGTGACTCTATTTTAACATACCACGTATTTACTGAACTACTTCTTGAAATACTTGAATGACCATAATTTTGTTAAATTAAGCGAATACATGATCAAACAGATTTAAATACAACATCATAATTAAAATGTAATTACGTTTTATTAACTATTTGTAATTGTATGTGACACTACGTAAAATGAATCGGTTGTATAAATTTGTATTTAAATACTTCCCTAAAGTATTTGATTTTTTTTTCAAATAATATTTCAAGTACTTTTATTTGAGTATGGCTATTATTAAATGAAGAGTTAGATTTCATTTGCTTTTCTTCAGTCAAAAATGTCAATAGATCATTTGAAAATTGACCACATTTTCTAGTAAGAACGAAAACCGTTATCACTGAGGTCATACCTATGAAAGCAGGTTACATTTTCTAGTTGTTACCTGTCAGCAGCTTGGTTTTGTTGCTAATAACACTCCTAACACATATTTGCTCTGTATGGTCTGTGGGGAGGTAGAAGTTCCTCAAATATTATTACGTGCCTATATTGTTGACATTTGACAGCATACCAACTGTACGTAGCTATGTAGGAATATATCATCACAAATATGATGATGTATTGATTTGACCACATATACAGGGTACTTGAAGTATTATTATTATAATTCACTTATGTGAAACACCTATGTACATTGTACACGGTGAAACAGTTAATTTTGCCTCTTGTGCCAGTCACTGATGTTTCCTCTGATTAAAGTACACTGTAGCTGCCTTATTTGCACAGGCCACTTAATTGCAATTAGTAACACCAGGGATCTGCCCCCACCCACCAGCTCATACTATTGTTTGTTCAAGTGCTCCTTGCAGCTGATAACACATGGCTACACTTTGAGGACAGGGTAGCATACATAGATGCTTGCATGCTAGGGGTTTATTGCTTGAATGGAAAGGCTGTTTTTATTATGACTGATCAAGGGTATGATGTAGGTAGGATACTTGGATCTTTTTATCTATGTACACATTTTTTGGTTTGCATGTTTAGTGCTATAAATGTGTTTAAATGCTAAAATGTCCAGGTACTATTTTACTAGTCACTTAAACTTAACAATAAAGTGCTGTTTGAAATGCATCAGTTACAAATTCAACACTTAATAATTAAGAAATAGTTGTATTTCACCCCTGTGCTATTGACCACCTCTAAATAAAATGTAAGACATAGTTTTGTTTCATGCACAAACTAGTAATAACTACACAGTATAAAGTATAAAAAAAATACATTGACTCAGGTATGAAAACATGTACATTAAATGAGTGTCATCTGTCTCTGTTGTAGTTCATATGTGATGCTGACATGAGCTCTATGAACTGCATTGCCATTTGCCAAGTGGCTGGGTTCAGTGCAAGATTCCAGAATCCTGAGGGAATAGCAGCTGTTTCATCATTCGAGTCGCCACAAAAAACATTGACTGGTGTGTTTCTTGGGGACAGTGGGTATATATTCTCTCACTGATCCTCAACAGGTGGAATTAACAGAAACAGTCATACACAGATGCCCACTGTATCAACGTAGTGGTCAAAGTAGCAGCTAACTGCTGCTGTAGTGACTCCACTTGCATAAACCAGCTGGCTGTGGTGGAAGTTCTGGCAGTGGTGCAGGCATCACAGAAGATGATACGTACATCTGGAATGCCAAAACATGTTCCTTTAGTAACTTATTTGAATTAGCATATGGACTTTGTTATTGACATTGACATAGTCAATCATGTTTTCTTAACTGAAGAATAGAGTCACTATACCTGTATGTTACTATGGTTCAGTCTTACCCGACATGCTGTTTACTTAATATACAAGATGTTCATTTAATTGATCAAAAATGTATGTATACTCCCATACACCAACATGTGTGTGTGTGTGTGTGTGTGTGTGTGTGTGTGTGTGTGTGTTTGTGTGTGTGTGTGTGTGTGTGTTGTGTGTGTGTGTGTGTGTGTGTGTGTGTGTGTATGTGTGTGTGTGTGTGTGTGTGTGTGTGTGTGTGTGTTTGTGTGTGATATGTAAGTATGGTTAGTGTTTAGAATTTAGAAGGTGATCGACAGATCATTGTAGATGTGACAAAGTGTGGATACTGACCTCTGTCCTATTATGTAACTCTAACAGTCACCAACTGTAAGGCTGACCTTGTTTATGTGTATTGCTATTGTCGTATAATTGCCCTGGTTATGGATGCCTGCCACTTTAAGGTGGCTGCCTGTAACTTGAGTCGTCCCCCCCCCCCTTCCACTGTGCTATTTTTATGATGGCTCTCTCTCTCTCCTGGTAAGTTTCCATTATTAGAATGCTTGATGCAACCCACATTGTTTACATAAGCTGTTTGACATTGCTAATTAGATATGAAAATCAAAGATAAATAGAGATTGCTCACCCCATGCATCATCAACTGGCAGAGCCATAGCCTGGCCATCACCTGTGTCCAACATGAAGCTGTCTGTGCCTTGCACTGAAACGTGAACATTATAAGTTTTGTAAATATTACATATTTACGCATTGTGTTAATATATTATTTCCATTGTATCATGTATGAGTGAGTGGTACATAAGAATTATTTCTGTATAACAGTTCTGCATAAGAGTTGCTTTCACAATACAACTGTCTGTAGCATTCATACCATTATAAAAACAAAATTGAATATAGGCATATGTTTGATTTACTAATGGATATTGAACTATATAAAATAAAGTTTCATATGTGTCATTAATGTATTTGGTTCATTTTTATCGGAATGAGAATTATAGCTGTGACAACTGTACTCCAACAATAATTACATATACTAGTATATGTTTTAATATAAACTTATTTTATGTTATAATTTATGCTATCAACAAGTCTGAAAACAGTCAGTCCTCGCTTTAGTGCCATTTAGTTTTGTTGTAATAGGCTATGTCACAAGCACACATCACAAAATAAAATAATTAAATTTAAATAAAAAAAACTGATTGGGATTTTATTTGTTTAATTTTCTATTATTTGTTTTACCAAAGAAGACACTGTAGTAAATAAGGAATGGTACATAATACGGTAACACTTGCAAGTACAACACACACCACAGACAGTACGTAATCATTCGTTTGACTAGACATGAATAGTCACCATCAATTCCCGTTGTCACATCGGTTCCTTCTCCAGTTGTATCCATGATGATATCAGCATACAGGGGAGGTCAGTTTGGTGGTCTGTCTCCCACTTTTCCCTGATCACGTAGTGCGTATTAAGACAGCATATTTAAAATCTGTTCACTTTTGTTTAGGTCGTCCTCCGTTCTTAGCGTCACCCCGAGTGAATAATTCACTTTAGTGGTGAGCTCTCATCAAACTTCCCCTTTTCTTGTTTGTTACCGAATTTTTTAACTTGCTCATCAAAATAGTTTTTTAGTTGCCGATTCCCTCAAATAAACATATTATTTTGTCATCTCGACAGGTCGGCTTACGCTTAACTTTTTTCTCCATGCGCTTCCCACCTTCGCCGACTTCCACGCCACGCTTAATGTAAACAAACACTGACCACGACGTGCGATGAACCCCGCTTTGACCCTGTGCGTCACCGCGCGCGTGCGCAATGCGGCAGAATTAGCTCCCCAAATAGCCTCGACTACTCCTCAATTGACTCTCAGAATCGCGGTTTGCAGACTAACTATGCGGCGGCTAAATCGCACTGCGACCAGCTCATGCATACCGACAGAATCACTCGCTAGGCCACGGCACAGTTAGTCTGAGGGTAGTGCCTGTGCGGCGCCTAAGCTAGTCTGAGGACATGCGTATCACCCCTGGAGATTTGGCGCTTGGGAGTCTGATCCAGTATAGTCCAGTAGCCAAAGCCCTATATTTTAGTGAACGTGGTTTTGTCGGATAAAGTTTTTTCTCTGTTTATTCTGGTAGCCTGGGGCATGGTTAATCAGAATCAGGTTGATGCCCGGTGATATCTATTGGGCAACTCTAGATATTAACCCTTTTCTATCGGATACACTCAAATTCTGAAAAAAAACGGAAACTCCCATATTTTCATGGTAAAAACTCATATCAAATGAACCCAGTTTGCCTTCTCTTATATTTATTAACATAATGCTATAGTGCAGAATCAAATATGGATCAACACTGAATGAATTAACCCCTTTCTAGCCATTTTAAGTTAGGGAAATGCCACGATTTCAGTCATGAGTTTGCAGAAAATGGTCAAACAACAGTAGGATAAAGTTTTTTCTCTGTTGATTTTTGTACCCTGGGGCATGCTTAATCAGAATCAGGAGGGTGCCTGGTGATATCTATTGGGCAACTCTAGATATTAACCCCTTTATATTGGATACACTGAAAATCTGAAAAAAAAAATATTGTTTCCATTTTTTAATGAAGAGTGTTTACCAATGGCTTAAATATGTTTGTTAATCATGAATATTCATGTTATTGAGTTTGTTAAGCCACTTTTTATGCCATACAGAGAACAATTAACCATTTTCTGGTAATTTTGTGGTACCCTGGGTGCCCGCCTGGGTAATATCAGCTTAGCATATCGAACGTGAAGGTCAGCAATGCTAGGCTTGTCAGATGCTAGGCTTGTCAGATTCCTTATGATGTTGATATCCACCGGTACCAGGGACCGAAACAGCCACAAATGCCTGAATCCCATGCTATAATAGCTATCCCCACTTTGAAGTCGCTTGCCCACCAAGCAATTGCAGTTAGGAGAGCGTCGGAGGTCAATCACAGTTTCCTACAGGACATCCTTGCAAAGGAGGTCTGCCCAGAGTTTCATGGTTACAACACGAAACTATGCAGGGAGCAGGGTCATCTTCCACAACCGAAGACGAAAGCCATCTACTTGCCCCTGATCGACATGAAGCCATCCGATCCAGATACGATGTTAACAGCTATGGTTAGAGTGCAGGAGCTTACATCGCAAACCGGTCAGACATTCAGCCTTTTGACGTGCGACCAACAATTATACCGGGTTGCCGTGCACGTATCTTGGGATCAGCCAGAAAGATTTTCAAAGACATGTACTTGCGTCTTGGGGGTATGCATGCTCTGATGAGTTTTGCTGGGGCTGTAGGTTCATTGATGGCTGAAAGCGGGTTATCTTATATCCTTTCCGAAGTGTTTGGAGGGGTTCCAAAGATGTTGAGTGCTAAGAAGTTCCCACAAAATGTACGTGCCCTTCGGTTGATGGCAGAGGAGGTAGTTCGTGGCCTGTTCACAGATCATCATTTTGAAAATACTGAAGACCTGATGAAAGCCTTGGATCAGATTGCTAGTGAGAGCAGGACAGTGAAACTGTGGGTTAAGATCTTGGTGAAGCCTGTATTGCTGATGATGGCATGTGAAAAGATTGGTGACTATAAAGTCTACGATTTCAATGCAATCTACTCAAAGGTCATTGCATTGTTATCTAGTGACCGGGATGTCGAGACGTGAATGATGTATTTTCATATGAGCTTGCACCTGTCCCAACTGCAGTGTTCATGAAGGATGGAATGCGGATTTGTAAAGCTAAGTCAAAGCTCAAGAGGTCGCTCCAGATTGACGTTTCGCGGAGGAATGCTGGTGATGCAGATGCCACTGTCATAGATGGGTCAGCCCTTCTATGGACTGTACATTGGCCAGCAGATGGTTCTGTTGCAGATTTCATCGTTAATGTCAAGAAACGGATAGCTTTATACCTGACCAACAGTGATGTCTACCTCATCTTTGATAGATACCATGAGTACAGCATCAAGTCCACTACGCGAGATGGCAGAGAGACCGGAATGGCTAGGAAACATCATCTGCTACGGACAACAAAGTTGCCTGCACAGAAGGTTGACTTGTCTTCTGTTGAAAACAAGAAACAGCTGATCCGGATCCTATGTGAAGAGCTGACAGAAGACAGGCTTTTTCATCTGCGGAGTACGGGAGACCACAAGTTGGTTGTCACAGGGGAGGATCCTTGCCCCATTGAAGTCCAAAACGAAGAGAAAAGGATCCGGTACGACCTGGAAACATACCAGGAAGAGGCTGACATCATCATTGTCCAGCATGTCTTGAAGTGTGTCGGAGAGGCCCAATCAATCTCAGTGATTTCAGACGATACTGATGTTTTTGTTTTGCTACTGCATCACTACCAAATGGCAGGACTGGTAGTGCCACTGACTATGGAATCCCCAAGCAAAGAAAGGGCGATACTGGACATCAAGTTGACACAGGCAAAGCATAAGGAAATTGTGACGAACCTTCTACCTGCGCATGCTATATCAGGATGCGACACAGCGGCATGTTACCTTGGCATTGGCAAAGGCAGAGTAATCAAACACCTGAAAGAAAGATGTGACTTATAGGCAATTGGCAATGTGGATGCACCCCTCCAGCAAGTGATAGATCAAGCCACTCGTTTTATTTCAAATGTTGTGGCATGAAGGACAGCACAGACATGTCACACACTAGGCTTCTTGTATGGGGAAAAAAGAATGGCAAAGGCCATTCATCTTCTCCAAACTTGACTTCTCTTCCGCCAACGAGGGAGGTATTCATAGAAAATGTGAAGAGGGCCCATTTCCAGACAGTGTTGTGGCGTACTATCAATATTGACCCTAGGCAGCTGAAACCAGAAGAATTTGGTTGGAAAATGGACACAGACAACAAATCACTGAGTCCGATCGGTTTACCAGACGACACAAAACCTGCCCCAGACTACATTATGGAAATGATCAGATGTGACTGTAAAGCTGAACCCCCCTGTAACACCACGAGATGCAGTTGTAAGAATAAAGGCTTACATTGCACAATGTTTTGTGCATGTTTCAAGGTGGGTTGCTCTAGACCACAGTAGCCGCTGAACTAGCCATCATGCATTATTCAGATTGTCAGCGTTTTTCAATCTGTCAATCTGACAGCAAGTTTCAGGACTAAGCTCTCCGTCAAGGGTTTTGGCAGTAATTTAGGTTTGTTTTTTATGCATAAAGTATTGAAGATAAACAGAGAAGTTTCTGAGTGTTTCTGAGTGTTTGCCAGTAAGGTTAAAACATATCACATAGACTCTTTCAAACTGGAATTTTCCTACTGTTGATTGACCATTTTCTGCAAAATCATGCCTGAAATCGTGGAATTTCCCAAACTTAAAATGGCTAGAAAAGGGTTAATTCATTCAGTGTTGATCCATATTTGATTCTGCACTATAGTATTATGTTAATAAATATCAGAAAAAGCAAACTGGGTTCATTTGATAAGAATTTTTACCATGAAAATATGGGAGTTTCCGTTTTTTTCCTTCAGAATTTGAGTGTATCCGATAGAAAAGGGTTAATATCTAGAGTTGCCCAATATATATCACCGGGCATCAGCCTGATTCTGATTAACCATGCCCCAGGCTACCAGAATCAACAGAGAAAAAAACTTTATCCGACAAAACCAGGTTCAACCCCACGACTCCCTGACTAGTATAGACGATGCACATGTCATCAACATATTTGTAGGAGTCGCACTTTGTTTGTAGATCATTTATCATGAGGACGAAAAGTACCGGGCCTAGCTATGTGCCTTGTGGCACTCGTCCATGGATGTAATTCCAGTCGGACTGTGTGTTGCACAGCTTAACTTGTTGGGTTCTTTCGGTCAGGAAACTGGCGATCCACGTCATTAAAATATTCGGGAGGCCAAAACTTGCAAGTTTTTGAAGAAGAATGTCATGATTAATTAGGTCAAATGCCTTAGAGAAGTCAAGCAGTAGTATCCTGGCATACTGTTTCGATGCATCTGTGCTTGTATAACACTGATGTAACAGGTCAACAAAGGCATGAGTAGTGGATGACTTCTTTACGGAGCCATATTGGTTTGGGTCAACTCTGTCTTGAACGATGTCCCAGACCCATCTAACAACGAACTCTTCCATTTGTTTACAGAGCACAGCAGTCAACGAGATTGGTCTAAGGTCCGTTTCGATATGTTCTGGCGGTTTCTTTTTCGGAAGGGGGCTGACGTATGCAGCACGCCAGATACGTGGAACATGCCCCTCTCGAAGTGAGCTGTTGTAGATTGCGGCAACTGGGCCGGCAAGCAATTCAGATAACTCGTTAAGGACCCAGCTTGGTATAGAGTCCGGGCCCGGAGCTTTACCCGTGTCTAGTTTGCGTAATTGCTTTTCCACTTTCTCAACTGGGATAACATATTTAGATGGCACACATGGTATTTCAAGCTGAAGGTAGTCATTGTCAGCACTCAGGGCAGGTAGGTGATCAATCACTGATTTAAAGAAATTGTTTATTCGTTGGTTGAGTTCCAGAAGATTACCGTCACACACTTGATTGGCGAGGTGAAGCAAAGGGGGTCACTGCTAGTTTGTTGACATCCAAGCAGTTCTTTCATACCCTTCCACCAATTGCGTGGATTGGATGTCTTTAATCCGTTGATGCGTTTATCATAGTAATGTTTTTTCAATGACTTGCTTAGACGGTTTACCTTGTTTCTGTAAAGATGGTACAACGCTTGGTCACCTGCCTTCCATGTATGTTGACGCCGACGAATTAGGTCTCGGAATCTGTCCGACACCCATGGTTTGTCCGTTGTGTGTCTTTGTTGGGAAATGTTTATCCATCAGTTCATTTATGTTGGACGTAAACATTTGCAATTGTTCTTCGCATGATGGTAGACGGTAAAGGTCTTCCCATTTGATTTCCTTTAAGTCTGATGCAAACATGACTCGCTCATTTTGCCCCATTACATTTCGGCTCTAAAATGCAGACCCATATTTTCCCCAGGCGGGTGTGATGGGCTTAAAAAGTGCTGCTACCTCACGGAGCCTGGGCAACCGAGGCTATTATCTTATGTGAAGTGGTAAGCAAGACGGTGGTGACGCCTATCGGAGTAGGCCATTGATATCCTGGCTGGTTAGCTAGGTACTCAGTAGGGACTTACTTGTGGCGCGTCATGATATGACGAGGTCAGGTCACGAGGTCATATGCACAGTATGTCGCAAATGTTTTGCAAGCCACCAGCCAGTCCACTGAGTTGTGCATCGTCATCCATAGCCTGATCATCCATAACTACTGTGCGTTTCACCACAAACCTATTGGCCAGCTTTGCTGCGTATTGTAAGCGGATCTATTTGACCAGAATGGATCAATCATTAGACCATATATAAAGCATGTGGCTGGCACTGTTGTGAAGTGTTGTGAAGAATGCATGCCAACCTTGACTGGGGATGCTTTCGAGGTCTAATTTCTTTATGGGTGACGAACGGCAAAATTGCCATGCCACAATCATCACCTGGAAGTATTGATCACACATAGGTTGCAAATATACAGTCCTCGTTTTTTCGAGTGATCTGGCTTTACGCTTTTCGCACACGGAAATAATTGTTTATAGCGTGGTTCAATTGGAGAAAGTATGGCGCTCGACAACAAAACTTTCAATACGTTATGATGATAACAGTGCGAACATCTTCGTCCTTGCCGTCACCAAATTGTTATCGTCAACAAGCAAAATAGCTTATGCAGACGACAAGTTACCGTTTTTAGACGTTGTCGACAATAGTGCTCTCACATACCATATAAGTGATAATCATTAATGTACGTTGTTTTAATTTTTTTACTTTCGTATTTGTTGTCGGTAAAACATGGTAGATATCAAAATAAGTGAAGTAGTTAAAATGACTGATACGCTGTAAAACGTGTCATTTAAATTTTATAACATACCTTATGCATTTGAAAACAAGAATACATTATATTTAATTTACATATTGGACGCAACGTATCTATACATTCTATTCCAGAGATTATGTTAGAATCTAACGAGAAAAAAACAAGACGAGGCGAAGAAGTATACACTCTTTGATGATTCAAGTACAAGTGATGTTCAGATATATTTTACAATGATGTGGTATAAATCAACCGAGGAATGAAAGGGGATACCTTTCATATGTTAACCATATATTTTGAATATGTGGTAAGATGACTACAGTACAATTGACGACAAAACGGAAAGGTTTTTCTACTTATTAATCAAATGTTTATTTCTCGTTGCCTTAAAAATATATACATTTCTATATAATATTTGTGGTCTTTATTCCTATAACCATTCCAAATATATTTTGGTACAGAAACTAGCTAAATTAAAAAAATAAACTATAAATATTTCATAATTAGCCATTGTGAATTAACGATCATTCAGACACCGTCAGATCTGAATTATCAGTATAATTTTGAAGGGACATGTTGTGTTGCTTTGGCATACGATGGGAAAGATATCAAATGTGGGTGAGTAATACCTGTTCGGACTCTTGTTGAAAACAATGGTTGTGCAAGAATGACACAGATGACTCAGAACAATGTTTAAAATGTGTTTTATTAACACCTTGATGTGTTTTTATTTCGATTAATGCGTGCTATCGTAATTTTATATTGTCTTAACAAACATCACATTAATAACCAGCAGTAGGAAAGGCGAACATTATACAATCAATGAAATCCACTCCGATTTGCGTCACGTCACGATTGCGCAACACTTAGTGGGTGGGGTTCTGCTCGTGATTGCGTATAATGTAGCACTATTTTACTATTTCTTTGCACTCGTCACTAGTTAAATGAATGTATATCATTTTGATATATTACATAAATATATTGATTACATATTAAGGTAATTATAACTCCCGTTGTGTGACATCAACTGCGAAAGCGAACTGATTTTTCGATATATTGTCCAATGTTTTGTACCGGGCTTCCTAAAACAATAAATGTATCAATACGATATTGCCATAAATATTAATTCTCGTCATTCCTTTTGTGTTCTGTTGTATTAACATCCCTATGTTGTTTGCGTAAACTTGACATCAGGTTTGACTGTCCATACATCATTTATGGATTATATATACTCCAAAAAGGTTCTTTTGCCAGCGTTGGAATATACTGTTGAATGGAAAACCTGTAAAGGCAACCTCGCTAAAATACTTGTGGACAACGTAATTAACAGCAGCCATATTACAGTTCGCCTTCACCGGTAAAGTGTCAAGTAACGCCGTTAGGAGTCTAAGGAAGCGCAACACGATATGTCTAGGGCCACCGATCACACCAGTGTTATACCCCGGTTTCAAATGATAAAGCCAGTCTATAGAACTGTTGAGTTGTTTGTTGTTTAAAAAACATACCCTAATTTTCCTACGAAGCCATTTGCTGGACCCAATGCTATCGCTATCGATCTTAGTATCTTCGCAAATGAACAAATGGTGATCATACATCCGCATTAGTTCAAAGGGATCTCTCAAGAAAGTCACGTCGGCTATATCTGTCATCAGTATGTGAGTGAGATGTGGATTTATTTCAATATACTGTAAGTAGTGGAAATACCGGTCGTCGTTAAGTGACCTCTTCCCCAAAACAACCTTTTCAAAATATATTTTTGGCTTGATGGAATCAATAAAACGTGAATCAAGGCTGTCGTGAAACACCATACCCCTTAAACTCAAACGTGTCAGGCTTTTATGCCATGCAGAAATGTATGAATACCTGTTTGTCTGCTTATACTGTAAACGCTGTGGATCCTTCTTTAAAGTAAAATACGTTGACAAGACTACGTCGAACCTGCTTTCCTGCTCGAGATCGGAAATATGAGCAGGTTCGTCTCTCCTGGAAACAGAACGAATTGTAGTCAAGAAAGGCCACATATTATTTCCCGGATTTAAATACACAGTTTCGTACACTGCCTGGGTTAACTTAGGTGACATTACCATCGACATAATGATACTATAGTCGATATGATAGTTAACGACGTCTGAGATTACTAGTCGCGTTACAGGTATACTGAATAGTTCGTTGTAAAGACGTAGTATGCTTTGAACCATAATGTGTGCGATTGATTGGTATGATGTAGCCCGTTGAGGACAGTTGTCACGTTGTTCTTCATCGATACCATCTGAGATCAAAGTTAAACGAGGAGTTGATGAGAGTGTTTTTAAATCCTCCATCACCGACGTTAAACAGTTCACGGTCTCAACCAGGAAGTCACGGCTGTGTCTGAACGATTCTATCGCCACAATAATAATATGACTACACGGATTATCCGATGGTTGACCGATGGCACATGATACGGTTAAGAAACTGATTGTATCATTATATGAGGACATTCTAAGATCGTCTTGAAACTGGATGAAACGTTTGTACTTGTCGTAGTTCACTTTCTGTCCAAACTCGATCGGTTCCACGAGTGTCACTCTGTGTTCTTGCTGTAGCAGAATTCGAGTCAAACGAAACGTTAAATCAGATGTGTCTCAAAACACAAGAACGTTCATGGGTCGTTCACTGCTCCACGGCCTTAGGTCGCCCCTCGTGTGGTTTGGACGAGCCAGCTCTACAACAAACTACCATATTATGACACGTTATATAAAATAATGTTTAGTTATGTTATGCTATGAAATGGTGAGCTTGGATACCAAAACCCAAGCCGTTACATTAGTGGAACAGGGGTTCAGCTGGCATGAAAGGAGCGTGCAACTTGGCATAGATATGAAGACAGTGTGTGCAGTGCTAATGAAGCATCACGAGCTGAAGGGAAGTAAAGAAATGACCGCCCAAAGAAGACAGACAACAGCGAGGTTGGATTATATTTCTGTAAAGACCCGTCTTACTAACCGCCACCTCACATCCCCGGAACAAACAGTTAAGTAGATGAACAAGTCGAAGACAAAAGTAGCAATGGAAAACGACACACCAATATATCTCAGCAACACTCAGATCGAGAACGTTGAACACTATATATAGCTGGGACAGAGCTATGGCATCAGAGACAAATACCAAGACGTGAGATTCAAAGAAGAATCACGTCCGGATTGACAGCATTCACCAAGCACCGCGACATCTTTAAGGGTAACATTGAAACATTCTTGAAGAGACAAGTCCACAACTCATGCGTACTTCCAGCGATGATATACGGCGCGGAAACATAGGTACTCACCACCCTAGTGAAGAACAAGGTATTAGCCGCACAGACAAAGATGGAAAGATGTAGCACGCGGTCCTGCCGGTCGACAAATTGTGCTCAATTCTGAAACGTTTTGTTTTTAAAATAAATGAAATATAATATAACCCTATCAAGTCGTTATATATATATATTCTTCAAACCACGTGGCTTTCATCTGAAATGTCCAGATATCTATATGTACTTACACAATCTTATATAATTATGTAAATAAAAAGCAACATATTTAGATGCATGATGTGAAAGGTGGTGAAGATTAAGAGATCTACGTAACGTTTATGCAAGGTCTAACAATATTATAAGAACATTTCTCCACCGTTCAATCGATGTTATATTACATCTGTTTCATGGATATTGTTGCACAATTTATCGTTCCCAACTCTGAGTAAAGCTTAACAAGGCAATTATTTCATTAAAAGCTAATGTTGTCTACAACAATACGCCTAGGTGAGTTTTGGGATATAACTGCTGGAACAGAGCGAGTAGCATGTCATAATGCAATCGACTTGCAAGGTTGAACAAAAACGTATTTTTAGCATAAATAACTACATAATAGACGTTATGTATAAATGCATTGATGTTTTGAGTGGCCCAATATGGCATAGTTGGGTCAAATGTATGTACACTGTAAACCAGTGAGTTTTATGCCACGTCTTGCGTATACATTTATTACTTTTTAAAGTAAATATATTTCATATAACTTATAAGCTTATACAGTTTTTCTCTATTCAACTGTTACTTATTTATTTTTAAAGCGACATGGTCCGTTCATGGCTTTGTATTTTTATTGCAAAATCATGTTATACGGTATACATTATACCTATTATAGCGTACAGACCGTCAAAATATGTTTTCATGTACCATTTAGGGGTTGAACATAGAAACAGTAAGATCGCTTACTTTGTGTACCACGAGGCGTTTTCGAAACCGTTGTAGGCGTAGCTAAAAGCCCAAAAGAAAATACATGGACACACGATGCAGTATCATGTGAACACAAGTTGACGGGTTGCACGTACTGCTGTGTCGTGTATTTGTTGTCATTCGCAATGGTATGAAGTCAGTTTTTATGTGTGAATGCGATTTGTATGGGCGTTACATTTGTAATAAAAACATGGTATATATTTGTAATGTATGTTGTGTGCACATCATAAGACCAGACAAGAGACATCCTATCATTAGAAAACCTATATACCCAATAACAACTAATTCACTAAATGCCACACCCAGTCAGGTGCACGTTCCCAGTTGGTAAAAATCAAATGGTGGGTGTCACTCGCGGCGATTTGAGTGACAGCGTCGGGATTCTTATCAACATTCAACGTTTGACATTACGAAGTCAGTTCTGTTTCGTTAAAAATGTATTGGCGGCCAGGACGCTACAATAGTTATAATTTATACTGATTAACATGATTTTGCAATAAAAATAAAAAGCCACGAAGTGATCATGTCGCTTTAAAAGGTGTTTCGCTACAGACATCAATTACATGTTTATCAATTGTACAACCACTTTGAGCTGGACATTCAGATATTACAGTTTATAAAGTATACAATTAGAAACAACAGCTTACAATTGTATGAATTCATGCAACGAAATTTCCTGACGTAATGTATATTGTGTCGAATGTTTTCCACCTACTGAAGTTATACATTTTTTACTAGTAATATGTCTTTCGTGAAAATTAGCCTGAACGACCATAAACCTTATAAGTTACACTCCGAGCTCTTGGTGTCGTTTTCCTCTGTTTCAAGTGCAGACTATAACTTAAAGGACAAAAAAGGCTACGGCTTCGTGTCATACACCTAATAGAGTTGATACAAAGTAACAATTTCCACTTATACTCAATTTTTTAACGTCAGCGGTTTACTCAGAATGTGACTTTAAAGTCTAAAATTCTAACGAAATCCACGATGGTCTAGACATCGCCATAGGTGAAGGGTTAATTTGGCTTGGCCATTCAGCGCGCGGCATTCTATATCTCGGTCAACTTCCGGCGACGCTGTTAAGGGTCAACAACTTCGAGTCTTCGACAGTTCGTTCAGTTGGCGTGACATCTAGCAGCTGCTTATAGGCGTATATCTAAATATGTGGTTAAATCTATGGTAAACTTTAGTAATTTTGCCTTCGTGTTCGGCATACGGTTGCAATAATAGTTGAAACAACCGGTAGTATTGAAGCAATGGATTCACGTTGGTGATTTGCGGGCGTACTGTTTGGCACTTTGCTCGGTCCATTTTGAGGAGACATCCTTTGATGTAGACATGTATCATCAGTTCATGGGATGATTTCAGCGATAACAATAATAGACAACTTTATATTTACCGTCATCAGCATGTTACGCGCGTTGCCGAGTTGCAGCCATTTCATGACAACAGCCAAACCCTCTGCGGGGAATCTACGTGGAGAGCGCCTCGATCACCGTCGTGACGTCATTCTTCGTCTAAGATGGGGTAGCGCATAGAATTTGGATGGCTGGGTGTTAAAAAAAATTCTGGCAAACGACTGGCATTAAAAAATTGAGTATATGTGGAAATTGTTACTTTATATTAACTCTATTAGGTGTATGCCACGTAAAAGTTAACTTTGTTTGTCCTTTAAGTAACGTAATGTAATGTTCTGTCAGTTAATACTGGCAGAATATACATAACGAAAGCAAACTAATAACATCAGTGTCTATTTGTACCTGACGTTTGTTTTTCCGATGATGACAGCGATATTTCTATGTGTTTGTCGCACACTTAGTGTACATCTATGTTACTGTGGATGTCAAATCTGGACACTATGACCAGTACTGTCTTGGCATCCTTATCACATCACAAGAGTAGAATCTGCTGAGTTTAGAACGTATTCTTTTGAAAGACAGTTTAAGCCAGGCGAGAATCCAAGCTATGGTCACCGCGTCTCTGGGCTACTACAATATTATAATATGATTATAGCGAAACAACAACAATACATTATATATATATATATATATATATATATATATATATATATATATATATATATATATATATATATATAACAATTGTTGTTGTTGTCAGTGCTGGATACGACGGCAGACAATGTTTGCACAAACTTGTCACAACAGTAGGATCCGGTGAGTTTAAGATGTAATTTTACGAAGAGCGCGTAAATCGGGCGAGAATCCGAATCTCTAGTGACAGCGCCACTGCTCCACTAAGTAATAACACTTGTGGATTGTTTATAGGTTGAACAGCTTAAACATTGCTTTCAAAGGTATGTCCGTTTATTTACCAACATCAACCCATATTACAAAGCATTCTCTGCAGCGATATGGAGATCTCTGGCATGGTCATTCCAGCCAGGTCTATATTTGTGTATGGTCTTGTCCTATCACGATTGCCGAATTATTAGTTCATAACTAGTATTTGTAATGATATTATTATAAAACACATTTATCGCAGATATATGTGCATCGTCTGAGCAATTATTAGAGGTTACAGCCTCATAGCTCAGAACCGTATGTCCCTTCCCGAGTTAAAAGATGTGAGTTTTCACAATACGAAACAATTAAAACATTGCCATTATTCTGTGCTATGTAAGTACGATGTTTAACTATGGGTAAGACAATTATAAAAATCATCAATAAAAAAACGATAATACAATATCCCTGCTGAGGTTTATTTAGATATAAACGTCAAGTAGAGTACTTGTATTATAATTGAGGTTCTAGTTCTAGATTAATCTTTGCCGGCCATATTATTGGTTTTGCCGACAACATCTGTAGCCTACAAGATCCGGAGCACTTAATGTTATCTACTTACTTGTTTTCTTTCCATATCCTTGGAAGAACCAGATGCATGCTGCTTCTACGATGACGAAAACGATCAGGATACAGAACAACTGACGCAAATTCATGTTGATGCTTCTCGTGACGTGCGTCCACCGTGTTGACTGCTTACGGTGTGATCGATGATAAGCTGTGCTCACATTGCGCAATATATAAGAAGGCGATGATCAATCATTCGGTGATGGTGTCAAGCGGGCTGAACTTTTGATTTGTTGCGGTGCGGGGAGGGCTGCGGGCCAGACCAGTGCGGTGCGGGGTCGGGCCGCGGGCCAGGTGTACGCGGGGCGGGCTGCTGGCCTGTGTAATTTTTATTATTTTACAATTTTAATTATTTATTACTATTACATTCATGTATCACTATTGTTGCTATGGAATTTGTATGGCATTTGTATGACTATTTTTATGACTTTTATTTAATTTGAGTGACACATATATTTTGTGATATATATATATATGTATATTGTATATATATATATATATATATATATATATATATATATATATATATATATATATATATATATATATATATATCACAAAATAAATAAATAAGAACATTCATATTCTCCGATGGTTTCCTGAATATTGACATCTTTCCCAACAGCTTTCTAATGAAGAAAGCGTATCAACACGACTACTTCATTGTTCAGCTGCTACTTCTGCTTCTGCGGTACAGTAAAATGTTACAGTTCTTTAAATATATTGTCACATACCTTTTGGACTTTTAGTTGCCATTCATTTATCTTATTAGTCTCGCTTAACCGACGATTAGGCTGCAAAACTACGTCGAGAAGACAGTCTGGTAAGTCTCCCGGCTTTTGAATATTTATCCGCGTGATCTATACATTGCTGCCACCTCACGGACACTGCCGTAATTTATATTTTTTATAAACAACTGCACATTTTTTTTTATTTTTTTTTTTTATTAAACATTAAGCAAAATATGTATATCTATGTAGGTTGTTGAGCTGTGCACCTGGCTGGGCGTGGCGTTTAGTGGCGTCAACTTGTGTTCACGTGATACTACAACGCGTGATCATGCATATCCTTCTGGGCTTTTAGTCACGCCTACAACGGTTTCGAAAACGCCGCGTGGTTGATGTGTAAACAGAGCTACGCATCCCTTATTACGTCTATTTTCAACTCCTAAATGGTACATGAAAACATATTTTGACTGTCTTTACGCTATAATAGGTATTACTTATACCGTATAACATGAGTTTGCAATAAAACTAAAAATCCACCAACGGACCATGTCGCTTTAAGCCTTATTATTTTCTGATAATATATCGATTCGACTCGACTCACTTCAATTAAGCAAGACGCATTTATTGGGAAGACTGAGTCACACAGAAATTATGTTTGTCTGACGATTTAGAAAGGATATCAGAGGCTATAACATCACCAGAAAGACACTTATCTAAAGCTACAGCTAAATAGGTGACGGTTGACTTTGATTCAATGACATTTCCTGTACATTCAATATTAAGAGTGTTTTATTTCCATAATGTTCTCTTCGTTCCAGTTTTACCCAAATGGAGCGACAGCTTGTTGTTAATTAACTTAAAGTTGTCTACTGTTAGCTACTACACCTATGTGCGGCCTTTTAAGCGATGCGTGTGATCAGTAGCGCTATATTCCCTCAATTTGTTTCTGACTTGAACAGTTGGGGGACATTTCGTATACTCTCCCATTCACGCTGAAAAGTGGGCAGACGCGTCCTCCTCGTCCACTACCGATCGACGCCCATGATATAATGTAGCTGACCCTGTGCCATGGAAATCAGAGTGCAGCATATATAAAGATCCAATATATTTTTAACTAAACCACGTTTCTTGAAGGCAAACACTATCAACGTCATCGTCATTTAATATAAAAAATACTTTCGGAAGTGGGTAGTTACACGTAATGTGGAACGAACTCTATGTGTTGGTAGACTTCACCTCTTTCACAACAACATCAACTTGTCACTACAGATCCACATCTGTTAAGTCGGGATCAAGACGAAAGGCAAACATGCTTGCCAGGCTGAGATATGACAGCTTCTAAGCTTTAATCACCACATTCTTTACACTAACGATGATTGCAGAACCTCCTGCACGGTCGTGGCGGGTGTCGGCCCACACTCTCACACAACTTGTGTTGTTCTTAATGTTCATCTGACACTGTCTTGTCTACATTGGCAGTAGCAGCACACAATGAACTGACTCAGACAGATCACGTGGTGCCCTGTTTGATACCTGCGTCATTGCACGTTTACGAGACGGTCCAGTCATGCCACGTTTTGTAGGCTTGACTGTGGTGAATGATTCAGTTACAGCAGCATGGTAGGTAGTAGTCATCACACTGATTGTCTGCACCGGGTTGTCGTGTGCCTTAGCCTGAATTGACATCAAGGTCCGCATGTCACAATAAACGGTCGATTTCAGCACGGCTATCTCAACTGTAGCTGTTTTCATTCGTGCCAACAGGGTTGTAGCAGGTTGTCATGTACCTTAACTGTAGTTAACATCACGGACGGCAAGTCGCCACAAACGATTGTTGTCCAAGTAATTTTTGTGTTATTTTTATAGTCAAAGCTGGCTATCTCGGCGGCCAATGTCTGCGAAATCTTATCACAACAGATGAAGTCAGGGTTCTGGATAAGGTGTCTGAACAGTGTTTGGCTAGTGAACCTCGCAGTTTATATCACTAATTTACGTTTGTTTGATGGGCGGGGAACAATTGGTTGGAGAAATACGAAACTCCTGTTATTGTAGACTGTGTAATTAATGTACACTCCCTTACAGTAAGTGAAGTCAAGGTTCTGGATAAGGTTTCTGAACAGTGTTTGGATATACGGTTAGTGAACCTCGCAGCTTATATCACTAATTAACGTTTTTTTGATGGGCGGAGAAAAATTGGTTTGGGAAATACGAAACTCCTGTTATTGTAGACTTGGTGTAATTATTGTGCACTCCCTTACAGTAAGTAAGAATTACATATGGCTATGGGAAAGTAAATTGTGGAGAAAAGTAGAAAGTAAGAAACCCATAACATCATAGTTGTAACATGAAACTGTGATTGATCAACGGACGTGTTGTGCGGATATATGCATTACGGTCGAGAGTACATTTGCCGGTGTCCTAGCAAACACCTAATAATCATTGTATTATTGTTGAGAGTCCTTATTACCACGTTATCACAGGCAGAAGTGATTCTAGCTTTAAACAATTAACAACAACTGTGTTTCTTTGACCTTTAATGTTTATTTCCTTTGAAATTGAGTAGTGTATGCACTTTTGAATGACGCCAAATAATACAAACCGTACGGCCCATCCCGAGTTGAGACAATGTGAGACAACACAGAATGAAACAATAAAAAAAACCTAAAGCAGATGTCAAATGTGCTTTGACGATGTAACACGCAAAACACGGTATGTAATATCAGCAGATGAAACTGGTTGGTGACATCGGACACCACACACACACACGCACGCACCCACGCACCCACGCACTCACGCGCACACGCATTTGACAAATTCGTTCTGAGTTTATTTTTAATTTATGGTAGAACTGGTGTTGTTCTTAATGTTCATCTGACACTGTCTTGTCTACTTTGGCAGTAGCAGCACACATTTAACTGACTCAGACAGATCACGTGGTGCCCTGCTTGATACCTGCGTCATTGTACGTTTACGACACGGTCCAGTCATGCCAAGTTTTGTAGACTTGACTGTGGTGATTGGTTCAGTTACGGCAGCATGGTAAGAAGTCGTCATCACACTGACTGTCTGCAGCGGGTTGTCGTGTGTCATAACCTGAATTGACATCATGGTCCGCAAGTCACAATAAACGGTCGATTTCAGCACGGCTATCTCAACTGTAGCTGTTTTCATTCGTGCCAACAGGGTTGTAGCAGGTTGTCGTGTGCCTTAACCGTAGTTGACATCACGGACGGTAAGTCGCCACAAACGATTGTTGTCCGTGTTATTTGTGTGTTATTTGTATAGTCAAAGCTGGTTATCTCGGCGGCCAATGTCTGCGAAATCTTGTCACAACAGATGAAGTCAGGGTTCTGGATAAGTGTTTGGATATACGGTTAGTGAACCTCGCAGCTTATATCACAAATTTACGTTTTTTTGATGGGCGGGGAAAAATTGGCTTGAGAAATACGAAACTCCTGTTATTGTAGACTTTGTGTAATTATTGTGCACTCCCTTACAGTAAGTAAGAATTATTTATGGGTATGGGAAAGTAAATTGTGGAAAAAAGTAGAAAGTAGAAAGTAACATTATAGTTGTAACATGAAACTGTGATTGATCGACGGTCTAGAGTACATTTGCCGGTGACTTTTGAATGATGCCAAATAATACAAACCGTACGGCCCATCCCGAGTTGACATATGTATATGTGAGACAACACAGAATGAAACAATAAAACACCTAAAGCAGATGTCAAATGTGCTTTGACGACGTAATATGTATGGAAATATCAGCAGATGAAACTGGTTGGTGACATCGGACACCACACACACGTACGCACCAACGCACGCACAAATTGAACAAATTCGTTCTGAGTTTATTTTTTATTTTGGGTCGAATGTTGGTAACAGGTATATCAATTACTTAATAATTATTTTTGGTAACACGAAAAGACTGCTGACATTTCTGTGATAGGTTAGTACGATGTTTAACTGTTGATAAGAAAATTATAAAACAAAAGCATTAATTAATAGTAAACTAACCACAAATGATCCATGATGGGGTTTATTTAGATACAAACGTCAACACGCGGCAGTGTACATGACATTTGTAGCCTTCTAGGTCCTTAGCTTTTTCATGTTATCTACTTACTTGTTTTCTTTCCAAATCCAAACATTTGTTCTTAAATACGGTGGTGCATTTGCATTTATAATATTGAACATGGTGTTCCATTCTATAATCAAAATGGAGTAAACTAAAGGTCTTAACCTTAGTAACACCGACAGGGATTCTCGGTGGAGCATTTAAAAAATCGGACAATCTTGTTTTTGTTTACGTTGCCTTCTGCAGATAATTTTCACCGACAATCCACTAAACCATACAGAACATGTGTAATCGAAATTACATTGAATCAAAGAGGAAAGTAGCAAGTTTTGTTTTTATATTAAACTTTCTGACGTGACCATAAAAAACCTTGGTTTGTCTGACGTTTTGGAAAGGTTACCAGAAATGATAATATCACCAGAACGACACTGATCTAAAATCGGGTCTAAATAGGTGGGGGTTGACTTTGATTCAATGACATTTCCATTAGGCCTACATACAATAGTAAGAATGTTGCATTTGCATAATTTTGTCATCGTTCCAAACAAAATGAATTGTATTTTACCAAATGGATCAATCATTTCCTGTTGATTAAACATTCACACATTCTAGTTCCGTCCTTAACGTTGTCTGAAGTTAGCCACTAGTTCCATGTGGGGCCTTTTAAGAGAAGCGAGTGACCAGTGGCGCTATATTCGCGCAATTTGTTTCGGAAATAAACAGTTGGGGGACATTTTGTATGTTGTCCCACACACGCTGAAAAGTGGGCGGACTCGACCCACTCGTCCCCCACCGATCGACGCCCATGATCTACTGTAACTGATCCTATTCCAAAGAAATCAGGGGGCAGCATATTTTAAGATCCAATATATTGTTTACTAAGCCAAGACTTTGCATTATTATTATACAATTCCCTACATTAAGTAAGAGTAATTTAAGTGGATGAATAGTATGGAAATAAAGTAAAAAGTATGTAATATATATAGTTGTAAAACGAAACCGCAAATGTTTATGGACACCCATTTTTTTCCAGCAGGATTAGAATTTCACTTGAACTGAATATTCGGTTGTTGACAGCGTCTCGCGTCTCGCGTCTCACGAGGTGAGGCGTGGCGAAACAAACGGTTTACAACATACTCCTATTAAAAGTGTCAAATAAAAAATACTACCAACGGTAATATTATAAAATAAATATTAAATTTACATGTGTCACCTTAGTAAAATAAATTAACCTATTAATCATCAAAATACTATACAAATTCCGTAAGAACAATCGTGTTAAATTAATTTAAAGGTATAGTTAATAGTAATACATAATTAAAATGATAACATAATTAAAATTAGCCTGAACCGCAGCCCGCCCCACCCCACTGACACCTGGCCCGTAGCCCGCCCCACCCCGCGGACACCTGGCCCGTAGCCCGCCCCACCCCACGGACACCTGGCCCGCCGCCCGGCCCGCACGGCTCTGGTCTGGCCCGCAGCCCTCCCCGCACCGCAACAAATACAAATTCCAGACCGCTTGACACCAAAGCGAATCACTGATCATCGCCTTCTTATATAACTTTCCCTAGCCTAACGTTAGCACAGCTTATCAGCGACCACATCGTAAGCAGTCAACACGGTGGATGCACGTCCCAAGAAGTATCAAAATGAATTGGCGCCAGTTGTTCTGTGTCCTGGTCGTGTTCGTCATCGTAGAAGCAGCATACATCTGGTTCTTCCAAGGATATGGAAAGAAAACATGTCAGTAGATCACGTCAAAGTGATAAGGATCGAGCAGGCTACAGCATCGGCAATACCAAACATCTCGACGGCAAAGTACAAACCTGTACAATAACCTCAAGAGAAATAGAAGTATCTGCCGCGTGTTGACGTCTATATCTACATAAACCCCAGCATAGATCATTTATTATTATTTTACTTTGAAGTAATGCTTTTTATAGTTCACTTATTAATAGTTAAGTATCGTACCTACCAACCACAGAATAATGTCAACAATCTTTTCGTGTTCCCAACAATAATTATTAAGTAATTTAAATACCATTTGTCAAGATGCATATCAAAAGAGGTCTTTCAAGAGAGGTGGTGTTCCGAGTAATGTCGCCGGATTATAACAAGTAAATTTAGATAATTCAGCTATGCCAATGCAGTAGCAGTTCCTACGCTACCCACAGTTAAAGCATACGTTATGACGCTACTCAGTTTGTACTTGCACGTTATGACGCTACTTAGCGATAAACTGTATGCTACGGTGATACTTGTTGTGGATTCATGCAGTGTGCGTGCGTGCGTGCGTGCGTGCGCGCGTGTATGTGTACGTATGTGCGTGCGTACGTGTGTGCGTGCGTGTGTGCGTGGATGCATGCGTGTTAATTGCACCAACTAATTTCAGTATTCTTTTATTGTGTGTTACATCGCCAACTTTATGTATTTTTAATTGCATGTGTATGCGGTGTCCGATGTCACCAGCCAGTGTCATCGGTTGATATGTTATACCGTGTTTTGCGTGTTGCGTCGTTAAAGCACACTTAACATCTACTTTATGTATTTTAATTTGTTTCGTACTGTGTCAACTTACATGTACATTTAACTCGGGAAGGGATGTACAGGGGTAGGCTATTTAACCTATTTCCAAGTTGCAGCCAGTACTCAATAGTAAAGGTCAAAGAAACACAGGTGTTATTAGTTTTCTAACGTTTGTGTCACTTCAGCAACTAACAACGTGGTAATAGCGATATTCGACAACAATGCAATGCTTTGAGCTACACTGAGCTACAGTTGAGATAGCCGTGCTGAAATCGACCGTTTATTGCGACTTGCGGACCATGATGTCAACTCAGGCTAAGGCACACGACAACCCGCTGCAGACAGTCAGTGTGACGACTACTACCAACCATCCTGCCGTAACTGAACCAATCATCACAGTCAAGTCTACAAAGCGTGGCATGACTGGACCGTGTCGTAAACGTGCAATGACGCAGGAATCAAGCAGGGCACCACGTGATCTGTATGATTCAGTACAATGTGTGCTGCCACTGCCAAAGTAGACAAGTAGAAGTACTCCTGGCGGCAACGTTGTGACCAGAGGATGTGTACGTTCGGTGGTGGAGAAACCATACCCGCGACAACAAGCGAGAGAGCATGGAAAGTGATGCCAATCTTTCGGCTGCTAGCAGGGCTAGGAGCACTCCTGCAGACGCTCAGTAATGAAAATTGTTTCATAAACCGTAGGAACTGGCTCAATAATGCCTCAAATTTGCACCATAGATACACAGTGTTGGATATAATAAATAACCATGAAGTTGATAGTGTGTGCCTCCAAGAAACGTCGTTTAGTAAACAAGATATATGATCTTTAAATATGCTGAACACTGATTTCCTTGGCATAGTGTTAGTTAAAGTGGTTCATGGACGTCGATCGGTGGGGGACGAGGATGACCCTTCCGCCCACTTTTCAGCGTGAGCATACGAAATGTCGGGGTTTTTGTAATTCCGAAACCAGTTGCGGGAATATAGCGCCACTGATCACTCGCTTCTCTTAAAAGGCCGCATGTAGGAATAGCCGCTAACATTAGACAACGTTAAGTTCGGTACTAGAGTCCGTGCTCCAATTGCGTAAAACAAAATCCATTTTGTTTAGTACGACTAGAAAATCAAAGTCAACCGTCACCTATTTAGCCGTAGCTTTAGATCAGTGTCTTGCTGGTGATGTTATAGCCTCTGATATCCTTTTTAAAACATCAGATAAATTCATGTTCTTTGTGTAGGAACGCAAGAAAGTTTAATATCACAACAAAAAATATTACTTTGATCTATGATTCAATTTTCGAAAAAGAGATGAACTGCAGAATGCAGAATGAACATTCTCTGTTGTAGATTGGTGGTTCACGACTTTTACAGCTGCATTTTAATGTATTTGTAACAAATTAATCTTATTAGATATATTATCATATTATCATATCATAGTAGGGTCTTTTCATGTTAGCACATGGTCTTATTGATAACATTTGTTTTCCTGTATTTAAAAACAATTATATTTCAATTATTTTAGTAATGATTTTATTTATTTATGTTTTTAATTAATTATTTATATTTTGAGGACCAATACACACGTATCTAAACACACGCACACGCATATAGACATGCATACGCATGCAAACGCTCACACAGGCTCATGCACACACACACACACACACACACACACACACACACACACACACACACACACACACAAGCTGTCATATAATAAAAGAAACACGTCGTGTGTCATAATGTGGTGGTTTGTTGTAGAGCTGGCGGGTCTAAACTCCACGAGGGGCGACCTAAGGCCGTGGAGCAGTGAACGACCCATGAACGTTCTTGTGGTTGGTGACGCGTCTAATTTCACGTATAATTTGACACGATTTCTGCTACAGCAAGAACACAGAGTGACACTCGTGGAACCGATCGAGTTTGGACAGAAAGTGAACTACGACAAGTACAAATGTTTCGTCCAGTTTCAAGACGATCTTAGAATGTCCTCATATAATGATACAATCACTTTCTTAACGGCAACAACATGTGCCATCGGTCAACCATAGGATAATCCGTTTAGTCATGTTATTATTATGGCGATCGAGTCGTTCAGACACAGCCCTGACTTCCTGGTTGAGACCGTGAACTGTTTATCGTCGGTGATGGAGGAATCAAAAACAATGTCATCATCTCCTCGCTTAACTTTGATCTCAGATGGTACCGATGATGAGCAGTGTGACCATTGTTCTCAACGGGCAACATCATATCAATCAATCGCTCGCACTATGGTTCAAAGCATATTACGTCTTTACAACAAACTTTTCAGTATACCTGTAACGCGACTGGTAATCTCGGATGTCGTTAACTATGATGTCGAGTATAATACCATTACGTTGATGTTAATGTCACCCATGTTAACCCAGTCAACGTGCGAAACTGTGTATTTAAATCGGAAAAGTAGTATGTGGTCTTTCTTGAATACAATTTTGTCTTTTTTCAGGAAAGACGAATCTGCTCCTATTTCTGATCTCGAGCAGGAAAGCAGGGTCGACGTAGTGTTTTCAACTTATTTCACTTTAAAGAAGGATCCGGAGCGTGGAAGTTATAAGAAGACAAACAGATATTCTTATATTTCTGCATGGCATAAAAGCCTAACAAAGTTGGGTTTAAGGGGTGTGGTGTTTCACGACGGTCTTGACTGAAGTTTTATTGACTCCGTCAAGCCAAAAATATATTTTGAAAAGGTTGTTTTGTGCAAGAGGTCACTTACCGACGACCGGTATTTCCACTAGTTGCAGTACGTTGAAAATCATCCACAGCTCACACACTGATGACAGATATAGCCGACGTGACTTTTAGGAGAAATCCCTTTGAATTAATGCGGTTGTTTGATCACCATTTGTTCATTTGTGAAGACGTGCTGTTCAATAACATTCGGTCCAACGTATGGCTTCGTCATAAAATTACGAAATGTTTTTTAAATGACACACATCCCAACAGTTCTATAGAATGGCTTCATAAATTGAAACCGTCGGTTAACGCTGGTGTGATCGGTGGCCCTAGACATATTGTGTTGCGCTTCCTCAGGATCCTAACGTCGTTACTTGACACTCTACCGGTGAATGCGAACTGCAATATGGCTGCTGTTAATTACGTTGTCCACAAGTATTTTATCGACGTTGCCTTTACAGGTTTTCCATTCAACAGTATATTCCATAAGTGGGAAAACAACCCTCGTGGAGTATATATAATGCATAAATGATGTGTGAATATTCAAACCTGATGTTAAATGTTTGCAAACAATATAGGCAGTTAATACAACAGAACATAAATTGGTATGAAACCATATTATGTCATGACAATGGGCTTAATAATTTATACTTCTCTGGCAGCCACCTCACCTATGTTTCAATACTGTTAAATTATGTATATTTTGCGTATATTGTGGAAGAAAAAATAAATTATATTTGCATTACAACACTTTACGTTACTTTATCATCAGCATTTCCTCCTACCAAGCTATTCCATTGAAGCGTTGGCGTCATTTAGTGTGTGTTCTCTGCACAGTTTCTCAACTGTAACTGCTTTCATTCGTGCCAACAGGGTTGACACGTGTATGTTGTTGAATGTGACAGCGGTCGGATTACCCAGAACTTTAGCCACGAAGGTTATGAGCAGAACGCCATTCTTCCGCATCCCGAAGGACACAAGGTCCAGCAAAATGTGTTTCTTTTTTAGCCCCAGCCCTTTGCGTTGTCAACGTAGTCGTCACTGAAGAAGCTCGATCACAGTTGAATGCCCGTGTCAGGGGACATCCAACTCAGATAGTGAAAACGAAACTGAGTGGTTCGTCGACAATGAGGGTTACCTCGCTACACGTCCAAATATTGTCCGCATGAACCGCGCCGCTTTTTGGATCGGCGCCGACGGCCGTCCTTTTCGAAACAAAATGAAAATGGAAACTCATTATAGCGATTCTACTTACGTAGAAAGTGGGTAGCACTTGAGAAAGTAGTCCTACATATGGAGCACGCATTGAACTTTTTCATCGGGATTGCGTAAGTGATATCTATGATTGATCATTAGTGAGAAATCACCTGAACACAAGACTCGTTTGTTGACACCGAGATTAATTTAAGGGGACGTGAGTTATGGAAATAAATGAGAAAGTAAGTGATAGATACAGTTGTAACACGAAACAGTCCGTGATTGCCCGACGTGTTGTGGTGATATATGCATCACGGTCTGCAGTGAAGTTATGTTCTGACCGACCTTAATTTTAATTACCTGATTTTAAATAAGAAAATAGTCATACAGATTTGCCATAATACAAATTATTAATTTCTTGGATTTAATTCGTAAACGTACATTACGGCACTACATATTTATTTACCTCCAACAAATAGGGGTTAATAAACTGTGCATGTACAATATTGTGGAATGCATTGACTTGTGATCTACAAGAAATTTCTATTCAGCAATTAGTTAAAAATAAATTAAAGTAGATCAAACTGTAATTAGGTTTTCTTTTATCTTTACTTAAAATATGTTTATTATCTTACCTTATAAACTAACCATAAACATACCATAATTTTACCGCGTTATGAATGACTAGGCTTGCACTTTGGGATGTCTTACACTAACACAAAGTTACCTAAGCCCTGGTAGATATCGTATATTGGTACAGGTTACGCTGTTTTAAAACAAACGACGCATGGTGTGACGCGACGCCCAATGCGACGTCTTAAGTATCTGTTGACGCAAGACAATCGACTGTTTTCATTTATTAGCAAATGTCACATTATGTGACGGCATACATCGTACGTGTGATGACATACGAAATTGTAATAATTTTAAGTTGACCAGTGATAGTTATGGCGAAGAAGTAGGCCTTTGAAGAGAAACAAAAGAACATGTGTTGAATTATTGCATGTATTTTCACAAATTGCCTTATTTGCAAATAATAACACAACTATTCATAAAAATCAAAAAAACTTTTGATTAAGCTGAATACGTACTTACATTCTGCTATATAATTATAATTTAAATGTACAGCCACCTGCTAGGTTTCTGTCCATTCTCAGTTTCTGCGCCATATCATTTGTTGTATTGTTGTACAGGATGAAAAAGGTGCATTAAAAACAACAAAATAGCAATCAAACTTGACGTTTTTTTATCGAGCAGCTCGCGGGTGAATAGCCTGAGCCAAACATTTGTTGATGTAAGCGTTACTTCAGTATTATCAGTTTTCAATTTGGCGTAGTTCGCTAGATGGCAGCACAAGGCGCTAAAAGGTTAGCGATTGCTGGTCTCGCTTAACCGACTGTCGGTCGGCTACGCAACTACGAGAAGAAGTTGAGACACTGAGACTGCGTGAGGTGGCAGCACTTTTAGCCCCTCAACTGCGCCTAGGGAATTAATGGGCTGCCGATGTAACCGACAGGGCGGCCTTAACCCAGATCAGGGTAGAAATGCTGATTGTTTCACAGGCCGAATTTGAAATAACTAATTAAATAATAATACCTTTTTAACAGATAATGTTTTATGATAAAAGTGTTCAAAATTAAAATTATATTAACACAAAAATATATAGAAACACAAATTTGCAGTTGTTTATACAAATATGAAATACGGCAGTATTAAGATTAACTAGTATCCATGAGGTGGCAGCACTGCTTAGCCCACAAGGATAGCATTCAAACGTTCGCAAAGTCACCGACTGTCTTCTCGGCGAAGTTATGCAACCGAGCGACAGTCGGCTAACGAGACTAGAAGTTGAGGTGCTGAAAGGTGCTGCCACCTCACGGAGTCTGGTTAACCGAGGCTAAGCGAATGTTTAGTATGGCAAATTTCGTCCTATGCTTGACTTCGTAATAAATCTGTATGGTCATTTCGATTATTGTATCCCACCTGAAATGCTCATTCGTTTATGAATAAGTGAGCTTTCGTGTTCATGAAATAAACGGAAAACCCATAAAAAATGTAGCGGTCAATAATTGGAATTGTCACATAATTTGATAAACGCAATATGTTTTGACACCAATTCTGTCCCTCAAATTGGCAGCAAAATGTAGAACAACAACAAAATAGAGGCTGTTCCAATGTGAAACAATTTTCATTGTGCATGTCTGTAATATTCACCATCCAATTGGAAGCACAAATAGCTAAGTACAGGTACAAAATAGGCGAACAGACCATTGTATAAAAGTATCACCGAGGCCATACCCCGATAGCCTATTTTCAGCAGTAGCCAGGGACATCTACCGATGACAACAGGTTATTGAGAGCAGGGTTGGGTTCAAATACGTATTTGCATTTGTATTTGAATACAGAAATTTTGTGTTTTTGTATTTGAATTGAAAATCATGTAGTTGTATATGTATATGCCATGTAGTTGTATATGTAATTGATTTTAAGTCTGTATTTTAAAAGTATTTCCAAATACCAACAAAAGATAAAGCGTTGCCTGGCTCACGACTCAAGACAGAATTCTTTTCACACAGAGGGCAAGCAGCACTGAGAAAATAGGCCAACTGTGAACCTGGTCAGTAGTAATATGGCGTTTGTTTCAGTACACTATAAATGTGGAGCAGTTCCGCAGCGAAAAGGAACGTTGTGATTGGTTATAAATATAGACTCGCGCATGCGCGGAGGTGTACTTCCGGAGTTATATATGTAAGGAAGGCGCTGATTGGTTGTATGATGTCACCGCGCGTGCGTAGAGTGTGCTTCCGCTGAAACCTCAGTTGTCGCCCACGGCGCGGTGACATACGCGCCATCTATCGAATACGCTGCACGTTAGTGAAGGAGCGCCCTCTCGTGAAAGGGTCGATTTCCTGTCCTAATATGTATGTCGGCGCGCCGCGGCGTTCCGACGTCACGCGGGAAAAGCGCGTTCTTGCAATTTTCCTTTTGGCGCATACTCGCAATTTTCGTTCGGCGGCGTATACGGTGATGCCCGATTTAGAACGCTCCGCGCGGCTTGCCGACGTCACGCGGGAAAAAGTGCATACTCGCCCACGGCGCAGTGACACGAACGCTATCAATCGAATTAGTAAAGAAGCGCCCTCTCTTGAATAAGAGGACGGGTGTCGCTTGGCGGCTGTACCTATTTGTAGGGTAGTCGTAGTATATGTGTGTGCGCGAGCGCGTTGTTTTTGTCAGTATTGACAATGTTATAGTCGAGATACGCGAATACGCTGCACGTTAGTGAAGGAGCGCCCTCTCGTGAACGGGTCGATGTCCTATCCATATGGATGTCGGCGCGCCGCGGCTTCCCGACGTCACGCGGGAAAAGCGCGTTCTTGCAATTTTCCTTTTGGCGCATTATACGGTGATGTCCGATTTAGAACGCCAAGTGCATACTTGCAATTTTCTTCGCCCACGGCGCAGTGACATAAGCGCCACAATTGTCCTCGCCCACGGCGCCCCAAAATACGGGTTTAGCCGCGCGAAGACGTGATGCATGGATGCTTAGCTCCAGAGCTGCTGATAATCCCGACAGTGTGTGAATACTATAATTGAATAAATAAAACCTAACAAAGTAGTTGATGATATGTTATGAACTGTAATGACATATGTAAGTGTAGTCCGTATGTTATGATATTTGCTGCTGCTAATAAACTTAGACAAATAATCGTCAAACTTGACAGCGCGCGTATATTGGCTACGGTGGCAGCCGAGCAAAATTCCACGTAAGGTGTGTGAAGGGTGAAATGAATATTTTTATTCGGTTGGCCACAAAACTTGTCAGAAATGTAGTGTTTCCCAATCTGAGATAACGTACAAAAGAAATTTGATGGTTATTCAAACAGAACTCGGTGCACGTGCATAGCAAAGGTACTAAGCAACGAGTTTCACTGCGCACTGAGCTTCATTCACCGGATATCAGTCGCGGCTGGGCGGCAGTTTTTAAAGTTTCGCAGTCGTTGTCGTTGTTTTTTTGTGTGAACAGTTGTTCAGTTAAACAAATCAAACTGACAACGATATATTATACATTGTTGCGTTTAGAATATATAACTACATACAGTTTTTGTTTCGGTCATTCATCATGTGCCGAATGTAGGCCTAGGGCCTATAGCTTATCATTGTGTGAACAGTTTCTGCATAAGATACAGGAAGGATATGGTTTGTGTGTATGGATGATATTGTGATATATATCATCGAATACACAATGTAACTAATGTGATATGGCACAGAGAAGTGTACATTTCGTTTGTATGGCCGACAAAATTCTATATTATAATACACACTCGCTATACGCAGACTACTTAAGGCGTTTCGCTGCGCGGTTACAGTAACATATCATCCATTCAATTCGTAACTGAATTTGGGGATACAGCACTGGCCATGTAATTAAAGTCTGCAGTCTTGGTGTATCGTCGCAGCTATTCTTTATCCCTGTATTTTTATTACGTGCAGTAGATGACATAATACATGTTATTCCCAAATCGCCGTCTCGTCAGTATGGCAAATTTCCGCGTAAAGCCGGGAACTCACTAAGCCGGCCGGCCGGCCGATTTTGCATCGGCCGGACGTCGTAGGGCATCGGCCGGGCATCGGTTATGTGAGTTCCAAAAATCGTGGCACCGGCCGGGCGTCGTGCGTCGAGCCGATGCCCGCATGCCGTCGGCCGGCGGTATCAAATATGTTTGATATTGCCGGCCGGCCGACGCCTACCCGACGCCCGGCCGGCAGATCCTCTGAGACATTGCCACAAAGCGGCACTTGCAGCAACACAACTCGGCATGAATTCATCCTCTGAGTCCGCCATGATGAACCTTTGGATGTAGGTCACCTGGGCGAGCATATTGAATACCTCTATGGAACAAAAAAATCAAACTAATTCGAATTTAAATTAATAGCGCTTAAATTATGAAATCGGCCGGCTGTGTGTGTTCGAAAAATCGTAGCATCGGGCGGGCAACGGCCGGTCGGGCGGCCGGTTCTGTGAGTTCCGAAATGAACAAACCGGCCGACGGCCCGATGTTCCCACGACGCCCGGCCGATTTCATTTTTCGTGCGTCAGCCTGCCGGTTCAGTGAGTTCCCGGGTTTAGGTGCAGGAAGTGTGAATTGAATTTGTTTCCGAGCATGGCACCAAAACTCGTCGGAAATGTAGTGTTCATCAAACTGAGAAATCGTATGAAAGAAATTGTGTATTTGTTTGACTAGAACTCAGTGCACGTGCATAGCAACGAAACTAAGCAACGAGTATCATTGCGCGCTGTGCGCCAATAACCTGCTGCGCACGGCAGCTTTTGAAGTATACCGTCGCTAGTAGGCGCCATGCATCATCGCATTGACTCTATTCTAGTAGCTCAATTAGTTTAATCCTTTAACTCAATTAGAAGTTTATATTGACAGCGATGTTAGCAATGCAGCGGTTAGTACACTAGCTGCATATTTATTTGGATCATTCGCGTTAAGATTCTGTCGAATGTGTAAGTGTAGAAACATATCTGCTTGAGCTACGTGAAGGATGGTTTGATCTTGTTGTGTGGTTTTGCATATGTATTATCGAATACACATAATTAATCAGTTTCAGATAACGTAGGAAATATATTCGTTTATTGATCAGGCAGATTTCTTATACATAGCAACCGCTCTGTGTATAGTCTCTGCTGGAATTCTCAACTTGTTATTTCATATATCCACTTTTACAAAGCGTGCCCCACGTGGAGGTCTCGTAGTCGATAGAATAATTCTGTCCGACGGTGTTGAGACATTCCAGGCAGTACCGACAATGTGCCGAAATAAATTATACTCGACTTGTCGATGACTATCCGTTCTATGTAGTGTTTCTATAGTGGCGATCTTGGTGCGTCACAAATAAAAAAGTGCATTTATCTACTTTGGATTTCGCAGATTTTGTGTGCGACCTGGCGTGCCAAGTCGTCTTTGCGGTGGAGGCCCCGGGGTCACAAGTTCAAAACTAAATTTAACGCGCGTAAGGCCGGTTAACTCAGCTAATGTTTTTGTATAACACAATTCACATTCGACTCCCGACAAACTGTGTAATGATAACGGGTGGTATATATGTTATAGGTTCAATATGAAATCACAATCACCACTATCGTTATCACCACGCAGTGCGAGTTAGGTATGTATGCGCGGCCTAGACTAGTAGGACCTAACACAAGCGTTTTGACAATAAGCGCTTTTCCATTTGATAGACTAATGGAACAACATAGGGTGTGCACTGTGAACAGAAATGCATAAATGAACTTAGTTTCGACAGGTAAGCAATAGAGATGTTACAACGAGAAAACAGTCGCTGCAACTTCGGCGCGGTTTTAGCCGCCGCACCTCGGGCGCCCAACTTTCACGCCGCACCTCGGGCGCCCAAGTTTCATGGATTGATCAACGAGCCCGTGGATGTAACTTAGCCTTACCATGTCTCGATATATGTTAAAATAATAATCTTTTATTATTGAGATAAATCAGTTTTTCGAAACAAAAAACGTAACACGCAAAACATAACTTAACAATCACGGGAAATACCGGCCACGCATCAAGGGCGTAGCAATATGAAGTAGACGCTGATTCAGTAATGATTATATTAACGTCAAGTATGGTAATAGGAATATTATAATGACAATTCGGCAACATCACTATCAACTAAGTAATGTCGATCGATAGCGTGGATTTTACATTATCCCCGTTCTTCGTTATGTTTAACATACAACGGGTGTTTATGTGACGGTGTTGTGCCTTCTCTAACACAACCGCGTATGGAGATATATGTATAATGGTGTATATGTAGTTTGCGTACCATTGTCGGCAGTGTGACAATACACAATACCGAAGTGTAAAGGTCATAACCCGAGCGAAACCGGGAAGGCCCGAAGGAAGACTGGATAGATGAGAAGATTAACCGTCTATACCAACATGGTTGAACTAATTCCTATACAAAAATCAAATTGATCTACGATACATTATTGATATGTGCACTGGTTAACGGGTACTTCCTTGTAAATCGTCGTGGTCAGTAAATGTTATAACCTGTCTGTGGTAAGGATCATATTCTCGGTGTCGAACGTAACAACTTTATTAAACATGGCAGACAGGCAGACGAATACGCGGGAACTAACTCAGTTCCAATGAGGCGTATACAAAAGATCAAATCGATCTACGAGATATTATCGCAAGTTCAACCATCTCGTCCTCTCCTTATGATCGTTTTCATCGTCATGCTGTCGGTCGCGATGCGACAAAAGACTGCTTCCATCACTTGACTATTGCTCTCCATTTTTCTCTCTGCTGTGAGAGTGATGTCCATGAGTCAGTCTTTATGTCTCTCAGCTTCAGGTTTCTCTTAATGGTATCCTTGAATCGGAGACGAGCGGCGCTCTCTTTCTGTGACCAGAAGGCAGCTGGGAGTAGAGAACCTGCTTTGGTAACCTGTCTGGTGACGTCCTCATGAGTTGTCCAGTCCACCGGAGATTCTTTCCGATCAGAAGATCTTACATAGATGGCAGCCCTGTTCGTTCGAGTATTTCCTTATTTGTCACTTTTGTCCATCCAGGTTATACTCATGATCGAACGCAGATATCGCATCATGTAGGCATGCAGCTTTTTCATCTGTCGTCTTTACACTGGCCAGGTCTCTGCTTCATATAGGAGGGTGGACAGCACGGTTAGACGGTATAACTTGCCTTTGACCCGCATGGACACGTGGTGGGTCTTCCAGAGTCTCTGGCGTAGTCGGCCGAAAGATGCACTAGCCTTGGCCATCCTCCTATATTTAATCGTCAATGCATCCATTACTTTATATAGTGCTTCTGGGGTAGGTGAATTCAAGAACAGAATTCAACTTGTTTCCATCAAACATGATATCCTCCTCTCGGGTTCTTGTAGAGTTTGGTTGGTACAGCACCTCGGTCTTCTTGATGTTAACCTTCAGCCCGAATTTATTTTGATGCATCGGAGAAAGCATCCACTATTTTCTGTATCTCTTCAGCAGAGTGTGCAACCAGTGCACTGTCATCCGCGAATAGCAGCTCTCTCGTCAGTTCTCTCATCAGGATCCCAGTAGTCTTGATCTTCGCTCTGAAGTGTGCAACGTTGAATAGGTCAGTGATCTGTCTGGACTGTATGTAGACGCCATCTCCCATGTCTCGGGCACAAAGCCAAAGCATTCGTTTAAGCAGCGAAGCCGCACTGACTGGAGCTCGGACGAGGACTCCATTAGCCAGGGAGATAACTCCAAATATGGCGGGCACCAAACTAAGACGGACATGAGCGAGTTTGAAAAGTTTGCAAACCCGCCGCCGAAACAGCGCAAGAATGTTGACGTTGATAGTGTCATCGAGCGCAATCGCAAGAACGCAATCCAAGCTCGCATGAACCGGCAGCGAAAGAAGGAAATGATGCAAACGCTTGAACAGCAGGTTAGTGAGTTGCAACACGAGAACAAGGCACTGAAAACGGAGAACTCGTCGCTGCGTGACGAACGTGACGACATGGCCGAGGAAATACAGTACCTAAAAAATGTGCTCGCAAACGAGAGCATGCTTAGCTCGGTCCTCCAAAACATTGGGGAGGTGTCGGAAGTGCGGCTGTCGAAGGCATTCAACAAGAAACGGAAATCTCCGGGTGGCGAAGACTTGAAACTGGAGCACAGTAAAAACCATTTTTCCTCGAGTGATTGCAAAAAGTGTAAAGACACCCTGGCCCGGATAGGTGCAGGCGTGTGTTTGCATGTCGAAAACAATGACGTGTCGCTTGAATGTTGTGCAAAGTGTGCGAAAATGGCGAAAAGTGGTGCGCCATAGTGTTATATGTTGTTAGCTGTAGATCTGATCGAATTTATTTACTGTACATTGTTAAGTATTCACTCATCCCATGACATGCCAATCACTAATAAAATCATAGCGCTCGTTTCTGTACATCAGTTGTATGGTTCTTTTTATCCAGGATTGCCAGTCAAGACCTATTTTAATAGCTTAATGGTTATAACCAGTTTAAAACCTCTGATGACTAAATCCAGTCAAAACCTGTTAATGCAAATGAAAAGTCTAACACTAATGCAACAAATCAGGCTTGGAGTCAACTTGAGGTGGGTACCCAACTAAAATACTTGAGTAATTAGTATGAGTACTGTGATATGTACAAGTATGAGTAACAAGTACTTCATTCCAGATAGTACTTGAATATGAGTACTTTTGAAAGTACTCGTAGAAGTATTTTGAAAATACTTGAGAACAAATATATAATTTGTATGATACAAGTGGTATTGTTTTGATGTTAAGTATGTACATTTCATTACCAGCATGCTGTAGACATGTCTTTGTACAAACCATTACAGATATGGTGCATAATTTATTGTATTTACTATGCTGAATGACGGTGTCCAACTACTCATCCTGTACACATTCTGTCCCATTTTGTAACCCTAAATCAAACTTTGAAATCTGGGTCAAAATCTTATCTTGGATGCGGCCAGAGTAACATGTTCAGATCCTATAAGAATTATATATTGGCGTTCTATCTGTTTCATTCAATTGGTGTCTTGTGTGAAAGAACATCACAAACTAAAAGCTTTGTAAGGTTTGTTTCTGCAAGATATCAAAATGTCCATCTCATTAAAACCAACTGGTTGATTTAGCAGCAGTAGTTCTTTCAGTGTCTTTCAGCTAGTTATCTGACGCTATATTGCAGCATATGTTCATGAGTCACAGAAATATGGCATAATGCACTGATAACTTGACCTAGTCGTTGCACTTACCTGAGCATTTGACCCGGATTTCGACCCAACCAGTATTTCATTCACTCATGCAGCTAAAATCTTTGATCCTATTGACAATATGATTGTAAACAGCTTAGCAGCTAAGCCTTTCAGGAGATGTGACAAATCTTCAAAATGAAGCCAGTTTCTGGTTTTATGAATGGAATAGACAAACAAACTGTTTAGGCCGAGCCCTTTCTGCAGGATCAAATTTTTGCCCATCCAAAAGATCCTGGTAGATACGTGTAGGACTGTAGGCATGACCATGCATTTATAGGCATCCATGCAGGCCTAAGCTTAGTCATAATTAACCTAAGATATTAGCAGTAACTACTTAATAGGCACTGGTTGGTTTTAGTAGGACAACACATTTAAACTATGCAAATTAAGATTTGGTAAAAGATTATCTGCAAGTAGGAAAATCTTTGATGATGACCACATCAGAGGACTGGACAGCCCGTCTCAGCTAACATGTCTCCTAGCCCGAACTGATACCAGCCTATCCAAATGACAGTTGACAGGCTTCTATATAAAGTTATGGTCAGGCATATAATGTGCAGGGTCACTGAAGTCATTGTGGGTTTATTTGACAGTCAAACGTCGGTGTAGATCACTGATGTGATGGTCAGTCCTGTCACTGATGTGACGGTCAGTCCTGTCACTGATGTGACGGTCAGTCCTGTCACTGATGTGACGGTCAGTCCTGTCACTGTGACGGTCAGTCCTGTCACTGATGTGACGGTCAGTCCTGTCACTGATGTGACGGTCAGTCCTGTCACTGATGTGACGGTCAGTCCTGTCACTGATGTGACGGTCAGTCCTGTCACTGATGTGACGGTCAGTTCTGTCACTGATGTGACGGTCAGTCCTGTCACTGATGTGACGGTCAGTCCTGTCACTGATATGACGGTCAGTCCTGTCACTGATGTGACGGTCAGTCCTGTCACTGATGTGACGGTCAGTCCTGTCACTGATGTGACGGTCAGTCCTGTCACTGATGTGACGGTCAGTCCTGACAATGATGTGACGGTCAGTCATGTCACTGATGTGAGGGTCAGTCCTGACACTGATGTGACGGTCAGTCCTGTCACTGATGTGACGGTCAGTCCTGTCACTGATGTGACGGTCAGTCCTGTCACTGATGTGACGGTCAGTCCTGTCACTGATGTGACGGTCAGTCCTGTCACTGATGTGACGGTCAGTCCTGTCACTGATGTGATGGTCAGTCATGTCACTGATGTGACGGTCAGTCCTGTCACTGATGTGATGGTCAGTCCTGTCACTGATGTGATGGTCAGTCCTGTCACTGATGTGACGGTCAGTCCTGTCACTGATGTGACGGTCAGTCCTGTCACTGATGTGACGGTCAGTCCTGTCACTGATGTGACGGTCAGTCCTGACACTGATGTGACGGTCAGTCCTGTCACTGATGTGACGGTCAGTCCTGACACTGATGTGACGGTCAGTCCTGTCACTGATGTGACGGTCAGTCCTGTCACTGATGTGACGGTCAGTCCTGTCACTGATGTGACGGTCAGTCCTGTCACTGATGTGACGGTCAGTCCTGTCACTGATGTGACGGTCAGTCCTGTCACTGATGTGACGGTCAGTCCTGTCACTGATGTGACGGTCAGTCATGTCACTGATGTGATGGTCAGTCCTGTCACTGATGTGACGGTCAGTCCTGTCACTGATGTCATGGTCAGTCCTGTCACTGATGTGACGGTCAGTCCTGTAGTTTCGGCGGGATACTTCGATCGCTGGCAGCGTTTTGAATACGAACTCGCAGAAATGCATCGGCGAAGTGGTATATCTAAGTACCTACAGGTAAAATATTGGTCGTTTCGGCGCTGTTCTTTATGTTTTCTTATATATAATAGATCGAAAGATGGATAAATCGAGAGTAGATGTATTTATTTTGTAACTGCAACTATGCAATAGTTATTTTAAATTTAGTTTGTAAAATATTTGACTTGCCCTTATTATGACTTATAAATAGTTACTATCTTAGGGGCCACTTTGGGTTTTTAAATTAGCAATTTTTTATGTAATTATTGAATTCCATTGACGGACCATTACGGATAGCCCAATTGTATTTAGGAGCATGTATATTCCTGAGTATTGTTTATTAACATTTGCTACTGTACGCATATTGTAAGTAGAGGATATGTGGTAGAAATATAATACGTTTATGGCTTAATGTGTTGCTAGAGTTAGTGTTAATTCAATATTATTTTGCATATGTAGTAATTTATAACAGTACAAGTATGTTTGCATCTGTGTGTAATATGCTGCTTTACACAATATATCAGTCTTTTTTAAATTGTGATTGGTTGTCTTTTGATTAAACAAATATAGGTATTGTTTATTGTGTGAGGCATACTATTTTAAAACTCTTTTTTTTACAAATGTATATGATGTTCTGCTGTGTGTCAGTGTGAAATGATTATGCATATTTCTGGTTTGTGTTATCTGCCAATTTTGAAAGTATGCGGGTAATGTTTTATGTTTATGTTTATAATAAAATTATAATATAATTACAATAAGTTGGTATTCAACTTTGCTTAAACATTAATTCTATGTGGGAGCTATATTTAGTTGAAAATATTATTCTTATAAGTTTGTTTGCAATTTGTTTATTCAATTGTCCCTAGATCAGTAGATGGTAATTAGTGTGAGGCAATATTATAGAATTATAGAGTGAACTTTTTATTCTAGTCTGAATAATATACTTTAACCTAGTTGTAGGTCCAATTGTTCGAGAACATTGGTTTGCTATTTCATCAATATTATGTTTAATCCAGTTTAAATGCGAGATTAATGTAAAGCCCAGAATGTTAAACTGGTTAAGTCTCTCAATATCTACACTCAATATCATGTTAATTCATCAACCTATTTATTAGGCTTTTGAAAAAACGTTTGTTTTATTAATATTTTAATGAAATGTATAATAACACAAGTTTTATTGGCAACTCAACTGAGTTGGATTGACATTATACAAAAAATACAATTAATGCATCTGTATGTAGTTTTAGCTATATTATGTTTATTATAGGTCTTTATTAATCAAATATTCAATATTCACTGTGTTTCTGTCATCTGTGAAGGTTTTAATTGTACTTGTATCATCAAGTATCATGAGCATAAGTTATGCAGGCTTTTGGAAATCATTAATATAATTATAGTAAATAACAATATCAGTGGCCCTAAAATTGATCATTGGGGGACGCCTCGTTTTATAGGTAAAGTATATCATTGTACCTCTTCTAGTTTTACAGACTGCTTACAGTTAGTTGCATATTATTGTGTTAGATGTATTGCTGTGAGCTCCATTCCAATGGCTCCTGGCTACCTCACTGATCCGTTCACGTTAAACAATAGTGTATATGATTGTCACACTTGCAACTGCACAAATATTCCTGTCAAGAAGTACAACTTGTCTTTAGGCCAGTGTATATTTGCTTACAAGATTGGACAACTTTGGGACACTATCCCAGAATGTATACAGAATGCAAGCAGTGCAGAGATCTTTAAAACACACATCTGTTTACAGTTTCTCATGATAGATGTACACACTTGCAAACATTTCATGATAGATATGGCTGAGTGATTGTTTGCATTTGGCTGGCAGATTGTTTAGATGAATAAATATTTGTGTGGTGGTGGTAGTGGTAGTCATAGTAAGGACTTTGTCTCAGACAGTCATATTTTTATTATTGTTATTACTATTATTGTTATGTAGAAGTGGATGAGTTTTAGCAGCTTGCCAGTCGAATGTGGACTGTCATTTAGTCATGCCTTTTGGGATGTCTATGATGTGCAAATAATTTTATGTCATTAACATTTTAATGATTTAAAAAAAAAATTGTAATCTTTTTTATTCATGTTTCTAATAGAATATGAAAAAGTGTCACCTGACTGTTTACTAACAACTGAAATGGAATATTTAGGGAGTTGCAAGTGTGACAAACATGCATTCTATTTTTAACACAAACCGATCAGTGAGATAGCCAAGAACCATTGGAATGGAGCTCACAGCAATAATATTCAACTAACTGTAAGCAGTCTGTAAGACTAGAAGAGGTACAATGATATACTTTACCTATAAAACGAGGCGTCCCCCAATGATCAATTTTAGGGCCACTGATATTGTTATTTACTATAATTATATTAATGATTTCTAAAAGCCTGCATAACTTATGCTCATGATATTTGATGATACAAGTACAATTAAAACCTTCACATATGACAGAAACACAGTGAATATTGAATATTTGATTAATAAAGACCTATAATAAACATATAACTAAAACTACATACAAATGCATTAATTGTATTTTATAGTATAATGTCAATCCAACTCAGTTGAGTTGCCAATAAAACTTATAAAACAAAAGTTTTTTTTTTTCAAATGCCTAATAAATAGGTTGATGAAGTAACATTAACAATTGACAGTGTAGATATTGAGAGATCTAACTAGTTTAATAATAATAATACAGTTTTTATATAGCGCTAATTCCCGCATGGCGGATTAATGCACTGCACAAGAAAAATACTAAAATTAATGTATATTAATAAATAAAAATGTAAATTATATAAATTTATATAAATCATACTAACTTGCATGTAAATGATATAAATAAATAAAAAATAAATTATATTAAACACTGCTTTTAAGATGTATAGTACTAAAACATGGTATGCAAATTATATATATATTAATATAAAATTAAAACCCTTTCTAAAACTCTCTACGTAAACATACAAATAAATCTATAAATTAATCTAAAACATAAACACTAATTAAAATATTATTACACTAAAAGGAAATTATAATGCAATGTCCGTCATTTCAAAACAATTTAAATTAATTGAAATGTCTAATAAAAAGATATGTCTTTAAATACTTTCTAAACATTGGTAATGTCCCGGATGCACGAATGTTCAGAGGTAGTTAATTCCACAGTCGCGGTGCTGCTGCGCCAAATGCCGAATCACCAACACACTTCTTTGTCATACCTTGGTGCAGTGTTGGCGTATAGTTCTGGTGTAGGCGTCCGTCACGCTTTCGTGGTTTAACAGGTTCTGCCAGATAAGACGGCGCCAAACCATTCATTAACATTCTGGGCTTTACATTAATCTCGCATTTAAACTGGATTAAGCATAATATTGATGAAATAGCAAACAGATGTTCTCAAACAATTGGACCTATAACTAGGTTAAAGTATATTATTCAAACTAGAATAAAAATTTCACTCTATAATTCTATAATATTGCCTCACACTAATTACCACCTACTGATCTAGGGACACAAATGTAATTGAATAAACAAATTGCAAAAAACTTATAAGAATAATATTTTAAAATAAATATAGCTCCCATATAGAATTAATGTTTAAGCAAAAGTTGAATACCAACTTATTGTAATTATATTATAATTTTATTATAAATATAAACATAAAACATTACCCGCATACTTTCAAAATTGGCAGATAACACAAACCAGAAATATGCATAATCATTTCACACTGACACACAGCAGAACATCATATACATTTGTAAAAAAAGAGTTTTAAAATAGTATGCCTCACACAATAAACAGTACCTATATTTGTTTAATCAAAAGATAACCAATCACAATTTTAAAAAGACCGATATATTATGTAAAGCAGCATATTACACACAGATGCAAACATACTTCTACTGTTATAAATTACTACATATGCAAAATAATATTGAATTAACACTAACTCTAGCAACACATTAAGCCATAAACGTATTATATTTCTACCACATATCCTCTACTTACAATATGCGTACAGTAGCAAATGTTAATAAACAATACTCAGGAATATACATGCTCCTAAATACAATTGGGCTATCCGTAATGGTCCGTCAATGGAATTCAATAATTACATAAAAAATTGCTAATTTAAAAACCCAAAGTGGCCCCTAAGATAGTAACTATTTATTAGTCATAATAGGGGCAAGTCAAATATTTTACAAACTAAATTTTAAATAACTATTGCATAGTTGCAAAATAAATACATCTACTCTCGATTTATCCATCTTTCGATCTTTTATATATAAGAAAACATAAAGAACAGCGCCGAAACGACCAATATTTTACCTGTAGGTACTTAGATATACCACTTCGCCGATGCAATTTCTGCGAGTTCGTATTCAAAACGCTGCCAGCGACCGAAGTATCCCGCCGAAACTACCAATTTTTACCGGCCAGCCGAAGTGGCATCGCGATCGAAGCATCCTAAATGCAAAAACGAAAAACGAAAAACGAATTCGTTTTTCGTTTTTCGTTTTTCTTACTTCACTTTTGAAAACGAAAAACGAAAAACGAATTCGTTTTTCGTTTTTCTTACTTCACTTTTGAAAACGAAAAACGAAAAACGAATTCGTTTTTCGGTTTTCGTTCGCAAATTTGAAAACGAAAAACGAAAAAGGAATTCGTTATCCGTTTTTCGTTCGCAAATTTGAAAACGAAAAAGGAAAAAACGGTATATACACGGACCCAGGTGGCTATGGGCGCCGTATTCGTGGGCGCAGACTAAATTCTTCAGAATTTAAGATGGCTCCTCCTGCGAAAAGACGAAAGTGTACAGGAAAATTTCAGAAAGAATGTGTAGCAATGTTCGGTGGCACGTTAGTACAGAGCAAAGCAGGCGAACAGTCCGCGAGATGTAGCGTATGTTCACGCGATGTGAAAGTTGCCGCTTCGGGGTTGTACGACGTCACGGAGCTCATGAAGTCGAATTTGCACACGGCGAACCTGAAGCGCCACGAGGAAGGGGCTACCGTAAAAACCTTTTTCAAGCCACGGCCGAACGGTGGCGACTTTGCTAACGAGGTGACCCGCGCCGAGGTGATGTTTGCATACTTGTCGTCTGTGAATGTAGCCTTGTAGGCTAGTTTGTTGCGATTATGAGAGTAATACAGTTGTGCAGTTGTATTCATGTGTTGTTATGGCATGCGCGACAAATTTGTATACGATACGGATTAATATGGATTTTTACATAATTTTAGGTCAAAAATACGGATTGCCGTTTCAAAATTGTGGCATGTATGAAGTCTTGCATGGTCTTTCTTCAGGCTTCGAGGGTGTCCCATTGAATGTCTTTAAGGCGTTGCATTACCATGACTGACTCTCTAGAATAGTTGGTTCTAATTACAAAAATCTGGCAGCTTGTGTTTGGGTTCTGTCTATGCCTTTGATAGTTTTAAGCAGATGCGTGTGTGTGTGTGTGTGTGTGTGTGTGTGCGTGCGTGCGTGCGTGCGTGCGTGCGTGCGTGCGTGCGTGCGTGCGTGCGTGCGTGCGTGCGTGCGTGTGTGTAGCTCTAATGTAAGTACATATTCAGTTATTGAACGGGAAAGGGTTGTATAGGCTTATATGGGTTGGGGTATTTATGTAAAATTATCCTAATAATTCCAAATGCCTATTGCATTTTTGTTAGACTGAATAGCATTATATATATATATATATATATATATATATATATATATATATATATATATATATATATATATATATATATTACACAAACACACATATATACCTGCACACACACGCATGCACACACGCACGCACGCACGCACACACACACACACACACACTATCCAATTAAACAAATAAGTGTACTATGGTATTTGTATGCCAAGTTAACAGTGTTCAGTTTCAATTCATGAGAATCTACAGAGGATCAATTAAAATTCATCATACAACGAGGATCATTTCATTAAATAAATTAAATTGATTCAATTTCAATTTATTTATCTTCTGCAATATTACCCGTCAGTGGTGTTTAATTAAGCAGTTTTATAAGCCAGCTTTGCTCTCAGAAGGGGACAGTTCTAAGTACACCTTTTGTCAAGAACTGCGGATTATATTGCCCACTTTCCTGATCGCAAGGTGGCAGCACCTCTCACAGACCGTATCAAGAGTTTCTTGCAGTTTCTCGCCAAACAATACTTTTGGTATTTCGAAGTCAGTTAGCACTCACAGTAGCTGTGTCCCAGACTGCTAGCAAGATTGGGGTATATAGGGGCTGAGAGAGGAGACAAAGAATTGCAGCCATGCTTTGTCTGTTGATGGTTTATTATGAAAATATGGTAATACATTCCATGGTACATATTTTTGTATACATTTGATTATACTATCGAAGTTCCTAAAATATCAGGAAGGTTCCAAATACATGCGATACTAATATATTTATTTCTATGTCATTAATTTCATGGTGCATGATGAGCATTGTAACCAAAATAAAAGTTTGTGACGTTACATAAAAAACCGCAGAACAATAACACAGATCACAGCAGAATCGTTATCGTGAATACCCGCTTCACGATAACGAATGCTAATTATCTAACGCTGATTATAAGTAAAGCAGCCAGTGCATTTGTTCATAAGCAACTTATACACACAAAAGCACACACGTGCGCATACACCAACTTCCACACACAGTTAATTAATAATCTTGTATCATTATTACATAATCAATCAATTTTATTTGAACGACATATATGTCTATGGTGTAGATTTAGAGGTGCTTACACGTCAACCAAAATAAAAACAGGTTACGAATGTGAAAAGCTAACACAGTGCATTACTTAATATCAGCACATGAACAAGCAGACATTACGACAGTATGGCAGTGTACAGCATAATGTTAATAAATAAGTGAAGGCCTGTTTAAACACAGCCGTTCGTGGAGTATGAAACACACAACCCAACACGTTGTTTGCCCTCATACAAGACAAACGTCATACAACTGGTTATGTGTCCTCATACAATACGTTTCTAGTCCGTATAGAACACGTTGTTAGTGCGTATACAACACGCTGTTAGTCCGTATACAACACATTGTAAGTCCGTATACAACACGTTGTGAGTTCATACACAGCGCGTTGTTGGTCCGTATACAACACGTTGTTAGTCCTCATACAATATGCCTTCGCGGTGAATGGTGTCTTCATGGTGCAAATTAAAGTACTTTTTAGAAGTGACACGTAAATGTTCACTGATGCAAACGACGCATGTTAATCCGAATGTGCGACAGTTCTGAACTTCTGTGTTGTTGGTGTTTCTCCTGGTCCGTGCCGCCAATTCTTCTTCCGTTAGCAGCTCGCATTGTCTTTATCTACTTCACTCGGTGCCATCGACTGACAATGACGTCTTCATTGCGCCGCATCGCCATCTCTTCCGTTGTCTACAGGGTCGCTATCTCGACGGCTGACAAGGCTCTGGTGTAGACTCGCAGCTGGTAGAGAGAACAGCATTTCATTAGTTGTAGTGTTTTATGCTGTTATAATAAACATTTGAAGACATATAGGAATATCCACGTTCATCAATAACAGCTACACAACGTTTGCAAATAGTAACGCCCATTTGGTTAAGTCATGCAGCACTAATAGCTATCATTTTTCAATACATTCTTCGTAATTTTATAAAATGTTAATTACTGTTTCCATATCAACTGTATACGTCGTTATGTGTAATTTATATATTAACATACTGTATTTATTCTCGAGGTTCTTATCGTGATATCGACGATGTGATATGTTAACTGAAGTCTTCCGATATTTTACATTTCAAAATATACACATTGGTTAAATAAATATTAATTTAATGATTTGTGCTGTCTACACGACCTGAATTTGTTTTAATATTTTACATTCGATGCCTTTGTGTTACGTTTAGTAGTGATACAGATAGTAGTAATAGTTACAAGTTTTAATATTTTACATTCGATATGCCTTTCGTCTTACACTTAGTAGTGATACAAATAATAGTCATAGTCACAAGTTATTCTTCACCCACCTCGTCCATCTGCCCGTCAAAGAAATACTTGTCATCGTCGAACCCAACGTTCATAGGGACATCGTTGTTCACCATGTAGCCTGAACAAATAGAACAGTAGAATTAACAAACATCATACAACTGTTGCATCCTAACAAGTAGTGCATATGTGAGAAGTAGCAGCATAGGGAACACCTTACAGCTACCAAGAAAGTATATTGTGGTCGAATATAGCCTAGATTATATTATAACAGACTCACACATCGGGTGGTATTGCATCGCATCATCACAAGCCAGGGGTCGTTACGTAGAGAAGAGATGATACTGACATAATCAGCCCAAGTGACACCAGGCGCACGGGGATATTGCATTGTGGTGCATTTATATTAAGAATATCTCTTTACATAAATACATAACCATGTATATATTATCAATATGATATGATTGTTTGCCCTGTTGTGAAAACAGTTTTATCTATCGTACAACTGAGTTAGTCTTCCTTTCCTCCTTTTCTTGTCAAGACAGAATTTGGAGAGTGTGTTAATACGGAGATCAGGCTGTGCGTTTTGTTATGTCTAAATGATCAATCAATCACTATCACTCGCAGGTTATGCCTGGCGTAGAAACAACAGCCAACATTGCAGCAATATCGGCATGATAAGCCGTAGAAGAGAAACACAAATCGACACTTTCAATGCCAATTGAAGCTTACAAGGGCATGCCCAGGATTGTAATGTTGGGTTTTCAAACAATTGTCTCCCAGTACAATTACACGTTGCAAGTCCTATAACTCAATGTACGTTTCACTAATATCGTGGATACTTTTGGGAGGTTTCCGGGCAACGGGAAAACTCTCTTATGGGTACGTCCAAGGAGTTATTCATAAAATCTTAAGATAACGCGATATCGTTAACATCACGACGTTTGACTCACAATTCATAACAGACAATATATCGTAAACTGTACCTGATATAGCTACAGTGTTGACCGCAGTTCTGTCCACGAAGATGGTCATCTGTTGTCCATCGTACACGAGAGCCACGTGATGCCAGGCCGAGTTCGTTCCCTGTCACGTGTCAAAGACCGAGATTAAAACATGAACGAATACGGCCTACATCTAAAAATATATTGGATACAAACAAACACAAGCATTTGAATATGCAGTCCGTAGGCTTATTGGTATTCAATAGTACCTTAAGTTTAAACTGCTCAGAAGAAATACATGTCATTTTATGTAAAAAAAAACGGCTATTATTGTTGTTACACGACCCAGCGAGATCTTGCGCCAGCCCCTACCTAATAGCTATGTTTTCCCCAATTGTTCTGCTTTATTTCTTCAGTGACAATCTACTTCTTCATTCCTCTATGTTCATATAGATACACAGTATTTAGAAATGGACATATCTCCACCTAGACACAACATATTTTCAATCGCTGAATAGTAATTTTGTACACGTATGACAAATGTTCTCGAAACTTTCCTAAGATTTTAAGTAACGGTGATATCATATGAAACGTCTTTGGACATTAACTTACCGGGACATCGACTGTCAGCGACTTATTTCCGTTCTTTGTTCGTATCTTGCCGACGAGTTTGTTGTTCTCCGTAGCACGGAGAGAGAACCCCGCGCTCTCCACGCTGTCTCCGTTGTTCACCAGAGCGCCGTTGATGGCGTCAAATCGGCCCAGTCGATTGTACCGCAGCGAGACTGTGAACGCGTCGACGTGATTGTTGGCAAACCACGTTCTTATGAAGGGCACCTTGAAAAACAAGAAAGTGTACACTAGATAATTGAAACACAGTTTGAGTGTGAACGCATGCTAAAACGGTAAACCTAATAAACATGTTCCACAGCGTAAGTGATGGGAACACGGCGAGCACCAAGGAAATATATGGTCGTCGTCGTGTTCCCGTTAACTTATGTATATGAATGGTGTATTTTCATTAGACCGACCGTGACTTAACAATCTCCATTTGTACGACAGTCAAATGTTTAAATACGGCAAACCATTTTGCTTATATAAGAACTGTGTTTTAATGCTAGTACTGATGCATGCATTCCCACATAATAATTTTTCTAGTTGAACCTTTGTTAGCTCCCGGTCTTGTCCAAACGATAAATAAAATTCTCACCATAATCTTGACAACAAATTGTCCTACGTTTCGCATTATGTCCTGCTCCACTATCGCGTGCACCTTAGTTGAGGGTGTCAGCGGGTAAATGAAAGCGAACGCTCAGCAGTCTCACGACGGATATAGACACAGGACTAAGACGTAATTATTGGCACGACTATCTTTGAGTTCAGACACACAGGTGAACTAACATCGTCTCCGTATCATTAACAACCTACTTACCTCGAGATAGCCGCCGCCGGTGAATCGGGCCACCTTGCCAGTACGGCCAGAGCTGGCTGCCAGCGTCACTGTTCCGGCTCCGTACTCGTTAGCCACGGCGTTATGACAAGTGATGTCATTGAAGTCGTTGTCGAAGTCGAAGTGTAGCAGGAGGTCGTTGCTGCAGGTGGGGACGACTGTGACACAAGAGAAACGACCGGATACACGTAAGACAGGTGTGGCGGCCGTGGGAGTTGTGTCCGATGTGTAAATATATATGTCACACAGGTGTGACCGCTTTGACAGGTGGCGTGGCGGTTTTGACAGCTTGACCGAGGTGACCATGTTATAGCTACGGCGAATGTGACTAACGATGCATATGTCAGATATTTGTGAAATGCTTGAATTTTATGATACACATGTCATATATCGCTGTCACCACCGTCTCTATCGTAGGCACAATAACGATTAAATTTAAATACTAACCGAATCACTTGTTTATGGAAACCATTATTTTGATACACTACTTAACAAACAAGTTTCTCCTTAACACATATGGCTTCAGCGATTGGTACTGCAGTTTAAAAAAAACCACGTGACTATATTACGCCACTTGAACTACCAAGCATTATATATATATATATATATATACATATATATATACATACATACATTGTGTGTATATATATATTATATATATATATATATATATTGTATATATATATATATATACAATATATATATATATAATACTTTATACATATATATATATATATTTATATATATATATATATATATATATATATACAATGTATGTATATATATATATACATTGTATATATATATATATATTATATATACATTATATACATGTATATTAATGATTTCATAATTTTACAATTATTATTATGTTTTCTACTCACCCTGACCGGCAGCGACGAGACAAGTGCAGTTTTGTTCTGAGAACTCTTGACCCGAGGGACAACCCTGCGTCTCTCTGGGGTCTATCACGCTGTAGAAGACGCCCGGATTACCGCGGGAACGTTTGTATGGACACGGCGCTGTATGGGCGACAAGATGAGACAACGTAAGACAAGATACAAAATGTCACTTCACTTGTCAATGCTTCAGTGGAAATCTGTGCATCACGGTACTCCGTCATCTTCGTTGTGTTGTCTTAGTAACTCTTGGCAGTGGACACTTTCCACCGCGACGGTCACGTCACAGAGGGCATATTGCGTGGTCAAGACGTTGTACACTATCAAGTTACCATGATCAAATAAAAAAATCATCCTGCGGTAAACTGTCAAGTATATATATATATATATATATATATATATATATATATATATATATATATATATATATATATATATATATATATATAATATGTTTTAGTTTATTTGCGTTATGCAATATAGCGCGCATCTGACATCACACCTGTTGAAGTTCAACAA
>OZ024855.1:13517168-13542168 GCA_964017155.1 Oasisia sp. SBJ-2009
GCATTCGGATTATAACTATTACGTTCACATATGACATAAAGGCTGTATTTTGTAATGTGACTACAACACCTTAATCGGCGGAACTCGCCATTAATGAAGGGGTTGTCTTACCATATCGTGGGAGCCGAGCACCACGCGACATCGCCATCGCCACTGAAAGGTGTAATATTATAATTGATTATGATATTTCATGGAGCTACGAACTTCCAGACGTACTATATAATTGCACTTTGACACTATCAACTACCACACAGGCGAATGGTTTGATCACTATCAGCATGGCATACATGCAGGACGAAAAGGAGGTCGTGTGATCAAATGTATGTTCACCAGCGAAAAAGCATAAGAGCGGTCATGGTAAAACAGCGTCAATATACACATGTGCACGCACACGCACGCACGCTTTGCACGAAAGGTCGTGCGCGGATGCATTATGATATTCATACTTAGTAACATACTATTGTAGTGCTGGCTAGATTATTTTATTATTCTAATCACCATACATCTATCAACGAAGTAAAAATCATAACAACAATGCGCGCATAAACACGCACACACGCACACACGCACACACGCACACACGCACACACGCACACACGCACACGCGCACACACACACACACACACACGCACACACGCAAACACGCACACACACACTCATGAGCACGCACGAACGCACGCACACACGAGCACGCACGCACGCACGCACGCACACAACTCTTAGCAGCAACAGCTCAAGCAACAATAACAACGACAACATCTAACAAAACTAATATAATTAATGGCAACCAATGTAACTAAGGTCCCCGTTAATCTAAAGGTACTACACACGAGTATTTATTTTATTGACAATGACAATTACCCGACCAACAATAATTTGACATGTGTTGTGTGTAATCGCAGATAACTACGCTAAACGCAGCACTAGCAACGTTGCTACTGATACTTACCACAAAGTATCAACGCGCCGAACATCCAGGTATGACGCATCATGGTGCCAACTGAAAATTACAATAATGCATATCTTTTAAGGCAGCTAATTACAATCACACAACACGAAAACATCTGACAGTCCAGCACTCTTTGATACCTGACGACTGATGAGCAATGAAAGCAATTGTTAAATATAACTAAAATTCGTATGCAATATTCATGTTGTGAACAACTGGCTATGGCTACGGTATATTGCTAAGTTTAAAACATCCGACAACATAAAAATACCTACATATATGTAGTTCTTGTGTATTGTCGTACGACTGATAACGTTGAGGTAAGGCCTAATGAATTCATATACAATATAGCAGCAACAAAACAGCCCAATTATTACTTTAACGTTACGTGTAATAACGTTCATAGTGAAGCAATCGCAGACGTCTTCGTAATAGATACACAGTACTGCTCTTTCATACGTTGACGTACCTAGACGCGTTGACAAACGATACGTGTCGTTTCAAGTGCAGTCGTCTCTCTGTGTCGCTTTCGCCGCAGGTGAGAGGATATCGTCTTCAGGCTCAGTTGGTCGTTCCTTGTTCCTTGCTCTCTCCGCGTCTCCGTCCGCTGCTGGTTGAGTGCCGTTCCGATCCACGAATCGGCTTTATTTATACGCCACCCAAACAATCCGCTACTGTGTCTAAATACGTAAAAAAATTGTCTAGTCACGAGCACTTAGCATTATGGTGACAGAATCGTGAGAACTGCTCGTTATCAATTTACACCTGCCGCCTTCTTCCTTGTGCTGATTTGGCACCGATTACCACAAGCAAAGGAGCGATAAAAACAGGATGGTATCTGCCGACCACACTTTTTAGCAGTCGGCGATTAATAACACATCTTTGTGGGAACACTGACGCAGGTTAGTTGCAGGTGCTGTCCCTTCCTTATCTCCTGGCTAACAAGAAAGTCGATATGTTGTTAACAATCTCAATGGCAACATACGACACGACGCTGCCAATCGTACTTCGCAACAGGGAGCGTTCAACAAAGCGTCATTTGTGTAACACAGACGCAAGTTCGTTGCAGGTGCAGTCCCGGCGACAAGTAAACATCCTTGTCTCCATGTGAAACAGGAAGGCCGATACGTTATTAACAGTGCAATTGGCAATTTATATCATGACGCTGCCAATCCTACTTGGTCAAAAAAACCTTTCGATCAATGCTTTGTGGCAACAGTGACGCGAGTTAGTTGTCGGTGCTGTCCCCATGCACGACAAATGAACTTCCTGGCCAAGACGAAGGAGGTAACAATGCTAACAGTTCCATCGACAGTTATGCTGTCCCTTGCCAACGAAAGCAAGGGACAGCATCGAAAAGTATGGAAAGCCTACGACAGGCAACAGACAAGTTAGCCTAATACCATATTACAATCTCGAGCGCACCCAGCCTTTTCCTAGTTGCTTTATCTATGCTGACCATTATTACAATAAAACATATTGCATGACAGGACCGTTTTCTACAAGTGTAGCAACGTATATGTTAATTCTGCATACAACACTCACTTTATTAATGTTAATAAAATCGTAGTGGTGAAGTGCCGAGACCTTCTGAATTTCGATTAACAGAACCCGGGTTCGAATTCTTTGCTGCAGTGGTAAACCTTGGGCAAGTTATTTGACTTTACATTGCTCCAGTTCATGCAGCTGTATGATTGAGTACCTGGCTATAGACAGTGGTGGATATGTGTACAGGGTTTGCAGCTGGAGGGATTCCCTCCGGCTTGGGCTGGGAGGTGAGGCTGGGCTGTCTCTGTGTCGTATAGCTGGGTTGGACTGGCATTGTCGTCTGGGTTTGTAAACTGAATCTAGTTGGTTCGGGCGGAGAGTTTAGTGGAGCCACATGGGGCTTGATTTGTATCTTTAGTTTTATTATACATTGGCTGTTAGTTTACCACATTTATTTTGAAGATAAAACAAAGAATGCGTCCGTCGAGTTTTACATAAGTGTGTTTATTTATATTTACTTACGACAGTACAAAGAAAGTTAATCCCCTTAATTTACTCAGCCGTTGCCAAAGAGCAAAATTAGTCTTAAAGTAACAGTACGACAAAAGCAAAGTGTGGTGTAGGTATATCCGCCCTGATAAGAAGAATAGTGTCAACAAATATTGTTTCAAACTGTTTAGTTCGGAGGAAGTCTGGGATAAAACATTGAATCGTTTGTCAAATCAAGCTGTTTTTATCATCGGCATCAAATAACATTTATCATGGTTACTTTAAAGCATGCAAAACATTCCTGGATAATAATAATAATAAGAAGAAGAATACAATCTCATTTCCTCCGTTTAGTCATATGTCTAATTAAATGTAAAATGTTGCTCGCGCTACTCATTAAAATATCAATATATAAAATCTTAATTATGGTTTTACGTATGATTTAACCAACACGTGTGTAAGGCTATAATTGTGGGCATGCTGTTTCACACGCACGGACCAGCCAGTGCAAACCTCCCAGGCCCGATGACTCCCTTTGACAACGTCACCGTGAGAAATGTGATATCATTCGACGATCGCGACTCACGGGGGCTTAGACAGAGTCGAGGTACACCGGGGTTGACGTATGCACGACCTTAAATATGTAGGTGCATATCTTGAATAGAATTCGCATTCTGATCGGCAGCCAACGCTGAGATTTACACCGCGTAAGAGTGTTAGGTTTGCAATGACTCAAACGTTACAGACAGTTGTAAAAAAAGACGTAGAAGAACTGAATGACAGAGACATGCTTGATAAAATTGCAGTTGATATCCAATACCATGCCTTGCATTAATGCCAAAGCAACAAAAAGCCGCAAGTGACAATCTGCAACATATGCGACGTCAAAGGCAGAGGCGATACACCTGCGTTTCTCTCAAAGATTAATTGCATACATATATCAGCAGGTCTCCGTTGGTCGAAGTCGACCATGGATACGGTGCACTAGTTGGTGTCGTTGTTCTACCGCAGTAGTCACATCTGAATGTAGAGCGCAGTGGCTCAGAGGTAGAGCTTCGGACTCTCGACTACGAGAACCCGGGTTCGAATCCCGTGCTGCGGTGCTAAAACCTTGCGCATGTTTTTCACTCTACATTGGTCCAGTTCACTCAGCTGTATAAATGAGTACCTGGCTATAGACAGTGGTGGATGTGTGTACGCGCAGCCTTCGCGCATTAATTGTAGCATATGGCTGGGTGCTTCCCAAAGAAGCCGAGATGGTGTCTGAGTGAACAGGTCTGTCAGGGAAGTAAAGTGTAAGACGCTTCGAACGGTCCTGAGGACTGGATACTGCGCTATATAAGAACTTGTCTTTTTATCTGTCAGGTGTATCCGAGTGGCAAGAAACTTGGTGCTCCCTGTGTCGAGCTGTCGTGTCTTCGGCTGAATTCCGCAGTTGTTCTTCCTTACATAGAGATGATTTCGTAGAATACATCTGTCAGGACAGAAGGTTGATGTATATTGTCTTTACGTCACGCTTCTGACACCCATTCTCAGTAGCGGATCGGTGGTGCTGAACAACAATCTTCTCTTCTCCTAAAATGCTAGCTTAACTTAATAATTGTATAAATAGATTTTAAAACAAAATTGAACGCATTCAATTGTAATTGTAAATATAATTTAAAATGATATTTTAGTCCTCTTATAATGTATGTTTACTAATAACAGCCACAGCAGTCATGATTGACTAAATAATTAAAACGTAGATATTATTAAGTACTTATAAATTAAAACCAGTTCGCTATCTCCAGTAAGGGTATATGGAACATAATAGATTGCTTCGTTCCTGCTCAATAGCTGTATTTTATGTCGGGTTAGGCGTCGCATTTCGAAATCATAATAACTAAAGTGTTGGCCAAGTGGAAAACAAATAATCCAACGTCAAAAGTGCGTTAGTTTCCGTTTATTGAATCAAATTTTGTTCATGACGCCATGACGCAAGAGAACCTCGGTTTCACCATGTGTTATGATACCTATGGTCGCACGAATTTTTGTTAATAGGACAAATCCTAAAATATTCGAATGTCTGTTTAAATCACTTATTCACAGATACAATGTTCGTACCGGCTCTTCCATGTCAACTATGGGAAATAAATTTGTAGCGTGCATTATATCTGCTCTGTGTAACCGGAAAATAACACCACAGGCTACTCGAAAAGACGTGGTACCCAAATATCAATAACTGTTATGACAGGTCGTCTTAACGACACTGTCGTCGTCTAGCAATGAGAAACTGGGGTATGAGGAGTCACTCGGTAATGTCCCAACAAGTCACCCGATACACGTCACAAGACAAAGTAAACTCGTATAGCAGACTAGATCGAATGGTCACATATGTAGACAGAGAAGTGTTATAGATTGGGAAAACCTAATGAAACAGACGGATGCCTTTACGATTGTAACATGTCTATGATCCCCTGAAAAGCCAACCAGAGTATCGTCACCGGGGAAACACCAGTGCTCTCCTTTACACTAACCAACTGCCATCTGATATTCGTCGTCTGAGGTACAACACCAACATACAACGGAGGCGACTGTTCTAAGACGAAACGACAAATATATAGACTGACTGACACAAGTACAAATATGACTCACTCGTAGCGACCTGTATCAGCAGAGAAGGCAACTTGTGTGGAAATATCAGCACCTGTGTGACAACGATGATGTCTTCTAGCTGGTCACACGAATGTCAGATGAGTCCTCGAGGCTCAACTTGCTCGTCGAGTTTCTTGTAACTATCAGACGTTTTCGTTTACTTTGGTGTTGTCCTCTTATATACATTTACGACAGGGTGGGTGGCCGCTTACGAAATGAAATTGTTGACGGCCTTTTAAATGTCAACTAAAGAAACTACTGCGGTGTTTTACATATCAACAGTCAAGTTTTGGAAAATAGCATTTGTCCTGTCGAGTCGCCTAAAACATCCACTCGCTCACACCAAGACGTTTTTGCCACAAAGACGTTCTTCTTTCATTAAGTAAAATGGGGCACAAATCAAGCAAATGTCGCAGGTGTAGATTAAATTAAGCACGAAGTAGGTACTCATCTATTGTAGTAATGCAAACAGGTTCACATATTTAGCCAGAGGTGCTGAAAGCAATTAAACCTGAAACACTGGGCATTATCTGGCACATATGTAAGATGATGTTGAATAAAGTAGCTACAACAAGCGAACGGAAGGTGAACGCAATTATTAAGATAGTGCATTATGTTTTTAAGTAAGACCAGGTTAGTGCCTGTCAGCATGGAAATAAAGAGTATTACCCATAAATACACCCCCACCCATCCACCCGCCCACCCACCCACCCACCCATCCACCCCCCCCCCACACACACACACAAACAGACACAGACACAGACACACACACACACACACACACACACACACACACACACACACACACACACACACACACGCGCGCACGCACGCACGCGCGCGCGCACACACACACACACACACAACACACACACAATTCTACGTGTTTTTCGGCAGACTAAGTCTGCAGAAAAACACGTAGACTTTATGTCTGCCAGTACATTTAGTGACTACCATTTTGAAGCCTAATGAAACATTGATGCTTTCTTATAAAACCGAAAAAGACATCGACCGCACTATGCTAATACAATGCGAGTGTTGATGACGTCACATCAAGTTCATTGTTCGATCTAAGTTTGCAGAAAAACACTGTCTGCCAGCACATTTAGTGATAACCCTTTTGATGTCTAATGGAACATTGATACTTTCTTACAGTTCAGATGACACGGCCATTGTGTTGTTGATGCAACATGGCGTCACGTTACTCACAAACTCGACAGTTATGTTGAATAACGACCATTTATCATAATTATAAACTCACACAATTTGTCGCCATTTCTGTTCCCATCGGCCTCCGAGAGAGCGCCTTACAAACACAAAGAGTAGATTCGTGCTAAGATTAAGGGCAGGATATCGCGCTACACAAAACTTGGCTTGTTAATTTATTTGGTTAATTTCACAGATATCTCAACGCTACTTGGTAGACGTTGTCGAAGTCAACATTACCAAGAGTTATCCTTTCATTTCAATTGCGTACCTGTTCTCAGTTTAATTGCAGGTTGAAATTTTACTTCATATATATATATATATATATATATATATATATATATATATTAAAAAAATAAAAAAAGGAAATTTTATATATATTTATTATTTATTAACTAGTTTACACCGCAATTGTTGTTCAATAGATAACCTATTATTTTAATTTTGTCTTTATTTATTTATTATATTAAAATAATATTTCTTTTTCAATTTAAAGAATAAATTATGTACAATGTATGTCTTATATCTATATTTTATATTTATTTGCCATATTTCATTTTATTGTATATATATATATATATATATATATATATATATATATATATATATATATATATATATATATATATATATATATATATATATATATATATATATATATATATATATAGGCACTATATGAGTCAACGCCAGACTACATTCCAATTTATCATGTAATGCACGTTGAATATGGCAATAAAGCTTTATTATTATTATACAGACATCCTTCTGACACAGCTGCCGCCGGCCAACTGTCCTCCTGCCAGACGAAAGTTCGCTGTAGAAAATGTCTTTGGGGGCGCAGCCGTCTTGCGTTCTTCACACATGTCTTCGATTTATTTTGGGGACTTGCAGACAAAAAATCTAACACCGAGGTCCTTTCTCTTGCTGGCCGCCCCACCGCGTACAAGGCAACGCAGAATGCATACACAACTGACTGTCAATACGTGTCGTTTGTGTCTTTATGCGTCATTTATGCATGTTACAAGAGCAGCTCTTCAAACGAGGAGGAAACACATCTAAATAAAACGAAAACAAAGTCACGTTTAACTTCTTCGCCACTGAAACGGGAAGTGACAATGTTTGTCCCTCTGGTTTTATAATCGGTGATGCGTTTAAGCTGACCGAGGCGATGACACACTCGTGACGTGTTATTAATAACGCAGCTCCTCGGGCAGCTGGGGTTCTGCTGAGCTTATGAGCACAGAGACGCAGATTCTTTAATTTTTTGTTTTTTGTTTTTCAATGATAACATGCATAACATGCACAACGGGATGATCCCATTTTGCCCGCATTAGTATAATCCATTTTGCCCGGAATAGGCATGTGATACATTAGTCATCGCTCACTCTCACGAAAACTATTATACGCCGAAACACTCATAAACTAATATTACATCCTCACGACATTCGAAGTTGAAATATGACAAGATGTTACTTAGCAAACTTAGATCGATGGATCGTCATACAAACAATTTATCAAGGGATCAAAGCTAAGAATTACTAACGATTGTTCGCGAAGAATTGCATACCAATTGGTTTGTATAGTAGTCAGCACATGCCGCTACGCTAGTTGGAAGCGAAAATACGCTTTGTAGCAGCACTATTATTTGCATATAGCGATTTCCCGTATTACCCGAGTATCCCGTTTTACCCGGGTTTCCCCTATAGAGGAAACGTTGTGTAGATGAACTCGATGAAATGACACTTCGTCTGTCCTAGTATATTCTGCATGTCACGCGTCGATATCACTCACTCTATAAAGTGCATTCTCTATCTGCAATGACCCATGCCGTAGTGGCAGTGTCTACAGCTTCGGACTCTCGTCTAAGAGAACCCGGGTTCAAATCATGTCGTGTCGAAACTTGGGCAAATTCGTTCACTCTACATTGCTATATCTCGCGATTTCGCATATCGGTAGTTCGAGAGACCAAATCAACACCTGTAAAAATGTGATTTTAACGAGAGCCCCTGAAAATATATGTATCAGGACTCTGCCATTATCAGGACTCTGCCAGGTTGACCTTTACCACGTGCTGGCTGAGGGGTCAACTATACCTTTTTACAAAATAGCTGCCACACAAAATACTACTATAGTCCTTCGCTGTAGTACCTGCTACGTACAGTTCACTCAGCTGTATGAATGAGTATCTGGCTACACAGAGGGTTTGATATTTATGTACGAATAGTCTTCGCGCATTAATTGCTGCGTGGCTGGATTTCCCACCCACAGAGGTCGAGATGGTGCTTGATTGAACAATTCTGCCAGGGAGTAGAGTATAAAGCGCTTTGAGCAATCCTGAGGACTGTATACTGCGCTATATTAGAACTCTATAGATGTGACCACCCTTCAATCGAACCAAACTATATAATAAATATAAATATTTTTATGTAAAATATAAAAAGCCAGTTTCCTAAAACGGATGAAGCGTGTCCATTTTACAGTCTCTGTGTGATCTTACTTCTACCAGTGACATGGAAGTTAGGCCGTTTCCTGTCTAAAAGATAGCGAAGCTCGAGTGTTGTTGGTTGTTTTCGCCGCCACTTGTAAGACAGTAATGATTAATTATATTAGTTGTTGTTATTGACTAATGGAGTGTATGTATCTGTGTGGTATATTACACTGTGCAATGTAGTCAGCACTACCAAATTACATAGCATTCCCTTATAAAAAGAGCCAATGGTATACCACTGATTACCATTGAATACCATTCAGTATCAACGATATATCAGCAGGACTCAGTGGTACTCTCAAAGGTAATTTAAAATACCGTTCAATGCCACTGAACGGTACAAAGAATCCAAGATCCCATTCAAAATATCATTCACAAAACCATTCAGATACCGTTCAAATACCGTTGGCCATAATACCCCGTAGGACTATTCAAGTATCATAAAACCCATTAAAAACAATGGTATTTGATTGTATTTGAATGGTATTTGAATGCTATTTTTGTAAGTGTTGTTAATGTGACTGCTACTGGTCCACCCTTATAAGGTGGATTTCTGAGGGAGCTCTACGAAGCGTACGACGCCTCCACAGGGAGAAGGAGAGACCGCCATTACAAGGCATGACAAAGCGGGAACAGCCTCAAAGAATCCAAATTATAAGTGACGCACTATAAACAAGGATGGACGTTTAGCTATATTGAAGTAACTACCACTGTCACGCAGCTGCAATGCGGCAGTAGCAATTCATACCAATGACGCTACTAAAATAAATAGACCTACTGTCACGATCTTGACTTCCTAACCAAATGAGACTGTAGTTCTATGTTTATATGATTCTTTGTCTGTGCCTAAAACCGCAAATCGACCAGGCGTGAAATATCATGGGATGCTTGTGTAGATACTATTTAAGATTGCGGAAGAGACGAACGTGAGCCATTGTCACCAATTCTATTTGAACCGTTTTTCAACCGTGCCATTAATCACACAATCAACCACCTGTGAAATTCGGCTGAATGCATCTAGAGATACCATCTAAGCATGCGGAAGGAAGCAATCTTTTCACTGCGTGCGTTGAGAGTAGTGCAGTGTATCGTATCACTGCCCTGTGGCAAACACTGACACACCGAGTATCTGCGTTGATCTGTCACGGCAGTGACATTCTACATTTCCTAGCCGTTGTAGCTGCGGGCATTCAGCACCTATCTCTAGCAGAGTTAGATCAACTGCAGTTAGACAGTTGATGTAAGACCACAATAGTGTGCTCGTCCGCCTTTACCCATTAACCAAAGAGTACCATAAAAATAGCATTATGCAGGTGGATTTCTGTGAAGATATATTAAAAATATTTTAGTGCACAGTAACTAGATGTTATGTTTTTGTGCAGCGTGATATCACAGCTGTAACAGTACATGTGTCCTTTAGATTGGTGATGTCAAAACGATAGGTGACTGTCTGATTCTAGCAGGAATGAAGGGGTGTTAGATTTAAACGTAGTTTGTGGGACTCTGGGGTATTAGAATTTCACGAATATTCTATGGCACGTCTATCAGTGGAGGGTAAATACGCTGTGGAATTTTCGATAACATATCTATTTACATTTAATAGGAAAGGAAGGAGACGTTATAATGGCCGCCTATGGAAAACGTAAATGTGGTCTTAGGCCAGTTGCCACCAGCATTGAAGATGTCAATGAGGACAGAAATGACATAGTTCCAGCACCATAAGAATTGCGAGATCTTTTACTTCTGTTGACCAATGAATCCTTGTAAGAAACTGGGCATACCGAAGTGAACTCGACGCAAGGGTGATGCACCTATCTACGTAATAAAGCGGCAACAGGAGTTTCCGATAAGACACTGACGAGGAAGCTGAAAAGTATGAACAGATGAAGAAGCTAGAAATGGCCCGAAACATGGATGAGCATAGCATGGACTAGAAGGAGGAAGTGTGAATAACAAGTAAAAGTGGAAGTTATGATAGAATATAAGACAGTACTGCGGTTCTAGGAAAGACACTTCTAGGAACAACAGAACGAGGTAGGATATACACAAATCTTGATTTGTCATCATAGAATAAATTATTGCGATTTTGAGGCAAGATCAATAGTCGAAATGGTGGCTAACAAGATTAAATGTCTAAACAGGGAAGATAAAAATAGGTGAAATGTGGAAAACACAGAGAAATGCCGAGTCACTACATTTATGTGATAGAGACGGTAGATATGCTGGAGAATATACTGGAATTGATGATTCGAAAGGATTAACGGCGAAGGACAACAGTGATTCTAACAGGGCTTCGGAAGACTGGTCGGATGTCTGCATTATGAGAGCTGGGACAGAAGACGGGGAGGGGAGAGAGGGAAGGGGGAATTGAAGGATTGTGAACATGAATGGGCAACGCGGTAACGACTGCACAAAGCGGCAATGAATGGGCAATATGGCAATGAATAGGCAGTGCGGCAGTAGCGATAATAGTTACAGATGCAGGAGTGGCATTGTGGCCGATGTCGACACGGCGGTGGCACGTTTCAATGTGTTGTCGGAAACCAAACAAATCGAGGCTGAAAAACAGGAACATACATTACATTTTCTGCGTGACACTGCGATTAAATCTGTATTTTGGGAACGTATACGCACCTACATGCTGGTCGCGCCCGCGTGTGTAAGTGTGCGTGCGTGAGTATCGTTCGAGCCCGGGTTCTGTCGAAAGAGCCTGTGTTGTTCTACTAATACGCTATTGCGTATTGAACTTACCCATCTATCCACTTTATTGACCAGTGGTAGTAGGGGAATGTGTTGGGACGACATTGACCTAATGAACATGAGTGCCCACTTTGTGTGTGTGTGTGTGTGTGTGTGTGTGTGTGTGTGTGTGTGTGTGTGTGTGTGTGTGTGTGTGTGTTTATGTGTGTGTGTGTGTGTGTGTGTGTGTTTGTTTGTGTGTGTGTGTGTGTGTGTGTGTATGTGTGTATGTATGTATGTATGTATGTATGTATGTATGTATGTATGTATATATATATGTATACATGTATGTATGTATGTATGTATGTATGTATGTATGTATGTACGTACGTGTGTGTGTGTGTGGGTGTGTGTGTGGGTGTGGGTGTGGGTGTGGGTGTGTGTGGTGTAGTGTGTGCGTGTGTATGTTCGCGCATGTGTGTATGTGTGGTGTGTTTGTGAGTGAGCGTGTGTGTGGTGTACGTGTGTGAATGCGTGTGTGTGACGTGTATATTGTGCGTGCGTGTGTGTATGTGTGTGATGTGTATAGTGTGCGTGTGCGTGCGTGTGGTGTGTTTATGCTTGTGGGTGTGCGTATGCGTACGTGCGTGTGTGCGTGTGTGCGTGTGTGCGTGTGTGCGTGTGTGCGTGTGTGCGTGTGTGCGTGTGTGCGTGTGTGCGTGTGTGCGTGTGTATGTCTGTTACTTCGTGGTTATTTCTAAAATAAATCATGACTGGCATTTCACGTGTGCATGGGATATGTTCATTCGTGTGGGGTTCGAATTTTATTCTAACTTAAAACTAATCGCACACACTCCGAAGGTGTGAACCTGCAAATTTAATATTGCGGCACGGTTTAGTTTTGCCTGGCTCTGAATTGACGATTGTGCGTTTGTTCGTGTTGCTCTGCAGTTATAACGTAATTGAAGAAAATAACACAATTTTTGTTAAGTTTGTTAAGTAACACTTGTCAAAAAAACATGCATTCAGGTTTTCTTATGTTTGGCCTTGTTTAAACGAGCGCACATTCACATTAGGATATAAGCAAGATGTAACGTGCACATAATTATGGTCTACATTTGCGGAGTAGAAACACAATTTTTATTCGAGGGCATAACATTTGCATTCAACAGAGCCATTTAAAATAAAGGGGGTGTCGAGGTAGATAAAATCCCTCCATTATACACAGTCCTTCCAGACCAGTCTCAGTCTAACTCTTATGGTCCTTCTACTTCTCAGGCGTCCACCTTCTCTGCCTGTCGTACTCAACCATTTAGTTTTATATGTCGCACCCACTTTAGCCTCCTCCTCACCAGTTGTCTAGGTTTGGCATAGTTGTGTGTGTGTGTGTGTGTGTGTGTGTGTGTGTGTGTGTGTCCGCGCGCGCGCCCGTGTGTGTATGTGCGTGCGTATGTGTGTGTGAACATGCGTGTATGTGTGCTTGCGTGCGTACGTATGCGTGGCATGTGCGTATGTATGAATAGGTCGGCGATAAAGTCATGTGTGAAGCACTTGTTTTTAACTCATCATGTATATAAATTTCTATTTCAGTCAAAAGGTGTACCATGAATGTATGTACAAAAAGTAGCAAGGCTGCATATTATAACTAGACCTGTAACCTGGGGAGTGATGCAATATGTAACATGTTGAAGTAAAGTAGGCTTGCTTGAAACGTCAAAAGGGTACTATTGCAAGTCTCACCGGGTTACAGTTTGAAGTTTTATGGAGCTGAAAATGCATCAACCTTCGAAAAAGGCCTGTATCTCAACAGATAACGTGCTGCCTTGGGGTCATTGCAAGTGACTGCATCTCCTCCCCCCTGCCCAAGTCCAAGTGACTACATCTCCTACCACATGCCCAAGTACAATTAACTACATCTCTTACCACATGCCCAAGTCCAAGTGACTACATTTCCTACCACATGCCCAAGTCCAATTGAATACATCTCCTACCACCTGTCTAAGTCCAATTGACTACATCTCCTACCACCTGTCTAAGTCCACGTGACTACCTTTCCTACCACCTGTCTAAGTCCAAGTGACTACATTTCCTACCACCTGCCTAAGTCCAAGTGACTACCTTTCCTACCACCTGTCTAAGTCCAAGTGACTACATTTCCTACCACATGCCTAAGTCCAAGTGATTATATCTCCTACCTCCTGTCTAAGTCCAAGTGACTACATTTCCTACCACCTGCCTAAGTCCAAGTGACTACCTTTCCTACCACCTGTCTAAGTCCAAGTGACTACATTTCCTACCACCTGCCTAATTCCAAGTAATTATATCTCCTGCCGCCTGTCTAAGTCCAAGTGACTACATTTCCTACCACCTGCCTAAGTCCAAGTGATTATATCTCCTACCTCCTGTCTAAGTCCAAGTGACTACATCTCCTACCACCTGTCTAAGTCCAAGTGACAACCTTTCCTACCAACTGTCCAAGTCCAACTGACTACTTTTCCTACCACCTGCCTAAGTCCAAGTGACTACATATCCTACCACCTGTCTAAGTCCAAGTGACTACCTTTCCTACCACCTGTCTAAGTCCAAGTGACTACATCTCCTACCACCTGTCTAAGTCCAAGTGACTACATCTCCTACCACCTGCCTAAGTCCATGTGACTACATTTCCTAACTCCTGTCTATGTACAATTGACTTCATCTCCTACCACCTGTCTAAGTCCAAGCCACTACCTTTCCTACCACCTGCCTAAGTCCAAGTGACTACATCTCCTACCACCTGCCTAAGTCCAAGTGACTACCTTTCCTACAACCTGTCTAAATCCAAGTGACTACGTTTCCTACCACCTGTCTAAGTCCACGTGACTACCTTTCCTACCACCTGCCTAAGTCCAAGTGACTACCTTTCCTGCCACCTGTCTAAGTCCAATTGACTACCTTTCCTACCCCCTGTCTAAGTACAATTGACTACATCTCCTACCACCTGTCTAAGTCCAAGTGATTACCTTTCCTACCACATGTCTAAATCCAAGTGACTACCTTTCCTATCACCTGTCTAAGTCCAAGTGACTACATTTCCTACCACCTGCCTAAGTCCAAGTGATTATATCTCCTACCACCTGTCTAAAGTCCAAGTGACTACATTTCCTACCACTTGCCCAAGTCCAAGTGATTATATCTCCTACCACCTGTCTAAGTCCAATTGATTACATCTCCTACCACCTGTCTAAGTCCAAGTGACTACCTTTCCTACCACCTGTCTAAGTCCAATTGACTACATTTCCTACCATCTGCCTAAGTCCAAGTGACTACATCTCCTACCACCTGCCTAAGTCCAAGTGATTATATCTCCTACCACCTGTCTAAGTCCAAGTGATTATATCTCCTACCACCTGCCTAAGTCCAAGTGACTACCTTTCCTACCACCTGTCTAAGTACAATTGATTACATCTCCTACCACCTGCCTAAGTCCAAGTGACTACCTTTCCTACCACCTGTCTAAGTCCAAGTGACTTCCTTTCCTACCACCTGCCTAAGTCCAAGTGACTACCTTTCCTACCACCTGCCTAAGTCCAAGTGACTACCTTTCCTACCACCTGTCTAAGTGCAATTGATTACATCTCCTACCACCTGCCTAAGTCCAAGTGACTACCTTTCCTACCACCTGCCTAAGTCCAAGTGAATACCTTTCCTACCACCTGTCTAAGTCCAAGTGACTACCTTTCCTACCTCCTGTCTAAGTCCAAGTGACTACCTTTCCTACCACCTGCCTAAGTCCAAGGGACTACATCTCCTACCATCAGCCTAAGTCCAAGTGACTACATCTCCTACCATCAGCCTAAGTCCAAGTGACTACATCTCCTACCATCAGCCTAAGTCCAAGTGACTACATCTCCTACCACCTGTCTAAGTCCAAGTGACTACATCTCCTACCATCAGCCTAAGTCCAAGTGACTACATCTCCTACCATCAGCCTAAGTCCAAGTGACTACATCTCCTACCACCTGTCTAAGTCCAAGTGACTACATCTCCTACCACCTGCCTAAGTCCAAGTGACTACATCTCCTACCACCTGTCTAAGTCCAAGTGACTACATCTCCTACCACCTGCCTAAGTCCAAATGACTACATCTCCTACCATCAGCCTAAGTCCAAGTGACTACATCTCCTACCACCTGTCTACGTCCAAGTGACTACCTTTCCTACCACCTGTCTAAGTCCAAGTGACTACATCTCCTACCACCTGTCTAAGTCCAAGTGACTACATCTCCTATCATCTGTTTAATTTTAAGTGAATACACCTCCTCCCACGTGCCCAAAACCATGTGACTTCATCTCCTCCCACATATCTCAGTCCATGTTATTACATATGATGCAGCAACAATTACCTACATTTCGTGGTTATGGGAAAAAAATTAAGTTCAAAACATTTCAAGGCCTATAAATTCCCGGTTTCGCATTAGAACTTTGACATAAACTCAAGTAGTGTTGCAGTTTATATTTTAATGTGTTGTCATCAATAAAAACAAACAAAATTATACATTATGCTGGCAACTAACTTACGGTGTGCAGTTGTATTGGTACACGATTATTTTTACACATATTTTTGACAACTAAAATTATTCAAAACATATGTCCATAAATTGCTCAAATATTATTATGTTGGGCACGTAACGAGACACCTTCAAGAAACTATATGAAAACATATTCACAAAATCTACGGAGGAACTAGTTGCCAGTTCCCCAGGGTTCACCTAACGCACTTACACATACGAACAATTACAACAGTAAATACGTCGTTAATGCAAACTAGCTTTTATTTAATTTAGAAGGGACATACACTGCTATAATAAATTAATGATGCAACATGATTACTTCAATTAAAAGCAGTATATGCGTATATTGACTGACACATGTACCACTATGTTAATCTATGTTTAGTTGTGTCTTACATCAAAACCTGAATATCAATAAGATGTTGTCGAGAGTGTCATATTTGGTGTTGCTCACATTAAACAATTTTATGTAAAGGATTTACGTTACCTCTTTGAAGAGTGAGCTTTCCATGTGTAAAAATATCGACCATCTCACCATCGAGAAGGGGCTACTGGATGGGGGGTAGAGACACGGGGACTTGTGGGATGACACCGTTCAGGATTGGGTTGAAATGGGGGGTGGAGGGGTAGAAAAACGACCTACAGTGGCGCCACTTACAGGAATGTCCTGCAATGAACATGATGTAGGCCCATATACGCGCTAAAACTAGAGTATTTCATGTAGAAATCGATAAAACAGTAATTTCCATTTTCCCGTTGCACCACAATATTTTAACATTATTTGTAGTAAAGGTATAGTATACACATTATGTAACATTTGATGAATGTAAGTGGATTTGTTTCGAGGTACGAACGAAACCTGCAAAAGTACAGTATGTCACACGTCTACATCATAGCTATGCAGTTATAATATTATGTTTGCGTAGAAGCAAACGTTACTAAACTCACATTTGTGTGTGTCTTTGTTCTGGGAAACTGTGCATAGAACACACACTAAGTTATTCAAAATCTTCGTGGAAATAGCTTGGTAGGATGAATTGCTGATGATAAAGTAAGGCAAAGTAAAGCAACGTAAAGTAAATTTATTCTCTCATCCACATTATATACAAAACATACACAATTTTATATTAATGAAACACTGATGAGGTGACTGCCAGAGAAGTTATTGAGCTGATAGCCATGACATAATATGATTTCATACCAATTTGTGTTCTGATGTATTAACTGTCCTATATTGTTTGCCTAAACTTGACATCAGGTTTGACTATTCACGCATCATTTATGGATTACATATACTCCACGAGGATTCTGTTCGTTTTTATATAATACACTGTTGAATGGAAAACCTGAAAAGATAACGTCGTTAAAGTACCTGTGAACAACGTAATTAACAGCAGCCGTATTGCAGTTCGCCTTCACCGGCAGAGTGTCAAGTAACGCCGTTAGGATCCTGAGGAAGCGCAACACGATATGTCTAGGGCCACCGATCACACCAGCGTTATACTCCGGTGTCAAATGATAAAACCATTCTACAGAACTGTTGAGTTGTGTGTCGTTCAAAAAACAGTCCCTAATTTTATTGCGAAGCCACATGTTGGACCCAGTGCTATTGCCATTGAGCCGCGTACCTTCGCCAATGAACAAATGGTGATCAAACATCCGCATTAGTTCAAAGGGATCTCTCAAGAGAGTTACGTCGGCTATATCTGTCATCAGTATGTGTGTGAGATGTGGATGTTTTTCAACGTACTGCAAGTAGTGGAAATACCGGTCATCGTTGAGTGACCTCTTGCCCAAAACAACCTTTTCAAAATATATTTTTGGCTTGATGGAATCAATAAAACTTGAATCAAGGCTGTCGTGAAACACCATACCCCTTAAACTCAAACGTGCCAGGCTTTTATGCCATGCAGAAATGTATGAATACCTGTTTGTCTGCTTATACTGTAAACGCTGTGGATCCTTCTTTAAAGTAAAATACGTTGACAAGACTACGTCGAACCTGCTTTCCTGCTCGAGATCGGAAATATGAGCAGGTTCGTCTCTCCTGGAAACAGAACGAATTGTATTCAAGAAAGGCCACATATTATTTCCCGGATTTAAATACACAGTTTCGTACACTGCCTGGATTAATATGGGTGACATTACCATCGACGTAATGGTACTATAGTCGACACGATAGTTAACGGCGTCTGAGATTACCAGTCGCGTTGCAGGTATATGGAATAGTTCGTTGTAAAGACGTAGTATTCTTTGAACCATAGTGCGTGCGATTGATTGGTATGATGTAGCCCGTTGAGGACAGTTGTCACGTTGTTCTTCATTGATACCATCTGAGATCAAAGTTAAACGAGGAGATGGTGAGAGTGTTTTTTAATTCCTCCATCACCGACGTTAAACAGTTCACGGTCTCAACCAGGAAGTCACGGCTGTGTCTGAACGACTGCATCGCTATAATAATAATATGACTAAACGGATTATCGGATGGTTGACCGATGGCACATGTTGCGGTTAAGAAACTGATTGTATCATTATATGAGGACATTCTAAGATCGTCCTGAAACTGGACGAAACGTTTGTACTTGTCGTAGTTCACATTCTGCCCAAACTCGAGCGGTTCCACGAGTGTCACTCTGTGATCTTGTTGTAGGAAAAATCGAGTCAAACGATACGTGAAATTAGATGCGTCGCCAAACACAAGAACGTTCATGGGTCGTTCACTGCTCCACGGCCTTAGGTCGCCCCTCGTGTAGCTTGAACGCGCCAGCACTACAACAAACCACCATACGACATGTTTCTTTTATTACGTGACAGCTTGTGTGTGTGTGTGTGTGTGTGTGTGTGTGCGTGTGCGTGTGCGTGTGCGTGTGCGTGTGCGTGTGCGTGTGTATGTGTGTGTGTTACTGTGTGTGTTTGCGTATATATATATATATATATATATATATATATATTTGATGTTGTACGATTATTACAGTGGGTGATATTACTATATTGCATCTTTCTATTATAAACATTATTTATTATAAAAACTCTTTCTTTTAATCCCATTAAGAAATACAATACTATTATACTTTATCATTCATTTCCAACATATTTACATCTTTCTCTATAATAAAATCTAGTAAATATTATGTAAAATAATGTTTAGTCATGTTATGCTATGAAATGGTGAGCTTGGATGCCAAAACCCAAGCCGTTAAATTAGTGGAACAGGGGTTCAGCTGGCATGAAATGAGCGTGCAACTTGGCATAGATATGAAGACTGTATATGCAGTGCTAAAGATGCATCATGAGCCAAGATTAGGTGAGAAGAAATAAAGAAATGACCGCTCAAAAAGACAACAGCGAGGTTTGGTTGTATTTCTATTAAGACCCTCTTGCTAATCGCCACCACACATCACCGGAACAAAGAGTTACGTAGATGAACAAGTCGAAGACAAAAGTAGCAATGGAAAACGACACACCAATATAATATCTCAACAACACTCAGACCGAGAACGTTGAAAACTACATATAGCTGGGACAGAGGTATAGCATCAGAGACAAAAACCAAAACATGAGATTCAAGGAAGAAGAATCACGGCCGGATTGACAGCATTCACCAAGCACCGCGACATCTTTAAGGGTAACATTGAAACATTCTTGTAGAGACAAGTCTACAACTCATGCGTACCTCCAGCGATTACATACGGCGCGGAAAGATAGGTACTCACCACCCTAGTGAAGAACAAGGTATTAGCCGCACAGACAAAGATGGAAAGATGTATGTTAAACATCACATACCGGGACAGAATAACAAACATCTGGGTAAGAAAAAAGACAAAGGTCACATACGTCATTGAACAAGGCAGGAGACGGAAGTGGTCCTGGGCAGTACACGTCGGCATAGTTGGGTCACATGTATGTACACTTTAACCAGTGAATTTTATACCACGTCTTGCGTATACATTTATCACTTTTTAAGTACATTTTATTTCATATAAATTTTAAGCTTGTACAGTTGTTCTCTATTCAACTGTTAGGGTACTGTGGGGGAAGATGGTCTATTTTCCAAGACGGCCCGAGCTAAGGTTAGAACGGGTTTAAACTGTGTCATGTGCATGGATTTTTCTCACAACTTTCATAGAAATAATCGCTGGTCCCTTCGCTATTTTGGGCGACAGCGGGAATCCGTAAAGGAGGACATTTTACGTGCTCCAGGATGTAATGTTTGAAGGTAAGTCAAAATGAAATGACTGAATTTTATGGTGATCTAATATGGAGCACTCATGTAAAGTGTTAAAAGGCAGAACGAATGTAAGGAGAAAAGTTGATTTTCATACTGTGAAGAGATTAACTTTATGGTAGTAGATGGAAGTATGGAGAAATCCGCCGCCATGATTGAGGGAGCATTTATTTATCAAAATAGCAGAAAAACACATATGGGGGAAGTTGGATCAAATCAAATGGGGAAAGATGGACCAATGGTCCGTCTTTCCCCATGTTACTAATTTTGTATTGTAAAGTGAAGTTGCCTCATCAAGCAGAACATTACTCTATTTCTGGAGTGCTATGGTGTATGTGTAGGTCATTGCCATATGGTATATGTGTAGGTCCTAGCCACAAATAGTAAGTAAATTATATGCATTAGCAATAGGAATGTGGTACCTAGATTCACTCATTTCCCTTTGCTTGATCAGGTTGCAGCTGTGTAAAATGATTATTACATCATGCACCATCCTAGTGGGCCAATGTATGTTTCAACCATGCCAAGTTATAGCCTGAGTCAACCCAGGCTATAACTTGGCATGGTGAGGGTTAAATAATATAGGCCTAAAGCTGTAACATCAGATTTGCAATAGCATATTATTATCCTCTATTTTTTTTCAGGGCACCAATTGTGTGATCAATAGACCTGTGCAGTCTTTCTCAAGAACTCATCATTGTTATTTTAGTGTGTCCAGATCGTGTCATGATTAACATTTCCTCGCATGAAGAAGAAGCTTCAATGGATGAAGTAGATGTACAGAACAGGTTCTCTAACTGTACAATAAATGTATTTTGAGACAATTGCTGTACACTAAAACATTCACAACATGGTGCGAAATTATGAACGTAAATCTGCCCGTGGATCATGGGAAAAAGAGGACATGGAACGTGCAATTAATTCCATTCAGAATCAGATATGTACCAGTACAAAAGCAGCGAAAGAGAACAAAGTACCTCAAACGACCTTGATCAGGCATTTCCATGGTGAATTGAAAGCTAAACGTCCAGGTGAACTCAGTCTTAGTAGGGCCCCAACAATAGGTTCCCAAAATGAAAAAGCACTGGTTGAATATATCAAAGAGATGGAATCCAAACTGTTTGGCCTCACAAGGACTGATGTGCGAAAACTAGCATATGAGTTTGCAGTACGGAATAACATCACTCACTCATTCTCAAATGACAAACAAATGGCCGGAACAGAGTGGTTATATGCCTTTATGAAAAGGAACCCTGACATCAGCCTTCGAAAACCTGAACCAACATCACTTGCACGTGCCATGGGATTTAACAAACCCCAAGTGAAAAGATTTTATGACCTACTTGGTGACATTATGGATCAAGAGAAACTTGAAGCTTGCAAAATGTTCAATGTTGATGAAACAGGCTTATCGACCGTACAAAAACCGAACGGGGTACACATACCACTGCAGTTTGCGCCATGAGTGCAGCCGGACAGTTTGTGCCCCCAATGTTGATCTTTGCCAGGAAAAGAATGAAAGACGAATTGATGGATGGTGGTCCCCCGGGGTCCATTGGGCGTTGCAGGGATTCTGGCTACATAGACAAGGATCTCTTCTTGGAATACCTGCAACATTTTGTATCTCAGGTCAAGTGCAGCAAAGAACATAAAGTGCTACTGATACTAGATGGGCACACAAGCCATACAAAGAGCATTGCTGTTATTGACTTTGCAAGAGACAATGGCATAATCCTTATGTCACTGCCACCGCATACCACACATAGATTACAACCACTGGACACATCCTTGTTCAAATCCGTTGAAAGTTACTATGACGAGGCAATTAGACAGTGGCTGCGTAATCATCCTGGTAGGGCAGTAACAACATGGCAGGTGGCAGGTCTCTTTGCAGAGGCCTATGGTCGAGCGGCTACAATACAAACTGCAGTAAATGGGTTTCGATCCACAGGAATCTTGCCATATGATCCCAATGTCATTCCAGACCATATGTATGCTCCTTCAGACGTTACAGATACACCAATGGCAAATATGACCCAGAATGCCCAAGAGCCGCAGCCAAGTACGAGCAGTGAACCGCAGCCAAGTATGAGCAGTCATGCCCAGAATGCACAAGAGCTGCAGTCAAGCACGATCACTCAGCCCCAGAATATACACGAGCTACAACCAAGTAGCTCATCCATGGATATCTCGTTTGAGGAAATAATGCCAATACCCAAAGCATCAAGAGCTACAAAACAAAACCGAAGATCAACTAGGGCTGAAGTACTGACGGGGTCTCCATACAAGAAAGTATTGAATGAGGCCCAACAGGCATCAAAAGGAAAGGGTTCGAGCTCGAAGCGTCCAAATAAAGGAAAACAGATGAAACAAAAGAAAAGTAAAGTTTCCAAGTCACAAGTTGATATTGTTGTAGACCGTGATGATACAGTCTGTCTCACATGTGGAGAATTCTATCGTGATAGTGCCCCTTGGGAAAAGTGGATACAATGCGATGAGTGTAAAGGTTGGGCACACGACGACTGTTCCAATATCGTGAATAAGAATTTCTTCGTATGTGATGATTGTGAAGATTAGTCAAACTGACATTGGGTCTATATTTGCTACTTCTGATGAAACGTTTATCATGTTATTCTTCTAGTCAAATTGACGTTTGATTTACAATTGGTACCTTTTAATTAAAAGTTAATTTTATTCTGGTAGCCGTTTGTAAAACTGTTTGTTTCACACGTTGCGAATTCTATGGCAAGAGTCCAAGTCAGCTGTCCTGTGTGATGACATGAAGGCTGTGCTAATTTCGTGCATGCAACATTCTATAACATTATTGACAATTGTCAAGATTAGACAGGCAGAATGTTCTGAGATTTGCTCAAAAATACTTTAAACTTTTAATTTTAAAACATTGTTGATGTTCATAAAGACTTTGATGATACCGCCTGCCTCACATGTGAATTATATCGCAAGAGTCAAGCTGCCAAGTGCGATGAGTGTTTACCTTGGGAACACAACATTCTATATGATACAACCGTGAGGGTTACTTACTTAGGTGACTTGTTCCCTGTTCATTATTTGACATTTGCTCAACATGTTTGTTTTACTTTTGATAAAGTTCAGATTGTATTTGGATAATTGTTGTTGATTTATTTTTGTAATGCAGTTGAACCTAATTAATACGGACCTCAGTAATCCGAATGCCGCACTTTCTGAACACATATTCCTGGGAACAGAATTCTTCATTGTAAGTAATAATGACTCAATAATCCAGATGCCTGAACAGTTCACTAGGGTACAAAGGTATTCGGATTAACAAGGTTCCACTGTACTAGTCATAGTTTGCATGTTTGAGCATATGTGCTGACTGCCTGACCAGGGAACAGTGGATGCAATGCAACGTAATGCACATGTTGGGTCTATAGGGACTGTACTAACTTTGTGCATATCTCGTGTTACAATTATGCTGATTGTTGTTAAGTCAAGTTTTCGTAATTTATTGGCTTAATCTTTACCAGGAATTCACCCTACTTTTGTAACAGTCGTAGTATACATGGGAGAGCAAATTAAAAAAAAAACGGATATCCACCCATGCTAACTAGGCACATTAATTAAACTGGTTCATCTTCCTCCACGTACTGGTCCATCAAATATTTGTCCACGATGGACCACAAACAACTGTTTTTTAGCATCTCACCACGCACCCCCATATTGATTGTTTTGAAAAAAACATTGTAGCCAATAACAACTAATTCACTAACTGCCACACCCAGCCAAGTGCACGTTCCCAGTTGGTAAAAGTCAAAGGGTGGGTGTCACTCGCGGCGATTTGAGTGACAGCGTCGGGATTCTTATCAACATTCGACGTTTGACATTACGAAGTTTGTTCTGTTTCGTTAAAACATTTATTGGCGGCCAGGACGCTACAATAGTTATAATTTATACTGATTAACATGATTTTGCAATAAAAATAAAAAGCCACGAACTGATCATGTGGCTTTAAAAGGTGTTTCGCTACAGGCATCAATTCCCTTTTTTCAATTGTGCAGCCAGTTGTACTGTCCTGTATTATTATCAACTGTACTATGCAGTTTCATTATCTAATTTATATCTTTATTACATATCTATCTGTCTATTTATATGTATATCGGTGAGCTGGACTTTCAGATATTACCGTTTATAAAGCATACAATTAGAAACAACAGCTTACAATTGTATAAAGTCATGCAATCAAATTTCCTGACGTAGTGTATATTGTGTCGAATGTTTTCCCACCTACTGAATGATATACATTTT
>OZ024855.1:13547168-13612168 GCA_964017155.1 Oasisia sp. SBJ-2009
ATACACACGCACACACGCACACGCACACGCACACGCACACGCACACGCACACGCACACGCACACGCACACGCACACGCACACGCACACACACACACACACACACACACTAATAAGATTATGACATGTCTATGTATACGTAGGAACATATTTCTCTGACAGTAAACATGAATGAATACAACATGAATACTACTCAGTCATCGCCGTTGTCATAGTTATTACTGTTGGTTTTGACTTCGTGTGTATCAGACTTCCGTTATCCTAATAGCCGAATGTGTGTGTTTAATGTACACACCGAACAAAAGACTCTCAGCGGAAATTGATATAATAATTATTTTGTCTGTAGATAATTGCGCGACTGTGGGAGGTGCGTGTGTTGACGTCTGTTTAAGCGGTGGAGGCGACTGTTTAAGCGGCGCCCTCTTCGCCGGACTCTGCCCAAGTCCTGGACGATGCTGCATACCAGAGGGTTGGTCTTCGGTGTTTGTTTGTATCGTACAGAGTTTTTTGACTAACTCAACATATGCTACGTCACAATAACAGATTATATAATATGATTGGAAAACACAGCTAGATAAATAAATCAAACCAAGATTGTGAAAATAATTGTGGAGGTGAAGGTGTTGACGGTGATGGTGATATAGATAACATGATGGCTGTGGTGGTTAACGCATTAGTGATATGACGGTGGGAATGCTGTCTGCCATGACATTGATGGTGACACTATTGTGTTTATAGATTTCGTTATTCGCAACAACTGCCTGAACTGCATATGTCAGGTGAGAGACGTGTAGTGTTTGAAACAAACTAATCAATTCCACGTCCTTTGTGCGTATAATAGTTGGTATTGAGTTCATGCATTATCGTGGACCGGATATGGTCGTCTAAATCTTTCGTAGCGAATATTCCATGCATTTTGCGCCAACTTTCCCATCAACCGATAACATATGCTGTTGGTTTCCCGTAGCTTGGAAGTTGTACAATAATGGAATTCATAGCTTTAGTAATATAGTCATATGAAGCTGACACATGTGGTGTTATGCAGACTATTATGTGTTAAACAATTCAAACTCCCCTGAAATACCATACTTTCAAAATGCCTAAAGCAATCTATATATTTCTGCACTGTTCTATTGTTTTTCAGTCCCAGGACGGAGGCTGTGTTGATATGAAGTTTGGCTACGGCCTTGGATATTTTAGAATCTCGTGGCCATACTGGTCCGACTGCGGTAAACCTGGTGGATGTACGTATTGTATATTGTTGTCTACACCCTGTCCATAGGGTCTTTCGCATCCTGCTAATCAGTGTGCGTGCAATCCTACTTCATGCGTGCATTGTTGCATGTTTCGCGTACGTGCGTAGGTGTCTGCGTGTTTGTGTGTCTGTGTGTGTGTGTGTGCGTGTGTGCGTGCGTGCGTGCGTGCGTGCGTGCGTGTGTGTGTGTGTGTGTGTCCAATGAGGTTTCTATAGGAACATAGTATATTACCTTGTGACACCATCATTCATGTGATTATTAAATTATACGAATATGATATGCCGCTACACAACCACTTACAGATCAAAAAAGTTCATGTTCACGCGTGCGTTCGTTCGTGTTTGTGCGCTTGTGAATACGTGTGTCTCAGGGGTATTCGAAGTATGAACACATGTATTGTGTTGTGACAGTTTTATACAAAACGTAAGATAATCCAGCACAAACGTAATTGATCTAAAACTGAACTAAAATAGTGTTAACGGACTGCGACGAAACCATTACCTTTTGCAAAGACAACTGTCATCAACATTCAGTCAGTTCGTGCGGTTATTTGCGTGTGTGTTTGTTAAGAGAAACAATCTTCATCCACTGTAGTCACGTGTTTCTGTGTCCCTCAGCTTACAACGCCTGCGCCCACGACCTCCTGTGTTCCCGCCAGTGTGTCGTCGCCTACTTGAAGCGGCACATGACGTCATCCCAGAATTGCGAACGTTTCGCACGGATCCACAAGGCCGGTCCTTGGGGCTGGAAGTGGATCACGAACGCGTTCTCGAACAAGGTCAAGGCCTGCTGCGCGATAGTGGGCAGGTGCTAGGTCCTCTCAAGAGGGACCTAGCGGAAGACGACGAGAGCGCCCCGTAGAAGATGATCTGCATCTTGGCTGTACAAACATTATGTCCAGTTTGTTAACAAAGTCAAGTCTGGAAGCAGTGTGATTTGTTTGTTCCTTGGGTTTATATTAGTTGTTTACGTTTCAGGCAGTCGTTCTCGCCTTCACAGGAGACACATCCACAACAACACTATCAGGGCGACAATATGTACAATTTAATCAGAACTATGATTACAATATAACCATTAAATATCGAGCATATTTGCAAAAAGTACATCTCTCTCCCTCATGCATGCCGGCACGCACACACCCACATACACACACGCACACATACGCACACACGCACACATACGCACACATACGCACACACACGCACACGCACACGCACACGCACACGCACACGCACACGCACACGCACACGCACACGCACACGCACACGCACACGCACACGCACACGCACACGCACACGCACACGCACACGCACGCACGCACGCACGCACGCACGCACACACACACACACAAGGAGTGGTAGTGAGAAAGAGAGGAAGGGGGAGTGGGAACAGTAATTGGAAAAGAAAATGAGATGGAGAGGGGTTGGGATATGGACATGGACAAAGATAGGGACAGGGACAAAGGTCATCTACTCTATTCATTCACGTGTTCTAATTTTTTCTTATATTTTTGCGACTACATAATCTATGGACGCCCTGTTGCCTAATTATAGATTAGTAACGTTTCGGCGGTGGTGCTGTCGCTATTGCGCTTGCTGGTGTTATTGCTGTTGCATTGGTGTTACTGCTGGCCTGTTGGTGTTGTCGATTCCGTTGTTGATGTTATTGTTTCTGGTGGGGTTATCGTAGCTGCGGTTGCCATTTTATTGATGCTGCTGCTGCTGCTCTGCTGCTGCTGCTGCTGCTGCAGCAGCTGCTGCCGCTATTGTATATTATTGTTACACTTTTTGCTGTTGCAAGGGACGACGCTGCCGCATGTTATTTAATAATGATAATGTCCTATCATACCCCGGGGTAAAATCACACCTTCCGTACCAAATGTGAAGTTCTTAGAGTGTTCTTTTGGTTTTTGGTTCCCATCCCAACACCCTTGTTTTGAAGTTGCAATAAAACACAAATACCGTTTATGGGCCACATTACTTGTAAGGAAACGTTGACGTTGTAGTAACATCAATCAGATGTTAATGTGCCAATATACATATATTTCTAATATCACATTGAACAACTATTTACAGGGAAAGCAGTATTGCGAAGGTACTTGTTGTTGAATACTGATGGTGTCGTTTTTCATACAGTACCTGGATAAATAGCTGTGGAGGTGCCAGTCTTGCAAAATCACACTAAATCAAATAATCTCCAACAGTAGTTATTTAATTTTACAATACATGCAATTTACTTTCAATGTACACTTTGTATTGACATAAATTTGGTACAGACGAAGTTCAATGCAAAGTTAATTTGCTTCAACAAAATCGTCCTATAATTATAGCTAAAATCGTATCAGATAATTTGCAGATACTATATCGTGGCGCTATGATAAAATGCAAGTATTGATTCAATTACAAAAAACTTTCAATATTTGGAAGCGACCCGATGAAACACTATATTGATGCCTCACATGTACGTAGGATATGTTTAGAACTGCCTTCTCGTTTCTGAGTATTCAGTAAAGGAAACATATATGAAAAGATCATAAAGTGCGTTAGGGAGTGTATTGTCTAATGTTTATTGGTCGTGTTGTAGACTAACATGTCGGTCATAGCAGTTACGATGTTTCTATGTTTTACAGCAATATACATCACCGTATCAACGGGTATGTGTCACTTGGTCTAACGCGTAAATCAATCTGTGTTGGCAGCGCTTACTAATTCAAATGCATATTCACATTTCTTATTTAACTTACACAATTGGAGCTGCGATGATTTGGTCCGTTGTTTCTTAACCAAATAAAAAGTCACACGATGAGTGGATAGTCTCTATTGAATGGTCGTCGGGTGATTAACTTAAGCAAGAGCTGTAGGAGGAAATAACACAAGGCTTACATATCAATGGCAATTGTTTGAAACATTTACCCGTAATGAGTTTTCGCCAAATGCCAACAGATTTGTGCAATGTGAAATGAACGATCGACCAGTAGCCGACTTGTACACTGAACACATTTTTAGCACACGCTTCCATTTCAATGGTGTGGCTCATGCGGCGTTTTACGTCTGTCGCCTGTATTGTGCACGACATACCTGCGACGTATATTGTTCACCACCACAATGAGAACCCATTTTTCAGTACAGAAGTTAGGTCATATTTTTTCATGGTCGGCACCTCAACTCATGAATCGCGTAGCGTGGCGAACTTGTATTTGCAAAATAAATAAGAATTCTCCAGTGAGCTGACTAACGAATGACTAGTCGTTGATAGGTATCGCAACAAATATGCTTTGCATAAATGTATCATCGATGTCAAGACTACGTTGTTTCAACGTTTAAATCAATTAACACAAGGAATATACAACTAATGTATCCGTCTACCCGATACACCAAAGCAAAGCATTTGCAATAGACGTTATATATGTATGGACTAGAGATCCTACAGGTCTCAGGGCTGACATATCTCCATGGATCGATCAACATTAATACTTTTAATTGCAAAGGTATAGTTATGTACATGATTGGTTGAAATGCATTGATATATCTCTGCGAAAGTTGGACGGCGAGTTCATTCTTTTGGCGGTGTGTTTGTGCAACCAGGACGCCATCATACGACTGCAATTGGAGTTATCTAAGGATAGTTCGTAACTATTATTGTGCTTTTGTGTCTTTGTGAAAATTCGTTCACTCTACTTTGCTCCAGTTGACACGGCTACACAAATAACGATCTTCCTACATGTAGATCATTATTTGTGTGTTGGACATTTGTGTACAAATAGTTTTGGTGTTTCGTGCACTACATACTTTCCAGAGAAGTCGAGATGGTGGTTGATCGAACAGGCCTGTCATGTAGAATGTACAGCTTTTTGAGCATTCCTGATGACCAGAAACTGCGCAACATTAGAAAGTATTCTGTTCGATGTGTTTATGCAGTGGGTAATGGAACAGTGAGCGAGTGGTGTGAGTGATAATTTAGTTCAAGTGCTTCCTCTGGATGACCACATTGGAGACAAGTGTGATATCATGTGATATCATCGGTATTATTGTCTATATGCTTTGGGTTATATGGTTTCTTCATAATAGGTCTTCGTGCATATATACAATTTTACTTAATGCACTCAATCAATAACTTAATTATTTACAATGATACCAAGGTCATGCAAGTTGATGACTGCCAATTTCGTTTGTTACACTTATTCCTGTAACAAGTTGACTTGTCAACCTCATCACGGAGCAATCGAGTGTCGGTCTTCAAGGAATGGGCCAATAGATTTCACAATACCATAACAATTGCTTGTATGGATATAAAACCATGACACCTTGCAGATATTTAGATAAATAATATGAGATTACGGTAATATATCAGACCGTTCAAATTGACAGGCATTTCAATTTTCAAGTGTTGCGAGAAATGGTGTCAGATGCTTAATTGATAGGTAGTATTCACGAATGCTCAGCAGACGCCGTGTGTAAGACAGTAGGACAATTCATACATTCGCACAGGCATCAGACGCGATTAGACTTTAGACTACTCGAGGGCAACGGCGCACCGCGACGCCAAGCGACAACATTTTGAATTTCCTAGACCCGTCGACACTGCTCGACGCCACGGCAAACAGATCGACAACAAAACTCCTCGGCGTCCAACCGCCATGGTGACACCTAAGACTGTGTCTGCTTCTCTAGATTCTTTCATAGCGTCGATTTCGTAGTCGTCGATGGTGATGATTGGCGGTGCCTCTGTGTTTTATGCCAGGACGTTCGTCTTCTTCAGGCTGATGGTCAGCCCGAAGTCCTTGCAGGCCTCAGAGACGCGGTCCATCAGCGACTGGAGTTCATGCTGGGTGTGGGTCGCAACTGGCGCATTATCAGCAACCAACATGTCTCTGACGACGGCTTCACGTACTTTTGTTTTGGCGCTGAGGCGATCGAGATTGAACAGCCTGCCGTCTGATCTAGTACGCAGGTAGATATCCTCTGTTGTGGTGGCAAAGGCACATTTCAGGAGCAGAGCGAAGAAAATCCCAAATACTGTGAGAGCAAGGACGCAGTGCTGTTTGACTCCACTGCGGATGTCGAATGGCCCCGATAAGCTGCTGTGGAACTGCACCATGCCGTGCCCTTCAAATTGGTGTGGAAGGATTCTATCATGCTCTGCAGTCTTGGTAGGCAACCAAGACTGCAAAGCAAATCAAACACTTTGGTGAAGTCAATGCATATGATGTACAGAGGCATCTGTTGTTCTCTGTACTTCTCCTGGAGTTGGCGAAGGGAGAAGACCTTGTCTACCGTTGAGCTCGGAAGCCGCATTGTGACTCTGGGTAGACGGGTTCTTCCAGCTTCTGCAGGCGGATCAAGAGGACCTGAGCAAAGACTTTGCCGACGATGATGAGGAGGTAGATGACGCTGTAGTGGTTGTAGTCTTTGTTCCTGTAGAGGGTAATGATTTTGGCATCAATCATCTCCTGCGGTACAGCTCCTTCTTTCCAGCACTGACAGAGGACTTCATACAATGGAAAAATAAGGTGGTTTTGCAGTATTTTGTCAGGTCAGGGGGTATCCCGTCGCTGCCTGGGGCATTGCGTGAGGTCAATCTATTAATTACCTAGATGAGGTCTTCCACCATCGGCTCTGCGTCCAGTTCATTCAAGGTCGGCAGGCAATCGATGGCGCCAAGTACTGAGGGAGACACGGGTTCTGTATAGAGTAGAGGTTCGTATAGTGTTCCACCCATCTCTCCATCTGCTGGCCTCTGTCTGTCATTATTTCCCCAGTGGAGGGTTTGAGGAGACTGTCTTGCTTTGAACTGGTCCTAGTCCCTTCTTAAAGCCATCATAAACACTCATGAACACTAACTATTTATAACACACATTCGACACATTATTAGTATAACTGATTATACTTATTGTCATCTTGTAAAACCTGAAGTTTGTTAATGACCTAATTAGTTGACCTACATTTACTATCTACCGTATTTACAATGATTAAGTAACACAATTGAGCCGTAATTAATTAGGATGTGGGTATACATTTAGTTAAGAATGATTTTAATTGACCTAGTTTTAACATATGGCCCATGTAAAGTGATTAACAGGACATCGCTGTATTTTATTATAAAATGTCACTATTAAATATATACGGGGAAAAAACATTCAGGTAGATTACATACCTATACGAGTAGATGGTTCTGTAATTATTAGGATATAACAGGTAAAACAATCAGGCAATGGATAACACATCAATGCATCAATGATAAGAACATTTATTTGTTAAACCTATTCCAGCATCGATGCACATTAATGATTTTATAAAATACTGGATGCATATAGTAGGTAAGTCATTGCAGACACACTGTATAAATGTTAGTGTTCATTCCATGTAATATATGTCAAAGGAGTTAGTAACATTGTGTGAAACGTTCTGCATAGATAAAATTATATACATATATATATATATATGTATATATATATATATATATATATATATATATATATATATATATATATATACATATATACATATATATATATACATATATATATATATATATATATATATATATATATATATATATATATAAAGTCCTGCAAGTACAACAATAGTTGTAAGTCCAATATATTAGCAATTTTTGTAGTTGTATAGTTATAGCTACCTATATAATGCTGAGCTTGTTATTACGCGTAGATAACCAACAGTCTTATAGACAAAAAAGAACATTTGTATATATTCAAAATGTGATGATGAATGTCTAAACCTTTCATGGGACCTCTGTAACCTGGGATCTCTGTGAAATTCTGTATATACTGTAGCATGACGGTCAATCTCTGTAATAAATAATGCACTATCGTAATAACATCGTTCACTTTCTATTCGATTGTTGTAGATACGTTATCCCATATCTTCTGAAACGTGCCAAATAACGCTATGATATGTATGTGATTATTGTCAAAGCTCTGTAAAAAAATAATGCACTATCTTAATCATTGCGTTCATCTTCCATTCGATTGTTGTGGCTACTTCATTCAATATCTTCTTAAACATGAGCCATATATTGCCCAATGTTTCACGTTCAACTGGTTTCAGCACATCTGCCTTAATACGTGGATTTGCATGCATTATTACAAAGATGAGTACCTACCGCGTGCTTAATTTTATCTACATCTGCGTGTGTGGGACGTTTGCGTGACATGCCCCATTTTACTTAACCCGTTTCCCAAAGAAAAACGTATTTGTGGCAAAAACGTCTTGGAGTGAGCGAGCGAGCGAGCGAATGTTTTATGCGACCCGACAGAACGAATTATATTTTCTAAAACGTGACTGTTGATATTTCAAAAACTGCAATAGTTTCTTTAGTTGACATTTAGAAGTCCGTCAATAATTTATTTCCGAAAGCGGCATCGCCACTTGTTTGAATGGCGAGAAAGGTGTGTTGTTTATAGTTTTGCTATTCCTATCACTCTTTGAACCATTCGACTATGGACAAAGTTGACCAAACCCAGACGCCACCCACCTTGATTTAAATGTATATAAGAGGACAACACCAAATTAAGCGAAAACGTCTGTTCGTTACAAGAAACTTGACGAGCAAGTTGAGCCTCGAGGACTCATCTGACATTCGCGTGGCCAGCAAGAAGACATCATCGTTGTCAGACAGGTGCTGACATTTCTACACAAGTTGACTTCTCTGCTGATACAAGTTGACGTTTCTGCTGATACAGGTCTCTACGAATGAGTCATATTTGTAGTTATGTATATTTCTACTTGTCGTATTGTCTTAGCTATTCGAACAGTCGCTGCCGTTTTATGTTGGTGTTGTTCCACAGACGACGAATGGGCAGATATAATGGCACTAATGCACGCTACAAGTTTCCTTCACATATTTGACATGAAAGAGCCGGTACGAACAATATGTCTGTAAATAAGTTATTTAAACAGACATTCTAATATTTTAGGATTTTATGTCCAATTAGCAGAAATTCGTGTATCTTTTGAATTTATTATAAGTGTCATAACAAATGGTTTAACACAGGTTCTGTTGCGTCATGGTGTCACGAACAGAACTTGATTCAATAAACCAAAACTAACGCACCTTTGACTTTGGAATGTTATTTTACCACTTGGCTAAAACTTTATTTATAATGATTTCGAAATGCGACGCCAAATCCGACATAATATATATATATATATATATATATATATATGGAGCAGGAACGAAGCAATCTATTGTGTTCTATATACCCTTACTGGAGATAGCGAACTCATTTTTATAAGTACTTAAGAATACGTACGTTCTATTATCCAGTCCACCATGTCTGCTGTGGCTGCTATTGGCATTCTTTTGTGCTTGACCGCAATGAGCATCACCGTATCAGCGGGTAAGTGTCGTCACTAGATCAGTAGTCAACAACTATGGTCATTTGGTTTGGCGCTTTGTTTATACAATCAACCTAGTTGTATTATCAACGCGCTACGTCACACACAAACACATACACGCACACACACACACACACACACACACACACACACACACACACACACACACACACACACACACACACACACACACACACACACACATACACACACCACACACACACACACAAACAAACACACACACACACACACCACACACACACACACACACACACACACACACACACACACACACACACACACTAATAAGATTATGATATGTCTGTGTATACGTAGGAACATATTTCTCTGACAGTAAACATGAATGAATACAACATGAATACTACTCACTCATCGCCGTTGTCATAGTTATTAGTGTTGGTTTTGCCTTCGTGTGTATCAGACTTTCGTTATCCCAATAGCCGAATGTGTGTGTGTTTAATGTACACACAGAACAAGAGATTCTCAGCGGAAATTGATATAATAATTATTTTGTCTGTAGATAAGTGCACGACTGTGGGCGGTGCTTGTGTTGACATTTGCTCTGGATTCGGCTGTACTAGCGGCGCCCTCTTCGCGGGACTCTGCCCAAGTCCAAAACGATGCTGCATACTAGAGGGTTGGTCTTCGGTATTTATTTTTATCGTACATAGTTTTTTGACTAACTCAACATATGTTACGTCACAATAACTGATTATATAATATGATTGGAAAACACAGCTAGATAAATAAATCAAACCAAGATTGTGGAAATAATTGTGGAGGTGATGGTGTTGACGGTGATGGTGATATAGATTACATGATGGCTGTGGTGGTTAACGCATTAGTGATATGACGGTGGGAATGCTGTCTGCCATGACATTGATGGTGACACTATTGTGTTTATAGATTTCGTTATTCGCAACAACTGCCTGAACTGCATATGTCAGGTGAGAGACGTGATGTGTTTGAAACAAACTAATCAGTTCCACGTCCTTTGTGCGTATAATAGTTGGTATTGAGTTCATGCATTATCGTGGACCCGATATGGTCGTCTAAATCTTTCGTAGCGAATATTCCATGCATTTTGCGCCAACTTTCCCATCAACCGATAACATATGCTGTTGGTTTCCCGTAGCTTGGAAGTTGTACAATAATGGAATTCATAGCTTTAGTAATATAGTCATATGAAGCTGACACATGTGGTGTTATGCAGACTATTATGTGTTAAAAGATTCAAACTCCCCTGAAATACCATACTTTCAAAATGCCTAAAGCAATCTGTATATTTCTGCACTGTTCTATTGTTTTTCAGTCCCAGGACGGAGGCTGTGTTGATATGAAGTTTGGCTACGGCCTTGGATATTTTAGAATATCGTGGCCATACTGGTCTGACTGCGGTAAACCTGGTGGATGTACGTATTGTATATTGTTGTCTACACCCTGTCCATAGGGTCTTTCGCATCCTGCTAATCAGTGTGCGTGCAATCCTACTTCATGCGTGCATTGTTGCGTGTTTCGTGTACGTGCGTAGGTGTCTGCGTGTGTGTGTGTCTGTGTGTGTGTGTGTGTGTGTGTGTGTGTGTGTGTGTGTGCGTGCGTGCGTGCGTGCGTGCGTGTGTGTGTTCAATGAAGTTTCTATAGGAACATAGTATATTACCTTGTGACACCATCATTCATGTGATTATTAAATTATACGAATATGATATGCCGCTACACAACCACTTACATATCAAAAAAGTTCATGTTCACCCGTGCGTTCGTTCGTGTTTGTGCGTTTGTGAATACGTGTGTCTCAGGGGTGTTCGAAGTATGAACACATGTATTGTGTTGTGACAGTTTTATACAAAACATAAGATAATCCAGCACAAACGTAATTGATCTAAAACTGAACTAAAATAGTGTTAACGGACTGCGACGAAACCATTACCTTTTGCAAAGACAACTGTCATCAACATTCAGTCAGTTCGTGCGGTTATTTGCGTGTGTGTTTGTTAAGAGAAACAATCTTCATCCACTGTAGTCACGTGTTTCTGTGTCCCTCAGCTTACAACGCCTGCGCCCACGACCTCCTGTGTTCCCGCCAGTGTGTCGTCGCCTACTTGAAGCGGCACATGACGTCATCCCAGAAGTGCGAACGTTTCGCACGGATCCACAAGGCCGGTCCTTGGGGCTGGAAGTGGATCACGAACGCGTTCTCGAACAAGGTCAAGGCCTGTTGCGCGATAGTGGGCGGGTGCTAGGTCCTCTCAAGAGGGACCTAACGGAAGACGACGATAGCGCCACGTAGAAGATGATCTGCATCTTGGCTGTACAAACATTATGTCCAGTTTGTTAATAAAGTCAAGTCTGGAAGCAGTGTGATTTGTTTGTTCCTTGGGTTTATATTAGTTGTTTACGTTTCAGGCAGTCGTTCACGCCTTCATAGGAGACACATCCACAACAACACTATCAGGGCGACAATATGTACAATTTAATCAGAACTATGATTACAATATAACCATTAAATATCGAGCATATTTGCAAAAAGTACATCTCTCTCCCTCATGCACGCCGGCACGCACACACACACATACACACACGCACACATACGCACACACGCACACATACGCACACACACGCACACGCACACGCACGCACACACGCACGCACCCCCCCCCCCCCCCACACACACACACACACAAGGAGTGGTAGTGAGAAAGAGAGGAAGGGGGAGTGGGAACAGTAATTGTAAAGGAAAATGAGATGGAGAGGGGTTGGGATATGGACATGGACACAGATAGGGACAGGGACAAAGGTCATCTACTCTATTCATTCACGTGTTCTAATTTTTTCTTATATTTTTGCGACTACATAATCTATGGAGGCCGTGTTGCCTAATTATAGATTAGTAACGTTTCGGCGGTGGTACTGTCGCTATTGCGCTTGCTGGTGTTATTGCTGTTGCATTGATGTTACTGCTGGCCTGTTGGTGTTGTCGATTCCGTTGTTGATGTTATTGTTTCTGGTGGGGTTATCGTAGCTGCGGTTGCCATTTTATTGATGCTGCTGCTGCTCTGCTGCTGCTGCTGCTGCTGCAGCAGCTGCTGCCGCTATTGTATATTATTGTTACACTTTTTGCTGTTGCAAGGGACGACGCTGCCGCATGTTATTTAATAATGATAATGTCCTATCATACCCCGGGGTAAAATCACACCTTCCGTACCAAATGTGATGTTCTTAGAGTGTTCTTTTGGTTTTTGGTTCCCATCCGGGTAGATACCACCATTAATTTACCATAGGCGGCCATTGAAACATTTCTTTGATTTCCCGCCAGGTTTTTATATCAATGTTATTGAAAAGTTCACACACTAAGTAGCCTCCATTCACACATATCATATATAAAATTCGTGAAAATGACATATCTTTTTCTCCTACAATCCAATCTCTAACCTGACACCCGTCCATTTCTGCTCCAATCAGCCGGCGATTGCCCATGTTGACACCTCTAGGCCGAACTACAACTGTATACATACGCGCGTGGTCACTGTCTGACAAATGTCATTATTTCACAGCTCTGATGCCATGCTGCACAAAAAAATTATTTCTACTCAACCAGTCCTACATTCATTGCTTCCAGGAATTTACAAAAACTGCACAATGCAGTTCTTTTCAGCAGGACTACTAATGGTAATGGCGTAGGACTCCATTTGGTGGTATGTCCCCAAATAGATTGCCCGAATAGAGCAAATCTTCACGAAAAATATATTACATTGAAGCAATGCATATATTAAAGAAATTCATCTAAGGATTTTTTCCGTATAGCCGCACACATTAACTGACATGTCTTTGAAGGTCACACCCGTCCGTTGTGGAGAAATATCTACTGTGTCATGAATGATGTATATATACGAGAAGTGGGACAATACATTAATTATAGTAGTTGATATTATATGAATTATGACCCCAGTGTCACACTGGTTACACTAAGACGACCTTGAAGACACTGAATTTAATCACTATAGTGCAATGTTGGTTTTTTTTTTTATTCTGCATTATGCTTGTTTTTTTGCAAAAAATATTGAACATTTGCCTTTTAAAAGATCCCATGTGTTAAAAAAAAGGGTGTAAACTTCACGAATTATAGCCAGCTCCAAAGACACATGTGTATTAGTGCTGATATGGGGTATGAAAAAAAGCCACATCAAACACTCACACAGCAGCCTCGTTTCCTGTCGTGCACAGGTACATGTCAACGACATGCGGGCAGAATGCAGGCCTGATGCACAAGTGGGCTGTTCCAGCTTTGATGCCACCTGGTAGAAACAAAATATTTGACATATCACTTCCAGGGAGGGTTGTAAATCACAAATCAATTGTACATGGGACTACTGGTGTAAACAATCGCTTGATTGGAGGAAATTATGTACCCCACCCCACTAAGGTTGCAGCAGCCATGTGAGCTTAGTGTCAGCTGGTCACTAGGTTGGATTACTCTGGTGTGTCACATTTGGAATTGTTTGTGTGTGTATTTCAATTGTCAACATGTCTCCGCGAAAGAATGAAAGGGCCTGTGGTTTTAGGAAGGGTCATCCTGCATACGCGTCCAAGAAAGAGGACAGCATTGAAGAGCAGACTGGAGATGGAGAAAGTTTAGCCCGATGGATGCCCAGACTTACCCAAGCTGAGTTTACGCGCGTCACAAAAGTGACGCCAGCTGGCCTCATCGAGGTGCCAGATGCAGAAGGGCACTCTGGCGAGGCGAAGATCCTGCGGCCACGCAGCGATGATCACGACAATGACGACTTGACATCGGTGTATCTACAAGGAGGAGGAGAAGATACACGTGAGGAAATGCGGCTGTACGACAAAGGCCGGATGGAAACGATGTACAACGAGTGCATCGAGGAGCATTCAGTGACGGAAGGCGAGTGTGGCAATCCTAGCTTTACTGTTGCCAGAGAAATCAAAGTAGGATTGTGTTGGCAGTGTTGTCTACGATGCAAGAAATGTGGATACACATCAAGGATGTATAAACTGTACCATGAAGTGGAGACAGGAAGGCGAGGCCGTAAGCCAGCGGCGCCTAACATTGGACTGCAAGTCGGATTACAGGAGAGTACAACAGGCATAGTAAAGAGCCGAGTAATTTTTGCTAGTATGAATGTGCCATCACCATGCATCAGCGCCATGCAAAAAACTGCCAACAAGGTTGGTGACACAACGTCGACGATGACATTGGCAGACCTGGCAAAGAAACGCGAAGACGTGAAGCAAATAAATCGGCTGCGTGGTCTACCCGAGAATGCGCCCATAAATATCGCGATTGATAGTCGCTATAACACCACGTGCATCACTGGAGCGTATCACGCAGGACAGAATGCCAGCCAGGCGATCACTGTTGCTGTCGAGAAGCAGACAGCACAGAATGAGATAGTTGGGATAAGCATCCAGAACAAGCTATGCACACTGGGTGCTTCACTGAGGAGGCGAGGAGTGAATGTGGTATGTCCAGGCCATGCAAACTGTACGGCAACGCTGCCAGCCAGTGAGCCTCTCTCCGAGTATACAGCAGGCGCTGAGATAGGGCGACAGTTTGCGGCACAAGATGTCGGACTGCGATACATCGTCACCGATGGAGATGCACACGGTGCCGAAGGCGTGAAGGCAGGGATGTCAGGAACAACGTCAAATGTCGAGCGACAAGCTGACACTACACACTTAGGGTCGTCGTTGTTTAGGAAAATGATCAAGGCACAGTTTAGTGAGCGCATGTTTCCGGGGACGACAGCAGTAATACGAAAAGAGCAGAAAACAATGTTTTCACTTGACGTGAAGACCAGGTGCCATCAAATACACAGTGTGATGAATGACCTATATGCTGGTGACACCAAAAAGGTGGCCTCACTGATGCCTCGCGTCATTGAGACGACACTAGACTGCTACAGTGGGGAGTGTGAGAAGTGCCGGTACTACTCTGTTGTCTGTGCTGGTGGCAAACGCAAGAACTGGTGGAAGAAATCAGTGCACTTACACTCAGGGCGTATATCACATCTGAACATGACGGACACAGACAGAGCGACTCTACGAAATCTGATTAACATCAGACTCGGTGTTCGCGCTCTGGAGATGACGAAGTTATGCATGAACACGAACCGAAATGAAGGCTTGAACCGATCGCTATCGGCATCGCTTCCCAAGAATGTGAACTTCTCACGCAATGTCATGGGCAGGGCGTGTGCAGCCATAGATAGGCTGAATTATGGCACTGGAGCCTCACTACTGAGGAAGCTGGAAAGTAACAGGGCACCCATAACTAGAGGTGGCAGGGTAGCACGGGTTGCTGCGCAAATACAACGCGAAGCATTGTATCACAGAATGTACATGCACCGACGCGCAGTGAGGAGACGTTTGTTAGTAAACAAGAGGAAACGGTTTGATGCCGTTCGCGCAGCAAAGCGACAGAGGGAGGCCTCAGCTGAGACGAGAGTGGCTGCACAAAAGGCAGTCTATCGCAAGGGCCAACTGGACCAAGAAATGACAACAACAAACAAGAGTAAGGTCAATGTGAAAAAAACCAAGGTCAAGGTCAAGGTGAATAAGAGCACTGTGGTAGAACACCCCTACTGTCTTCGTGACAGATCTGTAGACGACCACACCTATCCAGCTCACACATAATTAGTAGAACTCTGAGTTGTCACACCCCAGTGATTTACTTACAATAGAGAATACACAGAGGGTACACAGACAATTAGACAATACACAATAAGCCAGACCCGGATCAACAGAAGAAAGACTACACTGTCTGACACAACCTGCAAACACAATGCTGTATGGGCCAACAAAAGGACGCAGAGACAGACAGATCTGATCAAAAGAAATGGAGACTGATGAACGACTTATGCAATGGTAAGTACATGCTAATTGCAATTAATTTAATTACCTCGTATTCTTGAAAGGTATGTGTGTTTAAAAAAAATGCATGGTGGGGCTTGATCATGGCCTAAGCATATGTTTTCTCTGGCACACTGCCTCCTGTTACCATTCACAAATGGAGTCTCGAGTATTAAATGATTGACATTTATACATAGAGAATTGTGACACAAGTGGCTACAGTGCATATCTGGCGGAAGTTCCCATTCCTTGTGGTGCAACATGTATGCTAAACGATGAACTCTCATCAGTTTCCAGCGCAAACCACCACCACGAAGTTGCCGACATTTAACGCAAATCACCCCATAATTCCCAACCACCCCTGCCCGTACACAACATCTACTTCCAGTCCACAACAAACACTCTCCATTTGTTGCTACAACTGTTTTCTCCCTCAATTTCCCCTTGTAATGCAGTACAAACGCGTCGTCCATGTTGTCTGTTGCTCAATGTTGTCACGGAAACAGACTAGTCCAAATTCAATTAGGGTAGATACCACCATTAATTTACCATAGGCGGCCATTGAAACGTTTCTTTGATTTCCCGCCAGGTTTTTATATCAATGTTATTGAAAAGTTCACACACTAAGTAGCCTCCATTCACACATATCATATATAAAATTCGTGAAAATTACATATCTTTTTCTCCTACAATCCAATCTCTAACCTGACACCCCTCCATTTCTGCTTCAATCAGCCGGCGATTGCCCATGTTGACACCTCTAGGCCGAACTACAACTGTATACATATGCGCGTGGTCACTGTCTGACAAATGTCATTAGTTCACAGCTCTGATGCCATGCTGCACAACAAAATTATTTCTACTCAACCAGTCCTACATTCATTGCTTCCAGGAATTTACAAAAACTGCACAATGCAGTTCTTTTCAGCAGGACTACTATGGGTAATGGCGTAGGACTCCATTTGGTGGTATGTCCCCATCCCAACACCCTTGTTTTGAAGTTGCAATAAAACACAAATACCGTTTATGAGCCACATTACTTGTAAGGAAACGTTGACGTTGTTGTAACATAAATCAGATGTTAATGTGCCAATATACATATGTTCCTAATATCACATTGAACAACTATTTACAGGGAAAGCAGTATTGCGAAGGTACTTGTTGTTGAATACTGATGGTGTCGTTTTTCATACAGTACCTGGATAAATAGCTGTGGAGGTGCCAGTCTTGCAAAATCATACTAAATCAAATAATCTCCAACAGTAGTTATTTAATTTTACAATACATGCAATTTACTTTCAATGTACAGTTTGTATTGACATAAATTTGGTACAGACGAAGTTCAATGCAAAGTTAATTTGCTTCAACAAAATCGTCCTATAATTATAGCTAAAATCGTATCAGATAATTTGCAGATACTATATCGTGGCGCTATGATAAAATGCAAGGATTGATTCAATTACAAAAAACTTTCAATATTTGGAAGCGACCCGATGAAACACTATATTGATGCCTCACATGTACGTAGGATATGTTTAGAACTGCTTTCTCGTTTCTGAGTATTCAGTAAAGGAAACATATATGAAAAGATTATAAAGTGCGTTAGGGAGTGTATTGTCTAATGTTTATTGGTCGTGTTGTAGACTAACATGTCGGTCATAGCAGTTACGATGTTTCTATGTTTTACAGCAATATACATCACCGTATCAACGGGTATGTGTCACTTGGTCTAACGCGTAAATCAATCTGTGTTGGCAGCGCTTACTAATTCAAATGCATATTCACATTTCTTATTTAACTTACACAATTGGAGCTGCGATGATTTGGTCCGTTGTTTCTTAACCAAATAAAAAGTCACACGATGAGTGGATAGTCTCTATTGAATGGTCGTCGGGTGATTAACTTAAGCAAGAGCTGTAGGAGGAAATAACACAAGGCTTACATATCAATGGCAATTGTTTGAAACATTTACCCGTAATGAGTTTTCGCCAAATGCCAACAGATTTGTGCAATGTGAAATGAACGATCGACCAGTAGCCGACTTGTACACTGAACACATTTTTAGCACACGCTTCCATTTCAATGGTGTGGCTCATGCGGCGTTTTACGTCTGTCGCCTGTATTGTGCACGACATACCTGCGACGTATATTGTTCACCACCACAATGAGAACCCATTTTTCAGTACAGAAGTTAGGTCATATTTTTTCATGGTCGGCACCTCAACTCATGAATCGCGTAGCGTGGCGAACTTGTATTTGCAAAATAAATAAGAATTCTCCAGTGAGCTGACTAACGAATGACTAGTCGTTGATAGGTATCGCAACAAATATGCTTTGCATAAATGTATCATCGATGTCAAGACTACGTTGTTTCAACGTTTAAATCAATTAACACAAGGAATATACAACTAATGTATCCGTCTACCCGATACACCAAAGCAAAGCATTTGCAATAGACGTTATATATGTATGGACTAGAGATCCTACAGGTCTCAGGGCTGACATATCTCCATGGATCGATCAACATTAATACTTTTAATTGCAAAGGTATAGTTATGTACATGATTGGTTGAAATGCATTGATATATCTCTGCGAAAGTTGGACGGCGAGTTCATTCTTTTGGCGGTGTGTTTGTGCAACCAGGACGCCATCATACGACTGCAATTGGAGTTATCTAAGGATAGTTCGTAACTATTATTGTGCTTTTGTGTCTTTGTGAAAATTCGTTCACTCTACTTTGCTCCAGTTGACACGGCTACACAAATAACGATCTTCCTACATGTAGATCATTATTTGTGTGTTGGACATTTGTGTACAAATAGTTTTGGTGTTTCGTGCACTACATACTTTCCAGAGAAGTCGAGATGGTGGTTGATCGAACAGGCCTGTCATGTAGAATGTACAGCTTTTTGAGCATTCCTGATGACCAGAAACTGCGCAACATTAGAAAGTATTCTGTTCGATGTGTTTATGCAGTGGGTAATGGAACAGTGAGCGAGTGGTGTGAGTGATAATTTAGTTCAAGTGCTTCCTCTGGATGACCACATTGGAGACAAGTGTGATATCATGTGATATCATCGGTATTATTGTCTATATGCTTTGGGTTATATGGTTTCTTCATAATAGGTCTTCGTGCATATATACAATTTTACTTAATGCACTCAATCAATAACTTAATTATTTACAATGATACCAAGGTCATGCAAGTTGATGACTGCCAATTTCGTTTGTTACACTTATTCCTGTAACAAGCAAGTTGACTTGCCAACCTCATCACGGAGCAATCGAGTGTCGGTCTTCAAGGAATGGGCCAATATATTTCACAATACCATAACAATTGCTTGTATGGATATAAAACCATGACACCTTGCAGATATTTAGATAAATAATATGAGATTACGGTAATATATCAGACCGTTCAAATTGACAGGCATTTCAATTTTCAAGTGTTGCGAGAAATGGTGTCAGATGCTTAATTGATAGGTAGTATTCACGAATGCTCAGCAGACGCCGTGTGTAAGACAGTAGGACAATTCATACATTCGCACAGGCATCAGACGCGATTAGACTTTAGACTACTCGAGGGCAACGGCGCACCGCGACGCCAAGCGACAACATTTTGAATGTCCTAGACCCGTCGACACTGCTCGACGCCACGGCAAACAGATCGACAACAAAACTCCTCGGCGTCCAACCGCCATGGTGACACCTAAGACTGTGTCTGCTTCTCTAGATTCTTTCATAGCGTCGATTTCGTAGTCGTCGATGGTGATGATTGGCGGTGCCTCTGTGTTTTATGCCAGGACGTTCGTCTTCTTCAGGCTGATGGTCAGCCCGAAGTCCTTGCAGGCCTCAGAGACGCGGTCCATCAGCGACTGGAGTTCATGCTGGGTGTGGGTCGCAACTGGCGCATTATCAGCAACCAACATGTCTCTGACGACGGCTTCACGTACTTTTGTTTTGGCGCTGAGGCGATCGAGATTGAACAGCCTGCCGTCTGATCTAGTACGCAGGTAGATATCCTCTGTTGTGGTGGCAAAGGCACATTTCAGGAGCAGAGCGAAGAAAATCCCAAATACTGTGAGAGCAAGGACGCAGTGCTGTTTGACTCCACTGCGGATGTCGAATGGCCCCGATAAGCTGCTGTGGAACTGCACCATGCCGTGCCCTTCAAATTGGTGTGGAAGGATTCTATCATGCTCTGCAGTCTTGGTAGGCAACCAAGACTGCAAAGCAAATCAAACACTTTGGTGAAGTCAATGCATATGATGTACAGAGGCATCTGTTGTTCTCTGTACTTCTCCTGGAGTTGGCGAAGGGAGAAGATCTTGTCTACCGTTGAGCTCGGAAGCCGCATTGTGACTCTGGGTAGACGGGTTCTTCCAGCTTCTGCAGGCGGATCAAGAGGACCTGAGCAAAGACTTTGCCGACGATGATGAGGAGGTAGATGACGCTGTAGTGGTTGTAGTCTTTGTTCCTGTAGAGGGTAATGATTTTGGCATCAATCATCTCCTGCGGTACAGCTCCTTCTTTCCAGCACTGACAGAGGACTTCATACAATGGAAAAAATAAGGTGGTTTTGCAGTATTTTGTCTGGTCAGGGGGTATCCCGTCGCTGCCTGGGGCATTGCGTGAGGTCAATCTATTAATTACCTAGATGAGGTCTTCCACCATCGGCTCTGCGTCCAGTTCATTCAAGGTCGGCAGGCAATCGATGGCGCCAAGTACTGAGGGAGACACGGGTTCTGTATAGAGTAGAGGTTGGTATAGTGTTCCACCCATCTCTCCATCTGCTGGCCTCTGTCTGTCATTATTTCCCCAGTGGAGGGTTTGAGGAGACTGTCTTGCTTTGAACTGGTCCTAGTCCCTTCTTAAAGCCATCATACACACTCATGAACACTAACTATTTATAACACACAATCGACACATTATTAGTATAACTGATTATACTTATTGCCATCTTGTAAAACCTGAAGTTTGTTAATGACCTAATTAGTTGACCTACATTTACTATCTACCGTATTTACAATGATTAAGTGACACAATTGAGCCGTAATTAATTAGGATGTGGGTATACATTTAGTTAAGAATGATTTTAATTGACCTAGTTTTAACATATGGCCCATGTAAAGTGATTAACAGGACATCGCTGTATTTTATTATAAAATGTCACTATTAAATATATACGGGGAAAAAACATTCAGGTAGATTACATACCTATACGAGTAGATGGCTCTGTAATTATTAGGATATAACAGGTAAAACAATCAGGCAATGGATAACACATCAATGCATCAATGATAAGAACATTTATTTGTTAAACCTATTCCAGCATCGATGCACATTAATGATTTTATAAAATACTGGATGCATATAGTAGGTAAGTCATTGCAGACACACTGTATAAATGTTAGTGTTCATTCCATGTAATATATGTCAAAGGAGTTAGTAACATTGTGTGAAACGTTCTGCATAGTGGTATTACATCATGATTAAGTATACATGTATATATATATATATATATATATATATATATATATATATATATATATATATATACATAAAATTATATACATATATATATATGTATATATATATATATATATATATATATATATATACATATATACATATATATATACATATATATATATATATATATATATATATATATATATATATATATATATATAAAGTCCTGCAAGTACAACAATAGTTGTAAGTCCAATATATTAGCAATTTTTGTAGTTGTATAGTTATAGCTACCTATATAATGCTGAGCTTGTTATTACGCGTAGATAACCAACAGTCTTACAGACAAAAAAGAACATTTGTATATATTCAAAATGTGATGATGAATGTCTAAGCCTTTCATGGGACCTCTGTAACCTGGGATCTCTGTGAAATTCTGTATATACTGTAGCATGACGGTTTAGAGCAACGTTTTGGTATAGCATTGCGTATATCCAAGGCAATGCAGCAACGTTTGTAGTCCTACAGAAGCTACAATATCTGCAGTTGCGAGAACATATCAAAATGTTCTTGAAGTCAGCAGGAAGAGTTGTATTATTTACGTGTGTAGCCTTCAGTTGAACAATCGATGTGTAGTAGTAACCAGGCAGCGTCCACGAGGAGTCACATCAGAATATAGACTACAGGTGAGGATCCACTTAAGTCAGCTTCACACAGACACAGTATTCGTTTGATGTGTTGGTAGCATGCCTGCGTGTGTGCGTGCGTGCGGGCGTGCGTGCGTGCGTGCGTGTCAAAGCTTATTCTCTGTAAAAATAATGCACTATCTTAAGAATAGCGTTCAATTTCAATTCGATTGTTGTTGCTACATTTTCCCCGATCTTCTGAAACATGTGCAAAATAATGCCTAGTGTTTCAGGCTCAACTGCTTTCAGCACTTCTGGCTAAATATGTGGACTGGCATCCAGTATTAAAAAAGATGAGTACCTACTTCGTGCTTAATGTGATCTACATCAGCGCAATAGCGAGAAAGGATCGTAAACATCAGAGAAAAACCAAAGAGGTATGCGTGTATGTGTGACGTTTGCGTGCAATGCTCCATTTTACTTCATCTATTTGCCAAACAAAAACGTGTTTGTGGCACAAACGTCTTGGTGTGAGCGAGTGTGATGTTTTATGCCACCCGACAGGAGAAATGCTATTTTCCAAAACTTGACTGCAATAGTTTCTTTAGTTGACATTTAGAAGGTCGTCAACAATTTCTTTCCGAAAGCGGCCACGCAACTTGTTTGTATGGCGAGAAAGGTGTGTTGTTTATGTGTTTAGGTGTGTCTTGCTATTCCTATCACCCTTTAAACAATTTGACTATGAACAAAATTGACCAAGCCCAGACGCCATCCACCCTGTTGTAAATGCATATCAGAGGACAACACTAAATTCAGCGAAAACGTCTGTGCGTTACAAGAAACATGACGAACAAATCAGTTACCACATTATCTGTAGTGAGACAACGTCACAGTTGTAACCACAGTGCCTGTAGTGAGACAATGTCGCACTTGAAGCCACAGAACCTGTAGTGAGTGAACGCGAAGACGTCTAGTTTGTTATACAAGTGTGTGTGTGTGTGTGTGTGTGTGTGTGTGTGTGTGTGTGTGTGTGTGTGTGTGTGTATAAGTGTGTATAAGTGTGTATAAGTGTGTGTGAATGTGTGTGTGTATATGTGAGTATGTGTGCGTATGTGCTTGTGTGAATGTGTGCGTGCGTGTGTGTCGGTGGGGAAACTAAATACAAACTCCACGACATCGTTAACCAGAGCCAGATGCGTAAACATACAACACACAATTAAAAAGCATTAACGTTCACGAAAACTTGAAACTAGCAACCATGGCAAACGATAGTTCCTAATCCATAACAACTTACAAAAACTTAACAAATACTAGTTAGGACATAAATATTTCGAAAAAAAGGAAAAAGAAAATTCCTAGATTCAAAGCATCGACTGTTGACATTTCAAAGATTGAGAGAGTTGCCATAGTTGACATTTACAGGACCGTCTACGTTCAGTTTTCAAAAGCGGCCGCTCCTTGATGAATATGAAAACAGTTTTTTTGTTTTTTACAGGTCGGCTCACTAATCCTGTCACCATGTATACCTACAATTCGAATACGAACAAAGTTAAAAAAAACAAGACGCCGTCCACTATGTCGTAAATGTATAAAAAGAGGACTAGACGGCATTCAATGAAAATATTTACTCTTTATTACAATCCTGACAGGCACTAACCTGGTCTAACTTAGATATGTACGTGTTTATTGTCAACGGTCAATCTCCGTAAAAAATAATGCACTATCGTAATAACATCGTTCACTTTCTATTCGATTGTTGTAGATACGTTATCCCAGATCTTCTGAAACGTGCCAAATAACGCTATGATATGTATGTGATTATTGTCAAAGCTCTGTAAAAAAGTAATGCACTATCTTAATCATTGCGTTCATCTTCCATTCGATTGTTGTGGCTACTTCATTCAATATCTTCTTAAACATGAGCCATATATTGCCCAATGTTTCACGTTCAACTGGTTTCAGCACATCTGCCTAAATACGTGGATTTGCATGCATTATTACACAGATGAGTACCTACCGCGTGCTTAATTTGATCTGCATCTGCTTGTGTGGGACGTTTGCGTGACATGCCCCATTTTACTTAACCCGTTTCCCAAAGAAAAACGTATTTGTGGCAAAAACGTCTTGGAGTGAGCGAGCGAGCGAATGTTTTATGCGACCCGACAGGACGAATTATATTTTCTAAAACGTGACTGTTGATATTTCAAAAACTGCAATAGTTTCTTTAGTTGACATTTAGAAGTCCGTCAATAATTTCTTTCCGAAAGCGGCATCGCCACTTGTTTGAATGGCGAGAAAGGTGTGTTGTTTATAGTTTTGCTATTCCTATCACTCTTTGAACCATTCGACTATGGACAAAGTTGACCAAACCCAGACGCCACCCACCTTGATTTAAATGTATATAAGAGGACAACACCAAATTAAGCGAAAACGTCTGTTCGTTACAAGAAACTTGACGAGCAAGTTGAGCCTCGAGGACTCATCTGACATTCGTGTGGTCAGCAAGAAGACATCATCGTTGTCAGACAGGTGCTGACATTTCTACACAAGTTGACTTCTCTGCTGATACAAGTTGACGTTTCTGCTGATACAGGTCTCTACGAATGAGTCATATTTGTAGTTATGTATATTTCTACTTGTCGTATTGTCTTAGCTATTCGAACAGTCGCTGCCGTTTTATGTTGGTGTTGTTCCACAGACGACGAATGGGCAGATATAATGGCACTAATGCACGCTACAAGTTTCCTTCACATATTTGACATGAAAGAGCCGGTACGAACAATATGTCTGTAAATAAGTTATTTAAACAGACATTCGAATATTTTAGGATTTTATGTCCAATTAGCAGAAATTCGTGTATCTTTTGAATTTATTATAAGTGTCATAACAAATGGTTTCACACAGGTTCTGTTGCGTCATGGTGTCACGAACAGAACTTGATTCAATAAACCAAAACTAACGCACCTTTGACTTTGGAATGTTATTTTACCACTTGGCTAAAACTTTATTTATAATGATTTCGAAATGCGACGCCAAATCCGACATAATATATATATATGGAGCAGGAACGAAGCAATCTATTGTGTTCTATATACCCTTACTGGAGATAGCGAACTCATTTTTATAAGTACTTAAGAATACGTACGTTCTATTATCCAGTCCACCATGTCTGCTGTGGCTGCTATTGGCATTCTTTTGTGCTTGACCGCAATGAGCATCACCGTATCAGCGGGTAAGTGTCGTTACTAGATCAGTAGTCAACAACTATGGTAATTTGGTTTGGCGCTTTGTTTATACAATCAACCTAGTTGTATTATCAACGCGCTACGTCACACACAAACACATACACGCACGCACACACACACACACACACACACACACACACACACACACACACACACACACACACACACACACACATACACACCACACACACACACAAACAAACACACACACACACACACCACACACACACACACATACACACACACACACACACACACACACACACACACACACACACACACACACACACACTAATAAGATTATGATATGTCTGTGTATACGTAGGAACATATTTCTCTGACAGTAAACATGAATGAATACAACATGAATACTACTCACTCATCGCCGTTGTCATAGTTATTAGTGTTGGTTTTGCCTTCGTGTGTATCAGACTTCCGTTATCCTAATAGCCGAATGTGTGTGTTTAATGTACACACAGAACAAGAGATTCTCAGCGGAAATTGATATAATAATTATTTTGTCTGTAGATAAGTGCACGACTGTGGGCGGTGCTTGTGTTGACATTTGCTCTGGATTCGGCTGTACTAGCGGCGCCCTCTTCGCGGGACTCTGCCCAAGTCCAAAACGATGCTGCATACTAGAGGGTTGGTCTTCGGTATTTATTTTTATCGTATATAGTTTTTTGACTAACTCAACATATGTTACGTCACAATAACTGATTATATAATATGATTGGAAAACACAGTTAGATAAATAAATCAAACCAAGATTGTGGAAATAATTGTGGAGGTGATGGTGTTGACGGTGATGGTGATATAGATAACACGATGGCTGTGGTGGTTAACGCATTAGTGATATGACGGTGGGAATGCTGTCTGCCATGACATTGATGGTGACACTATTGTGTTTATAGATTTCGTTATTTGAAACAAACTAATCAGTTCCACGTCCTTTGTGCGTATAGTAGTTGGTATTGAGTTCATACATTATCGTGTACCAGATATGGTCGTCTAAATCTTTCATAGCGAATATTCCGTGCACTTTGCGCCAACTTTCCCATCAACCGATAACATATGCTGTTGGTTTTCCGTAGTTTGGAAGTGGTACAATAATGGAATTCATAGCTTTAGTAATACAGTCATATGAAGCTGACACATATGTGGTGTTATGCAGACTATCATGTGTTAAAAAAAATTAAACTCCCCTGAAATACCATACATTCAAAATGCCTAAAGCAATCTATATATTTCTGCACTGTTCTATTGTTTTTCAGTCCCAGGACGGAGGCTGTGTTGATATGAAGTTTGGCTACGGCCTTGGATATTTTAGAATCTCGTGGCCATACTGGTCCGACTGCGGTAAACCTGGTGGATGTACGTATTGTATATTGTTGTCTACACCCTGTCCATAGGGTCTTTCGCATCCTGCTAATCTGTGTGCGTGCAACCCTACTTCATGCGTGCATTGTTGCATGTTTCGCGTACGTGCGTATGTGTCTGCGTGTGTGTGTGTGTGTGTGTGTGTGTGTGTGTGTGTGTATGTGTGTGTGAGTGTGTGTGCGTGTGTGTGTGTGTGTGTGTGTGTGCGCGTGCGTGCGTGCGTGTGTGTGTGCGTGCGTGCGTGCGTGCATGTGTGTGTGTGTGTGTGTCCAATGAGGTTTCTATAAGAACATAGTATATTACCTTGTGACACCATCATTCATGGGATTATTAAATTATACGAATATGATATGCCGCTACACAACCACTTACAGAGAAAAAAGTTCAAGTTCACCCATGCGTTCGTTCGTGTTTGTGCGTTTGTGAATACGTGTGTGTCAGGGGTATTCGAAGTATGAGCACATGTATTGTGTTGTGACAGTTTTATACAAAATGTAAAAAAATCCAGCACAAAAGTAATTGATCTAAAGCTGAAGTAAAATAGTGTTAACGGACTGCGACGAAACCATTACCTTTTAGAAAGACAACTGCCATCAACATTCAGTCAGTTCGTGCGGTTATTTACGTGTGTGTTTGTTAAGAGAAACAACCTTCCTCCACTGTGGTCACGTGTTTCTGTGTCCCTCAGCTTACAACGCCTGCGTCCACGACTACCTGTGTCCATGGCGGTGTGTCATCGCCTACTTGAAGCGGCACATGATGTCATCCAAGACTTGCGAACTTTTCGCCCGGATCCACAAGGCCGGTCCGTGGGGCTGGCAGTGGAACACGAACGCCTTCTCGAACAAGGTCAAGGCCTGCTGCGCGATAGTGGGCGGGTGCTAGGTCCTCTCAAGAGGGACCTACCGGAAGACGACGCCCCCTGGACGATAATCTCCATCTTGGCTGTACAAACATTATGTCCAGTTTGTTAATAAAATCAAGTCTGGAAGCAGTGTGATTTGTTTGTTCCTTGGGTTTTTGTTAGTTGTTTACGTTTCAGGCAGAGTCCACGCCTTCACAGCAGACACATCCACAACAACACTATAAGTGCGACAATATGCACAATTTAATCACAACTATGCTTACAATATAACCATTAAATATCGAGCATATTTGCAAAAAGTACATCTCTCTCCCTCATGCACGCCGGCACGCACACACGCACATACACACACGCACATACACACGCACACGCACGCACGCACGCACACACACACACACACACACACAAACACACACACACACACACAAGGAGTGGTAGTGAGAAAGGGAGGAATGGGAGTGGGAACAGTAATGGGAAAAGAAAATGAGATGGAGAGGGGTTGGGATATGGACATGGACAATGACAGGGACAGGGACAGGGACAAAGGTCATCTACTCTATTCATTCACATGTTCTAATTTTTCTTATATTTTTTGCGACTACATAATCTATGGACGCCGTGTTGCCTAATTATAGATTAGTAACGTTTCGGCGGTGGTGCTGTCGCTACTGCGCTTGCTGGTGTTATTGCTGTTGCATTGGTGTTAATGCTGGCCTGTTGGTGTTGGCGATTCTGTTGTTGATGTTATTATTTCTGGTGGGGTTATCGTAGCTGCGTTTGCCATTGTGTTGTTGTTGCTGCTGCAGGTGCTACACTTTTTGCTGTTGCAAGGGACGACGCTGCCGCATGTTAATTAATAACGATATTGTCCTATCATACCCTGGGGTAAAATCACACCTTCCGTACCAAATGTGATGTTCTTAGAGTGTTCGTTTGGTTTTTGGTTCCCATCCCAACACCCTTGTAGTGCAGTTGCAATAAAACACAAATACCGTTTATTAGCCACATTACTTGTAAGAAAAGGTTGACGTTGTTTTAACAATAATCAGATGTTAATGGGCCAATATACATATGTTCCTAATATCACATTCAACAACTATTTACAAAGAAAGCAGTATTGCGAAGGTCCTTGTTGTTGAATACTGATGGCGTCGTTTTTCCTACAGTAACTGGATAAATAGCTGTGGGTGGCAGTCTTGCAAAATCACACTAAATCAAATAATCTCCTACAGTAGTTATTTTATTTTACAATGCCTGCAAGTACTTTCAATGTGCACTTTGTATTGGTGTAAATTTGGTACAGAAGAAGTTCAATGAAAAGTTAATTTGCTTCCACAAAATCGTCCTAACATATTGCTAAAATCGTATCAGCTAATGTGCATATAATATATCGTGTCGCTATGATAAAATGCAAGTATTGATTCAATTACAAAAACTTTCAATATTTTGAAGCGGCCCAATGAAACACTATATTGATGCCTCACATGTGCGTAGGTTATGTTTAGAACTGCCTTATCATTTCTGAGTGTTCAGTAAAGGATTATATGAAAAGATTATAAAGTGCATTAGGGGGTGTACTGTCTAATGTTTATTGGTCGTGTTGTAGACTAACATGTCGGTGGTGGCAGTTACGATGCGTCTGTGTTTTACAACAATATACATGAACGTATCAACGGGTATGTGTCACTTGGTCTAACGCATAACTCAATATGTGTTGGCAGCGCTTACTAATTCAAATGCATATTCACATTTCTTATTTAACTTACACAATTGGAGCTGCGATGATTTGGTCCGTTGTTTCTTAACCAAATAAAAAGTCACACGATGAGTTGATAGTCTCTATTGAATGGTCGTCGGGTGATTAACTTAAGCACGAGGTGTTGGAGGAAATACCACAAGACCTACAAATCAATGGCAATTGTTTGAAACATTTACCCGTAATGAGGTTTCGCCAAATGCCAACAGATTTGTGCATTGTGAAATGAAGGATCGAGCAGTAGCCGACTTGTACACTAAACACATTTATAGCACACACTTCCATTTCAATGGAGTGGCTTAGGCGGCGTTCCATGTTTGTCGCCTGTATTGTGCACGACATACCTGCGACGTATATTGTTCACCACCACAATGAGAAGCCATTTTTCAGTACAGAGGTTAGGTCATATTTTTTCATGGTCGGCACCTCAACTCATAAATTGAGTCGCGTAGCGTGGCGAACTTGTATTCACAAAACAAATAAGAATTCTCCAGTGAGCTGACTAACGAATGACTAGTCGCTGATAGGTGTCATAACACATATGCTTTGCATAAATGTATCATCGATGTCAAGACTACGTTGTTTCAACTTTTTAATCAATTAACACAAGGAATATATATGAATGTATCCGTGCGAAGAATGTAAGTGCGACAGCGGGCCCAGTCTGTTGGCGGGGTGTGCGCGCAACCAGGACGCCACCATACGACTGCAACATGAAGTGTTTAAAGAAAAGTTCGTAACTATTATTGCGCTTTTGTGTCTTTATGCAAATTCGTTCACTCTACTTTGCTCCAGTTGACACGGCTACATAAATAACGATCTGCCTACAGATAGATCATTATTTGTGTACAATAATAGTTTTCGTGCACTAATTACAGCATGGCTATATACTTTCCAGATAAGTCGAGATGGTGGATGATCGAACAGGTCTGCCATGTAGAATGTATAGATTCTTGAGCATCCCTGATGACCAGAAACTGTGCAACATTAGAAAGTATTATGTTCGTGTTTATGCAGTGGGAGCGTGAGCAAGTGGTGTGAGTGATGACTTAGTTCGAATGCTTCCTCTGGATGACCTCATTGGAGACAAGTGTCATATCATGTGATGGCCTCGGTACTATCGTCTATATGCTTTTGTTTAATTATGGTTTCTTCATAATACATCTACGTGCATGGATACCATTTTACTTAATACACTCAATCAATAACTTAATTATTTACAATGATACCAAGTTTATGTAAGTTGATCACTGCCAATTTCGTTGGTTACACTTATTCCTGTAACAAGTTGTCTTGTCAACCTCAACATGGAGCAAGCGAGTGCCGGTCTTCACGGAATGGGCCAGTAAATTTCACAATGCCATAACAATTGCTCATTTGGATATAAAACCATGAACCCTTAATTGCAGTTATTTAGATAAATAAATCGAGATTATGGTAATATTTCAGATCGTTTCAATTGATAGGCATTTCAATTTGCAATTGTTGCATTTTATGGGAGAAACAGTGTCAGTTGCTTAATGGATAGGAAGTATTCATGAATGCTCAGCTGACGCCGTGTGTAGGATGTAGAACTATTCATACACTTGCGCAAGCATCAGGCGCGTTTAGACTTTAGACTACTCGAGGGCAACGGCGCACCGCGACGCCAAGCGACACAATTTTGAATTTCCTAGACCCGTCGACAATGCTCGACGCCACGGCAAACAGATCGACAACAAAACTCCTCGGCGTCCAACCACCATGGTGACACGTAAGACTGTGTCTGGTTCTCTAGACTCTTTCATAGCGTCGATTTCGTAGTCGTCGATGGTGATGATTGGCGGTGCCTCTGTGTTTTATGCCAGGACATTCATCTTCTTCAGGTTGATGGTCAGCCCGAAGTTCTTGCAGGCCTCATATACGCGGTCCATCAGCGACCGAAGTTAATGCTGGGTGTGGGTCGCAACTGGCGCATTATCAGCAACCAACATGTCTCTGACGACGGCGTCAGGTACTTTTGTTTTGGCGCTGAGGCGATCGAGATTGAACAGCCTGCCGTCTGATCTAGTATGCAGGTAGATATCCTCTGTTGTGGTAGCAAAGGCACATTTCAGGAGCAGAGCGAAGAAAATCCCAAATACTGTGAGAGCAAGGACGCAGTGCTGTTTTACTCCACTGCGGATGTCGAATGGCCCCGATAAGCTGCTGTGAAACTGCACCATGCCGTGCCCTTCAAATTGGTGTGGAAGGATTCTATCATGCTCTGCAGTCTTGGTAGGCAAACAAGACTGCAAATCAAACACTTTGGTGAAGTCAATGCATATGATGTACAGAGGCATCTGTTGTTCTCTGTACTTCTCCTGGAGTTGGCGAAGGGAGAAGATCTTGTCTACCGTTGAGCTCGGAAGCCGCATTGTGACTCTTGGTAGACGGGTTCTTCCAGCTTCTGCAGGCGGATCAAGAGGACCTGAGCAAAGACTTTGCCGACGATGCTGAGGAGGTAGATGACTCTGTAGTGGTTGCAATCTTTGTTCCTGTAGAGGGTAATGATTTTGGCATCAATCATCTCCTGCGGTACAGCTCCTTCTTTCCAGCACTGACAGAGGACTTCAAACAATGGAAAAATAAGGTGGTTTTGCAGTATTTTTGCAGGCAATCGATGGCTCCAAGTACTGAGGGAGACACGGGTTCTGTATAGAGTAGAGGTTGGTATAGTGTTCCACCCATCTCTCCATCTGCTGGCCTCTGTCTGTGATTATTTCCCCAGTGGAGGGTTTGAGGAGACTGTCTTGCTTTGAACTGGTCCTAGTCCCTTCTTAAAGCCATCATACATTCCCGTGATGTTCCCTGTTGTGGCGGCCGTCTGGATGTCTTCACTAACTGGTGTACTTGGGCTAAAGCAGTTAGTCAACTCAAGCGGGTGTCGTCGAGCTTTGGTTATTGATTATCGAAAAACACGGGAACGCCGAAACGGGGTGAGCCATTTTACATTTTAGGTCGACGTTTTTATTGTGTGGCTGGCGGCCTTTGTGTAGCTGTATCCGGCTTGAATGCATGGGTAGAACGACCGAGTGAAGGTTCCGCTGTCACACGATATGGAACTATATCAACCACCGTGAGTTGGCAGATGCGTGATTCATGCATCCAGATACTTCTTTTTCGAGACACGTGTGCGAATATAATTGTTTTTGTGCTGCAATAAAAACAGAATTTCCAGTTAGCTGCGACCGTTCAAAGTGACTCATTAATTGGATTAGTCGTTGGAAGTAGACTAAGCGACAATGCGTAGCGTGACTAACCATAGGCTAGATTATGATATTTTGCGAAACGTGTCTAACATTAAGAGCTGAGTGAACTGACCATCTGCAATTTACACGTTGTTCCTATAAACTCCACAATGCAAATTGTACTGCACAAATGTCAAGATTAGAATGCAGGTGTTCATAACTACGTTTACTGCGCATAGAGCACCTTCATACCCCAATCATAGTGTCACGTTTTGGCCGCCACGTTTGCTCTTGCGCCTTTATTATTCAATTCTCGCAATTGCATGTTGTATGTATGTTGTAGATAATAAACAAGTACGTACACAGTTGTGTCAAAACTGTTGTTGTTATGTTACATATTTTAGCAGTATCATATGTAATAAACAGACTGGACTATCTATCGTCACAAAACACTGTTATTGTTTACATCCCCTGATAGCTTCTGAGCCGGTCCCTGTCAGTGTCACATCGTTGTCATGGTTACGTGGTCACGTGGCGGTAAATCCAAACCTGTACCAACTCACCTCGAGTTCATTGTCCGAATCGACATCGTCAAGCTTGCTTGCATATTCGTGAATTTGACGCGCTGCCTCTGCTGCGGTGAAAAAGCAGCGGCTGGAGGACATTTTAAATGTCCAAAAACAAAAACGATTGCTGTTAAATTTTCGAAAACGCTGTAAATATTTTCGAGAACGGAAGTATACAAAATAGCTACCATTTAATATTATATGTCTAGATAGATGTCGCATTTATTGCATTGCTTAATCACTAGATGAAGCCACGTAAACCGAATTCAAACGCTGTGGTGTATTCGCTGACCGGCTATGGCCGACCTGAGGAGATTCGGGCTGACCGTCAATGCCTGACTTGAGTACTAATGGCTAATTAACCGACTGTCGGTCGGCTGCGTAACTACGCCAAGAAATCAGTCTTGTGACTTTGCCGGTTCTTGAATATTATCCATGTGTGTGACTAAACAATGCTGCCACCTCACGGATACTGGTTAATCCTGCCGTAATTCCTATTTTATAAACAATGTTGAATACCATTCATAGAATATCATTATCTTTTAAAAGTAAATCGTTATTTAAATTTTCATTTGATAGTTGGCCTGAGAGCCAATCAGCGTCTTTACCCTAAACTGGAGTAAGGCCGCCCTGGCGGTTACAACGGCAGCCCATTACTTCCTCAGGCAGAGTTGAGGGCTGAAAAGGTATCCGTCACATAGAGGTTACGTTTATGAGATTACACTTCTTGGTTGGTAGCGATGTCAAACATTTTATTTCTGACTTTTGCAAATGAACACACATGATAATAAAAATCGAGATAATAAATAAATATAATCTAACACGTCTAGCGCCTGTTTAAGATATATTTAAATGGAACATATAAATGGTAGTATAGAGACTGATATAAATTATTGTATAATTATAGTTATGCTCATTGTCATCATACAAGGTGTTATGTACTTTATAACATGTTAATTGATATTACAATTTGCCAAAACAACTGCGGGGTAAAACAGCAACAGTAGGCGTATTGCCCCCTTGGCTGTTAGGGGTCTCGGCGTCTAGTGCTATTTTGATCAGTAGTTGTCGTCCAATAAGCGAGCTTATTATCGCACACAATTACTGCTGCTCGTGTGTTAGTTATGAGGATGAATGCCTAGTCTGTATTTGGTTACAATGACTGCTTCGACACAAATGTAGACGTTAATTAAAACAACAAAACAAGAAAATTGGGAAGTTGAGCCAACTCAACCACATTTTCTCAAACGACGCGATCGAAGTTGCGGCATTGTTTGTGCTGCGACAGGTTAAGTAAACCGGAACCTACGTGTAAATCGCGCACACGCAAACATCTTTGTTTTTTACCAGATACTTCCTCTTAGCGGTCCGCTCGCGCTGTTTAGATGTGTCGAGCCCGTGTGAATTAACTCGCCTCAGCACGAAGTAGCAATTCAGTTTTTTTGTGGCGCTGCATTATACAACCCAGACACTGGCCAGAAGCGTTGAATGTAGTGGAAGAGTAACATACAATATCTTCTGTCATATATTCTGGAAGACATGGGACAAAAACGATAAAACAATAGAGTGGAAAATGGACGCTAGCATCAGACAATCAAAGACAGTCGAACCTGTTACAACTGGCGTGGTGTCATGCTGTTGTTATACTTTGTGTCCACGAAAGATTATGTGCGGATTCAGTAATCTGTTTTCTTACGTTAACGTCTATCTCAGTTATTTACACATAGGTCATATAATAGTGTCATAGAAGCTGCCACGCATTGCAAATACCTCTGTAAAATACCTTAATTATGATTTAATTGTTCCACGATATCTGCCTGGAGCATCATCGATGCTGGGTTGCCCTGTTTCTTGGTGAGACAGATCCTCCTTGGTTGTAGCTTGTTCTTGCAACACACCAAGGTGTGGTCTGTGTCGCAGTCCGCACTGTGATCAGAGCGTGTGGGGAGAACGTTCTTGAGGGCGGCGGGCCTGACTGGGATCAGATCCAATTGGTGTCAATGCTTTGATTGCGGGTGTCTCCAGGAAACCTTGTGTTGGGCCTTTGTCTTGAAATAGGCGTTCGTGATGCACAGGTTATGGTAAGTACACAATTGTTAGTTCTCATTAAACATGCTAACACCAAAACGTCCAAGGCAAGAAGGCCACGAATCGTGATCTGCCCACACTGTGGCGTTGAAATCGCCCTGGTGAGCAAGCTAATATATATATTTACTAATATTAGGTCTTAGGTAGTTTCCTCCAAACAGCCCAAACTTGGGCTAAAGCAGTTAGTCAATTCAAGCGGGTGTCGTCGAGCTTTGGTTAATATTTATCGGAAAACACGGGAACGCCGAAACGGTGTGAGTCAGTTTGCATTTTAGGTCGACGTTTTTATTGTGTGGCTAGCGGCCTTTGTGTAGCTGTATCCGGTGTCATCGTGAGTTGGCAGATGCGTGACTCATTCATCCAGACACATCTATTTCGATATACGTGTGTGAATATAATTGTTTTGTGCTGCAATAAAAACAGAACTGGCAGTTAGCTGCGACCACTTAAAGTGAATCATTAATTGAAGTAGTTGTTGGAAGTCGACTATGCGACCATGCGTAGATTACGAAATAGTTAATGTGAAAGAATATGCACTGATGCATTAAGGGCCCAGGAGAGAAATTGCTTATAAAGTCTCTCATCTTTGAGGTTATATTGGAACACTTGTACAAACAGCAGAGTCAGCAATATCATATTACGTACTACCTTTGTCACACACGACAACACTACCCACGTAACGCCTCAGCATATTTGACCCTTACAACTCAATCCTGACAACTCACACCACCCTGGAGCACTCCGACCGCGCCTTCACGTTCGACAAAGAGACCATCTGCCGTCGTAACCTGGACATCGAGCAATGCTCCACTTTTGACGGAATGCCCCACTTTGGTGGTAGTCGGTATTTAGGAAAATAAATTACTATTTATCTATTATAAAACGTAAAACGTTAGGATAACAACTGTTTTCATTACCGCCATGCATTCCAGTTGTACTTATATATATATATATATATATATATATATATATATATATATATATATATATATATATATATACATATATATATATATATATATATATATATATATATATATATATATATATATATATATATATATATATATATATATATATATATATATATATATACATATATATATATATATATATATATATATATATATATATATATATATATATACATGCATACATACATACATACATACATACATACATACATACATACATACATACATACATACATACATACATACATACATACATACATATATACATACAGCGAACACGCCGTTGGTGCATTGCGACTAAATGGTTGGGGCATTGCGACCAAGCGGTTGGGGCATTGCTACAAGGCAGCAAGTGCATTGCTACTGGGGCACTCAGGCAGAGGGGTATTCCGACTAAAGCCCCTTGAGAAAAAAGAATACAAGTGCATTTCCATTGGTTGATGTGCCTCTGCCGTTTTCTCTCAACCAATCACAATACGCATTTTAACAATGCTGTTGACACCTCAAGTTTGTATCCCGGTGAACGCAAATATTTATCGCAGCTACGTTCTGTTGTTATTAAGCACACACACACACATATATATATATATATATATATATATATACACATATATATATATATATATATATATATATATATATATATATATATATATATATATATATATATATATATATATGAAGTAAAATTTCAACCTGCAATTAAACTGAGAACAGGTACGCAATTGAAATGAAAGGATAACTCTTGGTAATGTTGACTTCGACAACGTCTACCAAGTAGCGTTGAGATATCTGTGTAATTAACAAAATAAATTAACAAGCCAAGTTTTGTGTAGCGCGATATCCTGCCCTTAATCTTAGCACGAATCTACTCTTTGTGTTTGTAAGGCGCTCTCTCGGAGGCCGATGGGAACAGAAATGGCGACAAATTGTGTGAGTTTATAATTATGATAAATGGTCGTTATTCAACATAACTGTCGAGTTTGTGAGTAACGTGACGCCATGTTGCATCAACAACACAATGGCCGTGTCATCTGAACTGTAAGAACGCATCAATGTTCCATTAGGCATCAAAAGGGTTATCACTAAATGTGCTGGCAGACAGTGTTTTTCTGCAAACTTAGACCGAACAATGAACTTGATGTGACGTCATCAACACTCGCATTGTATTAGCATAGTGCGGTCGATGTCTTTTTCGGTTTTATAAGAAAGCATCAATGTTTCATTAGGCTTCAAAATGGTAGTCACTAAATGTACTGGTCTTACTTAAAAACAGAATGCACTATCTTAATAATTGCGTTCACCTTCCGTTCGCTTGTTGTAGCTACTTTATTCAACATCTTCTTAGACATGTGCCAGATAATGCCCAGTGTTTCAGGTTTAATTGCTTTCAGCACCTCTGGCTAAATATGTGAACCTGTTTGCATTACTACAATAGATGAATACCTACTTCGTGCTTAATTTAATCTACATCTGCGACATTTGCTTGATTTGTGCCCCATTTTACTTAATGAAAGAAGAACGTCTTTGTGGCAAAAACGTCTTGGTGTGAGCGAGTGGATGTTTTAGGCGACTCGACAGGACAAATGCTATTTTCCAAAACTTGACTGTTGATATGTAAAACACCGCAGTAGTTTCTTTAGTTGACATTTAAAAGGCCGTCAACAATTTCATTTCGTAAGCGGCCACCCACCCTGTCGTAAATGTATATAAGAGGACAACACCAAAGTAAACGAAAACGTCTGTTAGTTACAAGAAACTCGACGAGCAAGTTGAGCCTCGAGGACTCATCTGACATTCGTGTGACCAGCTAGAAGACATCATCGTTGTCACACAGGTGCTGATATTTCCACAAAAGTTGACTTCTCTGCTGATACAGGTCGCTACGAGTGAGTCATATTTGTACTTGTGTCAGTCAGTCTATCTATTTGTCGTTTCGTCTTAGAGCAGTCGCCTCCGCTGTATGTTGGTGTTGTACCTCAGACGACGAATATCAGATGGCAGTTGGTTAGTGTAAAGGAGAGCACTGGTGTTTCCCCGGTGACGATACTCTGGTTGGCTTTTCAGGGGATCATAGACATGTCACAATCGTAAAGGCATCCGTCTGTTTCATTAGGTTTTCCCAATCTATAACACTTCTCTGTCTACATATGTGACCATTCGATCTAGTCTGCTATACGAGTTTACTTTGTCTTGTGACGTGTATCGGGTGACTTGTTGGGACATTACCGAGTGACTCCTCATACCCCAGTTTCTCATTGCTAGACGACGACAGTGTCGTTAAGACGACCTGTCATAACAGTTATTGATATTTGGGTACCACGTCTTTTCGAGTAGCCTGTGGTGTTATTTTCCGGTTACACAGAGCAGATATAATGCACGCTAAAATTTATTTCCCATAGTTGACATGGAAGAGCCGGTACGAACATTGTATCTGTGAATAAGTTATTTAAACAGACATTCGAATATTTTAGGATTTGACCATAGGTATCATAACACATGGTGAAACCGAGGTTCTCTTGCGTCATGGCGTCATGAACAAAATTTGATTCAATAAACGGAAACTAACGCACTTTTGACGTTGGATTATTTGTTTCCACTTGGCCAACACTTTAGTTATTATGATTTCGAAATGCGACGCCTAACCCGACATAAAATACAGCTATTGAGCAGGAACGAAGCAATCTATTATGTTCCATATACCCTTACTGGAGATAGCGAACTGGTTTTAATTTATAAGTACTTAATAATATCTACGTTTTAATTATTTAGTCAATCATGACTGCTGTGGCTGCTATTGGCGTTCTTCTGTGCTTGACCGCGATGACCATCACCACATCAGCGGGTAAGTGTCGTCACTAGATCATTAGTCAACAACTATGGTCACTTGGATTAGGCCGATGATTGCTGTTTTATCAACGCTACTACGTCTCTCTCTTACACCACACACACACACACACACACACACACACACACACACACACACACACACACACACACACAAATAAACACATGACAATAGGTGGATATGAGGAGACAGAAACAGCGAAAGAGCGAAATTGAAGGAGAGAAAGACTCACAGAGAGAGAGAGAGAGAGAGAGAGACAGACAGACAGACATACAGACAGACAGACAGACAGATCGAGATCGAGATCGAGATCGAGACCGAGACCGAGTCATGCCGTTGTAGCGTTTTCATTTTTCCGGCGTTATAAACGTTCCGATTGACGTTTCTGCGCATGCGCGATAAATGTAAAATCGGCAATGTGCAACGAAAGAACAATTAAAGCATTTGGTATAAATACTACGGGTTGTTGTTTAGGGTGCATATAACCTCTCAGCAAAGTTATTGGTCGCAAATTAACATGAGGGAAACAAGTTTTGAGGCAAATTTTGACAGCAAGCGTAAATCACGTGACTATAGTGCGCCATATAATACGTGACAGTGATTTAAACAAACGTAATATTTTATTCTATTGAACGACATTTAAGCAACTATTCACAGTAATCACCACAGGATAGTTAATGAGAGTTAATGCCCGTAGCATTTATAAAAAAAATGCTTTGTCAGTTCGTTGCATATTGATGATTTTACATTTATCGCGCACGCGCCGAAACGTCAATCGGAATGTTTATAAGTTATAAAAATCGACCGGAAAAATGTACCCTACTTGCTCCAGCATAATATTTTATAGTTTGCCCTCGATGCGACTATCTCAGCAAATGCCATTGCTCAAAGTTGTTTACGAGGCCCCTCTATTGATAAAGTAGTGGAATACTACACAACCGAGACATTGTGGGCCCAAAATCTGGCTACTTAAATTTTGAATCAGCCTATATACATGTATGCGTCTGATGAGCCACCATGACAACACAAGCTGGTCACTGAGGGAATGGCCCCACGCCTTTAAGTACCTACATAGTCATCTCCAAAGTTAACTGTAATACGGCTTGATGCTTTAAAGTGTGTCAGGTCAGAAGTGTTACATCAGAGTCACACCTCTGGAGTTATACCTCTTCTAGAAAGCGATTGTTTCTAGTAACTTGCAAAACACGAGTAGATTTCAAAGCATTTTGAATAGGAAAAGAGCAAAAGGAATATTACAAAATCACACAACCAAATTATAATACAAAAATATGACATTTCCCACACTTGTTTTTCCTTGTATATTTCGTCATCTACAAAACAGCTGACTACACCTGAATGGTTATATTTATTCCAGATATATTTATTCCAGTTGCTTAATCTAGCTTTATCTAAAATATATCAACAGGCCTAATGTATATGAACTAAATGTGAAATATGTTCAAATAGCTGTTTTATTTCAGTTTGACAAAGAGCATGTACAGCTATCCGTACACAAAAAGTATGCAGGCAGTCATAATCATATGCATACCAAGATTTATTATGCTAACATTTACTATATCAATCTTAGCATGCATATGACTGCCTGCAATCTTTTTGTGTATGGATAAAATAATACTAATAATGATGTAGTAAATCTTAGCATGCACATGACTGCATATTATATAAATCTCAGCATGCATATGACTGCCTGAATACTTTTTGTGTACGGATGCAATAATAATAATTATTATGTAATAAATCTTAGCATGCATGTGACTCCATAAGGCATACATTTATATTAATATTTTAATGTTATTACATTTATATTAATAACATTTTCATTATAATATTTATATTACTTTTTATATTATTAATTTTATATTAATATTTGATGTTATCAAATTTATATTAATATAACTATAGGTCATAATTAATTATCAATGTTATAATTTAAGTTAAAATAACTGTAATGCTTGTGATAAAACAATACTAATTAGGCATTCAATTAACGTACGGTTCTGAAGAGATAATGTCCATCAACATGCAGATGTTCTCACCAAAGGCCGGCAGCCAATAACATAATATGTTATTGGCTGCCGGCCAATTTACTACATTTGGAAACGTTAATATATTATATTAACGTTTCCATAAGGTACGTATTCAAAAATAGGTATTTGTGCCCTGTGAACATATGTAGGTTAGGCGAGTCATTTTATCAAACGATTTAAATAAATATAGAGCGAGTACTCCTAGAGTTAACTGGTATGGCCTAAATATTTAATTAATATCTAAGATTTTAATGTATTTTTGTTAGTACAACAAAATAATGAAAGTCTCCAAAATTTACGATCGCATGCGCAAACAATAAATAGCTTGTAAATATGGAACAAAAATCGGTAGCATCTTTGTGAATGAGGTCCGCCGTTTCTGCGCGGTCCGCACGTTCGTGGTCCGCCTTTGAGTGTGGTCCCGTTGAAACGCAGCCTCATTGTGGCGCCGCGCAAAGAGAACCAGAAGGTAGTGATGCGGCAGAACTTTCGTTTTTTGCCGCCTACAAATCAATTCTAGTTGTCCTTCAATGTTCGAGTGAATTAGTGAAGTTATTTAACTGCCGAAAAAAATGGTAATCCCAGAGGAAATTAGTGACCGGGAAGAAACTTGCCGATATTCATGCGCACGGCAAATACAAATTCCTAGTAAAGGCGCTATTTTCCAGAAACTGGGAAATCCCCTACTTCCCTAGTTTCGCGTCTCGAGTAGATGTCCGTCTTGCTCCATCCGAAATCGGAATACGGCATAGAGATAGATCATTTCGTTTTCACTTCTAGCAAGTGATACAGAGTAAACAAATTGTAGTTTGTAATTTTTTGTTAAGTAGTGTTTAATTACACTCACTTCTGTTTTAAATGTTTTTTTCATAAAAAAAAATATAAATAGGACGTCTGCAGTTGTTGGAGTAAATAAAATATATTAGGACTAATAATATAAAATAGGTGACAATAATTGGTAAAAGGGTCAAATAAACTGTACATGGTTGAACACTAACTATTTATAACCCACATTCGACGCATTATTAGTATAACTGATTATACGTGTTGTCATCTTGTAAAACCTGAAGTTTGTTGATGACCTAATTAGTTGACCTAGTACATTTAATATCTGCCGTATTTACAATGATTAAGTGACACAATTGAGCCGTAGTTAATTAGGATGTGGGTATACATTTTGTTAAGAAATAAACAATTTGTGACATTTTATACATGATTTTAATTGACCCATTTTTAACATATGGCCCATGTACAGTGATTAACAGGTCATCGCTGTATGTTATTATAAAATGTCACTATTAAATATATGCGGGGAAAAAGCATTCAGGTAGATTACATACCTATACGAGTAGAGTAGATGGTTCTCTAATTATTAGGATATAACAGATAAAACAATCAGGCAATGGATAACACATATTATGCATCAAAGATAAGAACATTTATTTGTTAAACCTATTCCAGCATCGATGCACATTAATGATTTCATAAAATACTGGATGCATATTGTAGGTAAGTCATTGCAGACACACTGTATAAATGTTGGTGTTCATTCCAAGTAATATAATATTATGTCCAAGGATTAGTAATGTCAAGGATGGTCTCGGAGCGTTGGATTCCTGTATCACAAATCTTTATTTACACAGAAGAAGAAGACCCTGTAACCATACAACATATGGGTTACACTCAAAACATACACAATAAAACACAGGAACAACATCCACCAGCAAATATATACACAGTACAACACAAGACTAACATTGTCATTAAGAAAATACATCTCACTGATGTTTAGTTACTTGGACCTCAATTAACACAACACATGCGTTACACACAAAATATATACAATAGAACACAGGAACAACATTCACCTGCAAATATATATACCGTCCGACATAGGACTAACCCTAATCCCCATCGGAAAACACATTTAAGATCATATAAAGTTAATCAGATATAAAGGATAATGAATATAAAAAGTCACTCTCAGTACCTGCCCACAATCAGGAGTCAGGATAAAATGTGCACCATGGCACATAACTGGGATACCGCAAGAACTCCTGCATCATGAAAGAAACGCACAATATAATTATGCATACACATATTAATGCAACACTAAATCGTCCCGACAAATTAAACACGATGACCAATTATTGCTCATGTAAACAGTGTCCGGGTGCTACCCCTAGCGACCACACCGTTACTACTACATCCGGGGCCTCACATGCCGCCATTTTGCATTTAAGGCAAAATAATTACGCAAAGTACAAAAAAGACATAACCGTTTAAGTGGTGACTGACATAACATTATTGTGACACAATAGATTACTTATCCCGCAGGGTACACATAAGTTACAATAGGATGAGGCTCTAACAATAAGCGAGCGTTCACGCTGGTGACCTATAAGTGTACTTAACACGAGGTCGAGGGATTGATTTGAAACCTAACACCCGTCGCAAATACTGCTCAATTCTCAATCATTACTCAAATCACTAGCCGTCATAGTGACTACACAATTAATTATAAAAGAGACATTAAAACACTGGTACTTACAGGTAAAATCAAATCATGCTGCTACTCGAAAAACACGTGCCTGCTTTCACAGCGGCAATTCAAGTGCCCAATCCTTCCCGCGCAACCCAGATCCCGCACAGCTAATCAAACAACAGCGCCCTCCACCGTTGATCACCACCAATCAACCACCTCGTTAACCAACATGTGGCGCCACCACAAATAAGTAAAAATATACAAACAACGTCATGGCTGTCCATGACAGTAACATTGTGTGAAACGTTCTGCATAGTGGTATTACATCATGATTAACTATACATGTGTATATATATGTGTATATATATATATATATATATATATATATATATATATATATATATATGTCATGGACAGGCCATGACAACGATTAACGATTGTTATGGCCATATATATATATATATGTATATATATATATATATATATATATATATATATATATATATATATATATATATATATATATATATAGATGTCATGGACAGGCCATGACAACGATTAACGATTAACGATTACAATTAACGATTAATTATTTCCTTAACGCCACCTGGCGATTAACGGTTAGGGAGTAGCAGTGGCAATAGGTGGCACTGCAGTTGGTTGAGCGGGATTTGGGAGTTGCGTGGGAGGAAGGCGCGGGACTCGAGACTTGCTACCAACGATCGAAGTCGACTAACATTACGAGTTGCGGATAGAGTTGATAAATTATTTTGAAAGATTTATACTCGCTAGAGGGCGGCATTGAGCCAACGAGTGAGAGCAGAAGTAGTCACCCAGATGGTCGCTGGAGGTTAGCACTGACGTCAGGCTGTAGACAGGGTCTTATCGTGTGTGATGTAAATAAAGAGAATTGTGAAACGATGATCCAGCGCTCCGCGTCCATCCTTGACAACTGGTGTCGGAAGTGGGGATCGCCCAGCAACAAGTAGAAGAAAAGACCCTGTCGCACAGTTGAGTAGTTCATGGGGAGCTACGTCGTTCTTGTAATTAGCACTTAGTATATTTACTATGTAGCAGTACAAGTGTGGTGGTTGAGGTGTAGCAGTACAGGTGCTGTGGTTGTGGTTGAGGTGTAGCATTACAGGTGTTGTGGTTCAGGTGTAGCAGTACAGGTGCTGTGGTTGTGGTTCAGGTGTAGCAGTACAGGTGCTGCAGTCATAGAGTATATGGTGCGTAGTATATAGTGTTATTGTTCACATTAATCAAAAGTTGCTGCTATTATTATATGTAGTGGATGTATGTCAGTTGGTGTATAGTTTAATGTTCTTTGTGGTGCTTATTCTGCATATCTGAGGTTTTAGTCAGTACTTCCTCAGTCAGCTGACACCTGTCTTCATTTAAATTTCATTATATTGTTTAATTCTTGTTTCCCAGCCAAGCTATGACTGATGAACAAATTGCTGAGCTATTAGCAAGGTCGCATGCAGCGTTTGTGGCAACGATTATGGATGCACTTCAGCTCGATTGGGCTCCACCTGCTCAAACAGGTAGACCGGTGGTTGAGCGGTGCGAGGTAGTGAGACCGGTGGTTGAGCGGCGCGAGGTGGTTGAGCGGTGCGAGGTAGTGAGACCGGTGGTTGAGCGGCGCGAGGTGGTGAGACCGGTGGTTGAGCGGTGCGAGGTTGCGACGTGTGAGGTGGTTGAGCGGTGTGAGGTGGTGAGACAAGAGGTGGCGACATGTCAGGTGGTGAGACCAGAGGTGGCAGCTTGTCAGGTGGTGGTGAGACCAGAGGTGGCGACATGTCAGGTGGTGAGACCAGAGGTGGCAGCTTGTCAGGTGGTGGTGAGATCAGAGGTGGCGACGTGCCAGGTGGTGAGACCAGAGGTGGCAGCGTGTCAGGTGGTGAGACCAGAGGTGGCAGCGTGTCAGGTGGTGAGACCAGAGGTGGCGACGTGTCAGATGGTGAGACCAGAGGTGGCGGCTTGTCAGGTGGTGGTGAGACCAGAGGTAGCGACGTGTCAGGTGGTGAGACCAGAGGTGGCGGCGTGTCAGGTGGTGAGACCAGAGGTGGCGGCGTGTCAGGTGGTGAGACCAGAGGTAGCGGCGTGTCAGGTGGTGAGACCAGAGGTGGCGACGTGTCAGGTGGTGAGACCAGAGGTGGCGGCGTGTCAGGTGGTGAGACCAGAGGTAGCGGCGTGTCAGGTGGTGAGACCAGAGGTGGCGGCGTGTCAGATGGTGAGACCAGAGGTGGCAGCTTGTCAGGTGGTGGTGAGACCAGAGATGGCGACGTGTCAGGTGGTGAGACCAGAGGTGGCAGCATGTCAGGTGGTGAGACCAGAGGTGGCAGCGTGTCAGGTGGTGAGTCTGCAGGGTGACACTGGTGAGGGCAGCGAGTTGGCTTGTAGGGTGGTGAGTCTGGAGGTAGAGGTGGAGAGATGCAAAAGACATCTGCACTGGCTGCGGCCACCTAATTTGGTTGGCATGGAGGCCAACGCTTACTGTTGGGGCACTGTGTGTGCTGGGTCTCTGGCATTGTACGCTGGTTAGGGGTGATCCGTGGACGGATGCTGAGAAAACTGGGGCGGATGTCATGGACAGCCATGACGTTGTTTATATATTGTGACTTATTTGTGGTGGCGCCACATGTTGGTTAACGAGGTGGTTGATTGGTGGTAATCGACGGTGGAGGGCGCTGTTGTTCGGTTAGCTGTTCGCGCGGGAATGATAAAGTGATTCGAATTGCCGCTGTGAAAGCAGCCACACGTGTGTCCGATAGATGATTAAGAGTGCCAGCATGATTTTACTTGTAAGTAACTGTTTTATTTTCACGTGTTGACACTCGCGTAGTCAGGATGATGTTGTGCAGCTAGCGATCAGTGAGAGTTTTTAATAAGGAACTTGCCAATAATTATAAACTTGTCCAGTTGCAAATCGTTATCCCTCGTGGTGAGAAAATTGCATGTTTTATCCGCTTGTATTCTCGGTTATTCATATGAATAATATGCGGTCGTCGTTTGTATGTATCCTGTGTTATACGCTAATAGCGTTAGAGTAGCACTGTTATGGTGTCGATTATTTACAGTGAAGATATTTCGGAAAGTAAGAAGTTTGCTGAATTGTCCTGTATGAAATAACCAAAATTTGTGTATGTACTATGATACTCGCTAGAGGGCGGCATTGAGCCAGCGAGTGAGTTCAGATGTAGTTACCCAGATGGTCGCTGGAGGTTAACCATTGATGGACCTGATGAAAGGCCACTGTGTTAATTGTTAAATACTTTTATTCTACAGTGTGTGCTGCTCTAACTGATGCGCCAAGAAGTGTGTGCCTGACATTCCTGGCTGTGGGCAGGTACATATAGTGATTAATTCTTGTATTCTTATATTATATTTCGAGTGTTGGTATGTATTTGTCTTAGTGCTATTGTTGTCATAAAGTTGTCAACAGAGAACGGATGTCTTAAGTGGATTCAGTTGGTTGTGTTGCGCTGTTGGACAGTGTTTTAACTTACGGTTCATGTACTTAATTTTAATGTATATTGACATCAGTTGTGAGATGTTTACTTTGATTGATGATAAAGGTGTTGTATTGTGTATATATATATATATATATATATATATATATATATATATATATATATATATATAAAGTCCTGCAAGTACAACAATAGTTGTAAGTCCAATATATTAGCAATTTTTGTAGTTGTATAGTTATAGCTACCTATATAATGCTGAGCTTGTTATTACGCGTACATAACCAACAGTCTTACACACAAAAAAGAACATTTGTAAATATTCAAAATGTGATGATGAATGTCCAAACCTTTCATGGGACCTCTGTAACATGTGAAATTCTGTATTAAACTGTAGCATGACGGTTTAGAGCAACATTTTTGGTATAGCATTGCGTATATCCAAGGCAATGCAGCAACGTTTGTATAGTCCTACAGAAGCAACAATATATGCAATTGCGAGACCATATCAAAATGTTCTTGAAGTCAGCAGTCAACAAGCACAGTTGTATTATTTACGTGTGTAGCCTTCAGTTGAACAATCGATGTGTAGTAGTAGCCAGGCAGCGTCCACGAGGAGTCACATCAGAATATAGACTACAGGTGAGGATCCACTCAAGTCAGCTTCACACAGACACAGTATTCGTTTGATGCAACACTGATTGATATATATGTGTGCGTGCGTGCGTGCGTGCGTGTGTCAAAGCTTATTCTCTGTAAAAAAATAATGCACTATCTTAAGAATAGCGTTCAATTTCAATTCGATTGTTGTTGCTACATTATCCCCGATCTTCTGAAACATGTGCAAAATAATGCCTAGTGTTTCAGGTTCAACTGCTTTCAGCACTTCTGGCTAAATATGTGGACTTGCATCCAGTATTAAAAAAGATGAGTACCTACTTCGTGCTTAATTTGATCTACATCTGCGCAATAGCGAGAAAGGATCGTAAATATCAGAGAAAAACCAAAGAGGTCTGCGTGTGTGTGTGACGTTTGCGTGCAATGCTCCATTTTACTTCATCTATTTGCCAAACAAAAACGTGTTTGTGGCACAAACGTCTTGGTGTGAGCGAGTGTGATGTTTTATGCCACCCGACAGGAGAAATGCTATTTTCCAAAACTTGACTGCAATAGTTTCTTTAGTTGACATTTAGAAGGTCGTCAACAATTTCTTTCCGAAAGCGGCCACGCAACTTGTTTGTATGGCGAGAAAGGTGTGTTGTTTATGTGTTTAGGTGTGTCTTGCTATTCCTATCACCCTTTAAACAATTTGACTATGAACATAATTGACCAAGCCCAGACGCCATCCACCCTGTTGTAAATGCATGTCAGAGGACAACACTAAATTCATCGAAAACGTCTGTGCGTTACAAGAAACATGACGAACAAATCAGTTGCCACATTATCTGTAGTGAGACAACGTCACAGTTGTAACCACAGTGCCTGTAATGAGACAATGTCACACTTGAAGCCACAGAACCTGTAGTGAGTGAACGCGAAGACGTCTAGTTTGTTATACAAGTGTGTGTGTGTATATATATATATATATATATATAAGTGTGTGTGAATGTGTATGTATATGTGAGTATGTGTGCGTCTGTGCTTGTGTGAATGTGTGTGAGTGTGTGTGTGTGTGTGTGTGTGTGTGTGTGTGTGTGTGTGTGTGTGTGTGTGTGTGTGTGTGTGTGTGTGTGTGTGTGTGAATATGTGAGTATGTGTGCGTCTGTGCTTGTGTGAATGTGTTTGTGTGCGTCTGTGTGTGTGTGTGTGTGTGTGTGTGTGTATATATAAGTGTGTGTGTATATGTGAGTATGTGTGCGTCTGTGCTTGTGTGAATGTGTGTGTGAATGTGTTTGTGTGTGTGTGTGCGTGTGTGTGAGTGTGTGTGTGTGTATATAAGTGTGAATGTGTGTATATGTGAGTATGTGTGCGTCTGTGCTTGTGTGAATGTGTGCGTGTGTGCGCGTGTGTGCGTGAGTGCGTGTGTGTGAATGTGTGCGTGCGTGTGTGTCGGTGGGGAAACTAAATACAAACTTCACGACATCGTTAACCAGAGCCAGATGCGTCAACATACAACACACAATTTAAAAACATTAACGTTCACGAAAACTTGATACTAGCAACCATGGCAAACGATAGTTCCTCATCCATAACAACTTACAAAAACTTAACAAATACTAGTTAGGACATAAATATTTCGAAAAAAAGGAAAAAGAAAATTCCTAGATTCAAAACATCGACTGTTGACATTTCAAAGATTGAGAGTGTTGCCATAGTTGACATTTACAGGACCGTCTACGTTCAGTTTTCAAAAGCGGCCGCTCCTTGATGAATATGAAAACAGTTTTTTGTTTTTTACAGTTCGGCTCACTAATCCTGTCACCATATATATCTACAATTCGAATACGAACAAAGTTAACAAAAACAAGACGCCGTCCACCAAGTCGTAAATGTATACAAAGAGGACTAGACCGCATTCAATGAACATATTTACTCTTTATTTCAATCTTGACAGGCACAAACCTGGTCTAACTTGGATATGTACATGTTTATTGTCAACGCTCAATCTCCGTAAAAAATAATGCACTGTCGTAATAACATCGTTCACTTTCTATTAGATTGTCGTAGATACGTTATCCCAAATCTTCTGAAACGTGCCAAATAACGCTATGATATGTACGTGATTATTGTCAAAGCTCTGTAAAAAAATAATGCACTATCTTAATCATTGCGTTCATCTTCCATGCGATTGTTGTGGCTACTTCATTCAATATCTTCTTAAACATGAGCCAGATATTGCCCAATGTTTCAGGTTCAACTGGTTTCAGAACATCTGCCTTAATACGTGGATTTGCATGCATTATTACAAAGATGAGTACCTACCGCGTGCTTAATTTGATCTACATCTGCTTGTGTGGGACGTTTGCGTGACATGCCCCATTTTACTTAACCTATTTGCCAAAGAAAAACGTATTTGTGGCAAAAACGTCTTGGAATGAGCGAGCGAATGTTTTATGCGACCCGACAGGACGAATTATATTTTCTAAAACGTGACTGTTGATATTTCAAAAACTGCAATAGTTTCTTTAGTTGACATTTAGAAGTCCGTCAATAATTTCTTTCCGAAAGCGGCATCGCCACTTGTTTGAATGGCGAGAAAGGTGTGTTGTTTATAGTTTTGCTATTCCTATCAGTCTTTGAACCATTCGACTATGGACAAAGTTGACCAAACCCAGACGCCACCCACCTTGATTTAAATGTATATAAGAGGACAACACCAAATTAAGCGATGAGCAAGTTGAGCCTCGAGGACTCATCTGACATCATCTCCGCTGATACAGGTTGACTTCTCTGCTGATAGAGGTAGCTACAAGTGAGTCATATTTGTACTTATGTATATTTCTACTTGTCGTATCGTCTTAGCTATTCGAACAGTCGCTGCCGTTTTATGTTGGTGTTGTTCCACATACGACGAATGGGCAGCTATAATGGCAATAATGCACGCTACAAATTACCTTCACATATTTGACATGAATGAGCCGGTACGAACAATGTAGCTTTAAATAATTTATTTAAGCAGACATTCGAATATTTTAGGATTGTATGTCCAATTAGCAGAAATTCGTATCATTTGAATTAATTATAAGTGTCATAACACATGGTTTAACTGAGGTTCTGTTGCGTCATGGTGTCATGAACAGAACTTGATTCAATAAACGAAAACTAACGCACCTTTGACTTTGGAATGTTATTTTACAACTTGGCTAACACTTTAATTATAATGATTTCGAAATGCGACGCCAAATCCGACATAAAATATATATATGGAGCAGGAACGAAGCAATCTATTGTGTTCTATATACCCTTACTGGAGATGACGAACTCATTTTTATAAGTACTTATGAATACGTACGTTCTATTATTCAGTCCACCATGTCTGCTGTGGCTGCTATTGGCATTCTTATGTGCTTGACGGCGATTACCATCACCGTATCAGTGGGTAAGTGTCACTAGGTCATTAGTCAACAACTATGGTCATTTGGTTTAGCGCGTTGTTTACACAATCAATCTAGTTGTATTATCAACGCGCTACTTCGCACGCACGCACGCACGCACGCACGCAGACAACACACACACACACACACACACACACACACACACACACACACACACACACACATTAATAAGATTATGACATGTCTATGTATAAGTGGGAACATGTTTCTCTGACATTAAGCATGAATGAATTCAACATGAATACTACTTAATCATCTCCGTTGTCATAGTTATTACTGTTAGTTTTGCCTTCGTGTGTATCAGACTTCCGTTATCCTTATAGCCGAATGTGTGTGTTTAATGTACACACAGAACTAGAGCCGCTCAGTGGAGATTGATATATTTTCTCTCACTACAGATCCGTGCACGAATGTGGGCGGTGCGTGTGTTGACATTTGCTCTGGAGGCGTCTGTTCCAGCGGTGGCCTCTTCACGGGACTCTGCCCAAGTCCTAAACGATGCTGCATACCAGCGGGTGTGTCTTCAATGTTTGGTTTCATCGTACATAGTTTTCTTGACTAACTTAACATATGCTTCGTCGCAATAACTGATACTATAGCATGGTTGAAAAATATATCTAGACAAATAAATCAAACCAAGATTGTGGAAGTAATTGTGGAGGTTACGGTGTTGACGTTGGTGGTGACATAGACAACATGATGGCTTCAATGTTTGTTTTATCTTATACAAAATTTCTTCACTAACTTACCATATGTTTCGTCACAATAACTGGCAATATAATATGATTGGAAAATATATATAGAAAAATAAATCAAGCCAATATTGTGGAAATAATTGGCGGTGATATAGATAACATGATGGCTATGGTGGTTACCGTATCAGTGGAGTTATGACGGTGGTAATGCTGACTGCCATGACACTGATGGTGACACTATTGTGTTTATAGATAGTCCTCCTTTCGCTGTTAAAGACAACTGTCTACACTGCATATGTCAGGTGAGAGACTTGTAGTGTTTGAAAATAAATAGTCACTTCTACGTCCATCGTGCGCATAGTAGTTGGTATTGAGTTCATACATTATCGTGGACCAGATATGGTCGTCTAAATCTTTCGTAGCGAACATTCAACCGATAATAATATATGCTGTTGGTTTCCCGTAGCTTGGAAGTTGTACAGTAATGGAATTAATAGATTTAGTAATCTACTCATATGAAGCTGACACATGTGGTGTTATTCAGACTATTATGTATTTGAAAAATACTCCATCTCTCCTGAAATACCATACGCCAAAACGCCTAAGGCAATATGTATGTTGATGCACTGTACTATTGTTTTTCAGTCCGCGAGGGGAGGCTGTGTTAATATGCAGTCTGGCTACGGCCTTGGATTTTTTAGGATCTCGTGGCCTTACTGGTCGGACTGCGGTCAACCTGGTGCATGTACGTACTGTATATTGTGTATTGTTGTCTACACCTTGTCAATGGGTCTTTCTCATTCTCATCAGTGTGCATGCAACCCTACTTCATGCGTGCATTGTTGCTTGTTTCGTGTACGAGCGTAGGTATATGCGTGTGTGTGTGTGTGTGTGTGTGTGTGTGTGTGTGTGTGTGTGTGTGTGTGTGTGTGTGTGTGTGTGTGTGTGTGTGTGTGTGTGTGTGTGTGTGTGTGTGTGTGTGTGTGTGTGTGTGTGTGTGTGTGTCCAATGAGGTTTCCATAGGAACACAGTTTTTATATTACCGTGTGACGTCATCACTGATGTGATTATTAAATTATACGAATATGATTTGCCGTTACACAGCCACCTACAGGGCACACAAGTACGTGTTCACACTTGCGTTCATCCGTGTTGTGCGCTTGTGAACACGTGTGTGTCAGGAGTATTCGAAGTAGGAGCACACATGTGGTGTTGTAACAGTTATATACAGAACATAAGATAATACAGCAAAAAAGTAACTGATCTAAACCTGAACTAAAACAGTGTTAACGGAGTGCGACGAAACCATCACGCTTTGCAAAGACAACTGCAATCAACATTCAGACAGTTCGTGCGGTAATAACAAATATTCGTGTATGTTTATTAAGAGAAACAACCTTCCTCTCTTGTGATCACGTGTTTCTGTGTCCCTCAGCTTACAACGCCTGCGTCCACGACCTCCTGTGTTCCCGCCAGTGTGTCGTCGCCTACTTGAAGCGATACGCGACGTCATCACATACTTGCGAACGTTTCGCCCGGATCCACAAGGCCGGTCCGTGGGGCTGGCAGTGGAACACGAACGCGTTCTGGAACAAGGTCAAGGCCTGCTGCAATGGGATGCCGGGCAGATGCTAGGTCGTGTCAAGAGAGACCCAACTGAAGAAGACACGAGCGGTCCGTGGAAGATGATCTTCATCTTGGCTGTACAAACATTATGTCCAGTTTGTTAATAAAGTCAAGTCTGGAAGCAGTTCGATTTGTTTGCTCCTTGGGTTTATGTTAGTTGTTTACCTTTCAGGCAGAGTCCACGTCTTCAAAGGAGACACATCCATAACAACAATATAAGTGCGACAATTTAATCACAACTATGCTTGCAATATAACCATTACATATCGAGCATGTTTGCAAAAACTACACCTCTCTCCCTCACGCACGCACGCACGCACGCACGCACATACATACACGCACACACACGCATACTCACACACACACGCGCGCGCGCACGCACACAAGGAGTGGTAGTGAGAAAGGGAGGAAGGGGAGTGGGAACGGTAATGGGAAAGGAAAACGAGACGGAGAGGGGTTGGGATATGGACATGGTCAAGGCAGGGACAGAGATCAACTACTCCATTCATGCACATGTTCTTATTTTGTTTTTATTTTCTGCGACTACATAACCCATGTACGCCATGTTGCCTAAATGATAGATTAGTAAAGCTTCGGCGGTGGTGCTGTCGCTACTGTGCTTGCTGGTGTTACTGCTGTTGCATTGGTGTTTCTGCTGGCCTGTTGGTGTAGTCGATTCTGTGTTAATATTATTGTTTCTAGTGGGGTTATCGGAGCTGCGGTTGTCATTTTGTTGTTGCTGCTGCTGTTGCAGCTGCTGCCGTTACTGTATATTATTGTTACACTTTTTGCTGTTGCAAAGGACGACGCTGCCGCATGTTATTTTAAAATGATATTGTCCTATCATACATTGGGGTAAAACCACACCTTCCGTACCAAATGTGATGTTCTTAGAGTGTTATTTTGGTTTTTGGTTCCCATCCCAACACGCTTGTTGTGAAGTTGCAATAAAACGAAAATACCATTTATGAGCCATATTACTTGTACGGAAACGTTAACGTTGTTGTAACATAAATCAGATGTTAATGTGACAATATACATCTGTTTATAAGATCATATTGAACAACTATTGACAGGAAAAGCAGTATTGCGAAGGTACTTGTTGTTGAATACTGATGGCGTCGTTTTTCATACACTACCTGGATAAATAGTTGTGCGTGGTCTTGCAAAATCACACTAAATCAAATAATCTCCTACAGTAGTTATTTAATTTTACAATACCGGCAAGTTACTTTCAAAGTACACGTTGTATTGACGTAAATTAGGTACAGAAGAAATTCAATGAAAAGTAATTTGCTTCAACAAAATCGTCCTATCATATAGCTAAAATCGTATAAGATAATTTGCAGATAATATATCGTGGCGCTATGATAAAATGCAAGTATTGATTCAATTACAAAAACTTTCAATATTTTGAAGCGGCCCGATGAAACACTATATTGATGCCTCATATGTACGTAGGATATGTTTAGAACTGCCTTCTCATTTCTGAGTATTCAGTAAAGGAAACATATATGAACAGATTATAAAGTGCATTAGGGAGTGTATTGTCTAATGTTTATTGATCGTGTTGTAGACTAACATGTCGGTGGTGGCAGTTACGATGCTTCTATGTTTTACAGCAATATCAACGGGTATGTGTCACTTGGTCTAACGCACAAATCAATATGTGTTGGCAGCGCTACTAATTCAAATGCATATTCACATTTCTTATTTAACTTACACAATTGGAGCTGCGGTGATTTGGTCAGTTTTTTCTAAATCAAATAAACATTCACATGATGAGTTGATAGTCTCTATTGAATGGTCGTCGGGTGATTAACTTAAGCAAGAGCTGTAGGAGGAAATGACACAAGGCTTACATATCAATGGCAATTGTTTGAAACATTTACCCGTAATGAGTTTTCGCCAAATGACAACATATTTATGCAACGTGAAATGAAGGATCGACCAGTAGTCGATGTTATACACTGAACTACTTTTTAGCACACGCTTCCATTTCAATGGCTTATGCGGCGTTCCACGTCTGTCGCCTGTATTGTGTACGAGATACCTGCGACGTATATTGTTCACCACCTCAATGAGAACCCGTTTTTCAGTACACAAGTCAGGTTACATTTTTTAACGGTCGGCACCTCAACTCATAAATTGAGTCGCGTAGCCAGACGAACTAGCATTCGTTAAACAAATATGAATTCCCCAGTGAGCTGACTAACGAAGGACTAGTCGCTGATAGGTGTCACAACACATATGCTTTGCATAAATGTATCATCGATGTCAAGACTACGTTGTTTCAACCATTAAATCAATTAACACAAGGAATATACAATTAATGTATCCGTCAACCCGATACAACAAAGCAAAGCATTTGCAGAATACGTTATACATGTATGGACTAGAGATCCTACAGGGATTAGGGCAGACATATATCCATGGATCTATCAATATATTATTTTAAGTTGCAAAGATATTGCTATGTACACGATTGGTCGAAATACATTGACATATCTGCTGCGAAGGTGGACGTGAGTGAGACAGCGAGCCCAGTCTGTTAGCGGTGTGTGCGCGCAATCAGGACGCCATCATACGACTGCAACAGGAAGTATCTGAAGGAAAGTTCATAACTATTATTGTGCTTTTATGCCTCTGTGCAAATTCGTTCACTCGACTTTGCTCCAGTTGACACGGGTACACAAATGACTATCTGCGTACAGATAGATCATTATTTGTGTGTTGGACATTTGTGTACAAATAATTTTCGTGCACTAATTAGAGCATGGCTATATACTTTCCAGAGAGGTCGAGATGGTGGTCGGTCGAACATATCTGTCATGTAGAATGTACAGCTTCTTGAGCATTCCTGATGACCAGATACTGCGCAACAGTAGAACGTATCCTGTTCGATGTGTTTATGCAGTGGGTAATGGGACAGTGAGCGAGTGGTGTGAGTGATGATTTGGTTCAAGTGCTTCCTCTGGATGACCACATTGGAGACAAGTGTCATATCATGTGATGGCATCGGTACTATCGTCTATATGCTTTTGCTTAATGGTGGTTTCTTCATAATACATCTACGTGCATGGATACCATTTTACTTAATACACTCAATCAATAACTTAATTATTTACAATCATAACAAGGTCATGTAAGTTGATCACTGCCAATTTCGTTGGTTAGAATTATTCCTGTAATAAGTTGTCTTGTCAACCTCATCATGGAGCAAGCGAGTGCCGGTCTTCAAGGAATGGGCCAGTATGTTTCAAAATACCATAACAATTGCTCGTTTGAATATAAACCCATGAACCCTTGATTGCAGTTATTTAGATAAATAAATCGGGATTATGGTAATATTTCAAACCGTTTCAATTGATAGGCATTTCAATTTTCAAGTATTGCATTTTATGGGAGAAACAGTGTAAGTTGCTTAATGGATAGGAAGTATTCATGAATGCTCAGCTGACGCCGTGTGTAGAATGTAGAACTATTCATACATTCGCGCAAGCATCAGGCGCGTTTAGACTTTAGACTACTCGAGGACAACGGCGCACCGCGACGCCAAGCGACAACATGTTGAATTTCCGAGACCCGTCTACACTGCTCGACGCCACGGCAAACAGATCGACAACAAAACTCCTCGGCGTCCAACCGCCATGGTGACACGTAAGACTGTGTCTGGTTTTCTAGACTCTTTCATAGCGTCGATTTCGTAGTCGTCGATGGTGATGATTGGCGGTGCCTCTGTGTTTTATGCCAGGACATTCATCTTCTTCAGGTTGATGGTCAGCCCGAAGTCCTTGCAGGCCTCAGATACGCGGTCCATCAGCGACCGAAGTTCATGCTGGGTGTGGGTCGCAACTGGCGCATTATCAGCAACCAACATGTCTCTGACGACGGCTTCAGGTACTTTTGTTTTGGCGCTGAGGAGATCGAGATTGAACAGCCTGCCGTCTGATCTAGTATGCAGGTAGATATCCTCTGTTGTGGTGGCAAAGGTACATTTCAGGAGCAGAGCGAAGAAAATCCTAAATACTGTGAGAGCAAGGACGCAGTGCTGTTTTACTCCACTGCGGATGTCGAATGGCCCCGATAAGCTGCTGTGGAACTGCACCATGCCGTGCCCTTCAAATTGGTGTGGAAGGATTAGAAGATCTTGTCTACCGTTGAGCTCGGAAGCCGCATTGTGACTCTGGGTAGACGGGTTCTTCCAGCTTCTGCAGGCGGATCAAGAGGACCTGAGCAAAGACTTTGCCGACGATGCTGAGGAGGTAGATGACTCTGTAGTGGTTGCAGTCTTTGTTCCTGTAGAGGGTAATGATTTTGGCATCAATCATCTCCTGCGGTACAGCTCCTTCTTTCCAGCACTGACAGAGGACTTCATACAATGGAAAAAATAAGGTGGTTTTGCAGTATTTTGTCAGGTCAGGGGGTATCCCGTCGCTGCCTGGGGCATTGTGTGAGGTCAATCTATTAATTACCTAGATGAGGTCTTCCACCATCGGCTGTGCGTCCAGTTCATTCAAGGTCGGCAGGCAATCGATGGCGCCAAGTACTGAGGGAGACACGGGTTCTGTATAGAGTAGAGGTTGGTATAGTGTTCCACCCATCTCTCCATCTGCTGGCCTCTGTCTGTGATTATTTCCCCAGTGGAGGGTTTGAGGAGACTGTCTTGCTTTGAACTGGTCCTAGTCCCTTCCTAAAGCCATCATACATTCCCCTGATGTTCCCTGTTGTGGCGGCCGTCTGGATGTCTTCACTAACTGGTATACTTGGGCTAAAGCAGTTAGTCAACTCAAGCGGGTGTCGTCGAGCTTTGGTTATTGATTATCAGAAAACACGGGAACGCCGAAACGGGGTGAGTCATTTGACATTTTAGGTCGACGTTTTTATTGTGTGGCAGGCGAGGCGGCCTTTGGGTTGCTGTATCCGGCTTGAATGCATGGGTAGAAGGGCCGAGTGGAGGTTCCACGGTCACACAACATGGAACTACATCAACCACCGTGAGTTGGCAGATGCGTGATTCATGCATCCAGACACTTCTTTTTCGAGACACGTGTGCGAATATAATTGTTTTTGTGCTGCAATAAAAAGAGAATTTTCAGTTAGCTGCGACCGTTCGAAGTTACTCATTAATTGGATTAGTCGTTGGGGGTAGATTATGCGACCAGCGTAGCGTGACTAACCATAGGCTAGATTATGATATTTTGCGAAACGTGTCTAAAATTAAGAGCTGAGTGAACTGACCATCTGCAATTTACACGTTGTTCCTATAAACTCCACAATGCAAATTGTACTGCACAAATGTCAAGATTAGAATGCAGGTGTTCATAACTACGTTTACTGCGCATAGAGCACCTTCATACCCCAATCATAGTGTCACGTTTTGGCCGCCACGTTTGCTCTTGCGCCTTTATTATTCAATTCTCGCAATTGCATGTTGTATGTATGTTGTAGATAATAAACAAGTACGTACACAGTGGTGTCAAAACTGTTGTTGTTATGTTACATATTTTAGCAGTATCATATGTAATAAACAGACTGGACTATCTATCGTCACAAAACACTGTTATTGTTTACATCCCCTGATTGCTTCTGAGCCGGTCCCTGTCAGTGTCACATCGTTGTCATGGTTACGTGGTCACGTGGCGGTAAATCCGAACCTGTAACAACTCACCTCGAGTTCATTGTCCGAATCGACATCGTCAAGCTTGCTTGCATATTCGTGAATTTGACGCGCTGCAACAGAATGCTGGAATATCTTAAAGAGGGAAATTGACTGCGTCGTTGACAAATTTGTCCCCTTGAAAAAACAGGGGAAAAGGTCAAAGAAGAAACACTTATCGAAGGAAGCCATTAGAAAAATCAAGTACAAGCAAATGATGTGGAAGACATATAGACATACTGGAAGTGAAGAAGACTATGCCATTTATAAAGAAGCACTTAATCAAGCTACAGCTGAAATTAGAAATTCGAAGAGAAGCTATGAACAAAAAATAGCTTTCAACATAAAACATGACAGCAAGAGGTTTTATGCGTATGTTCGAAGTAAACAGAAAGTTCAAGATAAGGTCGGGCCACTAGAAGGTAGTGATGGAAACATAATAACGGAGGGATTCTTAATGGCAGAAAACCTAAATGAATACTTTAGTTCGGTGTTTACCAGGGAAGATATTAGTACATTACCAGTACTAGAGACTAAGTTCGAAGGGAGAGAGTGTGACTATTTAGGACAACTAACTGTAACCCCAAAAATGGTAGCTATGAAAATAAGAGATATGAAGGATAATAAATCACCAGGAGTGGATGGGATTCCTCCCAAATTACTACTGGAAATTGTAGAACAAATTAGCATACCACTTGCAACAGTGTTCAATTTGGCATTAGAGGAAGGAGTGGTTCCGGTAGAATGGAAAGAAGCAAACATCATACCATTATTTAAAAAAGGATCAAGAAGCAAGTCAGAGAACTATAGACCAGTGAGTTTAACATCGGTGATTTGTAAACTATTAGAAAGACTAATTAAAGATCACTTGGTTGATTTTCTTGTTAAAAATAAATTGATAAACACATCTCAACATGGGTTTTTAAAAGCGAGGTCATGCTTAACAAATATGTTATGTTTTTTGGAAGATGTCACAAAGTGGGTAGATGAGGGATCACCAGTAGATATAATCTACTTAGATTTTAAAAAAGCCTTTGACAAAGTGCCACACCAAAGATTACTACTTAAACTAAAGGCCCATGGCATAGGAAATAGTATGATTAACTGGATAGAAAAATGGCTTATTGATAGAAGACAAAGAGTAGTAGTTGATGGGGAGGTTTCAAATTGGAAATCTGTTTTGAGTGGAGTACCGCAAGGATCAGTATTGGGACCTATTTTATTCTTAATATATATATCAATGATTTGGATGATGACATAACAAGCGAGGTGTTGAAGTTTGCGGACGACACAAAAGTGTTTAGGAAAATAAAAAGTGAGGCAGATAGACAGCATTTACAAGATGATCTAAATAAGTTGATAGAATGGTCTGAGAAATGGCAAATGCTGTTTAACTTTGGAAAGTGTAAGTGCCTCCACACAGGACATGGGAATGAAAATGCACAATATACAATGGGTGGTACTGTACTAAATACTACTGTAAAGGAAAAGGACTTAGGTGTAACCATTAGTGCTGACATGAAGGTATCAGAGCAGTGTGGAATTGCAGCAGCGAAGGCAAACCAAATTCTTGGATTAATTAGGCGAAATATAGTATACAAAGAAAAAGAACTAATAATACCGCTTTATAAAACAATAGTTAGGCCTCATTTAGAATATTGTATACAAGCATGGAGGCCATATCGCAAGAAGGATATTGATATGCTAGAAAGAGTACAAAGGAGAGCAACAAAAATGATACCAAAACTCAGGAATATTAGTTATGAAATGCGTCTAAAAGAATGTGGTCTAACAACACTAGAAACCAGAAGATTGAGAGGAGATCAGATTGAGGTTTTTAAAATATTGAATGGGTATGAAAATATTGACAGAAATATTTTTTTCACGGTCAAGGAAGAGAGAAGGACTAGAGGACATGGAGTTGCATTAGCAAAGAAGCAGTGCAGACTAGATATTATAAAATTTTCATTTTCCCAAAGAATAGTAAACGAATGGAACAAATTATCAGCTGATTGTGTAGGTGCTAGAAGTGTTAATATGTTTAAAAATAAAATTGACATATACCTAAGACGGGCAGGGTATACTTAGATAGATAGGTTGGACTCTCGATAAGCCAAACGGCTTCCTTGTCCACCTGCCATCTAGAGTTGATTCTCTAGGTGGCAATCTTGTTAAATCTTGTTAAATCTCTGCTGCGGTGAAAAAGCAGCGGCTGGAGGACATTTTAAATGTCCAAAAACAAAAACGATTGCTGTTAAATTTTCGAAAACGCTGTCAATATTTTCGAGAACGGAAGTATCCAAAATAGCTACCATTTAATATTATATGTCTAGATAGATGTCGCATTTATTGCATTGCTTAATCACTAGATGGAGCCACACGTAAACCGAATTCAAACGCTGTGCTGTATTCGCTGACCGGCTATGGCCGACCTGAGGAGATTCGGGCTGACCGTCAATGCCTGACTTGAGTGCTAATGGCTAATTAACCGACTGTCGGTCGGCTGCGTAACTACGCCAAGAAATCAGTCTTGTGACTTTGCCGGTTCTTGAATATTATCCATGTGTGTGACTAAACAATGCTGCCACCTCACGGATACTGGTTAATCCTGCCGTAATTCCTATTGTATATACAATGTTGAATACCATTCATAGAATATCATTATCTTTTAAAAGTAAATCGTTATTAAAATTTTCATTTGATAGTTGGCCTGAGAGCCAATCAGCGTCTTTACCCTAAACTGGAGTAAGGCCGCTCTGGCGGTTACAACGGCAGCCCATTACTTCCTCAGGCAGAGTTGAGGGCTGAAAAGGTATCCGTCACATAGAGGTTACGTTTATGAGATTACACTTCTTGGTTGATAGCGATGTCAAACATTTTATTTCTGACTTTTGCAAATGAACACACATGATAATAAAAATCGAGATAATAAATAAATATAATCTAACACGTCTAGCGCCTGTTTAAGATATATTTAAATTTAAATATAAATGGTAGTATAGACACTGATATAAATTATTGTATAATTATAGTTATGCTCATTGTCATCATACAAGGTGTTATGTACTTTATAACATGTTAATTGATATTACAATTTGCCAAAACAGATGCGGGGTAAAACAGCAATAGTAGGCGTATTGCCCCCTTGGCTGTTAGGGGTCTCGGCGTCTAGTGCTATTTTGATCAGTAGTTGTCGTCCAATAAGCGAGCTTATTATCGCACACAATTAGTGCTGCTCGTGTGTTAGTTATGAGGATGAATGCCTAGTCTATATTTGGTTACAATGACTGCTTCGACACAAATGAAGACGTTAATTAAAACAACAAAACAAGAACATTGGGAAGTTGAGCCAACTCAACCGCATTTACTCAAACGACGCGATCGAAGTTGCGGCATTGTTTGTGCTGCGACAGGTTAAGTAAACCGGAACCTACGTGTAAATCGCGCACACGCAAACATCTTTGTTTGTTACCAGATACTTCCTCTTAGCGGTCCGCTCGCGCTGTTTAGATGTGTCGAGCCCGTGTGAATTAACTCGCCTCAGCACGAAGTAGCAATTCAGTTTTTTGTGGGGCTGCATTATACAACCCAGACACTGGCCAGAAGCGTTGAATGTAGTGGAAGAGTAACATACAATATCTTCTGTCATATATTCTGGAAGACATGGGACAAAAACGATAAAACAATAGAGTGGAAAATGGACGCTAGCATCAGACAATCAAAGACAGTCGAACCTGTTACAACTGGCGTGGTGTCATGTTGTTGTTATACTTTGTGTCCACGAAAGATTATGTGCGGATTCAGTAATCTTTTTTCTTACGTTAACGTCTATCTCAGTTATTTACACATAGGTCATATAATAGTGTCATAGAAGCTGCCACGCATTGCTAATACCTCTGTAAAATACCTTAATTATGATTTAATTGTTCCACGATATCTGCCTGAAGCATCTTGTTAACATCGATGCGGGGTTGCCCCGTATCTTGGTGAGACAGATCCTCCTTGGTTGTAGCTTGTTCTTGCAACACACCAAGGTGTGGTCTGTTTCGCAGTCCGCACTGTGAGCGTGTGGGGAGAACGTTCTTGAGGGCGGCGGGCCTGACTGGGATCAGATCCAATTGGTGTCAATGCTTTGATTGCGGGTGTCTCCAGGAAACCTTGTGTTGGGCCTTTGTCTTGAAATAGGCGTTCGTGATGCACAGGTTATGGTAAGTACACAACTGTTAGTTCTCATTAAACATGCTAACACCAAAACGTCCAAGGCAAGAAGGCCACGAATCGTGATCTGCCCACACTCTGGCGTTGAAATCGCCCTGGTGAGCAAGCTAATATATATATTTACTAATATTAGGTCTTAGGTAGTTTCCTCCAAACAGCCCAAACTTGGGCTAAAGCAGTTAGTCAATTCAAGCGGGTGTCGTCGAGCTTTGGTTAATATTTATCGGAAAACACGGGAACGCCGAAACGGTGTGAGTCAGTTTGCATTTTAGGTCGACGTTTTTATTGTGTGGCTAGCGGCCTTTGTGTAGCTGTATCCGGTGTCATCGTGAGTTGGCAGATGCGTGACTCATTCATCCAGACACATCTATTTCGATATACGTGTGTGAATATAATTGTTTTATGCTGCAATAAAAACAGAACTGCCAGTTAGCTGCGACCACTTAGAGTGAATCATTAATTGAAGTAGTCGTTGGAAGTCGACTATGCGACCATGCGTAGATTACGAAATAGTTAATGTGAAAGAATATGCACTGATGCATTAAGGGCCCAGGAGAGAAATTGCTTATAAAGTCTCTCATCTTTGAGGTTATATTGGAACACTTGTACAAACAGCAGAGTCAGCAATATCAGATTACGTACTACCTTTGTCACACACGACAACACTACCCACGTAACGCCTCAGCATATTTGACCCTTACAACTCAATCCTGACAACTCACACCACCCTGGAGCACTCCGACCGCGCCTTCACGTTCGACAAAGAGACCATCTGCCGTCGTAACCTGGACATCGAGCAATGCTCCACTTTTGACGGAATGCCCCACTTTGGTGGTAGTCGGTATTTAGGAAAATAAATTACTATTTATCTATTATAAAACGTAAAACGTTAGGATAACAACTGTTTTCATTACCGCCATGCATTCCAGTTGTACTTATATATATATATATATATATATATATATATATATATATATATATATATATATATATATATATATATATATATATATACATATATATATATATATATATATATATATATATACATACGTACATACATACATACATACATACATACATACATACATACATACATACATACATACATACATACATACATATATACATACAGCGAACACGCTGTTGGGGCATTGCGACCAAGCGGTTGGGGCATTGCTACAAGGCAGCAAGTGCATTGCTACTGGG
>OZ024855.1:13617168-13619668 GCA_964017155.1 Oasisia sp. SBJ-2009
ACACAGACACAGACACAGACACAGACACAGACACAGACACAGACACAGACACAGACACAGACACAGACACAGACACAGACACAGACACAGACACAGACACAGACACAGACACAGACACAGACACAGACACAGACACAGACACAGACACAGACACAGACACAGACACAGACACAGACACAGACACAGACACAGACACAGACACAGACACAGACACAGACACAGACACAGACACAGACACAGACACAGGCAGACACAGAGACAGGAGTGGTATAGTGAGAAAGGGAGGAAGGGGAGTGGGAACGGTAATGGGAAAATAAAAACCAGATGGAGAGGAGTTGGGATATGGATATGGGCAAGGTCAGGGACATAAATTATCTATGTCTACTTATTATTGTCTACGACTGCATATGCATAAGAACGCCTTGTTGCTTAAAATAAAGCATAAATCATAGATCTGTAAAGGTTCGTGATCAAATCAAATAACAACACATATGTTTTCTTTCTAGGGCCCACTGACAAATGCTTGCGTTGTATTTGCGAGGTAAGGCGATCCACGTGTGTTGAATGTGGTCGTTTGCATCCGCCTGGTGCTGTTGCTGCTGTCGCTACTCTCTTGCTGGTGTAACTGCTGTTAAATTGATGTTACTGCGAGCGTGGTGGTGTTGTCGTTTCTGCTATTAATGTTATTGTTGCTGGTGCGGTTATTGTGGCTGTGGTTGCCATGTTGGTGATGTTGCTGCTGCAGCTGCTGCAGCTGCTGCAGCTGCTGCCTCTAGTGTATATTATTGTTACACTGTTTGCTTTTGCAATGGACGACGCTGCCGTATGTTATTTAACAATGATACTGATCTAACATACCCCGGGATAATTCCACATCTTCCGTACCAAATGTGAGGTACTTAGAAGAACTTTCTTCTGGTTAAGAAACACCTCTTTTAGTATTTATACCGACAAATTAAAAGGTATTCACCACTAAACTTGTGTCAAGTAGAACAATAATGCAACGTATTATCAACTTCGTATCCGGAATGCTTGTTGAATTGCACATGCAAAGTGTACACGATAATGATCATTGTAAGGCATTGCTTCCCAGGCGGCGACTGGCTGTACAGACGTTAAAGTCGGTTACGGAATCGGACCTTTCCGCATCACATGGGGTTATTGGTCGGACTCAGGCAAACCTGGTGGATGTACGTATTGTAAAATATTCTCTTACTTCCAGTTCATTTCACGAATCGTTCACAATTATTTATATATTTTGGTGCAGTATCACAGTTAAGTTACACATAATTTATTTAAATTTGTGTAATTATTTATTTATGTATGTGAAGAGCATGCGTTGCATGTAGATATGTGTTCGTGCACGCCGAAACGAGTATCAGAAAACACTTCTGCAGACGTAACATGTTTCGTAAACGTCAAACTGGGACAAACATCAGGTAAATCAAAATGTGTACACGTGAATGTATATTGTATACTGTTGTACCAATGTTCAAGTAAGCAAGCCTTGTATGCATATTTGCATGTATGCGTATACGTGTGTACGTGTGTACGTGTGTACGTGTGTACGTGTGTACGTGTGTACGTGTGTACGTGTGTACGTGTGTACGTGTGTACGTGTGTACGTGTGTACGTGTGTACGCGTGTACGCGTGTACGCGTGTACGCGTGTACGCGTGTACGCGTGTACGCGTGTACGCGTGTACGTGTGTACGTGTGTACGTGTGTACGTGTGTACGTGTGTACGTGTGTACGTGTGTACGTGTGTACGTGTGTACGTGTGTACGTGTGTACGTGTGTACGTGTGTACGTGTGTACGTGTGTACGTGTGTACGTGTGTACGTGTGTACGTGTGTACGTGTGTACGTGTGTACGTGTGTACGTGTGTACGTGTGTACGTGTGTACGTGTGTACGTGTGTACGTGTGTACGTGTGTACGTGTGTACGTGTGTACGTGTGTACGTGTGTACGTGTGTACGTGGGTACGTGTGTACGTGGGTACGTGGGTACGTGGGTACGTGGGTACGTGGGTACGTGGGTACGTGGGTACGTGGGTACGTGGGTACGTGGGAACGTGGGTACGTGGGTACGTGGGTACGTGGGTACGTGTATAGGTATGCATGCGTGTATGGGTGTATGCGTGTTTGCGTGTATGCGTGTATGCGTGTATGTGTGTATTCGTGTATGCGTGTATGCGTGAATGCGTGTATGCGTGTATGCGTGTATGCGTGTATGCGTGTATGCGTGTATGCGTGTATGTGTGTATGCATGTATGGGTGTATGCGTGTATTCGTGTATGCGTGTATGTGTGTGTGCTGGTATACGGGTATGCGTGTATGCGTATACGTGTGTACGTGTGTATGTGTACGTGAGTACGTGTGTATATGTATATCGCTCTCGCTCTCGTTTCCAGTCTACGATTTCTGCGTTCACGACAAGATCTGTTCAGTCCAATCTGTTCGCGGCTATATGCAACATTACGTGACAAAGCCGCAGCACCA
>OZ024855.1:13624668-13634668 GCA_964017155.1 Oasisia sp. SBJ-2009
AATTCAGCGAAAACGTCTGTTAACTACAAGAAACTTGAGGAGCAAGTTGAGCCTCATCTGACATTCGTGTGGTCAGCAAGAAGACATCATCGTTGTCAGACAGGTGCTGACATTTCCACACAAGTTGACTTCTCTACTGATACAAGTTGACTTCTCTGCTGATACAAGTTGACTTCTCTGCTGATACGGGTCGCTACGAGTGAGTCATATTTGTACTTATGTTAAACAGTCTATGTATTTGTCGTATCGTCTTAGAACAGTCGCCGCCGTTTTATGTTGGTGTTGTTCCTCAGACGACGAATATCAGATGGCAGTTGGCCACTCGATCTAGTCTATTGTACGAGTTTACTTTGTCTTATGGCGTGTGTGATGGTTGACTTGTTGGAACATTATCAAGTGACTCCTTATATCCCAGTTTCGCATAGGTAGACGACGATAGTGAAGTCAAGACGATGTGTCATAGCACGTAGTGATGTTTGGGTACCACGTCTTTTCGAGTAGCCTATGGTATTATTTTCCGGTTACACAGGGTATATAATAATGCGTGCTACTCGTCTCATTCATATGTTTGACATGGCAGAGTCGTTACGCATAGTGCATCTATAAATACGCTATTTAAACGGACATTTGAATGTTTCTGATTTGTCTTGTTAGCAGAAATTCGTCTTATGCATTGTACCCTTCGAATTGATTATAGGCGCCATATGACATAGTGAGACCGAGGTTTTGTTGCGTCATGGTGTCATGAACAGAATTTGATTCAATACACGAAACCTAACGCACTTTTGACTTTGGAATGTTCGATTACTACTTGGTTAACTCTATAATTGTCATGTTTTCGAAATGCGACGCGTAATCATACCTAAAATGTAGCTATCGACAGGAACGAACGACACACTTACTGGGGATATCGAACTCGTTTTTACATATGTATATATGTATATATGTACGTTTTAATTATTTAGTCCACCATGACTGCTGTGGCTGCTATTGGCATTCTTCTGTGCTTGACCGCGATGACCATCACAGTATCGGCGGGTGAGTGTCACTAGGTCATTAGTCTACAACTATGGTCACTTGGTTTTGCTCGTTGATAGTACAACCAATCTAGATGTTTTACCAACGCTATTATGTCACACACATGCATACGCACACGCACACGCACACACACACACACACACACACACACACACACACACACACACACGCACGCACACACACACACACGCACACACACACGCACACACACACACACACGCACACACACACACACACACACACACACACACACAAGGAGTGGTAGTGAGAAAGGGAGAAAGGGGAGTGGGAACGGTAATGGGAAAATAAAAAACAGATGGAGAGGGGTTGGGATATGGATATGGGCAAAGTCAGGGACAGAAATTATCTATGTCTACTTATTATTGTATACGACTGCATATGCATAAGAACGCCTTGTTGCTTAAAATAAAGCATAAATCATAGATCTGTAAAGCTTCGTGATCAAATCAAATAACAACACATATGTTTTCTTTCTAGGGCCCACTGACAAATGCTTGCGTTGTATTTGCGAGGTAAGGCGATCCACGTGTGTTGAAGACAATCGTTTGTGATGTATGGTGGTCGGTCACATCAGTGGTGGTGATGCTGCTACTGTCGCTACTCTCTTGCTTGTGTTATTGCTGTTGAATTGGTGTTACTGTTGGCCTGCTGGTGTTGTCGTTTATGTTGTTAATGTTATTGTTGCTGGTGCGGTTATTGTGGCTGCAGTTGCCATGTTGGTGTTGCTACTGATGCAGCTGCTCCCGCTATTTTCTATTATGGTTACACCTTTGCTGTTGCAAGGTACGTCGCAGCCGCTTGTCATTTAATAATGATAGTGACCTGTCATACCCCGGGGTAGAAGCACATCTTCCGTAACAAATGTGAGGCTAGAATTTTATTCTGGTTAAGAAACGCCCCTTTTAGTATTTATACCGACAAATTAAAATTTGTGGCACGTAGAACATTAATGCAACGTATTATCAACATCGTATCCGGAATGCTTGTTGAATTGCTAAAAAAAACTGTACGTTCCCGACTTTAACACATACAGAGTGTACACAATAATGATCATTATAAAACAATGCTTCCCAGGCGGCGACTGGTTGTACAGACGTTAAGTACGGTTGGGGAATCGGACCTTTCCGCATCACATGGGGTTATTGGTCGGACTCAGGCAAACCTGGTGGATGTACGTATTGTAACATATCCTCTTAATTCCAGTTCATTTCACGAATCATTCACAAGTATTTATATATTTTTGGAGCAGCGTCACAGATAAATTATACATCATTTAATTAAATTTATATAATGTTTTATTTATGTGTGTGGAGAGCGTGTTTGCATACATGCATGTGGCATGCACGCCGATATGAGTATCACAAGAACTTCTGCAGTCGTACCGTGTTTCGTAAACGTAAAACTGCGACAACTATCAAGTAAAACATAACTTGTACACGTGAATGTATATTGTATACTGTTGTACCAATTCTGAAGTAAGACAAATCGTGTGTGTGGGGGGTGTGTGTGGGGGGGTGGATATGGGTGGGTGGGTGTGTGTGCGTGTATGCGTGTATGCGTGTATGCGTGTATGCGTGTATGCGTGTATGCGTGCGTGTATGCGTGTATGCGTGCGTGTATGCGTGTATGCGTGTATGCGTGTATGCGTGTATGCGTGTATGCATGTATGTGTGCATCTGTGTATGTGTGTATATGTATATGTCTGCGTGTGTGCGTGTGTGCGTGTGTGCGTGTGTGCGTGTGTGCGTTTGTGCGTGTGTGCGTGTGTGCGTGTGTGCGTGTGTGCGTGTGTGCGTGTGTGCGTGTGTGCGTGTGTGCGTGTGTGCGTGTGTGCGTATGCATGTGTGTATGTATATATCGCTCTCGCCTTCGTCTTCAGCCTACAATTCCTGCGTTCACGACATGACCTGCTCAGCCCAATCTGTTCGCGGCTATATGCAACGGTATGTGACAAAGCCGCAGTACCAGAACTGTCTGCACTACGCTGCTGTCCATAAAGGCGGGCCGTGGGGGTGGAAGTGGGGCACAACGTACTTCAAGGCCAACGTCAATGACTGCTGTCACAACGTAACCATCATGCCGGGCCAGTCCTGCTAGGTTGTCCCGTGTATGAAGACGTTTGAGAAGAGATTTACCGGCTGGAGAGCAACATGCTCTTGGCTATGATAACAATTGCGCTTTGTCATGATTGATTTGATGTTTAATAAAGTCACTCATGCGTCATTCTTGTTGTATTTACTTAGATACATGTTTTACGTTTTGCTATTATGGGCAAAACATTTACAAAAATACGTTGTAGGCAGACATTGATATTATGCAAGTTAGTTGGGTTTTCAATGAAGTAACACTGTATAGGGAACATTTCCATCACAACACCCTTGTTGTGAAGTTGCAATAAAACACACGTACTGTTTCAACAACATAACACGTTTCTACACACGGCCAGTCATACAGTGAAAAACTATTACTTACAAACTTGGTGTCGCAGCCAGAGTGAACGAAGAACGAGCGGACCGCGTGCTAGGGAGACATCTACCGTCGACTGATGGCCTCCTGGCCAGGCAGTGTGACGTCTTCTCTACGGTTCCGGGTCGCGTCGGCAGCGTGACCAACGCGGCTAGCCGAGGCGTCCAAAATCAAATAGTCGCGTCGGCGGAAACCCTTGGACGCGTCGGCGGGAAGTTTGGACGCGTCGGCGGTGAATTTGGTCGCGTCGGCGAAATAACTTTTACCCGTGCCGAAGTGGTATCGTTGCCGATGCAACCAAATAATTTTGAATTTGGTCGAGTCGGCGTCATTTCTAGAATGACACTTCGCCGAATGTTGTTAATATTGTGATAACTGTGATATATATATATATATATATATATATATATATATATATATATATATATATATGTGTGTGTGTGTGTGTGTGTGTGTGTGTGTGTGTGTGTGTGTGTATGTGTACACACATACGTGTATTAGCAATATTGTCAATGTTATACAACTGAAGACGTGCAATCAAAATATAATAATTTATATTTTCGTAAAAGGAAAACAAAGCCAATTATTGTGGCATGGAAGACTCCTACTAAAACCAATCTAAATGCAAATACTAACGTCAAGTTTAATAGTTTAGCAAATGTACTTGTTTGTACTTAAACTGCTGCAAAGTGACACGGTAGATTTATTCAGTTGCTCACTTATAACGCTTCCTATTGATTTATGTGTTTGTCTTTGTGCCATATTCGCTTAGAAGCCACAGAATGACAGTAAACGGGAAAGCATGAATAGAGAGTACCGATTCAGAATCACACTGTTTGAACATCAAGACTGAGCCCGTCGATCAAAATTCCACAGGCATTAGCGTCGGTGCCTGTTAATCATGCACGGTCTGACTGGCTTCCCTAAGCTCCTCAAAGTATATTTGATGTTTTCTCTGATAGTACCGCCAGTGGTACACCGCGCAAGCAGATCGAGTTCTGAGCAGATTGTTCTGATTACATTATCATTGAAAGCGTAATATATGTATACACAAGTTAGCCATGATTTAGTCGGTTTACCATTAAGACGATAACAATTGTTTAAATGATCATAAACCATAAACGAATGTAGTTGTAATAAAATATAGCCGTCACAAATGTATAATGTACATATTCTTCTTGTAAAGACGACGACCTTTTGCCTCTTGACTTTTAAAGACTTGAAAACCTGTGAGTATAATTATATATATATACTCACAGATTTTCAAGTCTTTAAAGGTCAAGAGGCAAAAGGTCGTCGTCTTTACAAGACGAATATATATATATATATATATATATATATATATAAATATATATATATATATATATATATATATATATATATATATATATATATATATATATATATATATATATATATATATATATTATCCTGTATACATTTTTACACTCGGTTAACATACTGTATTTACTGTCTTATTAGCAATTTTGTTTAGTGTAATTATGTAACTTGACAATAAATTGACTGGAGGTCTTAACAATGAAGCCATCGGCGAACGTGACTAATGCCAACGTAAAACAAAGAGCACTTTGTTCCATGTTTACTCGGCCTAAATTTGATTGAGCATGTTACTACAAGGAAGAGTAGCTCCTTCCTACGAGGTTTACGTGTGTGTGCGTGCGTGCGTGCGTGCGTGCGTGCGTGCGTGTGTCTGTGAGTGTGTGCGTGCCTGCGTGTTTGCTTACACTTGAGTGTCCATGCATGCATGTATATGTATGTATTGATAGGAAATGGGTGTGCATGCATGTATGAGTGCAGGACAAAATCCCAACGGACAAAATCCCAACGGACAAAATCCCAACGGACAAAATCCCAACCGGACAAAATCCCAACGGACAAAATCCCAACCAATTTTAGATGGACTGTTGGACTAGACTTTCTCTGTGTATGCATACATACACACACACACACACACACACACACATATATATATATATATATATATATATATATATATATATATATATATATATATATATATATATATATAATATATATATACATATATATTATATATATAAAGTTATACAATATATATATATTATATATAACTTTATATATATACGTTAGTGCTATCCAATCAAACATCACCTAAACGCACACTCTAAATGTGTTATCTCAAAGGGAAAGATGTGCTCAACATCTTCAATTAGATTAGCGCAGCTCATTGTTTATTAAGAAGGCATTATTGCTATGCAATCAAACAACACAAAAGGTAAAAAATATGCTCAACATCTTCAATTAGATCAACGCAGCCCATTGTTTATACAGATGTTTGTTGTGCCCCTGGCTTCTGCTCTGCTGTCTGCCTCTGGCTTCGCAGCACCAACCTGATCGTTTTTCAAATCGATCTATTGTATATCTAGCGCTTGGTTTGTGTGGTGATTTCTTAAGTGTTTGCTTAAAACAAATTCCTTTAATTGCATGTAAGTAACTTTAGGCCCAGTAAATTTGGTGCAAAGCAATAGCAATCGCCTTTGTCTCCTGCCAGTTTCCTGTGGCTTCCGCAAATGGGCACCTTCGCCGGCTTGTAAATGGCAGTTAAATTGCTTATGAATCGGGCGGTGACGAACAATAATTAATAAAATGGCAGGCTAATAGTTATGCAAATTATTATAAGTTCATACTCGGAGATTTGCCTATTAAGAAATTGCTATTACTGCTTGATGAACAATATTGACTAATAATTGTATCGTTTCTCACACCAACTTTTATTAAACTAGATTATGTAGTAATAAACAGTTTTAGTATAAGCATTATAATTATCTTGTTATTAATCAAACGATTATTATGTACATTATGTACTACTAGAGGTAGAAATTATTATGTAATATTAAAGGACCTCCAGTTACTTCAAAAAGACAATAGAAAACATATAAAGTGGTGTTAGTAATGAGATGGGAGACCCTTATTAAAACCAATAGTAGTTGCTCGCAATGTTTTCTGTGCATTTATTGAAACATTTCCTGAATTGAAAATTAATAAAACAGCATAATAGTGTAGGGTTCATCAAGCAGCTTTGCATGGTGATAGAATGTATGTAACTATGCATGGACTAAACCATGCGTGCATGTATAAATCAAGAAAGTCTGGACACCCACATCTAAAACCAGTGGTTGGGATTTTGTCCGTTGGGATTTTGTCTGGTTGGGATTTTGTCCGTTGGGATTTTGTCCGTTGGGATTTTGTCCGTTGGGATTTTGTCCTCGCACCGCATGTATACATGTTTGTAAGTACTTAAATATGTATGTATGCATATATGGTGTCATGAAAAAGATTTCGCTTAATAAAAGTAATAATATTTAATATATTTTAACATGTGCATCAGATAGATGCTGGAGTGCCATTTTAATATCATCAAATGTCAATGGTGTTATATTTAGACGGAGTACGTAGTTGGCCGACCATTTATTCTAACGGTAATAACATGTAATTCCAGAATATTATTTTTATAGGAGAAACTTGTTATTGTATAGGATAAATGTCAGAAACATATATGCCTTAGAACAGTTTCTAGGGAAAATGCATAAAAATGATTATTGATCAGACATTCTCCAAGTGGTTTCAAATTCAATGAAGTAACATAAAAATACCACGTTTTCATGGTAGACCTAAAAATACGATATATATATATATATATGTGCATATATTGTAGTCGTCACCAAATCCAAGTTAATTCATTTAAATAATAACATATATGAATATTTAGGTTCATAAATGACATCGTTTCTCAATAATATTCCTGAAGTGTTGAAGTGCACATTCGTAATCGCATCGTAGGCGAAACGGGCTTCTTTTGTTCAAACTCAAATATACACGTTACGTGTACGTGCAGTCACTTCGAAGTCACTTCGAATGACTTTTATCATGTGGCTTCGGCAAATTGAATTTCTACGTGTACCGATTTGAATCGGACACGGATATACTTAATTTATTTATCTATATAACGCATACCTTTGAGTAGACATGAGCTAGACGAACGATGTGCAGCTATCAGTGATATAACGCATACCATAGTTTCGCCGAATCGACTACCTACCGAGGTGGCAAAGAGCTAGACGAACGAAGTGCAGCTATCAGTGATATAAACAACATCATGACAACACATTTTGCCAAAAAGACTACCTACAGACAAATGCTATATGCCGAGGTTTAGCGATTTGAAATACCCTAGATTACCAATTCCGCAACTTCGCAATGGGCCGTTTAAAAGGCTTTCGTTTGTTATAAATCGTCATAATTTAATTCAACTTTTTATTTACAATTAATTTATTTATCTATATAACGCATGCCATTGGATCTAGACTGATATAAACAACATCGTGAAAACACATTTCGCCGAAAAGACTACCTACCGAGGCTACAAATGTTATATGTCAAAGTGTCAAAAAAAATGTATCGCCGAAGTGGTATCCTTGCCGAGGCGAACAATCTTGTGCCGCCGACACGACCAAAACGCCGCCGACGTATCGACAATATTTCGCCGACGCGTTCAAGGATTTCGCCGACGCGTCCAGAGATTTCACCGCCGACGTGGTAACGCTGCCGACGCGACCAGTTACCTTCTCTACGATGACGCGTGCTGACATTTCCAAAGGTAGTTTATTTAAGTGAGATCATCACCTATTCGTTTATTAAAGAAAGAGACGCCTAATATTGAATTATGTTTCAATGACGAGAAATGCACTGCTCACATAAACACGACAAGAAGTAATGTCTAATCACACTGTACAACACAACAGTGGAACCAGGACACAACAACACACTTGTATCCACAGTATCTGCAGTGAGGCAAGATCACACTTCTACACACAGTGTCTCTAGTGAGACAACGACACACTTGAAGCCACAGTGGCCGATGTGAGAGAACACGAAGACGTCTAGTTTGTCATACAGGTGCTCCCATTTCCATTGAGGTAAGCTTCTTGATAGAAGCGCATAATGTGAATACGGATGCGTTGCGCGCGCGTGGGTGTGAATGGTGAGTCTGTGAGTGTGTGAGTGTGTGAGGGCGTGATCGTGTGAAAGTGAGTGAGTGAGTGAGTTTGTGGGTGTGTGAGTGAGTGAGTGAGTGAGTGAGTGAGTGAGTGAGTGAGGGAGTGAGTGAGTGAGTGAGTGAATTATTGAGTGAGTGAAGAGGTAGGTAAGAGAGTGAATGAGTGCTTAATATGCAGATAATTTGCGCTCTTCGGGCAAATAAACCTGCCAAATATTATAAAAGGGAAGGACATTTAAAAGTTCCGTAGCTGCTGCTTGAAACGGTAATCACATTCTAGTGCTCTTTATGAGCCATAGCACTTGTATGGAAATGTTGACGTTATTGTAGCATAACTCAGTTGTTAATGTACCAATAAGCACGTGTTTATAACATCACATTGAACAACTCGTAACAGTGAAAGCAGTACTGCGAAGTTAGTTGTTGATGAATATTGATAGTGTCGTTTTTCATACACTACCTGGATAAATATTTGTGGGTGGCAGTCTTGCAAATCACGCTAAATAATACAATCTCCTACAGGAGTTATTTTACTTTACAACGCCTGCACGTGACTTTCAATGAGCACTTGGTATTGATGTAAATTTGGCGTAGAAGAATTTCAATGAAAACTTTATTTGCTTCCACAAAATCGTCCTATCATATAGCTAAAATGGTATCAACTAATTTGAATATAATATAACATGGTGCTAAGATAATTTATATGTATTGAGTACATACACTTTCAATATTTTGAAGCGGCGCAATGCAAATATATATTGATGCATCACAGGATCGACCAGCAGCCGATGTCATACACTTAACTACTTTTTTGCAAACGCTGCCATTTCAATGGTGTGGCATCTGTCGCCTGTATTGTGCATGACATAACTGTGACGTATATTGTTCACCACCACAATGAGAGGCCATTTTTCAATACAGAAGGTAGGCCATATTTTGTCATGGTCGGCACCTCAACCCATAAATTGAGTCGCGTAGCGTGGCGAACTTGTATTCGCAAAACAAATAAGAATTATCCAGTGCCCTGACTAACGAATGACTAGTCGCTGATAGGTGTCATAACACATATGCTTTGCATAAATGTATTATCGATGTCAAGATCACGTTATTTCAACGTTTAAATCAATTAACACCAGAAATATACAAAATGAATTATCCATCTACCCAATACAACAAAGCAAAGCATTTGAAGTAGACAAGTGTGGACTAGGGGCCCTATAGGGCTTAGGGTAGATATATCTCCATGGATCTATCAACATATTATTTTAAATTGCAAGTGTATTGTTATGTACATGATTGGTCGAAATGCATTGACATGGCTCCTGCGAAGGTGGACGTCGTGAGTGCGACAGCGAGCCCAGTATGTTGGCGGTGTACGCGCGCAATTAGGACCTCCTCATACAACTGCAACAGGAAGTA
>OZ024855.1:13639668-13652168 GCA_964017155.1 Oasisia sp. SBJ-2009
AACATCATCACTGGCACATGGAATGTAAGAACATTGAGAGAAGTAGGCAAGTTAGAAGAACTCACTCACGAGATGACCAGATACCGCTGGAACATCCTAGGACTCTGTGAAATGCGGTGGAAAAACATCGGAGAGACATCCACCCAGGAAGGACACAAACTATTCTACAGTGGTAGAGACGACAAACACCAACAAGGAGTCGGGTTCCTCATTCACAAAAACACTGTGAACTGCGTCATGGGTTGTCGGCCAATCTCCAGCCGACTTATCACCATCCGCCTGAGGGCAACGCCATTCAACATCACTATCATACAGGCGTATGCCCCAACATCAGACTATGACGATAACGATGTAGAAGACTTCTACGAACAACTGCAGGAAGTCCTTGACCAAACTCCAAAAAAAAAAAGACATCCTAGTGGTGCAAGGCGACTGGAATGCCAAGATAGGAGAAGATGCTTATGAGAACTGGAGAGGCACATGTGGAAGATACTGCAACACCAGATCAAATGAGAGAGGCCTAAGGCTCCTTGAATTTGCCAGCTACAACGACCTTATGCTGGCGAACACCTTTGGCCCAAACAAAGCATCCAGAAGAGCCACGTGGCACAGCCCAAATGGAAAGTACCACAACCAGATAGACTACATCATGGTAAGGAAGCGCTTCCGGTCCAGTGTGAACATTGCCAAGACACGGAGCTTTCCTGGAGCTGACATTGGAAGCGACCATGAGCTAGTCATGATGACCTTCAAACTACACCTGAAGAGGGTCAAGAAACCCAGCCACACCAGGATCAAATTTGACCTTGAGAAGCTGAAGGACCCCGAAGTAGCAGAAGCCTTCCACTCAATGATAGGAGGAAAATTTGCAGCGCTCTCCATTCTGGACGCTGATGGTACAGACATGGAAACGTTGATCGACACCTTCAACACAGCAGTGACCAACACCGCCAGTGAGATCCTTGGCACACATCGCCCAGTCAAGAAGCCCTGGGTCACAGCTGACTTACTTGATCTGTGCGACAAACGAAGGGAGTTGAAGAAGAAGAAGAAAGATGCAGAAGGAATAAGGCAGTACAGGGCAGTTAACCAAGAAATCAAGAAAGGCATGAAAAAAGCAAAGATGGACTGGATTGAAGAGCAGTGCCAGGACATCGAAAATAACATGAAGAAAAATAACAGCAAGAAAACTTACCAGCTGGTGAAAGACCTGACCAGCACAAAACAAGGACGAACCACCACCATACAGGACAAGGATGGAAAATGTCTGACTGAAGAACAGGACATCCTAAAGAGATGGACCGAGTACTGCTCCGAGCTGTACAACTACAGAGCCACAGGAGACCCAGAAGTACTAAACGTCCCTCCAGCAACCGACAACGACAACTACCCCATCCTTCGCGAAGAAGTGGAAGCAGCGGTGAAATCGCTCAAGAAGGGGAAGTCAGCAGGAGCGGACAACGTCCCAGCAGAGCTGGTGCAGGCAGGGGGAGAAGCCATGATAAGCGCCCTACTGACTATCTGCAACAAGATCTGGCAGACAGGGGAGTGGCCCACGCCGTGGACCCAATCTCTCATCATCACCCTCCCCAAGAAAGGCAACCTACAGCTATGCCAGAATTATCGTACCATCAGCCTCATCAGCCACCCGAGCAAAGTTATGCTGAAAATCTTGCTGAACCGACTGAAGCCGCAAGCGGAAAAGATCATTGCCGAGGAACAAGCTGGCTTCAGACCAGGACGCAGCACAACAGAGCAGATCTTCAACCTTAGGGTATTGTGCGAGAAGTACCTCCAACACCAGCAAGACCTCTATCACGTCTTCATTGACTTCAATAAGGCATTCGACAGGGTATGGCATGCAGCACTATGGGCCACCATGAAACATTTCAACATCAACGCCAACCTGATCAGAATGATACAGAACCTCTATGAAAAGGCCACCAGCGCAGTCTACCTTAACAACAGCATAGGGGACTGGTTCAGAACTACCGTCGGAGTAAGACAAGGCTGTGTGCTCTCCCCCACCCTCTTCAACATCTTCTTGGAGAGAATTATGACTGACGCACTGAATGACCATGAAGGGACAGTCAGCATTGGTGGCAGAAATATCACAAACTTGCGTTTTGCCGACGACATAGACGGCCTGGCAGGAAGGGAAGACGAGCTAGCTGAATTGGTGGAGCGCATTGATAAGACTTCTACAGCCTTCGGCATGCAGATCAATGCAGAAAAGACCAAACTGATGACCAACAACACCAATGGCTTCAGCACTGACATCAGGGTCAACGGCGAGAAACTAGATTGCGTCAACCGATTCAAATATCTGGGAGCAATCATTACAGATGAAGGATCTAAACCTGAAATTCTCGCCAGGATCGCCCAGGCCACAGCAGCACTCGCCAAACTCAAGACCATTTGGAATGACAGGAATATAGCGCTCAGCTCAAAGATCAGACTGATGCGCTCCCTAGTCATGTCCATATTCCTGTACGCCTGTGAGTCTTGGACATTAACAGCAGAAACCGAGAAAAGGATACAGGCCATGGAGATGAGATGCCTCAGAAAACTCCTCGGCATCACGTACAGAGAACACATCACCAACGAAGAGGTCCGAAACAGAACCCGTCAAGCCATTGGACCGCACGAAGACCTCCTGACCACAGTTAAACAACGAAAACTGAGATGGTACGGCCACATTACAAGATCAACAGGGCTTGCCAAGACGGTCATGCAAGGTACGGTCCAAGGAGGGAGAAGACGAGGCAGGCAGAGAAAGAGATGGGAAGACAACATCCCGGAATGGACGGGCTTGACACTGGGCGCCGCCATGAGGAAAGCCGAGAGACGAGAGGAGTGGAGGGAGCTGGTTGCCAAGTCATCTGTGGTGCCCCAACGGTCCACTGAGACTACGGGATAGGCAAGGCAAGGCAAGGAGTTGATGCAAATTTGCCATATTTGGAGTTACTGCCACGTAACCACGTAACCATGACAACGATGTGACACTGACAGGGACCGGCTCAGAAGCAATCAGTGGGGGTAAACAATAACAGTGTTTTGTGACGATAGGTAGTCTAATTTGTTTATTACATATGATACTGCTAAAATGTGTATATACATATTATAAAAAATTATATACCAGTGTATAGATAATTTAATGTTCTTTTAAATAAACACAATTTGTAGCAGTAAAAAAGCATCAAAAAGTTACACCGCAACAAAGCTTTTTAACATAAATTTTCAAAATGTCTTAGTGTCAATCAAAAAATGGTCAACATATTTGCTTAAGTTACAACAACAGTTTCGACACCACTGTATAGGTACTTTTAGTATCTACAATATACATACAACATGCAATTGCGAGAATTGAATAGTAAAGGCGATAGAGCAAAAATAAACTGGCGCAAACAATATTTAAAACATATCCAGGTCAAATATCTGAGGAGGCACAGGCTTCACGTTAAAATCGGCTAGTGCTAATGGGCTAAGCGAGACTAGAGCTAGCCAAGCTGTCGCCTCGTTGTACCCCCGCTGCGAAAATCGAAGTCGGGTTATGCCTCGCTGCCGCCACGCCATAGCGTCGCTGTCGTCACGTTGTGTCACGTTCTGCCTCTTTTTGCCTCGCTGCCGCCACAACGTATCGTAACGTACCACAACGTAGCAAAACGCAGCACAACGTAGTACATGCGGTCTGTTCACGTTCTGTCACCTTTTTGCTACGTTGTAGCCACGTTGAATTATGTTGTACCACGTTGTTGCCACGTTGTAATACGTTGTGGGGAAACGCCAGCGAACATGTCACAAATATAAAATTCCAGTTCACGTGTTGTCACGTTTCGCCACGTTTTAGCCACGTTATTCCACGTTGTTCCACGTTATTCCACGTTCTGACACGTTTTGCCACGTTTCGCGACGTTGCTAAACATGGCGGCGAAAAGTTACACTATGACTGGGCTATTACGCAGTAAACGTGGGGATGTGAACACCTAAATTTCTAAGCTTGACATTCGTGCAATACAATTTACATTGTGGAATTTCTAGGAACCACGTGTTTGAATAATAGCTAGGATTCAATCTTGTATTTACTAACAAAGAATATAACTTGTAGATAGTCAGTTCAATTTTAGACAGGTTTCGCAAAATATCATAATCTAGCCTATGCCTACTCACTCTACGCATAGTCGCTTAGCCTACGTCCAACGACTAATGTAATTAATCATTCACTTTGAGTGGTCGCAGCTAACTGGCAGTTCTGTTTTTATTGCAGCACAAAAACAATTATATTCGGTGTCTCGATGAATGAGTCACGCATCTGCCAACTCTCGGTGGTTGATCTAGTTCCATGTCGTGTGACAGCGGAACCTTCAGTCGGCCGTTCTACCCATGCATTCAAGCCGGATACAGTTACACAAAGGCCGCCAGCCACACAATAAAAACGTTCACCTAAAACGTAAAATGACTCACACCGTTTCGGCGTTCCCGTGTTGAGTTGACTAACTGCTTTGGGTTGTTTGGAAACTACATGAGACCTAACATTAGTTAAGCGACCCACACCCAGCATTAACTCCAGTCGCTGATGGATGCTTCTCTCAGGCCTGCAAGGACTGCGGGCTGACCATCAGCCTGAAGAAGACGAACGTCCTGGCACAGAACACAGAGGCATCGTCAGTCATCACCATCGACGACTACGAAATCGACGCTATCAAAGAGTATAGAGAACCAGACGCAGTCTTACGTGTCAGCACGACGGTGTGACGCCGATAAGTGTTGTTGTCGAGCTGTTTGCCGTGGCGTCGAGCAGTGTAGACGGATCTCGGTAATTCCATATTTTGGCGTCGCGGTGCGCCATTGCCCTCGAATAGTCTAAAATCTAAACGCGTCTGATGCTTGCGCGAATGTATGAATAGTACTACTGTCTTACACACGGCGTCAGCTGAACATTCTTGAATACTACCTATCAGTTAAGCATCTGGCACCATTTCTCCCATAACACGCAACACTTCAATATTTAAATGCCTATCAATTGAATAGGTCTGCTATATTAACATAGTCTCATTTATTGATCTAAATATATGCAAGGTGTCATGAGTTTATATCCAAACAAGCAATTGTTATGGTATTTTGAAATATACTGGCCCATTCCTTGAAGACCGATTTCTCCATGATGAGGTTGACAATATATCACACTTGTCTCCAATGTGGTCATCCAGAGGAAGCATTCGAACTAAGTCATCACTCACACCACTCGCTCACTGTCCCATTACCCACTACATAAACACGTCGAACAGAATACTTTCTACTGTTGCGCTGTATCTGGCCATCAGGAGTGCTCAACAAGCTGTACATTCTACACCAACAGCCATGCAAGTGTCTTTCCCGTCAGTGTTCCCCATCGAGTTGGTGGCAGTGAAGGCATAACAACCGCCGTGATCAACACAACTCATGATTCCGTATCTGTTCTGGTGGCACGTTCGTGTCGATGCAAATAAGCTTTCTACCTCCACCACTTGGCCTGCCGCAGCTGCTACCTTGTCTCGGCCCACAGAGATCCTCCAGAAAGTGTCCACGTCTCGACCTATTGGTAAATTCCACTCGACCCAAGACCTTCACATACTGGTCTCAATCTCACCGCTACTGAATCAGATCTGAAAAGAGCAATACCGAATTATAAACTAATAATAATAATAATAATAATAATAATAATAATAATAATAATAATAATAATAATAATAATAATAATAATAATAATAATAATAATAATAATAATAATAATAATAATAATAATAATAATAATAATAATAATAATAATAATAATAATAATAATAATAATAATAATAATAATAATAATAAAAGCATTTATATAGCGCCATAAATCCAAGTTACCTTTTTCGAAGGCGCTGTTACAACATATCATAGAAAGAAACTAAAAGTATAAAATCATGAAACATGGCATCAAATATCGAAATAAATTATCATACAAATACACATACTAATAATAATAAAAAAAATACTTATAATAATAATAATAGTACATATTATGATTGTAAAAATACTAAAAACAGCTCTGAATAATAAATAAATAAGTAAATCCTAAAAACTTAAAACGTCCGTCAGTGTTCAGTGTTCATGACTAAAAAGCTCTTTTGAATAAATAAGTTTTAAGGAGTCTTTTGAACTGGTATAACGAATCACATGCTCGCATATTGCGTGGTAGATCGTTCCATAAGTGAGGAGCAGCGATGCAGAACGCTCGATCACCAAACTGGCGGATATGTGCCCTGTTTACAACCAGTAGGGACTCTGATGACGACCGCAATGTTCTGATTGGCTGGTAGAACTCGAGCAGGGAGGTAGCTAGGCGCAAGTAGATGACTGGCTTTGTACGTTGTTAGTATGATCTTGTAATGAATGCGATATCGCACGGGGAGCCAATGGAGAGTCTCTAAAATTGGTGTTACGTGGTCGTAACGACTAGCTTTCACCACAACTCGAGCTGCTGCATTTTGTGCTCTCTGCAGCTTGTCTAATAGCAGGTCCGGTAGGCCGTACAGGAGGCTGTTTCCGTAGTCGAGTCGCGATATAACGAGGGCGTGGACCAAGAGTTCAGTAGCGTGCTGTGTCAGGCAATCTCTTATTGCACGAATTCTGTGTGCATAGTAATACGCTGCCTGGCACAACTTCGACACTTGGGATTTCATGTTGAACGCACTGTCAAACATAACTCCCAGGTTGCGAGCGACGGTAGTTGGTTTGAAGATGCTGTCACCGATGACAACATCAGTCAGGTTGTGTTTGCCAGCCGAACTTGGTGTGGTGAATACCAGTACTTCAGTCTTGCTGTCATTAAGCTGAAGCCGATGATGAATCATCCATGCTTTCAATTCATCAACACATGCTTGTATGCGTGCAAGTGCAATGGACTCGTCATTAGTGTCATTGATCTTAAATGAAACATACAATTGAGAGTCATCAGCAAAGAGATGGAAGTCAAGACGGTGCCGTCTAAATATTTGCTATTTGCCCGATGGGTCCTGTGTAGAGTCTGAACAGAACTGGGCCAAGAACAGACCCTTGCGGCACTCCCTGGAGCAACTCCAGTGTGTCTGACTTGGTCTGGGTTAGGCAGACAATTTGAGTCCTTGAAGACAAGTATGACTCAAACCACTGATGCGCAACGTCTATGACACCTATCCTCTTCATGCAAGCCAACAAGAGCGTATGGTCTACAGTGTCAAAGGCCGCTGACAGATCGAGTAGGACCAGCACGACACCTCTCTTGTTGTCCAGGGCCATCAGGATGTCATTCTGGATTCTCGTCAGCGCAGTTTCCGTACTGTGATTCGGCTTGTAAGCTGACTGGAATGTTTCATGTAAGTTGCCGGACGAGACGTGGTCGATAAGCCTCCTCAACACAACCCTCTCTGTCAACTTTGAAATAAAGGACAACTTTGAGATAGGGCGAAAGTTGTTCATGACATCCTTGTCCAGGGAAGGCTTTTTCAGATACGGCGCCACGAGCGCACTTTTCATTGCTGTAGGCACAATTCCTGTTGACATAGACAAGTTGACAATGTTTGTAATGGTTGGTAGGAGACAAGTTAAATATTCTTTCAGTAGCCAAGTCGGCACTGGATCAAGTGAGCATGATGTTGAGGGGCTCTTGTTGATCAGTTCTCTTACTTCATCTTCTGTTGCAGGCACGAGAACGCTTAGTGTATTGTCCACTGCGTCTGGATTATCCTCAGGCACGTAGTTGGGGTCGGCCTTGAGCGTTAAATTCTCCTGGATCATTCGAATTTTATATTGGAAGAATGCATTGAATTTGCTGGCAAGTTGGTCCATTAAACCGCAATCAGACAGGCCATGTTCTGGTTTGATCAACAGGGCATTCACAACATTGTATAACTGCTTAATGTCACACGCTGCTTCTGTGATTTTTGCAGTGTAATGTGCTGACTTAACTAAGTCTGCATTGTAATACATGTAAACTACTATGCTGTTACTCGCATTATTGTAACCGACGTTGCAGTATAGCATGCGATACTCCATAAAGTGTTATACTATAATACAATGATTGTAATCGTCGTGTCATATAAGAAACTTACGTATGTTATGCCTGCACCAACATAAGTAATTCGTTTCTTAAAATACACACATTCACTCTTGTGTTACCTGCGATGCGTAGTTGACGGCCAGATTGACAGCGTCAATACGGCCGTACGTTCCGGGTTTAATGGTGGGGGTTCGCAGAATCTCCGTGTTTGTATTTGTGATGAGCCAAGTGTCGTAGATATTATTGACTGCGCCACCGATTTGACCAATCAGCGTCCAGCCGCCATTGCACATGTAACAAAACAATTCCACTTTGACCGAACAATCGGTGGAAGCGCATATCCAGTATATTCCACTGCAACATTTACACATATAAAATCGATTATAACATTGTTATAATATTATTTTGTGTTGATGATCAGTTCTGACATTAAACTGATAGCAACATGGATTGTCTACCATATGGTGTAATTCTCAATACAATACAATTACATCATGTATATATTTTGCAAGCAATAGCAAACACGTCTGTGGCTTTATTGTTGCTAAACAATATTTACCTATGGTTTTGTGATACAGACACGCTAGCAAGAAGACCATAGGATGACATATTTACACACAAATACACACACACACACACACACACACACACACACACACACACACACACACACACACACACACACACACACACACACACTGTGTTTTTGGGTATAATCTTGGCAACAGGTTTTAAGATCATATAAATTGTAGCTATCCACAATGCTACCCAATGTCAACAACATTAATGCTCAATGTGATGTAGTTTATGAGATATTGTGACATTTGTATTGACGACCGCCATCTTTAATAATGGCTGACGCATAAGCCGGGAAATTAAAATAATGGTTTATTTTAAATCCTTACCCCACAGAACCTATATCCACATACCACAGTTATTTCTCTAGATGAAACAGTTATTAACGTACGGCGAAATAAAATATGGCGGCCATTTTCAAAATTGCCGCTAAATCACTATGGGACCAAATAGAACAAATGGCAACAAGGGTTTTTAAGTTATGTATATACTATTTAGATTGATTTTAAAACATGTTGCCAAGATTATACCAAAAATATGCCTCCTTTACACTTGCGGACGCACTATTACGTTCTTTCCTCCTTGCTCGCCGTGGCTTCCTTCACGGCAGATAATTCCTGTTGCAGTCGTTCCTGTTGATGGCGTCGTGATCGCGCGCACACACACCGCCAACAGACTGGGCTCGCTGTCGAACTCACGTCCACCTTCGCAGGAGGCATGTCAATGCATTTCGACCAATCGTGTACATAACAATACCTTTGCAATTTAAAATAATATGTTGACATACCCGTGGAGATATGTCTGCCCTAAGCCCTGTAGGATCTCTAGTCCATACATGTATAGAGTCTACTTCACATGTTTTCCTTTGTTGTATCGGGTAGACGGGTATATTAACTGATATTCCTGGTGTTAATTGATTTAAATTTTGAAACAACGTGATCTTGACATCGATAATACATTTATGCAAAGCATATGTGTTGTGACACCTATCAGCGACTAGTCATTCGTTAGTCAGCTCACTAGAACATTCTGATTTGTTTTGTAAATACAAGTTCGCCATGCTACGCGACTTAATTTATGAGTTGAGGTGCCGACCGTTAAAAAAATGTAACCTGACTGCTATACTGAAAAATGGGTTCTTATTGAGGTGGTGAACAATATACGTCGCAGGTATCTCTCGCACAATACAGGCGACAGACGTGGAACGCAGCATAAGCCATTGAAATAGAAGCATGTGCTAAAAAGTAGTTCAGTGTATAACATCGACTACTGGTCGATCCTTCATTTCACGTTGCACAAATCTGTTGTCATTTGGCGAAAACTCATTACGGGTAAATGTTTCAAACAATTGCCATTGATATGTAGGCTTTGTGGTATTTCCTCCAACAGCTCATGCTAAGCTAATCACCCGACGAACAATCAATATACACTATCCACTCATCATGTGACTTTTTATTTCATTAAGAAAAAAACGGACCAAATCACTGCAGCTACATTTGTGTAAGTTAAATAAGAAATGTGAATATGCATTTGAATTAGTAGCGCTGCCAACACATATTGATTTGTGCGTTAGACCAAGTGACACATACCCGCTGATACGGTGATGTATATTGTTGTAAAACATGGAAGTATCGTAACTGCCATGACCGACATGTTGGTATACAACACGACCAATAAACATTAAACAAAACATGCATTTTACAATATGTTTCATATATTTCCTTTACTGAACACTCAGCTGCAGTGAGAAGGCGTCTGTAAACATATCCTATGCTCCTGTGTTTTTATAATTGAATCAATACATGTGTTTTATCTTAGCACCACGTTATATTATACACAAATTAGTTGATGCTATTTTATCTATATGATATATGACGATTTTGTGAAAGCAAAGTAACTTTTCGTTGAACTTCTTCTGTGCTAAATTTACATCAATACAAAGTGCACTTTGAAAGTAACACGCAGGCTTTGTAAAATAAAATAACTGCTGTAGGAGATTATATAATTCAGTGTGATTTTGCAAGACTGCCATCCACAACTGTTTGTCCCGGTAGTGTGTGAAAAACGTCATCATCAGTTTTCTACAACTAATATCGCAGCACTGTTTTCCCACTCATGTTCAATGTGATTTTATAAACACATGCATATTAATACATTAACATCCACTATAAACATCTGATTTATGTTACAACAACGCCAACTTTTCAGTACAAGTGATAAATATAGCACAATAATGTGATTACCTTTTCAACCAGCAGCTACGAATTTGTCAAATTTCCTTCCTTTTTATAATTTCATGCAAGTTATTTTCCGACGAGCGCAACTTATCTGCAAATTAAGCACTCACTCACTCACTCACTCACTCATTCACACACTCACTCACTCACTCACTCACTCACTCACTCACTCACTCACTAACTCATAACCTCACTCACGCACTCATTCACCCACTCATCATTCATTCGTTCTTTCTTTAATTCGTTAACTCACACGCACCCTCACATACGCGGGCGAGCAACGTTTCCATATGCAGATTACGCGCTTCAAAATTGCATTGTTCTATCAAGACGCTTACCTAAATGGAAATATTGTGTAACTACAGGTTCTGTGGTTACATGTGTGTCGTAGTGTCATGGTTCCCCTGTCGAGTTTATTTTGTGCAGTGTGATGAATGATTCCTTCTTGCCGTCATTGATACAACATTCAATATAAGGCGGCGTCCCTTCTTTTAATAAATGCACAGGTGATGACCCGACTTAAATAAGCTACCTTTGGAAATGTCAGCATGCGTCATCGTAGAGAAGTCGTCACACTACGTGGCCAGGAGGCCACCGGTCGACGGTTGTTATGTCTCCCTAGCACGCGGTCCGCTCGTTCTTCGTTCATTCTGGCTGCAACACCAAGTTTTTCAGTAATAGAATGTCACTGTATGACTAGGCGTGTGTATAAATGTGTTACTTTGTTGAAACGGTATGTGCGTTTTACTGCAACTACACAAAAAGGGTGTTGGGATGGGAAACACTCTCACGACTCTGTAGATCCAACTAACCTGCGTTATGTGAAGAATGACGCGTAAGTGACTTTATTAAACATGAAATCAATCCAGACAAAACAAAACATCCAGACAAAAGGTTATTCCATCATAGCCAAGACCATGTTGCTCTCCAGCCGGCGAATCTCTTCTCAACGTCATACACGGGGCAGTCTAGTGGCACTGGCCTGACATGATGGTTCGGTTGTGACAGCAGACATCTATGATTTAGATGTTAACTAACATGGCGTTCATATGGTTATGTAGTCGTAGATAACAATAAGTTGTGTCGGTGTCGGTGTCGGTGTCGGTGTCGGTGTCGGTGTCGGTGTCGGTGTCGGTGTCGGTGTCGGTGTCGGTGTCGGTGTCGGTGTCGGTGTCGGTGTCGGTGTCGGTGTCGGTGTCGGTGTCGGTGTCGGTGTCGGTGTCGGTGTCGGTGTCGGTGTCGGTGTCGGTGTCGGTGTCGGTGTCGGTGTCGGTGTCGGTGTCGGTGTCGGTGTCGGTGTCGGTGTCGGTGTCGGTGTCGGTGTCGGTGTCGGTGTCGGTGTCGGTGTCGGTGTCGGTGTCGGTGTCGGTGTCGGTGTCGGTGTCGGTGTCGGTGTCGGTGTCGGTGTCGGTGTCGGTGTCGGTGTCGGTGTCGGTGTCGGTGTCGGTGTCGGTGTCGGTGTCGGTGTCGGTGTCGGTGTCGGTGTCGGTGTCGGTGTCGGTGTCGGTGTCGGTGTCGGTGTCGGTGTCGGTGTCGGTGTCGGTGTCGGTGTCGGTGTCGGTGTCGGTGTCGGTGTCGGTGTCGGTGTCGGTGTCGGTGTCGGTGTCGGTGTCGGTGTCGGTGTCGGTGTCGGT
>OZ024855.1:13657168-13662168 GCA_964017155.1 Oasisia sp. SBJ-2009
CTATCAAAGACCAATAAAAATTTGAATAGCATCGTTGGGCAAATTGTGTAGTATTCACTTGATTGATAATATATATATATATATATATATATATATATATATATATATATATATATATATATATATATATATATATATATATATATATATATATATATATATATATATATTACAAATACGTGAATGGAAAATGTATGAACGTATTGTTATTATGTTTATTTTAGTTATAATATTATACTGTCTTATGTAATGTGTTTAATACTGTAACACTATTGGAAGCATAACACTACAATAAACCATCAATTGACAAAATAAGACTTTGTAAGGATTTCAAAATATGTATGATGCAGTGACAGTGGCTAACTCAGTGCTGATGAAGATTTTGAATGTTTTATTTCTAGGTCCCAGCGCCAACTGTCTGGACTGTATGTGCAAGGTAAGGGCTTCAGCTTCTGCCATTCCTGTACTCTCTTAATATTTAACTCTCGTACGGTTGTACCCTCGTACTTTTGAAAGCACTACTCTTGTACTTTCGTACTCCTCTACTATGTTACTTCCATACTGTTGGACTCGTGTTGTTCCTGTTATTTTACAATTCTTAATTATTATACTGAATGTATTGTAGTACATACGCCCATTCTGTCGGATGCAACGTACACATGCACATGCGCTTATATCCGGCAACATTATAACGGAGTAATCTTAAAATGCTTTTGTCATTACATAACATGTAAACTGTTTTCGCATCAGTACAATTATGTCAACAACAAAACGAAGACTATAAACATAACGTAAGGAAAATATAACAGAACAAAGTGTACAGTTGTGCTTTTGTTTTAACAAGTCACAACAGTAGTTTCTCGGAGCCTGTGTTGAACCGCATGGATGTGCTTGATGTGCCACATTACAATCACTCGAGATTGACCAGCCAGAAAGAATATATCACTGTGATAACTGTTACTGGTAAACCAATATAGCGATATGCCTCAACATCAGATGGTCCATTGGTCTTCGGGCCTGACTTGTCCTGTAACATCCGGCAACTGTAGCGCATTTACATCAATCTACCGATAAGGAGTTAGCTATTGAATGTGACAAGACAAAAAGGTACTTAATATATAAGTACTGATGGCGTGAAAGTGCGCGATATGTTACAGGTAATGTTCATAAATTAATAATACTCTCACCATTCCCGAAATATACACGTGTTGTTGATATCTGTCAGGCTTATGGCTGCAATGTGAATTGGGAAGGTGGTGGTTACGGGTGGTACCGTATCACATCGAAATACTGGGAGGACTGCGATAAGCCTGGTGCTTGTAAGTGCTTGTATTACCAATTGTCGTAAATATTATTTCATATAGTTAATAATATACTACTCTAAGTGTAGCATATAACTAACATACTCAACAATATATATATATATATATATATATATATATATATATATATATATATGGATATTGTTGCTAGTGTGCATGTTTCAGAGAATTACCAGAAACAAATACATCAACCGCTCATATGTGTTGTGTTGTATTGTTTTACCTATTATTTTGTTCTGGTGATATTACTATGGAAGGAGTGTAAATATAATGACTTGTTATCAATGATAATACCCTCTACATTGTGCAGATTTCATTTTTAAATAAGTCTAACATTTCAAAGATTTAAAATGTGTTCACTGAACCATCGCCTGATTGAACAAATACGTGCGTGCGTGTGAATCACATTGTCGCTTCCTCCAGCCTACTGGGGCTGCTGCAACGACAAGGCATGCTCCCGGCAGTGTGTGGTCGCCTACATGAAGCGTTACGCCGTCCCGCCCCGCGTCCCGCCGCCCCACACCTGCGTGATTTACGCCCGGATACACATGGGCGGTCGGCATGGCATGTACACGGGGCGCGCTACAAATTACGCGAACAATGTCGATGCATGCTGTATGAAACCTGGCGGGTGCTAGAACATCCATCGATACTGACTCTAAACAAATCAAATTTCATTCGATTTGTATGGTCAGTGTTGTCGTGGCTGAAGCATTGAGTGTTGTTGAATAAAGTCTGTGATGTATATACGTGGACTTGTTAATTCCTTACGTAAGAAAGATTAGGTTCCGAACTATACAAACTTCCCAACGATCGTTCAGATACAGCAAGTCGGAGTAACCACGTTCTACGCCAATTTTACGTTAAAATTGCATTATTAAATACACCTACACACCAATGGAGCAATACACCAAGGAAAGCAATTGATACCATTACAACATTTAGAAAATATACTAATTCCGTGACCATTTATAATTATTGTCTGCTGTTGCCTTGTATTCACCCGAGTATTTACATATATCTCGGCTGTTTCAAGTTGTCCACATAAAATATCTACCTTCGAAGGAAACGAATTAAAAATAAACTAAAGTAAGCCACGGCGCATCAGAGCAGATGCACTTCCACGCACCCAAGGTAGACGTATTTATAAATGATCGTGCGTTACTTCACAGAATGACGTACCCGCGTATATAAAGTCATGCACAAACAAACACGTGCGCGCACGCACGCACACACGCACGCACACACACACACATACATATAGGCACTCACACACAAACACACACTCTCTCACACATACGCGCGCACACAAAGGCACACACACACACACAAATGCACACAAATGCACACACACACACACACACACACACACACACACACACACACACACACACACACACACAAACACAAACAAACACACACACACACACACACACACACACACACACAAGCTAGATTGGTTGGTTGTACACTCAACGAGCTAATCCAAATGACCAGAGGAGTTGATTAATGACCTAGTGACACTCACCCGCTGATACGGTGATGGTCATCGCCGTCAAGCACAGAAGAATGCCAATAGCAGCCACAGCAGACATGGTGGACTAAACAATTAAAACGTACATATTCATAAGTACTTATAAAAACGAGTTCACTATCTCTAGTAAGGGTATATGGAACATAATCGGTTGCTTCGTTCCTGCTCGATAGGTACATTTTAGGTCGGATTTGGTGTCGCATAACGAAATCATCATACTTATAGTGTCAGCCAAGTGGTAAACGAACACTCCAAAGTTAAAAGAGCGCTAGTTTTCGTATCTTGAATCAAATTATGCTCATCACACCACGACGCAACATAACCTCGGTTTCACAATGTGTTATGACATCTATAATCAATTCGAAAGACAAATCAGAAGACATTCGAATGTATTAAATAACTTATTTATGGATGCACTGTGCATAGCGGCTCTGCCATGTCAAATATGTGAAGGAAACCAGTAGCATGCATTATATCTGTCCTGTGTAACCGGAAAATAACACCCTAGGCTACTCGTAAAGACGTGGTATCCAAACTTCAATAACTGTTATGACAAATCGTCTTGACTTCACTATCGTCGTCTACCTATGCGAAACTGGGATATAAAGAGTAACTTGGTAATGTTCCAACAAGTCAACCATTACACGTCACAAGACAAAGTAAACTGGCATATTTGACTAGATCGAGTGGTCACATCTGTGGACAGGAGGCGCAAGAGAATTTTCATAGATTGGGAAAAACTAACGAAACAGAGGCGGAGGCCTTTACGATTGTGACATGTCTACGATGATCTCGTGAAAAGCCACGAGGGAAAACACCAGTGCCGCTAAATCACTATGGGACCAAATATAAAAATGCAACAAGGGTTTTTTAAGTTCTATATACTATTTAGATGATTTTAAGACCTGTTGCTTAGATTATAGCAAAAAAATATGCTTCCTTTATACATGTTGTCGCACTATTACGTACATCCTTCCTTGTTGGGCAGGGCTTGCTTCAGTCCAGACACTTCCTGTTGCACTCGTATGGTGGCGTCCTGATTGCGCGCACACCGCCAACAGACTGGGCTCACTGTCGGACTCACGTCCGCCTTCGCAGGAGGCGTATCAATGCATTTCGACCAATCGTGTACATAGCAGTACATTTGCAATTTAAAATAATATGTTGATAGATCCATGGAGATATGTCTGCCCTAAGCCCTGTAGGATATTTAGTCCATACATGTATAGAGTCTACTTCAAATGCTTTCCTTTGTTGTTTCATGTAGACGGGTACAGTAATTATATATTCCTGGTGTTGATATATATTGAAACAACGTGATTTTGACATCGATAATACATTTATGCATCGCGTGTGTGTTTTGACACCTATCAGCGATTAGTACTTCGTTAGTCAGCTCACTGGGGAATTCATATTTGTTTAACGAATGCTAGTTCGTCTGGCTACGCGACTCAATTTATGAGTTGAGGTGCCGACCGTTAAAAAATGTAACCTAATTTGTGTACTGAAAAACGGGTTCTTATTGAGGTGGTGGACAATATACGTCGCAGGTATCTCGTGCACAATACAGGCGACAGACGTGGAACGCTGCATAAGCCACACCATTGAAATGGAAGCGTGTGCTAAAAAGTAGTTCAGTGTATAACATCGGCTGCTGGTCGATCCTTCATTTCACGTTGCACAAATCTATTGGCATATTGATTTCTGCGTTAGGCCAAGTGACACATACCCGCTGATACGGTGATGTATATTGCTGTAAAACATAGAAGCATCGTAACTGCCAAGACCGACATGTTGGTCTACAACACGAACAATATACATTAGACAAGACACTCACTAATGCACTTTATAATATTTTCATATATTTCCTTTACTGAATATTCAGCTGCAGTGAGAAGGTTGTAAACATATCCTACGCTGCTGTTTTTTTTATAATTGAATTAATTAATGTATTTTATCTTAGCACCACGTTATAATATATGCAAATTAGTTGATAACATTTTACGTATATGACATGACGATTTTGTGAAAGCAAATTAACTTTTCGTTTAACTTTTTCTGTGCTAAATGTACATCAATACAAAGTGCACATTGAAAATAACATGCATGGTTTTTAAAATAAAATAACTACTGTAGGATATTAT
>OZ024855.1:13667168-13682168 GCA_964017155.1 Oasisia sp. SBJ-2009
AAATATGTGAAGGAAACCAATAGCATGCATTATATCTGTCCTGTGTAACCGGAAAATAACAACCTAGGCTACTCGTAAAGACGTGGTATCCAAACTTCAATAACTGTTATGACACATCGTCTTGACTTCACTATCGTCGTCTACCTATGCGAAACTGGGATATAAAGAGTCACTTGGTAATGTTCCAACAAGTCAACCATTACACGTCACAAGACAAAGTAAACTGGCATATTTGACTAGATCGAGTGGTCACATCTGTGGACAGGAGGCGCTAGAGAAGTTTCATAGATTGGGAAAAACTAACGAAACAGAGGCGGAGGCCTTTACGATTGTGACATGTCTACGATGATCTCGTGAAAAGCCACGAGGGAAAACACCAGTGCCGCTAAATCACTATGGGACCAAATATAAAAATGCAACAAGGGTTTTTTAAGTTCTATATACTATTTAGATGATTTTAAGACCTGTTGCTTAGATTATAGCAAAAAAATATGCTTCCTTTATACTTGTTGTCGCACTATTACGTACATCCTTCCTTGTTGGGCAGGGCTTGCTTCAGTCCAGACACTTCCTGTTGCACTCGTATGGTGGCGTCCTGATTGCGCGCACACCGCCAATAGACTGGGCTCGCTGTCGGACTCACGTCCGCCTTCACAGGAGGCGTATCAATGCATTTCGACCAATCGTGTACATAGCAGTACATTTGCAATTTAAAATAATATGTTGATAGATCCATGGAGATATGTCTGCCCTAAGCCCTGTAGGATATTTAGTCCATACATGTATAGAGTCTACTTCAAATGCTTTCCTTTGTTGTTTCGTGTAGACGGGTGCAGTAATTATATATTCCTGGTGTTAATATATATATATATATATTGAAACAACGTGATTTTGACATCGATAATACATTTATGCATAGCGTGTGTGTTTTGACACCTATCAGCGACTAGTCATTCGTTAGTCTGCTCACTGGGGAATTCATATTTGTTTAACGAATGCAAGTTCGTCACGCTACGCGACTCAATTTATGAGTTGAGGTGCCGACCGTTAAAAAATGTAACCTGATTTGTGTACTGAAAAACGGGTTCTCATTGAGGTGGTGAACAATATACGTCGCAGGTATCTCGTGCACAATACAGGCGACAGACGTGGAACGCCGCATAAGCCACACCATTGAAATGGAAGCATGTGCTAACAAGTAGTTCAGTGTATAACATCGGCTGCTGGTCGATCCTTCATTTCACGTTGCACAAATCTGTTGGCATATTGATTTCTGCGTTAGGCCAAGTGACACATACCCGCTGATACGGTGATGTTATTGCTGTAAAACATAGACGCATCGTAACTGCCAAGACCGACATGTTGGTCTACAACACGAACAATATACATTAGACAAGACACTCACCAATGCACTTTATAATCTTTTCATATATTTCCTTTACTGAATATTCAGCTGCAGTGAGAAGGTGTAAACATATCCTACGCTGCTGTTTTTTTATAATTGAATCAATGAATGTATTTTATCTTAGCACCACGTTATAATATATGCAAATTAGTTGATAACATTTTACGTATATGACATGACGATTTTGTGAAAGCAAATTAACTTTTCGTTTAACTTTTTCTGTGCTAAATGTACATCAATACAAAGTGCACATTGAAAATAACATGCATGGTTTTTAAAATAAAATAACTACTGTAGGATATTATATAATTTAGTGTGAGTTTGCAAGACTGCCATCCACAACTATTTACCCAGGTAGTGTATGAAACACAACACCATCAGTATTCAACAACTAACTTCGCAGCACTGCTTTCCCAGTCATGCTCAATAAACACATGCATATTGATACATTAACATCCTCACTGTAAACATCTGATTTATGTTACAACAACATCAACTTTTCCATACAAGTGATACGGCTCATAAATAGCACTAACATTTGATTACCATTTCAACCAGCAGCTACGAAATTTTCAAATTTCTTTCCTTTTTATAATTTCAGGCAAGTTTATTTTCCGACGAGCTCAACTTATTTGCAAATTAAGCACTCACTCACTCACTCACTCACTCACTCACTCACTCACTCACTCACTCACTCACTCACTCACTCACTCACTCACTCACTCACTCACTCACTCATCACTCACTCACTCACTCACTCACTCACTCACTCACTCACACACTCACTCACTCACTCACTCACTCACTCACTCACTTACAACCTCACTCACTCACTCACTCATTCACTCACTCATCATTCATTCGTTCTTTCGTTAATTCGTTCACACACTCACACACTCACACACTCACACACTCACACACTCACACACTCACACACTCACACACTCACACACTCACACACTCACCACTCACACACGCGCGCGAGGAATGCTTCCATATTCAGATTATGCGCTTTAAATTGCTTTGTTCTATCAAGACGCTTACCTAAATTGAAATTGGAGCAACTGTATGACAAAATAGACGTCTTCGCATTCTCTCACGACGGCCACTGTGGCTTCAAGTGTGACGTTATCTCAATACAGGCATTGTGGTTACACGTGTGACGTTGTCTCACTACAGGCGATGTGGCTTCAAGTGTGTCGTTGGGTCTTGGTTCCCCTGTTGAGTTTGTTTTAGAGCAGTGTGATGAATTAATCCTTCTTGCCGTCAGTGAGACAAAATGCAATATAAGGCGGCGTCTCTTTCTTTAATAAATGAATAGATGATGACCCCACTTAAATAAGCTACCTTTGAAAATGTCAGAACGCGTCATCGTAGAGAAGACGTCACACTGCCTGGACAGGAGGCCATCAGTCGACGGTATATGTCTCCCTAGCACGCTTTCCGCTCGTTCTTCGTTCACCCTGGCTGCGACACCAAGTTTTTAAGTAATAGTTTTTCACTGTATGACTGGCCGTGTGTAGAAACGTGCTATGTTATTGAAACGGTATGTGTGTTTTATTACAACATCACAAAAGGGTGTCGGGATGGAACACAGTATCACGGCTCTGAAGACACTACTAACCTTCGCTATGTGAAGAATGACGCGTAAGTGACTTTATTAAACATCAAATCAATCCAGACAAAACGGAACTGTTATCATAGCGTGCGTGCGTGCGCGCGCGTATTTGTGTGCATGTGTGTGTGTGTGTGTGTGTGTGTGTGTGTGTGTGTGTGTGTGTGTGTGTGCGTGTGTGTGTGTGTGTGTGTGTGTGTGTGTGTGTGTGTGTGTGTGTGTGAGTGTGTATGAGAGATGTACCTGTTAGTCAAACATGCTCGATATGTCATGGTTATATTGTAATCATAGTGGTTGTAGTTGAATTGTGCATATTGTCGCCCTTATAGTGTTGTTATGGATGTGTCTCCTGTGAAGGCGTGGACGCTGCCTGAAACGTAAACAACTAACATAAGCCCAAGGAACAAACAAATCGCACTGCTTCCGGACTTTATATTATTAACAAACTGGACATAATGTTTGTACAGCCAAGATGGAGATCATCTTCCACGAGCCGCTCGTGACTTCTTCCGGTGGGTTCCTCATGACACGACCTCGCATCCGCCAATCATGCCGCAACACCTACTGACCTTGTGCCAGAACGGGTTCCAGCCACCCTGCCAGCCCCACGGGCCGTGCTTGTGGACAATGGCGAAGCGTTGACAAGACTGGGATGACGTCACGTAGTGCTTCAAGTAGGCGACGACACACTGGCGGGAACACAGGTAGTCGTGGACGCAGGCGTTGTAAGCTGAGGGACACAGAAACACGTGATCACAGTAGAGGAAGGTTGTTTCTCTTAATAAACACACACGTAAATAATTAATTACCGCTAGAACTGTCTGAATGTTGATGGCAGTTGTCTTTGCTAAAGGTGATGGTTTCGTGGCAGTCCGTTAACACTGTTTTAGTTCAGTTTTTGATCAGTTACTTTTGTGCTGTATTATCTTACGTTCTGTATACACTGTCACAACACTGTCACAACACAATATATGTGTTCTTACTTCGAATACTCGTGATACATACGTGTTCACAAGCGCACAAACACCGACGAACGCTCGGGTGAACACGTAGTTTTGTGCACTGCAGGTGGTTTTGTAGCGGCATATCATATTCGTACAGTTTAGTAATCACATCAGTGATGGCCTCACATGGTAATATAACAACTGTGTTCCTGAGAAACCTCTTTGGACACACACACACACACGCACGCACGCACGCACGCACGCACGCACACTCACACACACACACACACACACTCACACACACACACACACACACACACACACACACAACCAGACACCTAAGCACGTAGAAGAAACACGCAACAATGCACGCATGGAGTAGGGTTGCACGCACACTGATTAGAGAAAGCGAAAGACCCCACGGACAGGATCCAGACAACAATATACAATACGTACATCCACCAGGTTTACCGCAGTCTGACCAGTATGGCCACGTGATCCTAAAATAACCAAGGCCGTAGCCAGACTTCTTATCAATACAGCCTCCGTTCTGGGACTGAAAAAAACAATAGAACAGTGCAGAAATATATATATATATATATTGCTATAGGCCTTTTGAACGTATGGTGTTTCAGGAAAGATGGAGTATTTTTTAATTAAACACATAATAGTCTGCATAACACCACATGTGTCAGATTCATATGATTAGATGACTAACGCTATGACTGCCATTATTGTAAAACTTCCAAGCTACGGGCAATCAACACCATATGTTATCGATTGGTGGGAAAGTTGGCGCAAAGTGCATGACACTATGACACATTTAGACCACTCTATCCGGTCCACAATAATGCGTGAACTCAATATCAACTATTATACGCACAATGGATGTGGAATTGACTAGTTTGTTTCAAACACTCAACGTCTCTCACCTGACATATGCAGTTTAGGCAGTTGTCGCGAATAACGAAATCTATAAACACAATAGTGTCACCATCAATGTCATGGCAGTCAGCATTACCACCGTCATAACTCCACTGACACGTTAACTACCATAGCCATCATGTTGTCAATGTCACCACCAACGTCAACACCGTAACCTCCACAATTATTTCCACAATCTTAGTTTCATTTAGTTATCTAGATATATTTTCCGATAATGTTATATTATCAGTTATTGTGACCAAACATATGTTAAGTTATTCAAGAAAACTATGTACGATGAAATCAAACATTGAAGACACACCAGCTGGTGTGCAGCATCGTTTAGGACTTGGGCAGAGTCCCGTGAAGAGGCCACCGCTGGAACAGACGCCTCCAGAGCAAATGTCAACACACGCCCGCCCGTCGACGTGCACATATCTACAGACAAAATAAATATTATATCAGTTTTGGCTGATAGTCTCTTGTTCGGTATGTACATTAAACACACTCATTCGGCTATAACATAAGTCTGATACACAAGAAGACAATACCAACTGTTACAACTAAGACAGCGGCGATAATTGAGTAGTCATGTTGTATTCATGCTTAATGTCAGAGAAATATGTTCCCATATATACATAGACATGTTAGAATCTTATTAGTGTGTGTGTGTGTGTGTGTGTGTGTGTGTGTGTGTGCGTGTGTGTGTGTGTGTGCGTGTGTGTGTGTGTGTGTGTGTGTGTGTGTGTGTGTGTGTGTGTGTGTGTGTGTGTGTGTGTGTGTGTGTGGCGTACCTGCGTTGATAAAAAGCTAGAGTCGTTGTGCACTCAACGAGCTAATCCAACTGACCACAGTTGTTGACTAATGACCTAGTGACACTCACCCGCTGATACGGTGATGGTCATCGCGGTCAGGCACAGAGGAATGCCAATAGCAGCCACAACAGTCATGGTGGACTAAATAATTAAAACGTACATATTCTTAAGTACTTATAAAAACGAGTTCGCCATCTCCAGTAAGAGTATATGGAAAATAGTCGATTGTTTTGTTCCTGCTCGATAGCTACATTTGAATTCGATTAGGTGTCATATTTCGAAATCACAATAATTATGGTGTTATCGTGGTAAACGAACATCCCAAACGCAAAAGTGCGTTAGTATTCGTTTGTTGAGTCAAATTCTGTTCATGACACCACGGCGCAACAGAATCGCGGTTTGACAATGTGTTATGACACCTATAATCAATGTATAACAAACATTTCTCGTAACAAGACAAATTAGTAGACATTCGAATGTCCGTTTAAATAGCTTATTTATAGAGGCACTATGCGAGGCGGCTGCCATGTCAAATGTGTGAAGGAAACCGGTAGCGTGCATTACGTCTGCCTTGTGTAACCGGAAAATAACACCACAGGCTACTCGAAAAGACGTGGTATCCAACATTCTATAATTGTTATGACACATCGTCTTGACTTCACTATCGTCGCGTACCTATGCGAAACTAGGATATAAGGAGTCACTTGATAATGTTCCAACAAGTCAACCATTACACGTCACAAGACAAAGTAAACTTGTATAATAGACTAGATCGAGTGGCCAACTGCCATATGATATTCGTTGTCTGAAGAACAAAACCAAAATAAAACAGCGGCGACTGTTTTAAGACGATACGACAAATAGATAACCTGACTGTCATAAGTACAAATATGACTCACTCGTAGCGACCTGTATCAGCAGAAACGTCAACTTGTATCAGCAGAGAAGTCAACTTGTGTAGAAATGTCAGCACCTGTCTGACAACGATGGTGTCTTCTTGCTGGTGACACGAACGTCAGATGAGTCCTCGAGGCTCAACTTGCTCGTCGAGTTTCTTGTAATGAACAGACGTTTTGCTGAATTTGGTATTGTCGTCTTATACACATTTATAACAGGGTGGGCGGCGACTAGTTTTGATCAACTGTGTCCATAGTCTAATGGTTCAAAGGGAGTAGCAAGACCATTAATAACACACCTTTATCGTCATTCATACAAGTGGCGTTGCCGCTTTCGGAAAGAAATTGATAACACCTTTTAAATGTCAACTAAAGAAACTATTGCAGTTTTTGAAATATCAACAGTCATGTTTTGGAAATAGCATTTGACCTGTCGGGTCGCATAAGGCATCCCTCTCGCCCATACCGAGACGTTTATGCCACAAACGCGTTTTTCTTTGGCAGACAGATTAAACATAATGAGGCATGTCACGCAAATGTCACACGCACGCAAGCTTCTTTTCATATGTTGTAATGATGCAAGCAAGTCCACATATTTAGCCAGAAGTGCTGAAAGCAGTTAAACCTGAAACACTAGGCATTATCTGGCATATGTTTAAGAAGATCTGGGATAAAGTAGCTATAATAATCGAAAGGAAGGTGAATGCAATTATTTAAATAGTGCATTTTTTACCGAAAATAAACTTTGACAATAAGTTAGACCAAGTTAGTGCCTGTTAGGATTACAATAAAGAGTACACCTTTCCTTTGAATATTACACATGTACGACATGGTGGACAGCGTTGTGCATTTATTAACATTGTTTGTGGTCGAATTATTTGTAGGGTGTCAGGATTAGAGAGCCTACATTTAAGTAAATAAAACTCTTTTTTTGATATTATGGCGCGGAAATAGGAGCACTTCTCTCACGACGGTCACTGTGGTTACAAGGGCGACGTTGTCTCACTGAAGGTACTGTGGTTACAAGTGTGATGTTATCCCACTATAGGCACTGAGGTTACAAGTGTGTCGTTGTCTCACTACAAGTAATGTGGTTACAGGTATGACGCAATCCCACTACAGCCGCTGTTGCTTCAAATGTGTCGTTGTCTCCCTTCAGGTACTGTGGCTTCAAGTGTGATGTCGTCTCACTAGGGGTACAGTGGCTTCAAGTGTGTCGTTGTCTCCATTCAGGTACTATGGCTTCAAGTGTGATGTCGTCTCCCTAGGGGTACAGTTGCTTCACGTGTGTCGTTGTCTCCATTCAGGTACTGTGGCTTCAAGTGTGATGTCGTCTCACTAGGGGTACAGTGGCTTCAAGTGTGTCGTTGTCTCCCTTCAGGTACTGTGGCTTGAAGTGTGTCGTCTCATTACAGGCGCTGTGACTTCAAGTGTGACGTTGTGTCACTACAGGTTCTGTGGTTACTAGTGTGACGGTGTGTCTTGGTTCCCTGTCGCGTGCGGTTTGTTCAGTGTGATGAGTTATTCCTTCTTGCCGTTTTTAAACAGAAATTATTATGTGAACGGTGCCTAGTTGATGTCAGTGTTGCTTTTTAGATGCCAGGTTAGGCAGATTCGGCACTTTGAACAATATAAAACATTTATCGTCATTGAAACATAATTCAATATAAGGCGTCTCTTTCTTGAAAAATGAATAGGTGATGACCCCACTTAGCTATACTCTTGTACCTTAGGAAATGTCAGCACGCGTCATCGTAGAGAAGACGTCACACTGCCTGGCCAGGAGGCCATCAGTCGACGGTATATGTCTCCCTAGCACGCGGTCCGCTCGTTCTTTGTTCACTCTGGCTGCGACACCAAGTTTTTAAGTAATAGTTTGTCACTGTATGACTGGCCGTGTGTAGAAACGTGTTATGTTGTTGAAACGGTACATGTGTGTTTTATTGCAACTTCACAACAAGGGAGTTGGGATGGGAGTGTTGCTAATACAGTCTTACTCCATTGAAAACCCAACTAACCTGCATTTGTTAATGTCTATATACAACGTATTTTTGTAGATGTCTTGCCTATAATAGGTATTAATGTAACTCATATATCTAAGTAAATACAACAAGGAAGATGCGAAAGTGACTTTATTAAACATCAAATCAATCCAGACAAAACGCAGTTATTATCTTAGTCAAGACCATGTTGATCTCCAGCCGGTGAATCTCTTGTCAAACGTCGTCACATACGGGACAACCTGGTCGCAGAAGTGGGCCGCGTTGATGTTTGGGTCATTATAGCATTTCATGACGTTGGACACGAAGGCCGCCGTGCCCCACTTCCACCCCCACGGCCCGCCTTTGTGGACAGCAGCGTTCTTCCTTCACTCTGGCTGCGACACCAAGTTTTTAAGTAATAGTTGTTCACTATACCGTGTGTAGAAACGTGCCGTGTTGTTGAAACGGTATTTGTGTTTTACTGCAACTTCACAACAAGCGTGTTGGGATGTGAATGTTCCATATACAGTCTTACCCCTTTGAAAACCCAACTATCCTGCATTATGTTAATGTCTGCCTACAACGTATTTTAGTAAATGTTTTGTCCATAATAGGCATTAACGTAAAACATATATCTAAGTAAATACAACAAGAATGACGCGACTTTATTAAACATCAAATCAATCCAGACAAAACACACAGACAGACGTCGTCATACATGGGACAGTCTAATGGCAGGATTGGCCCGGCATGTTGGTTCGGTTGTGCAGTAAACATTGACGATGGTCACGAAGGTGGACGTGCCCTTCCATCCCCAAGGCCCGCCTTTGTGGATAGCAGCGTAGCGTAGAATTTCTCGTGCAGCGGCTTCATGTACCGTTGCATATAGCCGCGAACAGATTGGGTACAGCAGGCCAAGTCGTGAACGCAGGAATCGCAGACTGGAAACGACAGCGAAAGCGATATACATATATATATATACGTACTCACATACACATGTCCACATGTACACACATACACACATACACACATACCCGTATACCCGCATACCCGCATACACGCGTACACGCATACGCGCATACATACATACATACATATACACATACACGCATTCACACATACACGCATACACGCATACATGCATATATGTATAAGTAGATACACGCATACACGCATACACGCATACACGCATACACGCATACACGCATACACGCAAATCCGCATACACGCATACACGCATACGCGCATACGCGCATACGCCCATACGCCCATACGCCCATACGCCCATACGGGCATACGCGCATACGCGCATACGCGCATACGCGCATACGCGCATACGCGCATACGCGCATACGCGCATACACGCATACACGCATACACGCATACACGGCTTGTCTTACTTGAACATTGGTACAATAGTACACTTGATGGTTGTCGCAGTTTTACGTTTACGAAACATGTTACGTCTGCAGAACGTTTTACGTATACTAATATCGGCGTGAATGAACACACATATATATGACTCACGCACGTATACCATACATGCTCTGCCCATATACAAATAAACAATTAACCACATTTTAATAAATGATGTGTAAGTTAACTGTGATACTGCACCAAAAATATATAAATAATTGTGAAAGATTCTTGAAATAAACTGGAATTAAGAGGATATGTTACAATACGTACATATACCAGGTTTGCCTGAGTCCGAACATAAACCCCACGTGATACGGAAAGGTCCGATTCCCCAACCGACTTTAACGTTTGTACAGTTAGTCGCCGCCTGGGAAGCATTGTTTTATAATGATCATTATTGTGTACACTCGTATGACTTAAAGTTGGGAACGAACATTTTTTTCCAGCAATTCAACAAATATTCCGGATACGATGTTGATAATATTTTCATTTGTCAGTGTAAATACTAAAAGGGGTGTTTTATTAACCGAGAGAACACTCTAAGAATATCACATTTGTTACGGAAGATATGGTTTTATTCCGGGGTATGATAGGTCAATATCATTATTAAATGACATGCGGCAGCGTCGTCCCTTGCAACAGCAAAATGTGTAACAGTAATATACAGTAGCGGCAGCAGCTGCAGCAACAACAAAATGGCAACCGCAGCTACGATAACCGCACCAGCAACAACAACATTAACAACATAAACGACAACACCAGCAGGCCGGCAGGAACACCAATTCAACAGCAGTTACACCAGCAAGAGCAGTAGCAGCAGTAGCAACAGCAACACCAGTAGCAGCAGTAGCAACAGCAAGAGCAGTAGCAGTAGTAGCAACAGTACCACCGCCGAACCTCTACTAATCTATCACTTTTGTTTAAAAGCAACACGGCGTCCATAGGTTATGAAGTCGCAGAAAACTTAAGAAAAATAATAACATGTGCATGAATGGAGTAAGTGATCTCTGTCCATTTTCCTCGTCCACGTCCACGTCCACGTCCACGTCCACGTCCACGTCCACGTCCACGTCCACGTCCACGTCCACGTCCACGTCCACGTCCACGTCCACGTCCACGTCCACGTCCACGTCCACGTCCACGTCCACGTCCACGTCCACGTCCACGTCCACGTCCACGTCCACGTCCACGTCCACGTCCACGTCCACGTCCACGTCCACGTCCACGTCCACGTCCACGTCCACGTCCACGTCCACGTCCACGTCCACGTCCACGTCCACGTCCACGTCCACGTCCACGTCCACGTCCACGTCCACGTCCACGTCCACGTCCACGTCCACGTCCACGTCCACGTCCACGTCCACGTCCACGTCCACGTCCACGTCCACGTCCACGTCCACGTCCACGTCCACGTCCACGTCCACGTCCACGTCCACGTCCACGTCCACGTCCACGTCCACGTCCACGTCCACGTCCACGTCCACGTCCACGTCCACGTCCACGTCCACGTCCACGTCCACGTCCACGTCCACGTCCACGTCCACGTCCACGTCCACGTCCACGTCCACGTCCACGTCCACGTCCACGTCCACGTCCACGTCCACGTCCACGTCCACGTCCACGTCCACGTCCACGTCCACGTCCACGTCCACGTCCACGTCCACGTCCACGACCACGTCCACGTCCACGTCCACGTCCACGTCCACGTCCACGTCCACGTCCATATCCCAACCCCTCTCCATCTCGTATATATATATATATATATATATATATATATATATATATATATATATATATATATAAAATATCCACTGCGGATGAATCATAGCCCCTCCTTGCCAGCACCGCTCACGGAACTTACAGACACTAGTGGCGCCGCCATGCGAACAAGCGAGTGAGCGACGACGCATTCAGCTGGGTTGCTGGCTAGGTGGGTGGTTCGCTCGAGAAAAGACGACACTTGCGTGTTTCGTAGGAGACCTTTGTTAAACCTGACCATAGACGACAACGTATAATATACTTCCTAAGATATATTCGACAGTTGCTGCGTTTCGTTCTGAAAGAAACTATAATTAGAAACTAGTCCTCACGGCGCACGGCCGCTGCGAGTTAGCCTCGGTTACCCAGGCTCCGTGAGGTGGCAGCACTTTTAAGCCCCACACACCCGCCTGGGGAAAGAGTGGGTCTGCATTTTCAACCCGCCAGGGCGCCTTATCCCAGATTAGGGTAGAGACGCCGATTTCCTCTCAGGCCAACTATGAAATAAAAATTAAAATAACTATATACTTTTACAAGATAATGATATCCTATAAAAATATTCAAAATTGAACTTATATTAACACAAAAATAAGTAAAAATTATTCAAATTTACAGTTGTTTATAAAATAAGAATTACGGCAAGATTAACCAGTATACGTGAGGTGGCAGCATTGTCTATCCCCACACGGATAGCATACCAATTAAATAAGGATACCTTTTTATCAAATAATGCTGTATTATAAACAATATTCAAAATTAAACTTATATTAACACAAAATAAATAGAAATACAATTGGGATTTACGGCAGGATTAACCAGAGTCCGTGAGGTGGCAGCATTGTATAGATCACGCGGATAAATATTCAAAAGCCGACTAAGTTCCGCAGCCGACCGACAGTCGGTTAAGCGAGACTACTGCGAGTCGGTCTGGCAGCTGACATACAAGTTCTCGTGAGTCTGAAACTAAGTGGCGACAGCCGAGACAAAAGGTTCGATATTCGCTTCGGCGTCGCAACGGTGCAGTGTACATCGAACAGGGAGCATATAATGGAGGCGGTTGATGATTTCGTCACGGGTCCCGCTGATTCCTATTCCAATACCCTATTTATATACGAGTACGAGATATAGTCGTCTGGTCCGTACTCTATTACCGTATATACCCGAATACACGACTAAGAAACGCGGACTGTGTTACACCAGTCTCATCTCATGGAAAATCAACCTGAAATAAATGTCTAACAGGCGTTTCACAATACTTTTCGGCAAATGACTCGTATAAGCGAAGGAGCAGTACTTTTATTATACTAGTACATAATCTACACAGTTGATACAGTTTTGCAGTTGCTATTACTTGTAAAACAGTTGTTACAATTACGTCCCACCGACCATAAGCAGCATGTATCGTGTGCCATGTGAATGAAAACAAGAATATGAACGGTGTTCCATTTTTAACACGCATTCGGCACTTGTGCAGAATCGTGACCTTAATATTGTGTATATTTCGTATCTCACTATAGTCTTTCATGTTTGCGTCTTAGTGCAGTAGTGAGGCTGAAAAGTTGGTGTATTCTGAAAATAATGTTCGGCTCAATAACGCAAATACGCGCTGCACATGCCCCGTATATGAAACAGTACCAGGATGTGAATGTCGCACAGGTACCAAAATACAATGGTGTATATGCAACTTAGGTGTACATACTCTAACACGAGTCCAGCCCTAGAAAGGGAAGAAGGAGAAAGAAAGAGTTTCGCCCTGTTCGCGTAGATTTACGAAGCCGCCATCTTTCTCAATTACGTAGCCAGATTTGCTGCAGCAACTACGTGAGAGAGGGCGCGTCGGCCACGTCGTCATGACGTCACAGTGGGTTTGTCGTCTTCCGGTTTAGCGCCATCACGACGCCGCACACGATCACTCGGACGAAACGCCAGCTTATGTAGAGTAATTTTGACAACTATATGAATTAAGGCAACTGGTTTCAACGACGGCGTTAGTCGCCGTACGTATTTTAACGCTCTGTTTTATTGTTGCTGTCGTTAGGTAGACATAGATAGGACACATGTACCATTCCACATTCGTTTACTTCTGGCAGCATCACAATCCCACGTAGTCTGGCTTAACCGACTGTGGGTCGGCAGCGGTATTTTACATAGGAAATGTGATGTTGTTGTATATTCTCGTCACTGCCTGCCTGCCTGCCTGCCTGCCTGCCTGCCTGCCTGCCTGCCTGCCTGCCTGCCTGCCTGCCTGCCTGCCTGCCTGCCTGCCTGCCTGCCTGCCTGCCTGCCTGCCTGCCTGCCTGCCTGCCTGCCTGCCTGCCTGCCTGCCTGCCTGCCTGCCTGCCTGCCTGCCTGCCTGCCTGCCTGCCTGCCTGCCTGCCTGCCTGCCTGCCTGCCTGCCTGCCTGCCTGCCTGCCTGCCTGCCTGCCTGCCTGCCTGCCTGCCTGCCTGCCTGCCTGCCTGCCTGCCTGCCTGCCTGCCTGCCTGCCTGCCTGCCTGCCTGCCTGCCTGCCTGCCTGCCTGCCTGCCTGCCTGCCTGCCTGCCTGCCTGCCTGCCTGCCTGCCTGCCTGCCTGCCTGCCTGCCTGCCTGCCTGCCTGCCTGCCTGCCTGCCTGCCTGCCTGCCTGCCTGCCTGCCTGCCTGCCTGCCTGCCTGCCTGCCTGCCTGCCTGCCTGCCTGCCTGCCTGCCTGCCTGCCTGCCTGCCTGCCTGCCTGCCTGCCTGCCTGCCTGCCTGCCTGCCTGCCTGCCTGCCTGCCTGCCTGCCTATTTATGTGATTACGTGGTTACCTGATTATATGATTATGTGTTTATGTGTTTATGTGTTTATTTGTTTAGCTGTTTGCCTGTTTGCATGTTTATTTGTTTGTGTGTTTGTTTAATTGATTAATCGATTGATTCACTGATAGGTTGAGTGATTTGTTTATTGTTGTATTGATGTATTGATGTATTGATGTATTGATGTATTGATGTATTGATGTATTGATGTATTGATGTATTGATGTATTGATGTATTGATGTATTGATGTATTGATGTATTGATGTATTGATGTATTGATGTATTGATGTATTGATGTATTGATGTATTGATGTATTGATGTATTGATGTATTGATGTATTGATGTATTGATGTATTGATGTATTGATGTATTGATGTATTGATGTATTGATGTATTGATGTATTGATGTATTGATGTATTGATGTATTGATGTATTGATGTATTGATGTATTGATGTATTGATGTAT
>OZ024855.1:13687168-13707168 GCA_964017155.1 Oasisia sp. SBJ-2009
GGCGTCCAGTATTATCAGTGTATGCCAGCTTAGGGTTAGTTTGTGTATATAGATATCCCCAGTTATTTTTGGTGAAGCATATTGTAAGTAGCGACACCACGACAACATATACTCGGATAAATAGTTAGTTTTCTGTATTAGAGACTACAGGAGAACTAGATGGCACAAGGCTGCTTTTATCAACGAACTGTATTAGTCGGCCAAGACTGGAAATGCAAACAAAACATAACTGACAGCTTAAAAGAAATATATTATTGTCTTACATTTTGCTGCAAACGTCGCCACAACGAGACACATCAACACGAGGACCAGTGGCGACACGGACGACATCCTTGGGAACGACCCTGAAACCAATCGACCGTGACCACTTTGAGAGTGTTGCACAATTAATGCTGTCGACCCAGTTGTTGGAGTTGGGTCTCCGTTATCAATATATGTACATCTCCGACAACAATGCTGTTATTATTAGCATTCTTTTCCACTTTCACGAATCTCACTCGCTGTTTATATATCTGATGTGAATATTTATTATTAACTTATTAGACAATGGTAGTTTATTTACCTTTAGTCATGGCTGCTGCGTTGTCTTTACTGATTCGTTGCTGATGCTAAAGGCATTATAACGCGCAATGATTTAAAAGTCTACGCAGAAAAATTTACGATAAGGCTAGCATGCTATAACAGTTGCGAAGGAAAATATTTTGAATAAGTAATGCTTCGATTGTCGTCTACGAAATCCTTTTATAAGTGGTAGGGTGAATGACAAAATTACAACGACTAATTTCATCCTTTCACAAGAAAACATTAATATAGCATTACGTTTTAGTCACATCGGTATATTCGCTTTGGATAGCGAGCTCATATATTTGTTCTACATTCCCTTACTGTCGTTGTTACATGACTAACATTCTTAACAATCATTTCACGGCTACTATTTTTGGATTGCATTAATACATAATGTACATTACAACAATGCCACACCTTCGATTTACTTTAGTTTCTTTAGTTCAGTTCCATACAACAATGAATTAGCTCTACGTATTAATATGTTTCAATTGTAATCTTATTATATGTATATATTATAATATATAATTACTGTTGTGAACATAACTGAACAGAGTCTTACAGTGGAGATTAGTGTATAAGTGAAGTTTATCATAGTTAATATTATTATTATATGACTTCAAGTGTAGATTCCACACTGTTACACAATATCGACATCAGTTATATTAACGAAGCCACCAAATCAACTGTGTCGAGCATCTGTGTATATGTTAAAATATATATCTTAATAAATATATTCTAGTAAATATATATGCGACACAAAACGGGTTATCCTGACGAATGTCCACTGCTATGCTCTTAAATATTCACTGCGTAACCGACAATTTGTTAACTTACGTTTTCTGTCGAAGCCTGCGCGCGCTTCCACTTGCCAACGGTCTAACTCACCGACCAAGTGACACTGGCCACGGTTTAAACCAGCTGCAGCTTACAGAGAAACGAGGAAGTTTTTATAGTCAAACTGACATCACCTGTAACTCTACATTTCTCCGCCTATTCGCAATAAATAACGTCGCGCGCGCAGGACAGGATGCAGAATTGCAAATGGCGGCGACCACATGATGTATCGCCGCCATAAATCGACTGTTTTGTACTGGAATGCTTTTTGGGTGCGCGAATCAATTTCGTTTCTCGTAGTCCTTGTGTTCTAATGTGTTTGATAGGCGTAATACGTCAGTATTCTTCCTCCTTGCGTTGTGTAGTTTGTCGATAAAATGTGTGAAGCAGACACCAAGAAAGTGTGCTTTGACTCGCACATAATCCGTCACTTGTAACCACGCAATTGACCAGTTTTTGTGTTGTTGTCGTAACTCATAAATAGAACCAACAGGTGTGCGCGACAGTTGCAGGGCAAGCTTTGTGGCACGTCTGCGGCCAACGTGTGTACGTTACATGTCTTGTATAGGCCACTTTCACAATGTCAATGCAATAGCATTAAATGTATCAAATTACGAAATAGTCGTAAATGTTTGTTGTTGTTTGTGTCTACAAGGACTTTCGACTGTTATCGTTGAACAACCATTAGACGATACAGTATCTAAATTATAATATAGTGAAGTCATATATGATATTACCAATCTTTAATGCTTCTGACGATTCATAAAATAAATGTGAAATACATACTGTATAGAATATTGTTTCCTGTCACGAAGTTAAAAACTAAATATCAGGATTTATTATTTTCACACGCGTTCACCTGTAGAACGTTGCTGAGTGGATGTTGGCACTGATACGGAACCTCGTTGTCACGTGACAAACATGGTGACGTCACAGGAAGCATGCCAACCGGAACTCGCCTTTGTTATGGTTATGCGCCAAACTGCGTAAGTACGTAAGTAAAAACGGGATACACAGATAAAACGTTAGACTCACGATAAGCCAAATGCTCGCTTGTCCATCCGCTCGTCCATATATTGTGTGAGCAGATGTTTGTCATTAAAACTTATAATGCAAACTAAACATCACCTGCAAACGAGTTGCTATGTCAATAATGGCATTACGACCGTGTTCTCCCAAATATGTATAGCCCTTTTACAATGGCATACCTAATAAACGCTGTACGTATCATAATGTTATGTTCAAGTTTAAAATCATTCTGCACTTAGCATGGATACTAGTTGACAATAGTCGGTCGCCATGGCCTTGCAGCAGTGCGTGAATCGATAATGACGCGGGAACGAAATTGATTTGGGAGACTTAGAACTGATTGAGTTTCAGCGTCGCTCCGCTTCCGCCTTGTCAGCGTTCACGGCGACTCGTCACATCGGAAGACGAGAGGAGGGTGCGTTTGGACCTTTTTCGTCGCCCAAAATATGGTTTCTCGTTGAACAACATTCAGGGCAGACATCGGGAGACGAGACGAGGCAAGGAGGTTGTTGGAAAATGTCAAGCACCGCAGCTCCCTTCATTTTGCTTGCTGTTGTTTTATTGGGAGAGGGGAGAATAATACTATGTCTGCTCGCCATCAATTTTCGGCAGAGCTATATCTTTGCCTCCCATTTTTTCGGCAATATCCTCAACTCGACAAAGTTTCTATAGGTTGTGTGTGTGTGTGTGTGTGTGTGTGTGTGTGTGTGCGTGCGTGCGTGTGTGCGTGCGTGTGTGTGTGTGTGTGTGCGTGCGTGCGTGCGTGTGTGCGTGCGTGCGTGCGTGCGTGCGTGCGTGCGTGTGTGTGTGTGTGTGTGTGTGTGTTTGTTTGCTGTTTACGTATTTTCACATCCGTGTCAACACATCTTCTGATTTATTGAAAGAACATACCCATGTGTATATCCCCACTGACGTTCCATGGGAGAGCTACCCGTGTATATGGTATCAACCAGATATATTCAGATTGAGGTGTTTAAAATATTGAATGGGTATGAATATTTTGACAGAAATATGTTTTTCTCGGTCAAGGAAGAGAGAATGTCTAGAGGACATGGAGCTACATTAGTAAAGAAGCAGTGTAGACTAGATATTAAAATATTTTCATTTTCAAAAAAATTGCTAACGAATTGAACATATTATTAGCTGTGTGTATAGGCGCTAGTAGTGTTAATATATTTAAATATAAAATCGACATATACCTAAGACGGGCGGGGTATACTTAGATAGATAGGTTGGACTCTCGATAAGCCAAAGGGCTTTCTAGTCCACCCGCCATCTAGAGTTGAATCTCTAGATGGCAACCTTGCTAAATCTTGTTAAACCAGCCATTTCTATGCTGACACTCACTGAAGAACAGCAAGTTCTTTATCTATGTCGATATGTGTAATTGTTGGCTGATTGTTGTTTTTTACATATTAACAAACCATTTCAATTAAAAAGTATTGACTAATTCGTCATAACGTGCGTTCGCAGGAGCACATTTGCGTATATCTTTCAGACAAATAGGCATGGCATTACACACACGCTAGGTCATTCAATAGTTCAAATTTAAATAAATATGTCATGTTTCATCCAGAAGCACATGTGAAGTAAGCATGCGGGGGTTACACTATAACCTCAAAAGTAACAATAAGTGAAAACCACAAAGTAAAACCTGTGAACACCTACATCGTTAAGCATGCTAAATATATGTTCATGCATACGTGGGTGCGTGCGTGCATGCGCACCGAAGATGTGCGAGGGAGTGTGTATCGTTTATGAACTTGTAATACGTTACACGTGCAATGCTCAATCACACCGCACGCCATTTAATGTGTCATATGCCACTGATAAATGTTTGTTCTGAGACAACCCGGGGAAACACAATATTCAAATGTGATTACGCGTTAAATCACAATCCATCAAGCTATGAACACCAACATGATGTCTTCATCAGACCACAGATGTAATGGACACGATACTGTGACTGTGAACAGCTTCAGGTTGGCATTGACCCGTAGTAGTCCGCCATGTTTGTTTACATTTGAATAAAAACTGTCACGGTAGATCAATCAAAGTGTTCTTGGCGGATGTTAGTAATGTAATGAAACAGAACGCTCACCTCTTACTTCAAGGAAGACAAGAAAGGGTACTTCTAAGAAACAGTCGGGTTTTGACAAGGAAATAAGTCTGATTTCCTAGAAAAATAGCGGGGGAAAGCGGAGTGAATCTTCAGGAAAAGAGGAAAAGACGAGTGAATCTTCCCGCATACGCAACAACCAGTTGTCGACAATGCATCGGTCGTATCATGGTATCTAAATAGTTACTATATATGCTAGATTGACATTTAAAAACTGTCCTCACTAAAATATGATTCTTATATGTACGTAACATGTTTCTGTGTCCGGCTGTCACAGAGATAACTGTATATTACATAGACATATGTTTTAATTTATTATACATCTGTCGATTATGTATGCAGGGCCTATATATAGTTTTATGTTCACACCAGATGATGAGAGAATAATATATATAGTTCGTCACATCATGAAATGTCATAAAAGCCTGTCGGTCTAAGCTATTTATCAGCAGTCGAATTATCCAGAGTACTATAATTATCATATGTTTTTATTATAATTATCACATTTTACAGTATTTTTACCGGGCGGGCGGGCGGGCAAGAATAGGTATACGCATATATATATATATATATATATATATATATATATATATATATATATATATATATATATATATATACATATTAAAGTGGCAACATTTTACATTTTGGAAAAATAATAATTGTATACATTAACGACGTATATGGGCTAAAAAGGTGAGGTTGGGTAAGAAAACAATTGTGGTGAAATCTAAAACAAATCCATTTCGAAAAAGAGACCTCAAAACACCAAACTTTTGTAATCTCGCAATATAGTGATAACTAAGAGTTAGTCCATTTGACAGTCACATGTGTTCAGTAGCGAGCCTAGAAACGTTCTAGTCTATGAACGTTTATGTTGATTGATTCGTATCGTATCGCGTCCTCGGACAAATTCTGCTCGGGTGTGCAAACAGCAACGTTGGACAACTCTGGTAATTTGCTTAAATCCAAGATGGCTACCGGTCATATCTGACATTTTTTACCTTAGAACCACTTGTCTTAGAATTATGTATACCTCTTTTAGGTGGTATTTGGGTGCGTGGAATTCGTTTCTTATGTGAATTTGTCATATTTGACATCATAAATGGATTCTCGATACCCAAATCCCCCTAAAACTAGCCATTATACATAATTCTAAGACAAGTTGTTGTAAAGTAATTTTGTAAAATTTTGCCACACTTAATTTTTTCTAGGAGCTGATGTTTCCAAATAAACCATAACGTTGGTATGATAGAACATTTCTAGGTTCGCTATTGAACACATGTGACTACCAAATGTGCAAATACAAAAAATCATCACCATATTGCAAGTTAACAAAAACTTCATGTATTTCCCCGAATGCGTGGTTGATTTCACCATAATATATATATATATATATATATATATATATATATATATATATATATATATATATATATATATATATATATATATATATATTAGTCCATGCTCTGCCATATAGGCCCGTAAAAATGTCGAGGTAAACGCAGTTTTTCTTTTGATTTGTATTCTATATACCATGCCTTTCAACAATCCAGGAGGTGCTTTTTGAAAGGTCACTGGAGCGTGAAATCCAAAATGGCCGCCGCTGACCAGGTTTTGATCTATAACTTTGGTTCTAGAAGGGCTAGATAGCCAAACTTGGTATCAATTCCGCCTAAAATTGACATTCCCGACACGCCTGACCTACCCATTTTACGCCATATTTGATGATAAATCCAACATGGCCGTTCATCCACGACGACTGTCGACTGCAGAAACACAATAAGCCGTAATTCTCGATCGAAATGTGCTAGAAACTGGATATTTTTATGTCCCACTCGATGATTGTGATTATTCCCAATCAAATACATATTATTTCATGACTTTTAAGGTTGACCATATAGGTCAAAGGTCAAGTTAATGGGTTAAAATCAACATTTTAAAAGCATATCTGGTCACAAAACGGGATATAACTGGTATATACATGAGCCAGATGTCGTATCTCAGTTGCTACCATCATAGTTCTGCTGAGATCAAGTCAAATTGATGAGATTATGTTAACTTTTAAAGGTTGTAAGCGCTGTGTCAAGGTCAAAAGGTCGCTCATCCCTTAATGAAGCCCGCTATACTGCGCAGTTGATTTACTTGATGATTTGTATTTGTCTTCCCTATGTGCCCCATGGAGGCTTACGTCCATGTGATGGCATTTATCACCATTGCATATGTTCTTTTGATGTGTGGGGGGTTCCCGCCAGCCCGCCCAAACCCTGTGACAGATTATACCATTGCGAGAAACGTCATAATGTCCGCATGCAGCTGTCTCAGACGGTGATGCCCGTTTTCTGAGATGATGGCGTGTTTCACACGGTTGCAAATATTCTGAGTCAGTCACATTGGTGGTGGACATCTATGGCATGTTTGGAGTGTTTAACTATGCGAAGATTCTACTACGATGCATTGGTTGCTACATCAGAGGTAGTGACCTGGACGATGCCATATTCGAAGCAGAGCTCTTCGTGAAGCGAGTCTTTATTTCAATTATCACCGGAAGTCACTACTAAAGATCAATGCCAATCATGCTGATGATTTTCAAGGTGACTGATATTTTCAGTTGAGAGGTTGATGATCTCCTGATCATACAGAACAACTGCCGTAAGGTCACAGATGAGCGGATGATGGAGCATCATAAGACTATCATATACCAGGAACTCAGGAGCATCACGGCCGTTATTTTTGATGCCAACGTCTGCCGTCTTCTTGAATTTGTGCGAGCTGTAGCAAATCCCTTTATTATCAAAGCCTCTGGCGTCAGATTGCATAACTTCACTACCGAACATTTAATCAATGCTGATCGAAATAATGAATGTGTTCAGGAATGGAGAAAAGATACAGACAAGAGAACTGGTTTTGAAGACAAAGAAGCTTGCAGGAACAATACACAGGTGTAACCTGCCAAAGTGTGATACTGCCGGTAATTGACACCAAATCTAATAGAGCATCCTACACAACCATACCTAAACTGTGTGGATCTGCCGAACGGGCCATCGCCCGGGTACGTGGAATAACTTTCGCGGAAGTATTTTCGCATGACGACCTCCTCCTCACCAGCCACCTGTTTGATGGCGAGTTTACCTCAGTCACACGTGGCTCAATTGGAGGCATATCTCTTCGATGATGTTGGTGTTGGGATTGAATATAATTATAACGTAGTTCTGTAGTGTTTGACGATACACAAAAATGCAGCTACTGGAGACCTATCTCATGAAGGGTTGAAACAGTGACCCTGCCGGAATTTATGCCAATGGTTTGACAGAACGCCAACCAATCATGCTTCGACCATTTCGGTCGAGTTGTAAACAAAGTCCTGCCGGTCGGATAGTTGTATCTTCATATTGTGAAGCCCTCCAGGTTATTTGTGATAGCTACATTGATGAGTCATGGTGTTAGCAGTATAGTCTCAGTAGAGCTCTATCCCGGATGAGTCCACAACGCAGATCGAGAACTGTTAGGTATCATCGGAGAGAAAAAGGATCAGTTGCTGCAACTTATTCAGAAAATAGTGGTTGGTCAGTCTTTATGTAGTATCGATTGTGTTGAGTGTCATGGTAGTAAACCAAGAACAAGTTCCAGCTCCCCTCCATAGTACAGAGTTCCAGAGCCTGCACAATTATTGAAAGATGCAGGTGAAATGATCGTGCCTCATGCCATCTGGGCAGTCCAACATGGCTGCCAACGTTTAGTCGTTATGTTAAATGATACAGACACAGGAATGCGCCTACTGCATTTCACCCATACGCTAGTCCGTGATAATCTGAAAAACCTCTAGGTTAAGTTTGGGACAAGTGAGAAGAGAGAGAGAGAGAGAGAGTGAGAGAGAGAGAGAGAGAGAGAGAGAGAGAGAGAGAGAGAGAGAGAGAGAGAGAGCGCCTTCCCCTACATCGCGAGTGGGCGAGCATCGCGGCCTTGTTCTGGAGAAGGTTCACGCATTCACTGGAAAATATGTCACCAGCAGAATTGGCACCAAGCATGCAGTGATGCATTGCAATCCCAATGTATATCTGACTGAGTTTGTCGATAGAGGGACCTACCGGAAACGGTGAACGCGCAAGTGGAAGAGTACCTTTTGCTGGGTTGGGCGGGTGCAAGATGTAAGCCATAGGCAAAGAAGTTTTTATCAATTGCATCTCCAGGTCCACACCAGTGTCTCTGTTCCCAATACCATAACCAAAATGCCCCGGCATCGAGTGTTGTGCGTAGACACATCACCAGAGTATTAAATTGTTTTTAAAGGGGTTATAGCCAGTGAAGGAAGGCGCCTAGAGATTTGTCAGAGTGGATGGGAAAGTGACGGAGGCACCCTCAAACCGTTGACATGTCATAGCTCCCTATCTAGTAATATGGTATCCATGTGCAAATGTGGTAATGTGCAGTGCCCGTGCAGGAAATGTGTGGTGATGTGTGTCATTTATTGCCAGAAATCACAAGTTCGAAACTGTCAGAATCGTTGTTAGCTAAAAGTGGGATGGAAAGTTTGTTGTACGTGTATACATGCTAGCTAGATATATAGTACATTTACTGGTGCTTAACGTTATAAATTACTTGAAAGGTTACAATAGTTTTTGTTTGTCATAAACAATTATGTTAAAATAAACAGTGTGACCGATGTCAGATATCATGAATTGACCATCACTTTCAATTCTTGGTTTTCTATATTAAAAGGAGGACACGATTTATGCATATGTTTAGGCACATTTGACCTTGACAGAGCGTATACAACCTTTAAAAGTTAACATAATCTCACCAATTTGACTTTATCTCAGCAGAGCTATGGTGATAGCAACTGAGATGCGACCTCTCGCTCGTGTATATACCAGTTATATCCCGTTTTGTGACCACATATTCTTTTAATATGTTGATTTTTACACATTAACTTGACCTTTGACATATATTGTCAACCTGAAAGGTCATGAAATAATATGTATTTTGATTGGGAATAATAACAATCATCGAGTGGGACATAAAAATCCAGTTTCTAGCTCATTTCGATCGAGAGTTACGGCTTATTGTGTTTCTGCAGTCGACAGGCGTCGTGGATGAGCGGCCATGTTGGATTTAACATCAAATGTGGCGTCAAATCGTAACACGGATAGGTCAGGCGTGTCGGGAATGCCAATTTTAGGTGGAATTGATATAAAGTTTGGCTATCTAGCCCTTCTAGATCCAAAGTTATAGATGAAAACCTGGTCAGCGGCGGCCATTTTGGATTTCACGCTCCAGTGACCTTATGCCACGGATTTTCAAAAAGCACCTCCTGGATTGTTGAAAGGCATGGTATGTAGAATACAAATCAAAAGATAAACTGCGTTTACCTCGACATTTTCACGGGCCTATATGGCAGAGACAGGACTATATATATATTTCAATAATTGACTTATTTATTTGCCCAGTCACTTATGTGTTTATGTTGTATATTATTTTCTTACTTATTTTACTTATATTTATAGAGGGCATGATATGGAATGGAACAATACAGATTTTGTTTTAATCAAGTGCAAATAATAATAAATTATATATATATATATATATATATATATATATATATATATATATATATATATATATATATATATATATATATATATATATATATATATATATATATATATATATATATATATATATATATATATATATATATATATATTAATAAAGATCAATCTACACTTTAAAATATAATAAATCAATATACGACAAAGTGTCATATAACCAGACTAAAACAAATAATAAATAAACAAATAAAATATCGAAGGCTAAAACGCATAAATCAAACACGTCATTTAAGAAAGTAGAAGTAAAATTCTCTTTACGAATGATGCAGTCACAAATTGTCAGTTCACATATTGACACTGCATCTGATAAACTATAGTCTAGTCTATACTGATTTTAAATACACTCTTAAAATACTCGGTGTACAGTTTTCGTACTGGAAAAGGTAGTCCCTGACAGACCTTGTATATAATCTAAGTATCTCTGTGAAATATATCCTCAATCACCATTTACTACGCGGATACTAATTCTATCTACACATTCGCTGTCCGTAGCCAGGTAAGTATTAATCTAGTGAAAGAATTGGAGCGACGCAGAATGAACGAACTTGCCGTAGCTTTGTCAAGGCAGTACGGTGTCGCGGTTACATTTTTCCTGTCGTTAAAATCGTTCCGATTGACGTTTCTGCGCATGCGGAATAAATGTAAAATCATCGATGTCCAGCGAAACTACAAAGCATTTTTGGTATAAATGCCACGAGCTCTTCGTTAACTCTCCTGTGATGACCAGTGGCAGTGTGAAAGGTTTCTTAAAATGTCGTTCAATGCAATAAAATATTACGTTTTTTATCAATCACTGTCACGGATTATGGCGCACTACAATCAGGTGATTTACGCTTGCTATCAAAATATGCCTCAAAACTTGTTTGCCTCGTGTTAATTTGCGACAAATAACTTTGCAGAGAGGTCATATACATCCTAACGAACAACCCGTCGCTGCACATTAATGATTTTACATTTATCGCGCATGCGCAGAAACGTCAATCGAAACGTTTTTAACGCCGGAAAAAACGATTCATACGGGTACCTCCCCTTGACATTCCAGTACACTTGGCACTGCTTCGCCACTGGGCCAGCCCTACCATATATCTACTCGTCTGTGTGTTGTTGTAGTGCGTTTTCTCTCATAAATTGTATCAAGCACAAAAAAGCGTAGACCAATACATTTTCCAGTGAAAAAAACATTACACAGTTCACTTCATCGTGTAAATTAATTTAGTGTTTTCATTTGTATTGATCTGTAAGCGCTGTTGCATGTTTCAGTCCTGAGTTGGTTCGACGGAGCACTCAACAACGCCTCTATCATCGCCATCTTTGTACTGAGTATCCTTCGTGAGTTACGTCCCGTTGTTACGATGTTTTATCGCCGATAGGTGTAGTCGGTGTCTGTGCTGATCGTTAAATTCGTATCTCCGTCATTCGCCAGACGTTGTTCTCTCTGGTTGCGTCTTTGGCCGTGAGCTACATGATCCATTGTCAGTCCGTACTCCCCCGCAGTTGTCAGTCTCTTGCGTCATTGTGCTTGGGGGATGTGAGCCGCTCAGTGTCGTACTTTCATAATAATAATAATAATAATTATAATTATAATTATAATTATAATTATAATTATAATTATAATTATAATTATAATTATAATTATAATTATAATTATAATTATAATTATAATTATAATTATAATTATAATTATAATTATAATTATAATTATAATTATAATTATAATTATAATTATAATAAATAATACAAATAATAATAATAAATAATAAATAATAAAATAGCAAATGAAAATAATAATAATACATAATAATAAAATAATAATAATAAATAAAATAATAAATAAATAATAATAATAATAAATAAATAAATAGTAAATAGTAAATAGTAAATAGTAAATAGTAAATAGTAAATAGTAAATAGTAAATAGTAAATAGTAAATAGTAAATAGTAAATAACAAATAACAAATAATAATAACAAATAATAATAATAAATAATAATAATAATAATAATAATAATAATAATATTAATAAATAATAATAATAATAAATAATAATAATAATAATAATAAATAATAATAATAAATAAATAAATAATAAATAGTAAATAGTAAATAGTAAATAGTAAATAGTAAATAGTAAATAGTAAATAGTAAATAGTAAATAGTAAATAGTAAATAGTAAATAGTAAATAACAAATAACAAATAATAATAACAAATAATAATAATAAATAATAATAATAATAAATAATAATAATAATAAATAATAATAATAAATAAATAAATGAAGTGGTTTGATGGGAGGACATTGTATGCGTTCACGTATTACACGATCCCTTTAATTATAATAATTGGTATTCACGGCGTAAGGTCTGTGAAATATACTCCCACTGCGTTGTCTCCGAAGACCATATTGAGTGAGGAGAGATAGCGGTGATAACAATATAAACGAGTGAGTCAACAACATAATAATATAATAATATAATAATAATAACACTGTTTTTCTAACGCGCTAATTCCCGCATGGTGGATCGATGCGCTGTACAAGATATAATAAATGTATTAATAAATGCAAATGTAAATTATATAAATTGATATAAATCAAATCAAATTTTTGTTTAAGATGTACACTAGTAAACCTTTGTATGTAAATTATATAAATCATATAAATCATCTTAAAATAAATCAAACACTGTTATAAAGATGTATAGTACTAAACCTCTGTAAATTATATAAATTAATATAAAATATAAAATTAAAACATTTACTAAATCTGTGTATGTAAATTATCTATACATTAATCTAAAACATAAACACTGATTAAGACGTGTATAACATTAAAAAGAAATAAAAAAACAGTGTCCGTCATTTCACAATAATTTGAATTAATTAAAATGTCTAATAAAAATATGTCTTTAAAGACTTTCTAAACACAGATAATGTTCCAGATGCCCGAATGTTCACAGATAAGTTATTCCATAGTTGTGGTGATGCTTCGCCAAATGCCGAGTCGCCAATGCACTTCTTCGTTATGCCTTGGTACAATTTGTTGGCGCATAGTTCTGGCGTAGGCGTCCGTGACGCGTTCGTGGGTGAACAAGTTCAACAAGACAAGACGGCGCCAAACCACTCTTGCATTTAAAAGTCATGACGCATAAAACCATGACACGTGGTTTCACTTTAACCCACTAAAGCAAAAATACCAATGCTAGCAACAACAAGACAGTAGGAAATTGAACGAAAGAAGAGGAAAAACCAAAAGAGCAACAATATCAACAAGAAGTATTATTTATAATAGCAGTAGCTAGAATGACGAAACAAGTACAACCATATAAACACCGATAACTTCGTCAGGATTAGATAGGAACATCAGAAACGCAAAGACCAGTAGAGTTACAGTCACGCCAAGTAAGGGACAGAATAAATCATTTAATAATACAATGAAATGACACAGGTGACTGCCGTCCAAAGCTGTTCACAAACAATCAAACCATCCAGGGTCTGTCATAGTTGATAAATCACACGTGCATAAAACGAATTCAAGTTTTATGTGTAATTATGTGTACTAAGATAGAGACGTGGGTCGGGACCATGTGACCACACTGGTTTGATGACTCGCCAAATAGATATGTTTTACGACGTTGTGTGACATCACGATCAGTTCCAGCCGAGGTCTCCAGTTGTATCTACTCCGGGTTACATACGAGTGTCATGGTCGAAAACTAGCACACTTAATTATCTGTTTGTCTCTGTCTGTCTGTCTGTCTGTCTGCCTGCCTGCCTGCCTGCCTGCCTGCCTGCCTGCCAGCCCGCCCGCCCGCCCGCCCGCCCGCCCGCCCGCCCGCCCGCCCGCCCGCCCGCCCGCCCGCCCGCCCGCCAGCATGCCTGCATGAAAATAATAATAATACATTTATCCGTCCGTCCGTCCGTCCGTCCGTCCGTCCGTCCGTCCGTCCGTCCGTCCGTCCGTCCGTCCGTCCGTCCGTCCGTCCGTCCGTCCGTCCGTCCGTCCGTCCGTCCGTCCGTCCGTCCGTCCGTCCGTCCGTCCGTCCGTCCGTCCGTCCGTCCGTCCGTCCGTCCGTCCGTCCGTCCGTCCGTCCGTCCGTCCGTCCGTCCGTCCGTCCGTCCGTCCGTCCGTCCGTCCGTCCGTCCGTCCGTCCGTCCGTCCGTCCGTCCGTCCGTCCGTCCGTCCGTCCGTCCGTCCGTCCGTCCGTCCGTCCGTCCGTCCGTCCGTCCGTCCGTCCGTCCGTCCGTCCGTCCGTCCGTCCGTCCGTCCGTCCGTCCGTCCGTCCGTCCGTCCGTCCGTCCGTCCGTCCGTCCGTCCGTCCGTCCGTCCGTCCGTCCGTCCGTCCGTCCGTCCGTCCGTATGTCCTGTCCGTCCGTCCGTCCGTCCTTATGCCCATCGGTTTGTCCTTTTGTCCGTTTGTACGTTTGTAAAACCGTATATGGAGGGACGTTCTTTTGTAGCGCAGTATTTAATTCCTGATATGGTTTAAAGGGCTTTAAACATTACTTCCTGGCAGATATGTTCAATCGAACATCATCTCCACTTATCTAGGAAGCACCTAGCCACGCTGCAATTAATGTTCGTACGTTAATCGTAGACAAATATCCATCTGTGTCTATGGTCAGGTACTCATTAAAGCACTCAGCCAAGATAACTGTATCAACATAGAGTGAACAACGTATCCAGCCCAATGTCCAACTCGGCAGCACAGGATTGAACCCGAGCTATAGTCACTGCACCACTGCGTGATTACATTGTCTGTGTATATGTATGTATGTATGTATGTATGTATGTATGTATGTATGTATGTATGTATGTATGTATGTATGTATGTATGTATGTATGTATGTATGTATGTATGTATGTATGTATGTATGTATGTATGTATGTATGTATGTATGTATGTATGTATGTATGTATGTATGTATGTATGTATGTATGTATGTATGTATTTATGTATGTATGTATGTATGTATGTATGTATGTATGTATGTATGTATGTATGTATGTATGTATGTATGTATGTATGTATGTATGTATGTATGTATGTATGTATGTATGTATGTATGTATGTATGTATGTATGTATGTATGTATGTATGTATGTATGTATGTATGTATGTATGTATGTATGTATGTATGTATGTATGTATTGATGTATGTATCAATTACGAGTAATCCAATAGCTATATCATGCTTTGTTATTTTCTACATAACTAGTTTTACACAACGTGTCTTAGCTTAATTATGTTTATTTATTTATTTACATGTATGTACACACCCGTGAACATTACATTTTAGCTTAACTATATATATTTATTTATTTATTTATTTACCTATTTATATGTATGCACACATCCGTGAACATTATATTTTAGCTTAACTATATTTATTTACCTATTTACATGTATGTACACACCCGTGAAAGGGACATACGTCCCGGATTTGATGGTGTCAAAATATATTACTATTATTATTAGTATGCCTGCTCACTCGAATCGCATGGCTGCTGTCAATTATCCACTTTACCAGTTAGCAGTGAGTCAACAACTGTGTGATACGTCAGTAGTTACAACGTATTCAAAAATCACGTAATACATTACCATTTACGGGGCCATTATTGTCAGCAGCATGTGCTGTTATCAGTTATGCCCTCATGTCGCAGTATGTTACCAGTTAAGTACATAATAAATATAGAGTAAGTCTCCATTCAACTGTTACACACAGGCAGAAGGTCAGTGTCGACGTTCGCTTTGGGCGACACATCAAGGAACTCATGCTCAAGCTGCGAGTTCCGGGTGTGAAATACACGCACCATAAAATGAACGAGTCCACGTTTTCTTCGACTTCAATCAAGTAGTAATTTGACAGGGTGAACCACGGCATACTATGGAAACTAACAGGTCGAGCAGTGCAGTACTGTACTGGCACAATGGGTGAATGGTTCCACACAGCAATCGGACTCTGCGTAGGATGCTTCCGGTCACCTACACTCTTCACCATTATCTTGCACCTCCATATTTATCAGCACTTCACTCTCCCTATTGCCCGACACGCAGTCTACGCTCTTCCGTTCAGTTATTTCTTAAACGGCGAACGATCCTTCTCCTGTGCAGCTCCAAGGGCATGGAACCAACTACCTCTTACAGTGCCCCAATGTACGAGTGTTAACTAGTCTAAGGTTGCACTCAAGACACATCTTTTCACAGATCATTATTTTGACAATCGATGATCGTAATTAATTAGTCAGCTATTCATCCATCTATTTTAATTATTTTTTTATTTTAATTATTACATGTCTTTACTATTTTATCTATGTATCACATATTTATACTATTTCCTTGATTTATTATTTTTATTTATATAGATGTGTGGGCAAATTTATGTTGGTATTTTAAGGAACATGATTGTCTTTCTTAGCGTATGCATATCTTATCAAAGTAGCTTTGTATTAGCGGTTTTTTATTATTATTTTAATTAAATTAGGAAGAATCATTGTAAAGCGCCCCTGAACAATTACTTGGATAGGGCGCTATGTAAGAAATAGATTATTATTATTATTATTGACCAAACAACAACAGAAGCCAAAGAAGAGTCCACATGATCAGCAAAGGTGGTCGCACTATCGACAAACTCTTTCAATCTTCGACGGCTGCGGGAGCCAAAGAGGCGAAGTGAAAATTCCTAACATGGCCTGGACGAAATGTCAGCCCCACACGGAATGAATACCTTCGTTATCTCGGAAGCATCCAGCCACAAGCTGTGAAATTAAATGAGCTCACGCAGCACACCAATGGAAAAAACAAAAACGAGTAAAACAGGTTACAAGCAGACATCTGCTGCATCTCCCATTTAAACGTTCTGACGTACACACAAACGAATTATTTTAAAAACAGTCTGCATAACGACAGTTACGTCAACTTTCGATACTACTTTTTTCAAACTTGACGAGTAAATGCGACACTGTTTGACAAAATGCTGCGCTGAACGCAGGATGACTGGTTTTTACTACAAAATCACGTTAGTGCATTTAAAATGCTTATAAGCGTTGATGTTACAAAATCAATACCGTGACCATATACCACTAAGACGAGATTGTCTGTTTTCATAGTAAAATCGATTGCAGACGCTCAAAAGGAGTAATGATCGTATTCAGCTGCATTCACGTAGAATAATTCAGAAACACGTGTCGACACGAATTTGCCCTATTTGTGCTGAAATACAGCAGCATAAATATGCATCGCGTTCTCCATGTCTGTGTCTGTGTCTGTGTCTGTGTCTGTGTCTGTGTCTGTGTCTGTGTCTGTGTCTGTGTCTGTGTCTGTGTCTGTGTCTGTGTCTGTGTCTGTGTCTGTGTCTGTGTCTGTGTCTGTGTCTGTGTCTGTGTCTGTGTCTGTGTCTGTGTCTGTGTCTGTGTCTGTGTCTGTGTCTGTGTCTGTGTCTGTGTCTGTGTCTGTGTCTGTGTCTGTGTCTGTGTCTGTGTCTGTGTCTGTGTCTGTGTCTGTGTCTGTGTCTGTGTCTGTGTCTGTGTCTGTGTCTGTGTCTGTGTCTGTGTCTGTGTCTGTGTCTGTGTCTGTGTCTGTGTCTGTGTCTGTGTCTGTGTCTGTGTCTGTGTCTGTGTCTGTGTCTGTGTCTGTGTCTGTGTCTGTGTATGTGTATGTGTCTGTGTCTGTGTCTGTGTCTGTGTCTGTGTATGTGTCTGGGTCTGTGTCTGTGTCTGTGTCTGTGTCTGTGTCTGTGTCTGTGTCTGTGACTGTGTCTGTGTCTGTGTCTGTGTCTGGGTCTGGGTCTGTGTCTGTGTCTGTGTCTGTGACTGTGTCTGTGTCTGTGTCTGTGACTGGGTCTGGGTCTGGGTCTGGGTCTGGGTCTGGGTCTGGGTCTGGGTCTGTGTCGGACATCGATTGGTCTACTCGGGTTACTCGCCTAACCCTAACGTGGTATCACGTTTATGGTAATTTTGTCTCTGCGCACGCAGTACTATGAGAAGTACTATGAGAGTAATCCAACTGAACAGCGATGATCAGGATCACGGAGATAAACCCCTTATGTAAATAAATTAAATAAAGTAATCAGTTGTTCAGTATGTAAATGCTGATGTTCATCTTCTTGGTCTTAAATTATAATATACAAAATGCGGTGATTTTAACATAATATAATAACAGCAAATTTAAATGATTGTGCCGTATAAGGTGTAATTAATATCTTGTGGTGTAGGTGGCCTACATGGTATGCAGGTGTTGCAGTACCCCAGGTACTGCAACAACTCAGGGAGTTTGACGCCCCTGGCATGCAAAGTTGTAAACCACTGCCTTGTGGTACAGGTTCTTGTCAGAACCGAAGGCTAAGGGAGCAAACCCTAAACAGAAAACCATGTCACTGTGGCAGCATCAAGGGCGGTTGATGTATGGAACTCCCAACATCTCTCGACCAGCCACTGCAGGGACAAATAGTTTGCGCCTGTCTTGACATGTTCTTGCCGGTGTGAGACCTCTATTTGTTCCCCGAGAGAGTGTCGCTAGTAACTTGCAAAAGCAAGCGGCACTTCAACACTTTTTGCAAGCAGCTTCCATGAAATGTACAACTGTATGAAACTCCATACCGGATCGGCCGTCGCCCGGGTTACCAAGGACCGCGCTGCTCGACCTCATCTTCCGTCGACAGTGGAAAATCAGCTAGGAAGAAGAAGACAAAGAAGACAACTACTGACAATTGGACAATGGAACGTCAGGACTCTCCTCGACCGAGATGGAGCTAACCGACCAGAAAGACGTACGGCACTAGTCGCAATGGAACTTGCCAAATACAACATCGACATCGCCGCCCTATGTGAAACAAGGTTCTCAGAGTCTGGTAGTCTCGACGACTTGGAATACTCTTTCTTCTGGAGTGGCAAACCGGAAGGAGAAAGAAGGGAGGCAGGAGTGGGCTTTGCTATCAAGAAGGATATCGTCACAAAGCTGACAGAAATGCCACGGCCAGTAAGTGACAGAATCATGACGATGAGACTACCTCTGAGCAAGGACAACTTTGCTACAATTATCAGCGTGTACGCTCCAACAATGACAAACCCAGATGAAAACAAGGAGGCCTTCTACAACCAGCTGGCAAGTGTGCTCAGTGGCATCCCTCGTACAGATAAGCTACTGCTGATAGGAGACTTCAATGCGAGGATAGGAAGAGAAAATGACAAGTGGCCCTTGGTCATGGGCAAACATGGGATTGGGAAATGCAACTCCAATGGCGAGCTTCTACTGGCTCTGTGCTCTGAGTTCGAACTGATAGTGACGAACACCATGTTCAAGCAGAAGGATGAACGCAAGACCACCTGGATGCATCCTCGTTCGAAACATTGGCATATGATCGACTTCATCATCACGAGGTGTCGGGATAAGATGGACATCCACAGTACCCGAGTCATGCGTGGAGCAAACTGCTGGACTGATCACCAGATGCTGAGGTCAAAAGTGGCTTTCAGAATACGACAAAAGCACAACAGGCAAGGGACAAGTAAGCCGACCAAGCTGAACATTGCAAAACTAAGTACCACCAGCCATAGGGAGAGTTTTGAGCAGGAGATAGACAGTGCTCTCGCCCAATGGGAGGAGAAGGAAAACTCAACACCAGATGAGGAATGGGCTGCTCTGCAGCAGGTCGTGTACAACACAGCCAAGACATATCTTGGCAAGCCAGACAGAAAAGACCAGGACTGGTTCGACCCCAACGACCAGGAGCTACAGACTCTTATGAACAGAAGAGACCAAGCCCACCAGAGAGTGTTGCAAACCAGGAGCACCAGGTCCACCACTGCAGCATACAAAGATGCCTGCAGATTGCTACAAAAACAC
>OZ024855.1:13712168-13729668 GCA_964017155.1 Oasisia sp. SBJ-2009
TACTCCATTCACCTCACTGTAGCAGTACAATAGTTTGACAGCGACCGTGACAGCGATTTGTGTAAGACAGTTCTTGCCTGTCCGCAGACACTGTCCTTCAGGAAAACAAATGTAATGGACAAGAAAAACAACGATTGGAGTGATCGAACTAGTCGAGTGGAAAAACGGTCGTTCTCGTCAAATCACAAAATAGTGTATACATTACGTTTAAAACTAATGCATTCTACTAGAACATCGATGCTGATGAGATACGAACTCTACTATCATTTTGATGCGTGTGCAAGTTCAACAACAAAAACCCGACAAAATATCCGACGTATTTCCGTCAGTTAATTTCAAAGCTTGACAGATCTTGATGCTAGGCAACAAAATAACGTCATTAAAAAGACAAGATACAAATTGACAAATGTAGTCATTGATATGCTAAGAAAGAAAATTGTAGTGAGTAGATGATTAATCGTAGGTGCCCTGAAAAGCCTAAAACGTTGACATGAGACGTGACAGTAGACGAGAGACACACTGCACTGATTACACGTGTTCAATAGGGATTTGTGTGGATTTTATGAGGACGGTTTTCATTATAAGTAAACTTAATACTTATATTCCCAGTAAGCCTAAGTAATAACACTCATGAATCCAATATCCCTATTACACTTTCTCCGGTGTGGCGCATCAGACTACACAGAGACGAGTATCACATTGACACGACAGCGTAATTAGTATACGATTTGATTATGTCTGATGCGGCCATTGGAGGTTTAATGTCGATGTCTCGTCAGTCTCGTTTGCGACATTTTCCCTCAAATCGGCTCTGTGACTAGCGTCGGTTACCCAGGCTCCGTGAGGTGGCAGCACTTTTAAGCCCCTTACACCCGCCCGGGGAAACAATGGGTCTGCATTTTCGACTCGCCAGTGCGGCCTTACCCGAGATTAGGGTAGAAACGCTGATTGGCTCTCAGGCCAACTATGAAATAAAAATAAAAATAACGATATACTTTTACAAGATAATTATATCATATGAAAAGTATTCAACATTGAACTTTTATTAACACAAAAGTAAGTCATAATTCAAATTAACAGTTGTTTATAAAATAAGAATTACGGCAGGATTAACCAGTATCCGTGAGGTGGCAGCATTGTCTAGCCCCACACGGATAGCACACACATTAAATAAGGATATTTTTTTTTATCAAATAATGCTATATTATAACAAATATTCAAAATTAAACTTATATTAACACAAAATAAATATAAATACAATTCAAATTTAGGGCAGGATTAACCAGTGTCCGGACCACGCGGATACATATTCAAAAGCCGACAGACTCACCAGACTGTCTTCTCGGCGTATTTCGGCAGCTGACCGACAGAAACGAGACTACAATGTGCAGCGAAACGCAAAGCATTTATGGTATAAATACCACGTGCTGTTCGTTAATTATCCTGTGATGATTATTGTGACCAGATGCTTAACATTTCGTTCAGCACATTAAAATAGTACATTTGTTTAAATCATTGTCACAGATTATGGTGCACTGCAGTCACGTGATTTGGGCTTGCTATCAAAATTTGCCTCCAAACATAGACATGTTAATTTGGGACAAATAACTACGCTGAAAGGTTTGATCTTGCTCACAGTGGTCGATATATATATCGGACTAAAGATGTATTTAATATGAGATTCAGCAGGAAGCGTTAAAGCGACATGATCAGTTTTTGGCTTTTTATTTGTATTGCAAAATAATGTTATACGGCATAAAGTATACCTATTATAGCATACAGACAGTCCAAGGATGTTTCATGTCCCATTTTGGTTGTTACGTTTGTTCTAAAAACTGGGTATATATTTGTAGTAATATGTTGATGCACATCATAAGGCCAGACAAGAGACATCCTATTATTAGAAAACATTTCACCCAGCCAGGTGCACACTCTCAGTTGGTAAAGGTCAAAGGGTAGGAGGGTAGGTTTCACTCCAAACACGTGGGTGTCACTCCACATATAAGGACATAACATAACAATAAAGACAAAAAAAATTATCTTAGAATCCCACTTTGTGGTTTTACTTCCATTTAGTCTCTATAGCGAATTAAATTGTATGCCTATATGGTAGAATTATTTTTATTTAATAACTTATACTTTTTTACTCCTGCATAACCAATCATGCCACGTTACATTTACAAGATAAACTGTGTTACCATGAACGCCATGATGGATTGCGAGCGTCATATGTAGCTCTGCCCCGTCGGGTCACGACCTCGCTCTTCCGGGATTTGAGTGACAACGCGGCGATTTGAGTGACAGCGTCGGGATTCTTATAAACATTCGACGTTTAACATTACGAAGTCAGTTCTATGTAGGCAATGTAAACTACTGACGACTTACTCGCGCATGCGCAGAAACGTCACCCGGATACGTTTTAACGTCCGTAAACATGTATACCGGAGCTAATATATCAGAGGTTGGTCTCTCCTTACACACAGCTCCCTCAAACGAATGGGATTAAAACGTAAAACACATTTTTTGATACAGTACTAAACGACGAGACGTCCAAAATTGAGCGAGATCTGTGCGCTTTTTCTCCCATCAGGGGGGTCTCAGCTCCTATCTAATAGCTCTATGTAAGCACTACGACGTAATGACTAACGTGTGTTTCGATTGGTGCAGCTGCAAATATAAAATGTTGATGTTTGCAGCATTTGCACAGTTACTTGCTTATTATAAATACAAAAATATCATTACACATCAATGGGTTTGTCGCTACCTTTACTAGTAGTGATTTACATGAATTATCACATTGATGAATCAAAGAAAAGTGTGTACATCGTCGTGGAAACAGTAAACCCTCCTTTGAGACATTAGGTTGTTCCTGTGGCATGTTATGCATGTTATAAACTACATCCTTTCCGTTCTTTTAGCTCGAACAAGGTGTACTAAAAATAATATGTTGAAGAAAGTATCATAGCTAGCTAATATAACAACTGTAGGTCTTAAATTGTCAGGCCGATTCATATACTGAAATGCGAAAGTATTGTTTTCTGAAAGCATATTGCCTAATCTGATTTGTGGTCAACTCACTGTAAAGAAAACAATTGATGATTCTTTGGTCGAAGAAATCATGCATTTTATGCTAGAAAAGTTTGTTGAACAATGATCATATATAAAAAGCCAATATAAACAAGTCATCCGTAACACGAGCACTCTATCGTATACACTGTACTCGTGGTGGAAACCAGTTTTGGTATTTTATTCCCTAAAATGAGACTCAGCAGGTTCGACGTCTGTGTTTACAGTCTGTAGTTTGACATCATTTTCCATGCATTTGATTTCAACGAAGTTAACAGAAATACTACAATTTTTGTAACTACGTTTTGCAGGAAACTATGATACAAATGTTTGAAGAGCAGGTCACTTGTAATTTTAATGACATTTGTCTGCTGTAATATATTACTTGCTTTTTAAATGAGTGATGTGCGTAAATATGAATTAACATGTGAATTATTAAGCATTACAAAATCTTCTGTCTATTTCATTTGTGTGTGGTATGTATAAGAATGCAAAACTGTAAACTAAATTGAGAGACATATTTTAGACGACACGAACGGATTGCGTATGTATTATCCACTAACCAGGCTGCTCGTGATTCGAATAAGCAAAATATATAATGACAAATACGCATACCAACCAGGATCAATGGTGCGACGTGATTGCTGGTTATGAATCGTATGTGAAACTCATTAGCCATTAAGCTTGTACAGCTCGAAACGGAAGTCAGTTATCCATGTCTAAGCTGAAGGGTTGTCTTAGTGCAGAGTCTTCACGCAATGAACAAGACCAATTATTGAAATACTATTCGTGATTTTGTATGCACGAATTTAGATTTATTCATTCGAACGGAAGCGGAAGAAATACTTGGTGAAAAATGACTTGTGTGTCCGACATTTGTGGCAAATCGCACCATATGCCCATGACACAGTTTCAATAGCAGGATTCTCACGACGTCCGACGTAATAACCATCACATTCATACGCGACATAACAGAGCTAAGTGGGTAATATATCGTGAACATTATGAAAATATTGTTCTACCTTTTTGGGTTCTTCAGATAAAAACCGCAAATAAATTAAGCACACTATTAAAATCGGAAGTACACTTGTAAAAGCATGTTTCGTGAAACGAGGTCATTTTAATGCAGATATGCGATTGCGTTTTATTAATGTTGAATGTCCCTCGAGAACATTAATATTGCATTTTTAAATATGGACTTATGAGATACGCATTTCTTCCAAGAAAAGCTGCCAACAATTTCAGCATTGCCTAAACAGCCAGGAATCTCGTTAACATCTACATGAGAATCTATGTTTACACTTTGCTGGGATGTAATTACTACACCCGATTCGATTCGTTTCAATATATGATATACTACATGGCATGTCTCAACGTCAAACGTAATTAGTAATATTAAGCGAGTGAGTTTGCGTGCGTACGTGCGCGCATGCATGCATATTGTTCTTGTGCGTGTGCGTGTGCGTGTGCGCGAAATACTGTCGGCTGCCAGTCACCCATAAGTGGGTTACCTCTGTGTTCGGTTGTCTTATTTCATTTTGTATACCTCCGTAAATGTACATATACTAAATACTGTAATTTATCTATGAGATTGTAATCATTTGCTAATTTCCAAGTGAACTTAATGTACTAATTATGTTGTTTGTTTGTTGAGATTTGTGACATTTGATACCAGTAATGACAGCCTAGTGTTGCCGTATTATGCACATGTGTTTATGTGGAAGTGCTTAAATATAGCCAACTATATTTAATTATGATGTAATTAATGGGGTGGCTGCCACGAGAGCGACCAAAATGTCTTAGTGACACTCTCGTCGACCCATGGTTATTTTACCTACAGCAACATTTCATAATGACTTATAAGTACACTTCTGCTATTTCTTACGCAATTACTTGGCAGTTTGCTGCACAGCGGTACTAATGTAATATTATCTTATAATTTGAGATGTAGGTAATTTGTATGAACATTGCTTTATGTATTTTTTTGGGTCAATAAACACTTCTGATTCCGAAAAAAATCCGATTCCGATTCCGATTCCGATTCCTGTCGGTCCATGACGGCGGACCACTCTGTCACAATATGAAGCCTACCTCTAACCGTAACTAACCGTAACTAACCATGATTATTCTATACAACTGACCCTGCCTCTAGCCACATCTGACCTAACACCAACAATGCAGACTGATAACTATAACTGTAATAATTAATTAGATTGGGGTTAATCGTTTATTATCGGCGTTCGACTGATTACCGTAATTACGCACTCGATCCTCGTGAATGGCCTCTGAATATAAAAGTGGCGACATCTATTGTACAAAGTATCACCCGGTGCGCCATCTGCAGTTGAACAGCAACAACGGAATAAGTGTACGATTTGTGGTTATAAACACAACGACGAACAATTTCCATCCGATTCTTCTTGTTGTCTGTTATCAATTATCCCACTTTTGTGCAGTTGTTTTACTGATCTTTCCTTCAGTTGTTCATTCAAATAGCTACTGGTTTTTGAAACAATTGTACATAGTTGTGCCTAACGTCTCATATATAATTTAATCAGCTTGAATAATTACGTAACTTTGGATAACATTTATTCGGAGGAGTTACAAAACTTGCACGTCCGCCAAATGTAATATGTTGCACAACTATTTATATCAATTATGTTATATTAATCTTTAAAATATAATTATGTAAAACTGTTCAGTGCATGCGACAATAGAAGGTAATCAAAAATGTAGTGCGTACTTAATTAAGTTTAAAAACTACAACACACATGGCATAATTAGAGCGTGTATCCTAGTTGCTCGTTTAAGTCAAAATATGGAAATTTTCTTTTTTCTTCCTGGCTACCAAACAACGTCACCAATTTGAAAACCATTGTCTATTTCATGATATACGCATTGGAGTAAAGAAGTGTTGCAGCTGTTGTTATTATTAAACAAATCGAAATGGGCGGCAGCCTCAACGCTGACGTAACTTAGGCTAGCAGCTCCTTTCCAGTCGGAAACGACTCTGGGGAAAAATTAGATTAAATAGAATTAGATTAAATGTACAGATGGGAATTGTATTAATCCTCCAACATGGGTCTCGTTCAAGTGATGATATTATTTTCACTCTGTGAAGGAATGCCTATCAATCCAAAAACTTAACATAGTGCGTTCTGTACTCATTAAATTTCGTTGTGACAAACTCAGTTGTTTATCACAGCATGCGTAACAAATATAGACCTGTTGTTTGTGTTATTCTGCCAATATTAATATCACACTCAATTTGATATACCACACACGATGCAGAAAGAGACAATATAACTCTGTTGTTTCTCTAATAATATCAAATCGCCGCGTCCCGTCGTCTATTATCAGAGCTCGAAATAGGCTGTGTGTTCTTGAGTACGCTGTGTCAACACTCGACTAAGGACAGACGTAGCTAATGGCGTAAGACACTCTTACGGAAACATTACAAGCCAGTGTCCGCACGCAAATGCGACATCACTACGCGTTGCGCTGATGTACATAGGTCAACGTAAATGGTGCTTTGCTCTTCCGACATCGGAAGGCATCGCGTGTTTGTAGCGGCAACGGTGTGGCGCTTACATTTTTCCGGACGTTAAAAACGTTCCGATTGACGTTTCTGCGTATGCGCAATAAATGTAAAATCATCAATGTCCAGCGAAACAACAAAGCATTTTCGGTATAAATGACACGAGCTGTTCGTTAACTCTCGTTCAATGCAATAAAATATTACGTTTTTTATAAATCACTGTCACTGGATTATGGCGCACTACAGTCACGGGATTTACGCTTGCTATCAAAATATGCCTCAAAACTTCTTTGCCTTCTGTTAATTTGTGACAAAAAACTTCGCTGAGAGGTTATATACTTCCTAACGAACAACCCGTAGTATTTATTCTATAAATGCTTTGTCTTTTCGCTGCACATTGATGATTTTACATATATCGCGCATGCGTAGAAACGTCTATCGGAACGTTTATAATCCGGAAAAATGTAAGCGCTACAGCGGCAATGGTACAGGCAGTCGCCCGAACCACAAATAACCCTAATAGTGGACCAGCCAAACATTGAAAAGTGCTCTAGAATTATTTTCATCGGCATTGTTTGTTAATAGCGGGCATCCATGCTAGATGAGTCACCCATAGTATGCGGAAAATGACTAGGGTGGATGCCACGCTCGATTTTGAATTTAAAGGTCATTTTGAAGGTCACAAAGTCAATTGAGGTCAAAATGTCGGTTTTTATTTTCGTGATGATTTGAACTCTATATGAATAGATCTTTTCAAATCAGTAAAGATTTTACGGTTATACCAAGTATTGGCGGAGATATAAGGTGTTAAACTTTGCATTTACACAGAGATGTATAGGATAATTCAACACAAAAATGTGATTATCTCGAAATGTTGTTTTCTTGTATGTAAAAGTTGTTTGCACATCCATTATTGCAAAGTTATCCTGTTTTCAAAACCAAACATGTATTGTGTGTATGTCAGTATACATAACATCGTTCCTTGGCATGATTTGGGATTAAATCAAACTTACCAATATGTGGGAAAATTGTTTAAGAAGTGAAGTGACAACCGCAGAATAGAACTCTGCTTCGCAAGTGGCCAACTATGCCATGTTTTATCGATCGATAGTGTTCAAATTAACACAAACAAAATCTTGCTACGTTGATCGTTCGTAAGATAACAAAACCGTGTGCGGTATTACCATCCATTATTTTGAACATGAAGGTCATTTTGAAGGTCACAAAGTCAACTGGGGTCAAAATGTCGGGTTTTATTTTCGTGATGAATTGAACTCTATGTGAGTAGATCTTTACAAATCAGTAACGATTTTACAGTTATACCAAGTATTGGCGGAGATATAAGGTATTAAACTTTGCATTTACACAGAGATGTATAGGATAATTCAACACAAAAATGTGATTATCTCGAAATGTTGTTTTCTTGTATGTAAAAGTTGTTTGCACATCCATTATTGCAAAGTTATCCTGTTTTCAAAACCAAACATGTATTGTGTGTATGTCAGTATACATAACATCGTTCCTTGGCATGATTTGGGATTAAATCAAACTTACCAATATGTGGGAAAATTGTTTAAGAAGTGAAGTGACAACCGCAGAATAGAACTCTGCTTCGCAAGTGGCCAACTATGCCATGTTCTATCGATCGATAGTGTTCAAATTAACACAAACAAAATCTTGCTACGTTGATCGTTCGTAAGATAACAAAACCGTGTGCGGTATTACCATCCATTATTTTGAACATGAAGGTCATTTTGAAGGTCACAAAGTCAACTGGGGTCAAAATGTCGGGTTTTATTTTCGTGATGATTTGAACTCTATGTGAGTAGATCTTTACAAATCAGTAACGATTTTACGGTTATACCAAGTATTGGCGGAGATATAAGGTGTTAAACTTTGCATTTACACAGAGATGTATAGGATAATTTAACACAAAAATGTGATTATCTCGAAATGTTGTTTTCTTGTATGTAAAATTTGTTTGCATACCCATTATTGCAAAGTTATCATGTTTTCAAAACCAAACACGTATTGTGTGTATGTCAGTATACATAACATCGTTCCTTGGCATGATTTGGGATTAAATCAAATATGAAGGTCATTTTGAAGGTCATAAAACCAACTTCAGTCAAAATATTGTTTTCCATTATTTTACATCCACTTGACCATCTTCTTTGCACAAAACCACATATTTTATGATTTACAGATGTATCGTCTGTGTTATAATGTGCTGATTATTGAATTTACACACGAATGTATGGAATAATTGTAACCGCTCGTCAGGAGCGGTATAGCGTGTATGGTGAGGTTTACGGTAGTTTTGCGGTGGCGGCTGATGTGGTCTACGTTATGAACATGGTGGAGATTCTGCTAGACTTCATCAGAGCTGAGAGGGATGGTACCTGGACTCTCCATCTAGAAGCGTTTGCTGCAATGTTGCCATGGCTCACAATCTATGACCACACAAACTATGCCCGATGGGGACCTGTGTATCTTGCGGATATGAAACTGCTTGAGATGACAGCACTAGAGGTCTACGCAGAGTTCATGCAAGGTAACTTCGTTGTGAAGAGAACCAAAAGACGATTCAACCAAGTTCCCGCTGACCAGGCAACTGAGTGGATAAACAAACCATGCAAGATGCAGAACGGCATCATAGGCATTACAAGAAATGACCAAACTAGGGACAAGCTTTGTGTCACCTGGGCCGAACGCTCACGAATCTCCCAGGACACGCGATACCTCTTCAACCTGGAAGATGAGGAGGAAGAGACCACTTTCACCCGCAGTGACAGCCTTCCTTCCCAGATGAAGCGTGATGCTGATGACGTGAAGAAGCTTATCACACAACTTACACGTTTGGACGTATTCAGAGTAAACATTGCTTTGAGAGAAGAAGAAGATGGAGACATGGATTCGATAAGTGGCGACATACCCTTGGTATCTTTGGCATCCAAAGATTCTGCCCCGACTGACGTGGTCAGTGATCTCCTAAGAGCTGAAGAACGGGGGAAACTGCATGTTATCACCAACGTGAAGCAACGCCTAATTGAGAAAACTGTGGGGTTTCACGATGTGCTTAAGAAGCATCGCTCGAAAACCTTTGCCACTCTGTACAAAGCAACCGTGTCTACCAAACATAATGTACAGAAGACTGTCAAAGCCGACAGAAAGCTTCTGCAGCGATTACTCAATGCTGTCACCGCGGGTCGAACAGTTGAAATGGGGAGTATCCTGAAGCATGAGCTGTCCCCAGTCCCACTGTCTCTGGCCAAGCATGGAGGCGACATGAACTCGACACAAAAGTCAGAGCTAATCAATGTCCTGGTGGATGGCATTCCTATATCCTCGGCAATTCCAGAAGCCAACATGAAGACGTGTGTGATGATTGACGGTCATGGTCTGATCCAAGCTCTTGGAAAACCTCATGGGTGTCAGACGTTTGGCGACTATGCCGACGTATTCTTTAACAATGTCACAAGTCACTTCAGATGTCACACAACGAGAGTTGATGTAGTGTTTGACCGCTACACCGGGCAACCATCGATCAAGGCAGTGACAAGGTCAAAGCGAGTGGGGAAGAAAAGGAATTCGTAAGGTCATCGATGGACGAAATGTTCCACTTCCACAGGTATGGAGCAACTTTATTGCATATGATGAGAACAAGGCCGATCTCGCCAGGTTCTTGACCGAGATCATCGTGACAAAGGGTACTGATCTACCACAACAATGTGAGCTTGTAACAGGAGGCGGATTCTTTTGTGGTACACATGCGAGGTCAACAAGGAGGAGTGAAGTCAAACTTCAAGGAAACCATGAAGAGGTGTACACCAAGCTGGTACTCCATTCGTGTGAGGCAGTCAAACAGGGATACAAAAGAGTGTTGGTCATTTGCAGAGATACTGATGTCATGCTGCTTCTAGTCCACTTTATACCAGCACAAACAGCAGAAGTGTGGATGATCTCTGGAACAGCAAAGAAGAGGAAATGCTATCCAATACATGAACTGTCTGAGAGACTTGCAAAACCTCTGAGGGATAACGTGCTGGGCTTCCAGGCGTTTACAGGTTGTGACACAACGTCAGCGTTTAGTGGCCATAGCAAGCGGTCTTGCTGGAAAACATTTCAAAATCATCCGCATCTCGTGCAGGGGATTGGTCGTGATGGAGAACTCGCACCAATTGAACAATTTGTATGTCACTTGTACGGCACATCTGAGCAACAAACCGTCGACAATGCCAGACTCCAACTCTTCGGTAAGGGCAAGTTTGGTCTGGAGATGTTACCCCCAACCAGAGACGCCCTGGAACTTCACACCGCACGCGCCAACTATCAAGCAAAGATCTGGCTGCAGGCAGACCAGGAGCATATAGACATCCCTTCTCCCACCGACATCTCTGCATGGATGATGGAGTAGTCAGACTGCTTGAAAGCTATATGGAAAAGACTGCCTCCTATTCCAGATGCGTGTCTAGAGCTGGTCACTTGTGGATGCAAGGTTAAGTGCAGAGCGGCCCGATGCAGTTGCTTCAAGACGAACCTCAGTTGCACGTATGCTTGCGGGTGTGATGGGGGTGGACTGCTGCAACCCAACTGGCCAATATACATGAGAGGAAGTGAATGTGACACGTTATTGGACACCATAGTGCATATGGGAACATTAGAGTAAAACGACCAAGTGTTCTACACAGTTCTTAATTAAAAACCGTGTTTTTGAGAAAAACGTATTTTTGTGTTTCGTTATCGTATACTTTAACATTGTAAAGTGAATGTTTACTTGTCAATTACACTGGTTAGATGCAAGTATGTGAACATAACAATTATTTCATTGGATAGATATATTTATTGTGGTCCAAATTAATACAAGAAATACAAAATACCAATTTTGACCTTTCTCGTCCTTGACAATGACCTTCACATTCAAAATCAAGGGTGGCATCCACCCACAACTTTTCCCACATGCTATGAGTGATCTATCTACCATAGTTTCATCCTATTAATAAAAAATGCCGATGAAAGTTTTATATCACATATTGGCTGGTCCACTATAATGCGAACAGAAAGGACCGGTTAATATGACGCACTCGCCTCGCGCAATCTCTCGCTGTCACACAATGGTGAAAAATCGATAGCCGCAAATAAAGAACGTTGCATCGTCTTCCGCCCGGCGTTGCGCGGATTTAATAACATTCCCCTTTCTTTGCCGAATTCGTTTATTGTGATGTCTCATCTCAAAATAAGACTTTTCTCAAGGCGGGCGGAAATGGACGACACAGCGGGACCCTGGCGTTGGAAACTGGGACGAGTGGCTAATTGTTTACCTGCTCGTTTTCGGCTTTTGTAAGGCATTGTTATTGGTACATAAACCTATTTACGGCGTGTTGTTCGTTTGACCGGGCTACACCCGGTGCGTGTCTGCTTCGGCGGTCTGCTTGTTTTCGCGTATGACCTAATTCGTTCAGGCATCGTATTTAGTTTCTTCGGGCGTACTACACTAGCGGCATTTATTCGGTGTCGCATGAAATATGACTCCGGCGACACATCAACTAATCAGCTAGCATTTCATTACGATCGTATGCAATATGCTTTGGGAGATTGACCAAAACTACGCTGATGTAAGATGCGGTTACGGTGTTTGCGTGTACGCGAGTGATTACGTTCAACATTTGATGTGTGTTCGTATTTTCTATTTGCGCCGAACACGTAATGTCAGAAGGTGTAATGAGAGTATCTTAAACATTAATCTCTTTTATCATGCTTCATCTTAGTCATCATAGGTGCTGTAGTATGCATGCATATAATTCGATAAACATGAAACGTGTATTCGGTTGTGTACTAAATGGGTAATGTCAAGGTGATGCACACACCATGTTAAACTTGCAAATATATTATTAAAGATGGTTACATAAATAATGCTACAACAACAGTTTAACTGTGATAGTTAACCGATGTATGTTAGATGATAATGATACGACAACTATAAGCTAAATGTGAGAATCGATATATTTACATTAGAAGACAATGATACTACCAAAAAAAAATACATTTGAGAGTTAATAAACACAGACAAAGGAACTGAACGGAAAGTTAGTTGTTGTGTAGATATTATTGTTGACGTTTACTAAACAGTTGCTTCATCACAACAACGATGATACGATTTAAATGCTAAAAAAAGCTGGTTATGTATACGTCTGCATATGAATACGCTAACGTTGGCGACATAATCTTTTCCGTGTCTGTTGGATACACTCGGATCGTTTGTATATTAATACGCTAACGTTGGCGACATAATCTTTTCCGTGTCTGTTGGATACACTCGGATCGTTTGTATATGAATACGCTAACGTTGGCGACATAATCTTTTCCGTGTCTGTTGGATACACTCGGATCGTTTGTATATTAATACGCTAACGTTGGCGACATAATCTTTTCCGTGTCTGTTGGATACACTCGGATCGTTTGTATATGAATACGCTAACGTTGGCGACATAATCTTTTCCGTGTCTGTTGGATACACTCGGATCGTTTGTATATTAATACGCTAACGTTGGCGACATAATCTTTTCCGTGTCTGTTGGATACACTCGGATCGTTTGTATATTAATACGCTAACGTTGGCGACATAATCTTTTCCGTGTCTGTTGGATACACTCGGATCGTTTGTATATTAATACGCTAACGTTGGCGAAGACAATCTTCTCAGTGTCTATTGGATATATTCAGATCGTTCAATGTTCAGTTGCCTCCTTGCGTAATTGGCATCTGATCTGCCAACTGCCAATTGGCGATGTGTTAAATAATAATAATAACACTTTATTTTGAGACCATCAAATCCAGGACTGCTTTCCGTTCACCGGTGTGTACATGCATAGTAATTATAAACAGTTAAACGTTATGATAAAAAGTATAGGTATTCTGATCAAATACTAACACTAGTAAATAGCAATCAACGCTGTAAAACATTACACAATCTATATAAAATGTGACATATATATATTTTTCAAGTGTATATTTACAGACTAAACTGATCTTAACGTATTATATTAAAATAACTCTTAAAAGCTATAATACAATATTTATTTTAAACTTCATAATGTAAATAATATATTAAAGGTTAGATCAAGTGACATATCCGTTGTGTAAAACTCCTTACGTAAACAAATAGCAATGTATTAAATTGTTTCGTGAAGTGCGGGAGATAGCCAGGTTGTTTGTGGGGCGTTTGTTCTGTTTTGTGTCCAGCACAGTGCTGGACACACCTAGGGACCCAACGCCTCGTGACATCGCCTAGCTAGCTAATGCGGCACTAATGAAAAATGGACTTACGATCACAATACTGCAATGGTGATAATTAAAACTAACGTGTGATCAACCACGCTGGTGTTATTTCACACATCGATACTTGTTGACAGGAAATGTTGAAATCATTTCTGTGAAATACCTGTTCATACCTACTGTTGTTCAACAGTGATCATTCAGTGCAAATTCGTCAGTTTCCTATTTCGGCACGTGTTTTCGTGAACTCTTATTGCATGAACCAGTGGGTGCCAGCGTGGCTTTCTTGGCCTAGTGGCACAAATTCTTTACACAACTTTCCCTTATTTCACTGTATATCCGACTCTACTGTTCCGCTGCCTTCTATGTACACTGATATATCTAAGTATCTAGAATGTACGTCGTTAAAACGAAGCCTTTAAGACGTTGCCAAGTGTCACACTGTCACAGCAATTCTAATTGTCGTCGATCGTGACATCAGTAGAATGTGCGTCGTTTCATAATATAAGTAGAAGGTTGTAAAATATAAATATAATGAAACATGGGCTTAGGTTCACAATATTGCAATGATGAATGAATGAATGAATGTTTATTTAACAACAGCAACACAGGAATATACAACATAGTATGAAAAATAATACAATACATAATGGTAACGACAATACAATATAATATCGGTGCTGTTGGTAAAAGGACATAGCAGAAGTCATATGACTTGTAAGGCGCTATACCCTTCTCAAATAAAATGCGTAATAGTTATAGTAAAAGTTATGAGATTTAATACAACCAACAATAATATTTTTTTTGCATTGTGTTAATTGTTCATAAATACGAAGAAAGTAACGTCGACTTTAAACTTTTTTTAAATTGTTGTAAACTTGGCAACTGTCTTATATTACTTTCAAGACCGTTCCATACGTGTATTCCTCTGACAGTAATTGACAGTAGTCTATGGGTGGTGTTCGCTTTTTTAACATAAAATAGTTTAGATTGTCTGGTATCATACTTGTGTACGGCTGCAGTTGGTTCAAAGAACGCCTGTACACGACCTTCTAAACAGTGGTTGTTTGCTTTATAAAGCATAACCATAGTCCTATGTGTAATTAAATCTTGAAGTTTAAGAATTCTTGAACAGTGAAAAAATACAGATGTATGACCATGGTAATCAAGACTATATATTATTCGTATAGCTTTTTTCTGTAGCAGAGAGAGTTTTCTTACTCTAGACGGATACGTATTTCCCCATATTTCACAGCAATAAGACATATATGGTTCAACAAGTGATTGGTATAACGTGCGTAATGCTTGAATATCAAGAACATCCTTTGTTTTATACAAAACACCTATGCTTTTTGATACCTTCGTTTCAACCGTTTTTATCTGCTCTCTCCACGTTAAGTTTTCATCAATGATTACACCAAGGAATTTTGTATGTGACACCTGCTCAATGTTCTTTCCATTCAAAACAATGTTTACTGTTGGTCTAAGTTGTTTTTTATTTGTAAACATGATAAAATTGGTTTTGTTCACATTAAGCGATAATTTATTAACTCTGAACCATATATCTAGTTTTTCTAGTTCGTTATTAACTGTACATGTTATATCCACAATATTCCTAGTTGAGTAAAAAATGCTAGTGTCATCTGCAAACAAAATAATATTAAGCAATTTTGACACTTCACACATGTCATTTATATATAAAATAAATAGCACTGGGCCCAGGATTGATCCTTGTGGGACTCCACACTTGATATTCTTTAGCTCTGAATTACTGTTGTTATAGCACACATACTGACCACGATTGGATGACAATTAAAGCTAACGTGTGATCGACCACGCTGGTGTTATTTCACACATTGATTCTTGTTGACAGGAAATGTTTAAATCAGTTGTGCGAAATACCTGTCTATTCCTATCGTTGTTCAACAGGGATCGTTAGTTGAGTCAGTGCAAATTCGTCAGTTTCCTAATTCGGCACGTGTTTTCGTGAACTCTTATTGCATGAACCAATGGGTGCCAATGTGCCTTTCTTGGCCTAGTGGCACAAATTCTTTATACAAACTTCCCTCATTTTCCCGTATATCCGACACTACTGTTCCGCTGCCTTCTATGTACACTGGGATATCTAAGTCTCTAGAATGTACATCGCTAAAACCAACCCTATAAGACGTTGCCAAGTGTCACACTGTCACAGCAATTCTAATTATCGTTGACCGTGACATCAATAGAATGTGCGTCGTTTCATAATATAAGTAGAAGGTTGTAAAATATAAATCTCTTTAGAGAACCACCACGTCGTTTGCACGAGTACAAAATGTCGTCGTGTTTTGCTCATATTGTTGTGTTGTTTCTCCAGTGTATCGTAAATTCTCACTGCCCATTGTTAAGCTCAACCGACAGTGTAAATTGGGGCCAGTAGTGCGACAATTGGGCTATCGGCACGCCACTTTAGCCAATAATGCGCTAGTGGGCCATAATTATGCTAGTAGGGTCAAATGTACACATGTTGTACGCAATTCGGTCCTTACATATATTACTCAAAATTTGCTAAGGATCACACAATGTTTGTAATGGAACAATCTTGAAATGGCAGACATCCAGAGACTCATTGGAAGCATGAGACGTCGTTGCCAGGCTGTGATTGCATCATGTGGGTCACACACAAGCTACTGACAGTTGTTGCTGCTGGGAATTGAACTGATTGGGACATTTTCATGACTTGGAGTAACATTCTGAAACCTCCATTTTGGGGGTCTGGGGGAAACCTCCATGTTTTGAGTTCTGCTTCTTTGATGACAGAACGCGTGTTACCTATTGTTCACATTTGGGATATAGCAATACAATTCGGAAATTAAACATGTCCTCGAATACATGCCGTTTTTAGTTTTTGTGTGATACACATGCCGTAAAATATAATACCGCCCTAAATAGTGATCCTGTCAGTTGGGCCAGTTGTTGGCTAATCGACTATGTCGCCGACGCAGTCACGTAGCCCTGATAAATAAAACGTCGGTATATAACCGTCACAGAGTTACGTGATCGACTCGTTTTTTAGTCCTTAATTGCCTCCAGGCTCGGAGATTTTGAGCATCTTTTTTGGCTCTCGATGGATTAGTCTGGAATGGCTATTTACTGCGTGCTAAATTACAACCGTGTCAGTTCAGATCCGGCTATTTACGAGAATGATTGCGTGTGAAGCCGCCGATTCTTTGATTGCCGGCGCATGCGTGATGGAGTAGGCGCTGGCAAACATGGCTGCCAGAAAATGTCGCATCGATCAACACTGTACTCTATTAACCGAGAAACTATAACCGGCCACTCCTTCATCGCCGAGGTAACCCACTCTCAGAAACGCAATTTCCACTTTGTCACTTCGTTGCTTCTCGTACACAATCTCCGTATCGGCGAAATTAAGTGATTCCGTGTTCCACTACACGAAATTAGCCGGCGTAACGGGAAATTTGCTATGTAGACCTTTGAACCAAGTCATCTCGCCAAACACCAACTTATTATCTTGGTTAGCTCGGTGTGACTGCGTATTTAAAAACTACCGGTAAGTTATTATATAGCGCAATATCCAATCTTCAAGACTGTTCAAAACGCATTGCACTTTGCATACCT
>OZ024855.1:13732168-13758600 GCA_964017155.1 Oasisia sp. SBJ-2009
AATGATGGCATGAAGAGCCCACAGGATATTTTGCCAATTAGTAACATAGATATAGATGGGCCATTGCGCAACAGCACTGAGGTTATAAAATGAACGCTTGATCGTATCCTGTCGTAAATCCTTTGACTTACTTGTAATGTATGTTGAATGTATTTGATATGATGTCCAACTGGAAAGAAATAATTGAATTGAATTGAATTGAATTGAATTGAATTGAATTGAATTGAATTGAATTGAATTGAATTGAATTGAACTGAACTGAACTGAACTGAACTGAACTGCACTGGAATGGAATGGAATGGAATGGAATGGAATGGATTGGAGTGGAGTGGAGTGGAGTGGAGTGGAGTGGAGTGGAGTGGAGTGGAGTGGAGTGGAGTGGAGTGGAGTGGAGTGGAGTGGAGTGGAGTGGAGTGGAGTGGAGTGGAGTGGAGTGGAGTGGAGTGGAGTGGAGTGGAGTGGAGTGGAGTGGAGTGGAGTGGAGTGGAGTGGAGTGGAGTGGAGTGGAGTGGAGTGGAGTGGAGTGGAGTGGAGTGGAGTGGAGTGGAGTGGAGTGGAGTGGACTCGACTCGACTCGACTCGACTCGACTCGACTCGACTCGACTCGACTCGACTCGACTCGACTCGACTCGACTCGACTCGACTCGACTCGACTCGACTCGACTCGACTCGACTCGACTCGACTCGACTCGACTCGACTCGACTCGACTCGACTCGACTCGACTCGACTCGACTCGACTCGACTCGACTCGACTCGACTCGACTCGACTCGACTCGACTCGACTCGACTCGACTCGACTCGACTCGACTCGACTCGACTCGACTCGACTCGACTCGACTCGACTCGACTCGACTCGACTCGACTCGACTCGACTCGACTCGACTCGACTCGACTCGACTCGACTCGACTCGACTCGACTCGACTCGACTCGACTCGACTCGACTCGACTCGACTCGACTCGACTCGACTCGACTCGACTCGACTCGACTCGACTCGACTCGACTCGACTCGACTCGACTCGACTCGACTCGACTCGACTCGACTCGACTCGACTCGACTCGACTCGACTCGACTCGACTCGACTCGACTCGACTCGACTCGACTCGACTCGACTCGACTCGACTCGACTCGACTCGACTCGACTCGACTCGACTCGACTCGACTCGACTCGACTCGACTCGACTCGACTCGACTCGACTCGACTCGACTCGACTCGACTCGACTCGACTCGACTCGACTCGACTCGACTCGACTCGACTCGACTCGACTCGACTCGACTCGACTCGACTCGACTCGACTCGACTCGACTCGACTCGACTCGACTCGACTCGACTCGACTCGACTCGACTCGACTCGACTCGACTCGACTCGACTCGACTCGACTCGACTCGACTCGACTCGACTCGACTCGACTCGACTCGACTCGACTCGACTCGACTCGACTCGACTCAGCGGAGCGGAGCGGAGCGGAGCGGAGCGGAGCGGAGCTGAACTGAACTGAACTGAACTGAACTGAACTGAACTGAACTGAACTGAACTGAACTGAACTGAACTGAACTGAACTGAACTGAACTGAACTGAACTGAACTGAACTGAACTGAACTGAACTGAACTGAACTGAACTGAACTGAACTGAACTGAACTGAACTGAACTGAACTGAACTGAACTGAACTGAACTGAACTGAACTGAACTGAACTGAACTGAACTGAACTGAACTGAACTGAACTGAACTGAACTGAACTTTATTGAATTGAATTGAATTGAATTGAATTGAATTGAATTGAATTGAATTGAATTGAATTGAATTGAATTGAATTGAATTGAATTGAATTGAATTGAATTGAATTGAATTGAATTGAATGGAATGGAATGGAATGGAATGGAATGGAATGGAATGGAATGGAATGGAATGGAATGGAATGGAATGGAATGGAATGGAATGGAATGGAATGGAATGGAATGGAATGGAATGGAATTGAGTCGTATCGCCGATCGCCTTGTTGTTAAACGTAGCATCCGTCTTCGTTTGTCGTTTTAAGAAACTCTGTTTCTGAAACGATTATTTATTTACAATAGCACTGTTTGTTAGTTAGTTAGTTAGTTAGTTTGTTTGTTTGTTTGTTTGTGTGTTTGTTTGTTTGCCTGTCTGTCTGCCTGCCTGCCTGTCTGCCTGCCTGCCTGCCTGCCTGCCTGCCTGCCTGCCTGCCTGCCTGCCTGCCTGCCTGCCTGCCTGCCTGCCTGCCTGCCTGCCTGCCTGCCTGCCTGCCTGCCTGCCTGCCTGCCTGCCTGCCTGCCTGCCTGCCTGCCTGCCTGCCTGCCTGCCTGCCTGCCTGCCTGCCTGCCTGCCTGCCTGCCTGCCTGCCTGCCTGCCTGCCTGCCTGCCTGCCTGCCTGCCTGCCTGCCTGTCTGTCTGTTCGTTTTTTTGTTTGTTTGTTTATATGTGTTGGGGAATATAGCGAAATGCATTGTTAAGAAAAAAAATGTATTTGTCTTTCAAAACGTCGGAGTACTTATTCGATATGAACCACGGCGCCATTGGAGGATTCCACAAAGTTCAAGAAGAGATACAGTTGGTGTTTTTTTGTTTTCAAATGAGTACGGTAATATCATATATTATGTGCTTTTCCATATCACATTGACATGTTTTTATAACGACAAGGAATGGTAAACATATTTTGGTTTACCAATAAGGAAAACAAACACATGTTTTCTTTCTCTTAATGCGACATGATCAATTCGTGGCTTTTAATTTTATTGCAAAATCATCTTAATCAGTATAAGCTATAATTATTGTAGCATCCTGACAATAATTTTTTTAACGAAACAGAACTGATTTCGTGATATTAAACGTCGAATGTTTATAAGAATCCCGACGCTGTCACTCAAATCGCCGCGTTGTCACTCAAATTCCGGAAGAGCGAGGTCGTGACCCGACGGGGGCGGAGCTACATATGACGCTTGCAATCCACCATGGCGTTCATGGTAACACAGTTTATCTTGTAAAAGTAACGTGACTAGTTATGCAGGAGGTAAAAAGCATAAGTTATTAAATAAACAAAATTCTACCATAATTTTTATTATAGGCATAACATAAAATTCATTACATAGACTAAATAGAAGTAAAATCACAAATTGGGATACTAAGATAAATTGTTTTGTTATTATTGTTATCTGACACCCACACGTTTGGAGTGACACCCACCCTTTGACCTTTACCAACTGGGAGCGTGCATCTGGCTGGCTGTGGCAGTTACTTAATTTATGTTATTGGCTATAAAGGTTTTCTAGTAATAGGATTTCTCTTGTCTGGTCTAATAATAGGATGTCACTTGTTTGTGCACAAAACATATTACTACAAATATATACCATGTTTTTATACAAAATGTAACGCCCCTGGAAAAAACACCCACCGATACAAATCGCATTCACACATAAAAACTGACTTCGTACCATTACGAATAACAACAAATTCACGACATGGTAGAATATGCAACCTGTCAACTTTTGTTCATGTGACATTGCAACACGTGATCATGCATTTATGCTTTTCTTTTTTGCTTTTAGCCACGCCTACAACGGTTTCGAAAACGCCTCGTGGTCGATGTGTACAGTGAGTAAGCGGCCTGTTACTATTTCTATTAAAAAAACCATAATGGGACATGAAAACATCTTTGGACGCTATAATAGGTATAATTTACACCGTATAACTTTTTTGCAATAAAAACAAAAAGCCACGAACTGATCATGTCACTTTAAGGCCGATTTTTCAAAATACATTTCCACCAAATTGCAAAGGATAAATGTTAGCGCCCCTGGACTTTTTAATATTATACATGTTGTAGCGAGGTAGGGTTCGAATTTTGTATATATGTGCGTGTGCGTGTGCGTGTGCGTGTGCGTGTGCGTGTGCGTGTGCGTGTGCGTGTGCGTGTGCGTGTGCGTGTGCGTGTGCGTGTGCGTGTGCGTGTGCGTGTGCGTGTGCGTGTGCGTGTGCGTGTGCGTGTGCGTGTGCGTGTGCGTGTGCGTGTGCGTGTGCGTGTGCGTGTGCGTGTGCGTGTGCGTGTGCGTGTGCGTGTGCGTGTGCGTGTGCGTGTGCGTGTGCGTGTGCGTGTGCGTGTGCGTGTGCGTGTGCGTGTGCGTGTGCGTGTGCGTGTGCGTGTGCGTGTGCGTGTGCGTGTGCGTGTGCGTGTGCGTGTGCGTGTGCGTGTGCGTGTGCGTGTGCGTGTGCGTGTGCGTGTGCGTGTGCGTGTGCGTGTGCGTGTGCGTGTGCGTGTGCGTGTGCGTGTGCGTGTGCGTGTGCGTGTGCGTGTGCGTGTGCGTGTGCGTGTGCGTGTGCGTGTGCGTGTGCGTGTGCGTGTGCGTGTGCGTGTGCGTGTGCGTGTGCGTGTGCGTGTGCGTGTGCGTGTGCGTGTGCGTGTGCGTGTGCGTGCGTGCGTGCGTGAGTGTGTGTGTGTGTGTGTGTGTGTGTGTGTGTGTGTGTGTGTGTGTGTGTGTGTGTGTGTGTGTGTGTGTGTGTGTGTGTGTGCTGTGCTGACTGTCGGATGGGAATAGTCTAAAATCGCGGGTGGTTGGACTCGGTCTTCTCATTCGCTATGTGCGCTTTCGTCTTCGTTCTGTACTCTCATGCCGCCATCTTCGCCTCGCGAATCACTCACGGCAGTGTCAGTCATATAACCCGGATGGTGACTTATCAGCAACTATGACATTTTGTTCGATACATACACATCCTTAGCCCTCTTCGTCCAGCTCTCGTGTAGGATGGGGCCTACGTCACCCAATAGTCCCCCCTCTCTCTCTATCGCTCTTTCTCACTCTCTTTCTCACTCGCTGTGTCTCTCTCCTCTCTCCGTCCCTCTCTGTAGTCTCTCCGTCCCTCTCTCTCTGTCCTCTATCCTCCCTCCCTCCCTCCCCCCCCCCCTCTCTCTCTCTCTCTCTCTCTCTCGGTATTGTCTCTCTTTTATATCGACCACCCTCCATCCCTCTCACTCTCGCTCTCGCGGGCTCCTTTCTCTTTGTCTTTATGTCATCCATTCATGGCTACCCACGTCAGACTCCCGACTCCATCGTCTTCATCGTCCCCTGTCACCAGTTGTTACGTAGATGCAATCCTAGCAATAGGAAGTGTCAACTATTAATGCTCGTTAATCCATAATTCCGTACTGGGATTACGCCCATGACCATGCACTGTACGCATGTCTAAGTGAGATAACAAGGACAAGGAACTATTGATGTCGCCAGTAATTATGGTATTCCAACAATGATGACTCATCCGTACGGATGGAACACGAGACTTGTATTGATTGGTCAACGTGGACCGCGTTGCCGTGTCTCCTACGTCGGACAGGATAATCAGTTTAACGGTTTTTCAATTCCTCGGTGTCCTTGTTTTTAACAATCTCCTTCTTGTTCAAACAAGGACACCTTTTAATATAGCTACATATATCCATCATATGTTATCAGATGGTTATGATATAGGCCTCTCGATTAAGAGAACCTGGGTTCGAATAATATGCCGCTGTATCAAACCTTAGAAAAGTTTCCTCAACATACATCACTCATTAATTGTAGCATGGCTGTTTGAAAGTCGAGATGTAGATGTATAAAACAGGCCTGCCTGGGAAGGAATAAAGTGTACAGCGCTTTGAACAGGTCTAAAGACTAGATACGCATTGACACGGTAGTGCTACCAACCGTTCTGCTCTCAGCTAACGACAACTTTCTCTTTGTGTTGTGCGACGCTGTGTTGCAATTATTCAAGTCAGAAGAATGAAGAGAACAATGAACCTAAGTTATAAATATCGACTGATGACGTTTAAATATCAAATGTCATTGCATAGCTGTGAAATGACAAAGATCAACAGTACTCACTTACCGCTCGTATATCAGATTTCACGAAACATACTCAAATATCAAGATCACGACGACTTGAAATTGTGTTGATGCGTCTAAGATGTCCAGCCACACTTATGGGTCTGGACACTGATTAATTAGGTGTCCTCCTCAGGTAACCACGCATGCGGGATCCAGTTATTTATAGCATTGTTCAGCTGGCGATAACGCGCTACAGCCCTGCAGGCTCACTGGATGATCGACACTATTTGATATGATACCTTGTGGTGAACAAAATACTCTAGGGCGTGATGTCTCGTGCCTTTTCTCGCTCTCCTTCGTCCATTCTTGTTATTGTTGCTGTTCTACAGTTACGTAGTTATTTCGTTATTGTTATTATTATTATTAACATTTATCATACCATAGTTGAACTTCGTATGTAGGTATGCGAACCGGTTTGCGTTTTCCACAGATAACTCTTATCTTGGCCTGTAAACTGTCTGGTATTAATATATTATTCCAGTAATTGTACACAAGACCTCTATAAATTAAAAACATCCCACACATGTAAAACGGTTCACATTTTATGTGGTGAATCATTTGTTCGGAACATTTTTAATGTAATGCAATGTGCGTGTGTGCGCCATCGATGGCGGTCGGACGCGAAACATCGATTTGAGTCGAAATGTATCAGTTAGGTAATAATAAGGACATTGTTTAAATACAGTATTTTTCCAATTTGAACATTTTCCTGAAGACATGAATACTAATTTGACACTTCGACACTATCATGAAAAGAACCTATTGGGTGGACACTTCTACACTATCATGGGTAAGGCCTATTGGGTGGACGTGGACTTCCCTCGTACCATCGACAATGTGAACAAAAAGACAGTACCTGCGAGTGCATTATGTTGTCTATGTCAGGATGCAGTGGGTTTGTTACTGTCAACTCGCATGTTTATAGACATATACCTTTTATGCAGATAAATGAACTGAAGTATCCTCGCACGCCAGATGGCGTTGATGAGTCCACCAGACCAGTCAGAGGTAACTGGCTCTATCTACAGGTCCCCACTGGGTAGTCTTAGCACACCTCGTCAGATCAGTTTGGAAGCCCTGAATTTCAGCGAATACAATACTCTATGAAGATGCGGCTGTTTATGTTTTGGCCAATTGTAGCTGTTATTCTAAGTGATGATCAATGGGAATTAGAAAGAGTTATATGACTATGCAATACAGCATTATTTAGTTGTCATGATTAAGCAAACACCAACTAAATACCCACTCGGACTCACTCGGACAACTGTGGTCGGTTGCTGCTTGTCACAAGGTCTGCTCACGCGGTCATCGCCTCGTTCCACATCGCTGATTTTCTAAGAAATATTCAGCGACTGGTTATTGGGATCACAATACAGTGTTTTGCACGTAGGTCAGGTCCACAAAATAGCTGCTGAATAATGACTAAATGGACTTATCATGATCATGCTGTCGGACGCGATGCGACAAAGACTGCTCCCATTCACTTGACTACTAGTCTCCATTTATCTCTCTGTTGTGCGAGTGATGTCCATGAGTCGGTCTTTATGTCTCTCAGCTTCAGGTTTCTCTTGATGGTATTCTTGAACCGGAGACGAGGGCGCCCTCTCTTTCTGTGACCATGAGACAGTCGAGAGTAGAGAACCTGTTCTGGTAGCCTGTCTGGTGACATCCTCATGAGGTGTCCAGTCCACCGGAGATTCTTTCTGATCTTCCATAAATGGCAACCCTGTCCGTTCGAGTATTTCCTTGTTTGTCTCTTTGTCAATCTAGGTTATCTTCATGATCGAACGTAGATGTCGCATCATGAAGGCATGCAGGTTTTTCATATGTCGTCTGTATACTGTCCAGGCATCGGCTCCGTATAGGAGGGTGGACAACAGGATTGCACGGTATATAATGCCTTTAACCCGTAAGGACACATGGTGGTTGTGTCAGAGTCTCTGGCGTAGTCGGCCGAAAGGTGCACTAGCATTGGCCATCCTCCTCTGTATTCCATCGTCAATGCATCCATTATTTGATACACGGACTGCCATAGCAAGTAACATGATATCAAGATGATCTACTTTCAAAAACGTGCCGGTCACGGAAACAACCGGGGTATCGATGAGGGAATAAATGAGACTACGGTGTAACCCGCTGTATACAACAGCAGACGCGTCCTGGTAGAAATATGTTTACTGGCGATGATAGAGGTATTACATCTTACAGAAATATTAGTCAGCAAATCATCTTTTTTACAGAAATACGTCGCGATCATGCAGCAATGTTGTGAGTCTGTAATTATCACTTCAATAAAATGTTTAATTTTTTGAAGAACAAATACAATTTTAAACTAATAAATTATAAAATAAACTATAAAATAATTATTAAAGAAATATATGAATGATAAGGGTTGCTAAACAGAAATGTATAACTCTGTTAGTCCACGTTAGCTCCCTGTCGTACTTAGCCATGTTGACAATATAAATACTGCTTATAGATTTATGATTGGCCTGTCATACGTTCTCAATATACCTTCGTGCGTGGGCCCCAAGGCGTAAACACGCAACAAGGTTTAACTTATTATTGTTACTATTATTATTATGTAATCATAATAATAGAGACCCCATCTAACTTGCTTTTCGACTTTAAGAAGCTTGCTATTTGATAGTTGATAGATACAATTTGTATAGAATTTGGTTAAAACTACAAAACCGTTTCTACACATCGTGATGGACATGTGACGTATAGTTGTCTGCGAATCAGATGGATTTATTAGAGGTCGTGCAGAGCTCTCACTTTGAGACGGACGTCTTTATTCGCCGCTGGTTTCCCGACATTTCAAGCCTTTCAGAAATGTTGATCTTACGCTTGATGTGTTTTTGAGAGTTTGCCTATGCAATCTGTTTGGTTTTTATAATCCCTTGAACACAATTACTCATATTCAGTACCGTTTTATTCAATCTTAGATTCCTGGAAGAACTCGCTAGCACGCAAATCGATATGAAACGTACAATATATTTTGACAATGGCATTATATTTGATTATTTATAACAGTGCGCGTGATGAAATAGCCAGTGATTGTCTCTTGCGACTGCTGAGAAATATGACTTGATATTTAACGCATTGTACGCCATTATTGGCCCATTGTGCGCCGAGTAATTCAACCTGCATAGATGTTTCTTAAATCGCATGCCTCCGTACTCAGTTTCAAAAATTGATTGGTTGAATGAAATACGATACGCTTAGTTTAATCCATGTTTGTAATTATATCTTTGAGAGTGGGACAGCGCCCTTTTGACGACAATGGATTAACTGTATCCCTGATGCCAATTTATATTTCGTTTTGGAATTGAAACTGTCCTGGTGGTCAGATTCAAACATCTTCACAAAGCGCAACAACATAGCTTGACCCTAATAGTTAGCACTGGCGTCGCTACCAATTATTGTTAACAGTTATCAAATAATATGGAAGATAAGATGGAGTAAATTAATATATAACATATAGTCCATGGGCCAGACCAGAATTTGGTATCACCAAGATGGACAAAGCCTAATGGGATTTTTCTGATAGGTGTATGTCCCTAGGTGTTGAATTGGGGTCATAACCATGTGTATCGAGTAGCTTTCTGTATTTTCTACCCCACAAGATTAATTTAAGAGTTCACGAAATCTGAATCATATTTCAGGGGTAGGGGAAATCTAATTAGCCAAAACTTTGGCCAGAATAATGCTAGAACAGTCATTTACCACTCAAAATGTGTGGTTTGAATCACTCTATTCAAGGAATGTAATTGCTTGCAAGTTAGTCTTGAAAGTAGGTCAGCAAAGGTCAAAAGGTCACACAATTTGGGTCATGCCAAAAATTGGTGGCACGAACATTTCTGGCATTGATTTTTTGAGCCCAAGTCATCATAAGTGTTTAGAAAAGATAAGATGCAGTGCCAGAAGCTATATCAAATCAATTGAAGACCCTATTTTTCAATTACAGTGAGAACAATTACTAATGTGGAGAAACGGAAGAATGACGCGCCAATGAAAAAAAGCAAATTTCACAAATTCTTTTAAGTAGCACGTACCTAAGTAAATTAAACACCAAGATATTGCAATCATCCTCTCAAACATCAGGTGAATACTCCTATCTTTATCCCAAATGTTCAAAAATTGAGTTCACCCTGGCCTATATCAAGGTCAACCAAGGTCATGTAAAGGTCACTATGTTCCTCAACCGGCATTATGAATTAGAGGTCTCTGTCATGTTATTGACTAATCACTGAACCCTATGTCTGTTTCCTGCTGAACATGTAAAACAAGAACATAGTAAACAAGTCATTGCATTCACCTTGGTACATGTATCAAATACCAATTGTCCTTCTCGTTCCTAGTCCTCATCAGTATCACAGTCCACATCAGAACAGTCAGAATCGTTCTCAAATGTTTCATCTTCTACCTTCTGATTTTCACATGTCTGGAGGAGGCACATATAAGTGCATTTGAAGCCATTCACCATACATGGACAATCATCTGGTACACACTTCCGCTTGCACTGGCAGGCAAGAAGCTCCAGTACAGCATCAGGAGCAACCAGTCCGTGTATCCAATCCAAGTCGAGGCCCCCATCAGCTCTCTTGATCCATTCATGGCCGTCTGGTTCAGGAATGTCAGGCATTTGCAGCAATGCCCCCGCCACACTCCGGCTTGGTAATTTGCACGCTGTATGTGCTGCTTGAGACTGTCCTCACATGGGGGGAGTGTGCTGGAATCAACTTCTCCTCTCTTCGAGAGAAACATTTCATGTCGGAGAATGTTCACTTTGCATGTTTTTGAAAAAGCAGCATACATGCAACACGTGAACTCCTGCAGTTTGTTTGTTAGCGATTGATCCACCTTCCAGGATGTTCCAAGCTGCACAAATGCATCAATTGCTACTTCGTCCTTTTTCAGTTGTTTCAGAGGGCCTGTCTTCCCTCGACCAGCAAAGGCATTTACAGTGTCACAGCCTGTAAAGGCGTGGAAGGCAATCAAGGCCTGTGACAATTTGTCTCCCAACACTGCCCTCAGTTTCCTAATGTCTATGTATCGCACCCTAGTTGAAGTTCCCCTTTTCTGAAAAAGGGAAGCAGGGATTTCTTTTGCGAATGCAATGAGGAGCACAAACACGTCAGTGTCCTCTGATACAACTATGACTGACGTATATCCTTAGTCAGATACATGCTTTGCATGCAGAATAATCCGTGTGTCTGCCTCTTCTTGAGAGAACTTCAGATCATTGACAAGGGACGCTCCCATCTGACCAATGCGCCAACACTTCTGACTGACTACATGTGACGAATAGTGTTTTTGGCCAATCATTGACTTGCTCTTAATGGACTTCCATTGTGATGAATTCAATCAGCATGGTCTTATTTTGGGCTTCGGCGAGGAAACTTCGCCAATGTTTGACCTTATGACCTGTGGCTAGACTTCTGAATTTCACACCAGACCCAGAGCACCGATTCACTCTTTCTGCATCTTTGATTGAACCTTCTCGATAAACATCGAACACAACATCGACCCTGTCGCATTTGTCTCCTTCGCGAATAACTATCTTCAACACTGTCTTGACAATGTCACCAAAGGTTTTTTGGTTACCATCCAATTTATGTACAATGCTCATACCACCAACGATGCATGCTGATTTTCTTTTCGGTGAAAACTACAACCACTGGAACGTTCTGTGCTATGTCATTCATGAATTTCGCCTTGTCAGTTTTTCTGAGTGACCCATCAGCATTTGCAAGCGCCCACGGAATTGGGCCAAGAGGATAGCTTAGAACTTTTTTCATCTCAAGTTTTCGTGTCTGGGCAACAACAATAATGATATGTCCAAAGAGATTCCTGTCAGCTTTGAGGACAATTTCCTTTCCTTTGCACGTCACCTTGTTTGTGTACACATCGCCGAAGGTCTTCAGTTTCTGCTTCTTCATTGTTGCAAAGAAGTCAACGGTATTGTTGTCTAAGCGTCGAGTTCTAAATGCCTCGAATGCCTCTTCGCCAACCGTCGAAGCATTCATCAGATCGTGTGCGATTTCCGTTGGTGGCATAGCTGCTGTGGCCAGACTCACAAGGCTGTCTTGATCTGACCTGAATGGGTGTATCCAGCTGTCCTCCATTAGGTTGACAAAGGAATGGACGTCTGCCTCATCCTTCAGTTTCCTGCTTTGCTGTAGATCCGGGTGATTCAATCAAGAGCCCCCAAGGCCGACCATTTCCCTCAGTTGTCTAAGAAAGAGGCTCCTGTGTTCTGCATTCAGGTAGTACTTTTGTACAGCCCCACTTTTCAAACTGAAACCTTTCGTACCACCAGCAGTTTGGGTGTCCTTATTGATGGTTTCTTCGATGGTGTGGTAACATGGTATCTAGTCAAAGGGGTTTGATGAACCAATCGGTACCGAAATGCCTCCCTGCATGAAGTGCTGATACACATCTGGATAGTCCATGCTCAGGCGGTACATGGTAGCGAAATAGTAGGGAAGGTAACGCGCGTAGTTGAGACGGTCATAGGCGAAACACCATGATATCATAGCTCTGATGCACATAAGGTGGTGCTCAAAATCTCCTTCCCTGGATGCACGGACAAGGACGACGACAATCTCAACCATATCCACGTATGACATCCAAAAGGTAGACAGATCACCGTTTTCAGTTCTCAGAAAGTCCAGGTAGTCTTGAAAACGCTGCAATACATGAGAACAGGGGTGTACCAACTGGAACTCGAGCCAAGTTTCACCAGATATATTCTCTGCGAAATCTGTCACATGAAGCAATGTTTCAGCCAGCTCGTTCTTGTCTCCATCCCCCAACCACGCTTCCAAGCTAAGCGCAGGAGGGCCTCATACACCAACTTATGTAGCCGAATAGCTCTGTTGTATGTCTTACCATCCAGAACTCCAGCAATCAAACCATCAGCAATCACACCAGATTCTACTGATAGATCTCGCAGCCCTGCATCTCCAAACGGGTTTCCAATGACTGCAAGCATAGTGCAGATGGTATGGAAGACACCCATTCTCAGGACAACGGGATGACAATTATCTGGGTTCTTCCATACTACTTCACAGGCCTTGGCATAAAGTGCTTGGTCAAAGACGCACACAATTGCATTCAAATCGAGGGCCTGCATGATTTTGAGGGACCGGAGCAAGATTTCATAGACCGTTCCCAAATCAGTGGCTGGGGCATTTACAGTCGGGAGGTACGCAATGTTGTCTTCAAGAATATCAATGCCACTTCTCAGTTTGATGTTGAACCCAGTCCATCTGCTGACTCGCTGACAATGCCCGTTAGACAGGCGCGCCAACACCCAGGCAATGTTCTTTATTGGTGTGGCTCGGACAATGGTTGTAAACGGAGAGTCAATTCTGTCTAATGGTTTAGGTCCCATGCGTTTCCCCGCATTGTATATGGGAATACTATGACTGTCTCCTGAGATAGAGCGTTTTTTTGTCTTTGGCACTCTAGCCGGCACCCTTTGCTCAACATCCTCGTAGAGATCCTTCTGTTGTATAGCAATTCCATTGACTCGATGCGAGGTGCCCCCACCACTGAGTGTTTCCTCCAAACGGTCAATATTATCCCAAACCAGAGTTGTGAAAATGCATATCTATTCTTCCAAACACTGCATGTGCATGATCTATTGGGTCTATGGTTGTATACATACAGGTTAGATGGCAAAACATTGACCCATACTCTAAAAATTAACTTTCACAAAGATTTTAATTCTGCCTCCATGATGCTCAAATAGTCACAACCAGGTGGTGCCACCTATTGATAAATCCTGCTAGGGAGCATGCATTGCACCTGGCTTTCATCTCTGCCTTGTTTTTGGATATAACAAGCAAAAAAACCGAAGAACCCCTCAAAAATGCGCAAGAGAGGCCAGGATTGAGGATACAACAAAATGTAACTTAAGAACCATTTTCATATGGAATTCCCCTCTTCAGATTCTCTAAAACATTGTGTGTTTTAACCTTACATGAGCATGACCTCCCAATAACTATTAGAAACATATCCTGCAAGAGCATTCATTGATTAATGGTGTATTTGGTGGGGTCAGACAGTAATATGATGAAACAAATGATGACGACTGCTGATTTTGGGCATGACTCGAATTTCGTGACCTTTTGACCTTTGCTGACCTACTTTCAAAAGCAACTTGCAATCAGTTAAACTCAATCGATAGAGTGATGCAAACCAGACAATTTGAGTGGTATATCACTGCCATAGCTTTATTGTGGCCGGAGTTATAGCAAATTAAGTTTCCCTTACCCCAACATTTGGTGTTGGAAATTCTTAAGTTCTCACATTAGCTTTAGGGGTAGAAAATACAGAAAGCTACTCGATATGCATCGTTATGACCCCAATTTTTCATCTAGATACATAGGCCTATCTAAAAAACCGCATCAGGCTTTGTCCATCTTGGTGATACCAATTCATGAAAAAATGGCTTCTGGCCCATGGACTAATAGGTAGTCAAACAGATTATATGTTATTGAGCATAAATATGATACAGTTTTATCAACCTTGACAAAACAAAACAAATGACACGCGAATTAATATGAATCTATTCTGGGTTGCAAGTGAAAATGTCAGACAATACGACATTTATGTTCACAACTGAATCTGTTCAAATATAGCTATCACACATACCTTACTGTAATGCTTCGCGACGTTGCGTCTTCATATGATAATGATGTTGTCTCTAATTAATTAATTATTCACCATTCGCCATTCTGTGCACAGTCAGCCACTTCGCCGTAAGTTCACTCATTAATTGTTGATCTTACAGCAGGTGCGTGTGAGAGATATATGATCATAACCGAACATTTCAAATTAACAGGTCACAGTTAAGTATATGTATGTTTAACTTAATATGCCACATGGCTTACGTCATGACAAAGGTACCACACTTATATCGTCTCCAATTTCACGGTTTATGATATCTGAACTGCCTGTCATTTCCATATTTACGCTAGTTTAACAGATTCACTTTGTTTGTCATACAAGAAAGAGCTAGATTTTGTTTTGATTGCTCAAACGTTGGTCTTAGTCAGACATGAAAATATAGACAGAACAAAACCATTAATTTCATGAACAGACAATTGTTATTAAAAGGACATTTATTTCCTTTCTCACAGCACCAAGATTCAATAATACATAGTGTTTTGCATCACATATTTACCTTCAGTTTATGATGATACAGTAAGTCAATTGTATTTCCTGTGTTAGATATTTGATGTACGATACTTTATGTACATTCTTTAGTGGACATTATCCATCAACATATAAGTAAAAACAAACCCAAACGACCCCTCGGGGATAAGATTCTCAGTTGGGAAACTACTGATATAGTGCCAATTCCTCAAGACGGTTTATTATCGCCTGTCCGCGTTTCGTCGCTAAATGAAGCCCAACAGAGTCACGCTTGGTCATAACTTGCTGGCAGCTGATTACAAATCCATTGTTATCATCGATGGCGTTTCGTCGTTCTTCCCGTGCGTTTAGTCTGATTTTGCATGGCGATTAATGGACCAATGTTATGGACATAAAAACGTGTGTCCGTGATTCCAATCGGAAAGTATTTTATAACTGGTTATGTAATCCGGTTTGTGTCTTTAGTGCATTATGTCGTTCCGTGATGCTAGCAACAGCTCGCTTATTAGCTGCCAGAGCTGTATAAGCTAGGCGATATAAAATCGTCTATGTTGGTTGATTCAATAAATATGCTTACTGTTATGAACGAAAGACACTAACAATCCAATCTACTGGAAACTCGTGAGCTAATTGAATATTTTAGGATATAATAAAGAGCTCAGGTTACATACATATGACATATAGAATATATATTATGAACTTCAATTTTTATTATATACAGGTAAGTATATTACATCAGTTTTAAAAATCTTTTATGACGCGGCACCTGAAAATAGTTCGTAATGTATCACGTTACACATACAGAGTCAGTCTCTTATTAACGGGATTTGTTTTACCAAAAACGGGCGTTGATGTTTTGAACATGCATATATAAACGTATTGAAAATTGACTGCGCTGTCCGCCATATGAGTCGGAAACATGTAATTTAACCCGTATAGCAGATCGCAGTGCATGTGCAAGTACTGGTCACTTAAAATCGAATGATTGTCTCCTTCGCACACGTCTGTATGACTTTGTTGCTTGGTCGGTATCGTCTTCCGGATGTGTCTGGCCGGCCGTTGAGTCAGACCCCATACAGTGCCCAGGTAAGTGTAATTAGTGGGCCTTGTGTTTGACCAATGTTTTCTACAATTGTATAAATGAGAACTTGGTTCAGAAGCAGGTTTCACAAAGCTTTCGCACCACGCGATGATTCTCATGTGAATAACAACTTATGATACATTCTGCCATCGCAACCATGTCCGATCAGCTAAGAAATATGACGATACAAATTAAAAAATGTCGTGCATTCACTTGTTGTTTATGTGAACCAATATTCTAAAATATATATATATATATATATATGCAGTAAGAACAAAGTCAAAATTAGTTCAGCAAACAATGAACGTGACTGGTACGTTTGACTGGAAATTTGTCCACAAATACGTGTGTAAACATGTTCGCAATTACGATTGTAAACATGTTCACAACTACGATTGTAAACATGTTCACAACGACGATTGTAAACATTTTCACAACGACGATTGTAAACATTTTCACAACTACGGTTGTCGACATGTTCATAACGACGATTGTAAACATGTTCACAACTACGATTGTAAACATGTTCACAACCACGATAATAAACATGTTCACAACGACGATTGTAAATATGTTCACAACTACGATTGTAAACATGTTTACAACTACGACTGTAAGCATTGATATTTTGGCTTAGTTTGTCGAAGCACACGCGGGTGATTAGGATTATGACGTGGGACTGTCAATTTAGGTACACACACACACACACATATATATATATATATATATATATATATATACACACACACACACGAAGGGTATGTAAAACCAGCCCCTTGATGCCAATGCGACGCCATTTGATGACTTCACGTTCTCAAAAGTGAACACGGCAAAGCAACACTACTCAGTGCGTGCGCATGCGCATGCGCGTGTATCACGTGTCCTCCTTCTGCTCGTTGACGGTCGACTGCCGGAAGGTGGCGAAGGAGAGTCTGAGGTTGTGACTGCTGAATGAGGCGCGGTTCTGAGGCTGGCTGCAGAAAAGGGCGATGAAGTTTTTGCGGAAGATGTGATTGAAGGTGCAGTAGAGAACGAAGTTGACCGCCGAGTTGACGGTCAGTAAGAGATCAGTGATCTCGCGCACGCCGCGCACGACGTAGTTCGCCTCGTAGTAGCCGAAGCCGTACACCGTCGAGATGACGGCGTCGGGCGTGACGCACACGACGAACACGACGATCACGGACACGAGCATGATCGTGATGCGCCGACGCGACGTCTGGCGGCGTTTCGTGGGCGGCCGCGTGCGGCGCAGCGAGCGCACGATGAAGTAGCTGAGCGTGCACAGGATCGCGATCGGGATGAGCGAGCGCATGCAGTTCTGCGACCACGTGTAGGCGACGACGAAACTGCGCACGCGCCACAGGTCCGTGACGTCGACGCTGTACGACGTGTCGTTCGTGTCGTTGTGGTGAACGGGCACGGTGCGGTAGCGCAGCGCGAGCGGGGTCGTCAGCACGCCCATCGACAGGAACACGACGACGACCGTGGCGCGCGCACGCGCGATGTTGCACAGCGTGCGCGCGCGCGTCGCGTGACACACCAGCATGTATCGCTCCGCGGCGACGGCGACCGACAGCCAGGCCGTGATGCAGACGGACACGTTGAAAAAGTAGTGCGCGTACGGATACATGTAGTGCAGCGCGCGGTAGCCGGCCTGCGGGTTGACGTGGATCAGGAGCGTCACGACCGAGTAGAACGCGTCGTTCGTCAGTTTGATCGTGTCGGCCACCGCCAGGCCGACGAGGAACGAGTTCGTCGATGTCGCCATCTGGCGGCCGCTCAGCACGATGATGCTGAGGATGTTTCCGGTGAGACCGAATAGGCAGAAGAGCGGGTAGAAGACCAGGCCCGTGACGAGTTGCGCCATCAGGTAGAACTCGCGGCCGCTGACGTCCTCTTCCGGCTCCAGCGTGTCGTTGAGTGACGTCACGGCCATGAGCAGGTGGTAGTCGTACAAGTAACTCGTCACGTTCGGCTGACCGTAGCAGGAGACGTTTCCCGGCAGGCACCGCGCGGCGGTCCCGTTGCGCCCCATCAACTGAAACGACGAACACGTGGAGCGTGAGAAACAACATACACGTGGTCAAAAGCAGCAATACAGACAACAACGGTCACAACAACAACAGCGACTATGACGACGACAACGACAATGACGATGACGACAACAATAATAACATTAACGATGACGACAGCAACAACATAAATAATAATGACAACATCAACAATGTCGACGTCATCATCAACGATAACAACGAAATAACAACAGCTCATGACGACAACAAAAACCATCATGCACATACGCAGACACACACACACACACACACACACACACACACACACACACACACACACACACACACACACACACACACACACACACACACATACACACACACACACACACACACACACACTCACACACTCACACACACGCACACACACGCAGCCCCCCCCCCCTCCTCCCCCCACACACACACGCACCCCCCCCCCCCCCACACACACACACACGCGCAGCCCCCCCCCCCCTCCTCCCCCCACACACACACGCACCCCCCCCCACACACACACACACACACACACACACACACACACACACACACACACACACACACACACACACTCACACACACGCACACACACGCAGCCCCCCCCCCCTCCTCCCCCCACACACACACGCACCCCCCCCACACACACACACACACACGCGCAGCCCCCCCCCCTCCTCCCCCCACACACACACGCACCCCCCCCCCCCCCACACACACACACACACACACACACACACACACACACACACACACACACACACACACACACACATACGTGCGTGCAGCATTCAACTCGAGCTGTCGGCTCCTGAACGGCCAGTACTGACACACTCACGGCATCTGACTCCACACCGGGTAACTAAACCATGTGACACCACGCGCAGCGAAGTAGCGCTAGCGACGACAGTCTGCCCGACCCTGCGCATGTCATTATAAAATAGTAAAACCAGCGCGCGACGTCACGCGAGTGTCCTTCCCGTCCATCTCTCCCTCGCCACTAATGACAGTGATTGTGCCGCGCGAGCGTAAGTGACCAGGCGCTATTGCGTTTTAATACGGGGGATTCGATTGATTCCCGCAAAATCGCACACGTCACGTGCCACCATTGTCATAACTAAAATGCGCAGTTGATCGGGGTCTTGCATGCTGAGTGTGGGTCAAATTTGTAAGCGCTGCAAAGCCTGAGTTGTGCTATCTGTGAGGCCACATGTAACAGCGGTCGCGATGTCTGGGCACTGACTCACTCTAGCCTGTTTCAATACGTCGTATCATTATGAACAAATACAAGTGCCACCATTCAATTTGAGTTATTATTATTTAATTTATAATACCGTTCATTATTGTTGTGTGAGAACCAGCAAGTACCCGTAATATCACACGTGAGAAGTACCGATAATGTTAATTACACTTAACTTAATTATAGCTTTGATTCAGTTATTTAGTATCTTAGTTAATTTAAATGTAAATTGTAAGTATCATATACCAACAACATATTAACATGACTATTAAAATATATTGGTAGAAAATAATCCTTAGACGTAAAAGAATGTCACATGAATATACCAAATGAAATTGTTCCCATTCTGTTGCTCAGTCGTTGAATCTGCCGTTAGGGTCACTGCCGTATCATCGGCACATGACAATAAATATGATTTTAGATAAACATCAACTTCATTACTTTACCCGTTGCTTTAAATCGTGATTGCTTGTGAGTATTCGGTATCTATATTAGGTATTTCACTTAATGTCCTGTTATTGATATTATTACCAAGGATTCTATATTTGAGGATCCTTGGTATTACTTAAGAATGTAAAAAAAAATCGGATCTATGTAAAGTAGCAAAAGTCTTACTTTAAACACTAAAAGCAAAATAAAGTGTTCGACATTTTCGATAACATACAAATTAAGCGTACAAAAACAAATATATAATATACGTTAAATAACATTATGTTATCTGAGTCGTGTTATTCTATCATATGCCGGGTGTCTAATTACTCGTTTATTATTTTGTCATTGATGAGCCTTTGCATGTGTTTGTAATGATGTGCATTTGCAACGTATACCGATAATAAAATGACTTCATAAAAGCACATGTCCACAACTTAGGAATGGAGGTTTTACTCTATATTTGTATCATTTATAGACTTGGAAAAAGCACACGATCGAGTGCCAAGAGAGTAGATAAGTAGAGCGCTGTGGCTCGAAGGTAGAGCTACGGACTCTCGACTAAGAGGACCCGGGTTCGAATCCTGTGCTGCGGTATTAAAACCTTGGGCAAGTGTTTCACCTACATTGCTCCAGTTCACTCAGCTATATACTTGAGTACCTGGCTATAGACAGTGTGGATATGTGAACGAGTAGTCTTTGTGCATTAAGTGTTGCATGTAGTTGGATCTGGATGCTTCCCAGAGAAGCCGAGATGGTGTCTGATTGACCAGGTCTGTCAGGGAAGTAAAGTGTTAAGCACTTCGAGCGGTCCTGGGGGTTGGATACTGCGTTATATAAGAACTTACCTTTACTTTTTTAGACATGGAGATGCGTGAGAGAATGGAATTTACCGGAAAAAAACATTAAACAAGACATGTGCCGAGAAAGAGGGACAAAGGTACGGAGTGTGGCAGGTGAAAGAGCAACTTTGGCGTGAAGATTGGGTTACTCCAAGGATCTGCTCATATCTGTTCCTTATATCGATGGACATATTGACATAGATGTGACAGAAGATGCACCAGAATCACTTATGTCCTCAGATGACAGTGTGCTGTGTCGTGGAAGGAGGTTGTCACGACAAGGCACCTGGAGACGAGGAGGAAGGCAATGGAAGAAAGAGGAATGAGGGTTAGTTGGGCGAAAACCAGTTCATGGGGTCAGTCGAGGAAAAACAAAGAAGGCATGGAAACGGCGATCAAGGAGAGAGTGAGTGTAGGTCAGAAAACTGGAAGAAATGCAGCGGAGTTTGTGCGACAGGAGGAAGACAGTGAAGTTGAAGGGGGAAATCCATAAAACAGTACTCAGACCAGAAATGCTGTATGGAGCAGAAACCTGAACGACAACATGTGAAAGAAGCCTGGACAGAGACAAATGAGATGAGGATGTTGAGATGGATGTGTTGAGAAATAAAGAAAAATAAGATCAGAAAACGAATATGTTAGAAATAAAACCAGTGTAACACAATATATTTCAGGTAAAATCAGTGTAACACAATACATTGGAGGTAAAACCAGTGTAACACAATATGTTAGAGGTAAAACCAGTGTAACACAATATATTAGAGGTAAAACCAGTGTAACACAATATGTTAGAGGTAAAACCAGTGTAACACAAGATATTATAGATAAAACCAGTGTAACACAATATGATAGAGGTAAAAACCAGTGTAATACAATATAGTAGAGGTAAAAACCAATGTAACTCAATATATTAGAGGTAAAACCAGTGTAACATAATACAGTAGAGGTGAAACCAGTGTAACACAATATAGTACAGGTAAAAACCAGTGTAACACAATATATTAGAGGTGCACCAGTGTAACACAATATAGTAGAGGTAAAACCCATGTGATGAGAAGGTATGAAGAGCACACAGTGAAAAGACAACTGATGACAGACATACCAGTAAGAAAGGACGTCCAGACCAGGCGAAAAGACGCCTGTGAAAGTGACAAGAACACCGTGGGTCTCAACACAGTCGAGGCAACAAACAGACCAACAAGGAGAAAGAAAATGACCAGCCACACCGGCGATCCCACATGACAGGGAAACCTCAGGGATGAAGAAGATTATTATCACTTATAAAGCAGATGCTATCGTATTTTTAGTAGATCACGTTTTTTTAACTACATGTGTCTCTTCATAATTTTTCATCAATAAAAAGACGGATAATAAATTGATCTATCGTTCATATTGCGGCTAGTTGCCTCGCAAAAACGTCGTCAAGTGATGACAAATAGATGCTGTACAGATGGCGCAATCGTGCTGTTACTCATATATTTTGTTGAATTTTTTACTTCAAAATAATTCTTTATGACAAATTAGCAGAGTCAACCGTCATTGCTGGGTGACAAGGCCATCACCTGCGCTGAAACATTTAAACATTATGTTATAATGTTTCAGTGTGTCCCAAAAACAGGTCGAGCGCACGATTTTGAAATGTTAAAACATCAAAATTAAGTAAAATTGGTCGTACATCCAGCGACGTTGTGTAGATGGCAACATTGTATTTACAATGACGGAGACAAATATGAAATTCCGTTGTAGTAACACGGCGTACAACCTGTGGAAGTATAGACTATTAGAACCCCTAAGTTGTACAATTCCCGGACGTATTTTGAAAACAATCTAATTTATGAGCCACGAATATAACCAATGAGCCTAAGTGAATTCAATTACTATTGCGACATGACCGCTTCAAGTACAAACACTACTGCCAAAATTTGTCATAGGCAGCTTTATGTTGTTGTCATAAAGCTTCTTTCAACAAAATATACGAGAAAAAGCACTTGTTCGGACAGCTTATTAGACGGCTTGACGGAGTTAGCTAGGCAATAAGGTCACGTGATGAATATAAAAATTCGTATGAATCTATGACGTAACAACAGCGTGGCAATAACTGCAAACGTAGGTGTGCTCAACAAAGGAAGACAAACTGCGGTATCTAGAGAACACCATCAGGTACAGAGGCAACGACCCCGCCTGAAGGAAGCACTAGACGACACATAAGACAGTGACATCAATTGATATAGGTGAGCCCGGAGAGGCATCGTGATGTTTCCGTCCGTAACTTAAGAAAAAAGGAGACTTCTACGTCAACTAGTTTTTCAGTCCGGCCGTTGACACGGCTGCAGGCTACAAGCGAAAACAGCAGTAGACGACAGATTATGAAGTCTATCCTCTACCGGTGACACAGACTGAACCTCACTTACGACTTAGCTTGTATTTCAAAAATATGACTGGGTGTTGTAACGTTTCAGCAAGGATTAATATATATATATATATATATATATATATATATATATATATATATATATATATATATTATACATATTTTATTGAAAATGTATTATAATTTTATATCTCACCATTTTCTGGCCAGGATGTTTCGACTATATTTATTTGATTTCTATAAACCTTATATAAAATAACTTAGGCTCCATGTGGTTTTTGCGCGCCTGCTGCCAAACTACCGTATTTGTTATGAAAACAAAACCAGCTAAAAGCATGAACCCGTTTCGAAAAAGGAACAGTGACCTGAAAATAAATGTACACTTTGACACATACGTCTGTGTACAACTATCTACCCCACATCAACATAGCGATCAAGTCAGACTGAAAGTGAATTATTCATTGTATTTACGTTTCGAACCGAGTATAATTAGCATTGCCATTGTAACGACATTACATCAATAACCTCATGTAGCAGTACCTACAGATTCCAAGTCAACAATAACACTTGATAGTTGACTTGAAATAGCAACTCTTTGATTTGATACGTGATATGGACTTGGAGGTGTCGAATTATTCGTGTGTGTGTGTGTGTGTGTGTGTGTGTGTGTGTGTGTGTGTGTGTGTGATGTGTGTGTGTGTGTGTGTGTGTGTGTGTGTTGTGTGTGTGTGTGTGTGTGTGTGTGTGTGTGTGTGTGTGTGTCTGTGTGTGTGTGTTTGTGTGTTTGAGTGTGTGTGTGTGTGTGTGTGTGTGTGGTGTGTGTGTTTGTATGTGCGTGTGTGTGTGTGTGTGTGTGTGTGTGTGTGTGTGTGTGTGCATGTGTGCGTTTGTCTGTATGTGTGGTGTATGGTGTGTGTGTGTGTGTGTGTGTGTGTGTGTGTGTGTGTGAGTGTGTGTGTGTGTGTGTGTGAGTGTCTGTGTTTGTGTGTGTATGTGTGTGTGTGTGTGTGTGTGTGCGTGTGTGTGTGTGAGTGTCTCTGTGTGTGTGTGTTTGTGTGTGTGTGTGTGTGTTTGTGTGTGTGTGTGTGTGTGTGTGTGTGTGTGTGTGTGTATGTGTGTGTGTGTGATGTATGTGTGTGTGATGTGTGTGATGTGTGTGTGTGTGGTGTCTGTGTGTGTGTTTATGTGTTTGAGTGTGTGTGTGTGGTGTGTGTGTTTGTGTGTGCGTGTGTGTGGTGTGTGTGTGTGTGTGTGTGTGTGTGTGTGTGTGTGTGTGCATGTGTGCGTTTGTCTGTATGTGTGGTGTATGGTGTGTGTGTGTGTGTGTGTGTGTGTGTGTGTGTGTGTGATGTATGTGTGTGTGGTGTGTGTGATGTGTGTGTGTGTGGTGTGTCTGTGTGTGTGTTTGTGTGTTTGAATGTGTGTGTGTGTGGTGTGTGTGTGTGTGTGTGTGTGTGTGTGTGTGTGTGTGTGTGTGTGTGTGTGTGTGTGTGTGCATGTGTGCGTGTGTCTGTATGTGTGGTGTATGGTGTGTGTATGTGTGTGTGTGTGTGTGTGTGTGTGTGTGTGTGTGTGTGTGTGTGTGTGTGTGTGTGTGTGTGTGTGTGTGTGTGTGTGTGTGTGTGTGTGTGTGTGTGTAATACGACAAGAAATAAGTATATCAATCAAAATGAAAAACACACATTATTATGGGTTAAAACACTAAATAAATTAATAAATACAGGTTTAATAAAAAATAACAAAACGTTTTTATAATACTGTACCAATGAATGCAATCTCTGATTCACTGACAGTGACACATTTTAGGTAATTTGTGGGATCTAGTTGGTTAAAAAAGAGGAAAATCGCTCAAATGTATAAATCACGTCATGATCAAGGATGTTTAGATAACCTCGATGACATTATGTTTGCCAGCGCAAGTTCTGTGATTAAACTCGAAGAAGACACAGCGTTGTATTGACAACAACAGAGGAGTTATTACCGTTGCGTCGGGATCGGGTGACATTTGTAGTACGACAGTCAATTCATAAGGGAGGATGAGCAAAAACGGTTCGACTATTTGCTTCCTGTCATCAAAGAGTATCGTGGTTGATTTCAGGCCGCCACAATCGTGTAATCGGGACACAACCTGATGTATTATAAGGCGAATAAAGTCAGGGTTGGTGTCGTTTACGTCCGAAATCGAGAAGCCAATAAATGAACCGGTATATTCGTACACGTGTCGCACAAATCGACGAAATAGCGGGTAATTACCTCATCACAATAATACACTGATTGGTCAGTTTGCTGCCTCGTGGACACGACGTCAGCCACCGGGATACCCGATGTTCCAATATAATATCGCATATTTCCAATAGTAGTACCATTGGTAGTTTTTGTAGTGAAGGTAAAACATCGCGTGCCATTTATAAATGTCGATCTATCCAAATAACAGATGAGACAGTTTTCATTGGCTACAAACAATTGGAGGCGTATCGAAACAAGTTATCGTTAAGTTAAATATCAATGGTCCTAGATAGGATACAATACGAACAGCTGTTACTGCGTTTGTTAAATATTAAAATTATACAGGAACGTCTTTATTAGAGTCACTGCCAAGATTGTTATTTCACGCTACGGTGCATCAATTCACTTAGCTACAAGTATGAGTAACTAGCTACTATAGACAGTGACGGATATTTATGTATAGTATTCATCGCGCATCAATGGATGGATGGATGCTTTCTGAAAGATGATTTTCGATTGATCTGGTCTGCCAGGGAGTAACGCGTAAAGCGGTTTTTTTTAATCCTGAGAATTGCATATTGCGCTATATAAGTGCTTACGTTTACGTTAAAAACGTCTGGTTCTATGATAATTCACATGTGGACCACTCATGTTTTACTGCATCTTGTGCCGAAGACGTTCGGAATGCTGCCATTTGTCGGCCAACGCCAACCAAAGGAGCCCATTTGTTTTCATCACGCCGGGAAGAATTACTATGTTAATGTCAACATCACACATACATGGTACTGTGTCCTTTCCGCCAAATTGTCCCCTGGCGGGATTAATCTACAGTGTTCTGATTGAGTCGACGGTCAGCGTCAATAAGGAGCATACGCCGTAGCAGCAGTAGCCTTAATGAACACATTTGTAACACGCCGCGTATCAATTTCCCGTGAAAATAAGCTCGGGGTGGCGGCAATATGAGGCTTTCGACGAATGGCGGAAAACAATCGTCCGGATTCCTATATAGGTTAGTGGCAATCTAATGGGAGGCGGTGCCTTGCGCAGTCTCATCATGTAATCGGCGGGACGAGAAGTTAATTAGTTGCACTAGCATTAATACGGTTGGAAATTATTATGACACTTTGTTTACCAGTTCACGAAGTGCAGCTGC
>OZ024855.1:13758800-13926300 GCA_964017155.1 Oasisia sp. SBJ-2009
ATAATATATATATTATATATATATATATATTATATATATATATATATATATATATATATATATATATATATATATATATATATATATATATATATATATATATATATATATATATATATATATATATATATATTATATATATATATATATATATAATATATATATATATATATATAATATATATATATATATATATATATATATATATATATATATATATATATTATATATATATATATATATATATATATATATATATATATATATATATATATATATATATATATATATATATATATATATATATATATATATATATATATATATATACAAAGTGATAATTAATACAAAGGTGATACATTCTTGTTATGTATATATATATATATATATATATATATATATATATATATATATATATATATATATATATATGTATATATATACATATATACATATATATATATATATATATATATATATATAATATATATATATATATATATATATATATATATATATAATATAATGTATCACCTTTGTATTAATGTATACATTATATATATATATATATATATATATATATATATATATATATATATATATATATATATATACATACATACATACATACATACATACATACATACATACATACATACATACATATATATATAACAAGAATATATCACCTTTGTATTAATGGCGTATTATAACGTAGTTATAACGTATTACGAGGCGTACAGCCGAACGACGAGTAGACGCTGCACTAGCAGCAAGAGTAGCCGTTGCCGAGACTAGAAGACGGCTTCGACACGCGCGGGCGAGCACAGCACAGCACAGCATAGCTGGATCAACCGGACAGCGGCAGACGTTCATGTGCTGGCACTCTAGGCGAATCGTTACAGGCTGTATTGAACCGGTGTCGTACACGCGGCCTTCACGAGCAGACGCTGACAAAATAAGAAAGAGGCAATTGATGTCGTCGTTTAAAACAAGACAATCAACGACAATTAAATCTTTAAAATAATTAAATGTTATGATGAAATATTCTAACTGCACAGTCTCCTCTCATTTCAGCGCTGTATTGCTTGTCATATTGCGTTTTGCGAACGTGTTGAGAATCTGTCTTGGTTTCATTCTCTAAGACTGAACTGACCATCCGTGGCGGCGATGTGTGTTGTATCTTACCATATGTTGTATTTTCTCTGTCATTCTGATTAAGTCCGTTGTTTCCTGCTATCCATGATAAACTCATCCATATACAATCATTCGTACTATATATTTGCAACAACGTATGTCCGTTGGTGCCAACTATCCCTCCCACGTATCTCCTGTCCGTTGGTGCCAACTCTCCCTCCCGTGTATCTCCTGTCCGTTGGTGCCAACTATCCCTCCCGTGTATCTCCTGTCCGTTGGTGCCAACTATCCCTCCCGCGTATCTCCTGTCCGTTGGTGCCAACTCTCCCTCCCGTGTATCTCCTGTCCGTTGGTGCCAACTATCCCTCCCGCGTATCTCCTGTCCGTTGGTGCCAACTATCCCTCCCGTGTATATCATGTCCGTTGGTGCCAACTATCCCTCCCACGTATCTCCTGTCCGTTGGTGCCAACTATCCCTCCCACGTATCTCCTGTCCGTTGGTGCCAACTATCCCTCCCGCGTATCTCCTGTCCGTTGGTGCCAACTATCCCTCCCACGTATCTCCTGTCCGTTGGTGCCAACTATCCCTCCCGCGTATCTCCTGTCCGTTGGTGCCAACTATCCCTCCCACGTATCTCCTGTCCGTTGGTGCCAACTATCCCTCCCACGTATCTCCTGTCCGTTGGTGCCAACTATCCCTCCCGTGTATATCATGTCCGTTGGTGCCAACTATCCCTCCCGTGTATCTCCTGTCCGTTGGTGCCAACTATCCACCCCGTGTATCTCCTGTCCGTAATTCTAACTACGTCCATTGTTGTTTTCTAACCGTTCTGTCCGTCCTTTTTATCTCGTGAAGAAACATTTTGGACTGGGTATATTGACTTTCTGCTGTCGCTTAACCTGATTCTGTCTGTTATGACCTTTAAGGATCCTGTTCGGAATCATTGCCTCGTGGTCGGCATTGTAGCACGTTTAATGTCAGGTAATTCAGATTATCTAAACAAAAATTGTATCGTCGTGGTTGTGTCGCAAGACAAATATTCTAACGACGTGTTTCTGTGAGCATTGGGCGGAACTGCCGGAAGAACAACTGACGAACTAAGTCCTATAACAATTTAGCGAGAACATGTTGCAAAATAACCCATGGCGATGTATTGACTCAGTCTATGGACACCTACTCCCCGTTGTATTGGCACTAGCACTGGACAACTAAGACAGCCCCTGGTGTATGATCAAGGCACAATTACGAGTCTATCGTACGTGTATCACCCCCTTTATAGGGAGCACCAGTTTTGGATCTTTACCACAGGTTACAGCTGCACAGCGGACTCACTCCCGCGCCTCCTCAGCACAAAATCCGTGCGTGCGATACACGTGAAGCTTAGTAACGCCCTACTGCTGCATTACTACGACATGGCTAAAGGAGTAACTTTAAAAAGGCAGACGCATCGCAGACGAGCCTGGGAGTTGCGCTCATGCAAGATGGCAAGCCGATAAGCTACGCAAGCAGAGCCATGACAGACACCGAACAGAACTATGCTCAGATCGAGAAGAAACTGTTGGCGATAGTGTTCGCGTATGACAGATTCATCGACTACATTTACGGTCGGGATAGTGTCCACCTTGAAACAGACCACAAGCCGCTTGAAAGTATTTTCAAGAAAGAAATACATATGGCACCGAAACTTTTGCAGCGCATGATACTGCGATTGCAGAAGTTCCCACTTGAAGTGAGGTTCAGCAGATGCCGCTATAGTTGGAAGCGGAAATACTATTTGTGGCAGAACTATTCTTTCCATATAGCGATTTCCCATATTATCCGAGTATCCCGTTTACCCGGGTTTCCCCTATTCGTCATGGTCATTATGTCCTCTAAATGGTATGTTCTTAAAAGCGTTTCAGTCCCCATTTAACAGTCTAATCTGCGAACCAGTCCTGTTCGTGCGCTCGGGAAGGCGACTGGGATATCATTTCGCAGAAAACGTTACATTTTTGTCGATACAGCCCGAGGCCAGACTGACACGTGCTACGATCTGGCATCGTCGCTATCTCTCGTGGCTCTTTACTGCCGAGAATAGCCCATGCGTATAACAACAGAGCGCAGTTTCACGCCGTTCCGCCGTGCGTCCCCGGAGCTCCCGTCCAAATAGCGTCTGCCGGGGCCGCACTCGCGCGCTCGCGGCCGGCGCGCGAGGGACCTCGCCGGCAGCGGCACGTGCGGGGGCCGCGTCGGGCAGCCGGCGAACGGGCCAACTCAACTCGAGTTGCTCTTTATTAATTAACGTCGTCTGTCTGCGGACGGCAAACGTCACTCCGCGGAATCGGCTCGGGCCCTTGTCACGGTAGCCGCCATGCCGTGTAGACACCGGGAACGGTTTGGGGTCTCAACCCGACCGACCAGAATACTGCGGTGGCCCCGTAGTGTTGGCGTGTTGTTTAATTAATAATGCGGAATAACACGGTTGATATACGAGCAGCCGTGCGTAAGTGACAGACGGGCAAGAGAGACAGCGTAACAATGGTTTTTTAGACTAAAAATCCACCTGTTTAATTACGATCGAGAGTTGTGCGTAAGGCAGTGAGGAGTTGGTCATCTTGTGTTGCAAATTATGTTTTTATTTGTCAGTTGTTAAGCGGTTGAAAAGTTAAGTTTACAACTGGGGTTGCGTGCGTGCGTGCGTGCGTGCGTGCGTTCGTGCGTGCGTGCGTGTGTGCGTGTATGTTGCATACGTGCTTGGATGCGTGCACACTATCTACGTGCATGCGCGCGCGTGTGTGTGCATGACTGTATGTGTGTGTGCATACATACATACATGCATGCGGGCGTATGTGTGTGCGTGCGTGCGTGCGTGCGTGCGTGCGTGCGTGCGTGCGTGCGTGCGTGCGTGCGTGCGTGCATGCTTTATCTTACTAGGATACCGTTATTACCATAGAAAAGTATACAGTTACTATCCAACTCTACATTTGACGCGAGCATGTCTGAAACCAGCGTTCTAACAAAACTACGTTATGTTTGTCCAGAACACGCCGGCGCGACGATGTCTTCCGGCTTCCGCTTCCGGTTTCCACGTCGACTGGACTACGTGTGCATCGTGTGGTTCTGGGCGACGATGTGCAGCTTCACGGCGGTCGGCATCCTCCACGTGTTTCCGGTCGTCTACGCCAACGTGAGCGCCTCGTCGCTCACGTGGCATCACGTGATCGTCTACGTCACCTTCTTCGAGGTCGCCGTCAACTGGCTGTGCATCCGCTTCGTGCAGTCGACCTTCAAGCCAGACGACTACGCCGGCAAGCACCCCGGGGAGGATGCGAGTGGCGGGTACGAGATCAACTGGAACCACTTGAAGCAGGGTCCTGAAGAAGGGAAGTACTCGCTACCCGTCTCCAGCATGAAGCCGCTCAACGGGACGGGTTCGGGTGAGGAGCTGAGCAGTCGCACGCTGTACGTGGTCGAGATGACAGCGGACGAGGCGGGCTTCGACGACGGCGGCGAGGAGGTGGACCGGCGCCGCTACGTGTGCCCGTACTGGGCGTGGAACCCGTGCCGCCATTGTCGCGCCGACCGGCCGCCGCGCGCCCACCACTGTCCCGTGTGCCGGGCGTGCGTGCTCAAGCGCGACCACCACTGCGCCTTCACGGGCACGTGCGTCGGCGTGCGCAACCAGCGCCACTTCGTCGTCTTCACCTTCTGGGTGGCGCTCGCGACGCTCTACTCGCTCGCGCACGCGCTCTGGTACGGCCTCGTGCACTTCCTGCCGCGCAACTCGCTGTACGACGTCCTACTGCCGCTGACGCTTCTGCGCTGGGGGTTCGGCCGCGTTGCCACCTTCGACGTGGTCCTCGTCGCTCTCTTCTACTCCCTCGTCTTCTTCTTCTTCTTCTCCGCCATCTTCTTCGTCACCCAGATGGGACTGGTCATGGAGGGACTGACCTCGTTCGAGTCGTCCAACGAGGTCAAGGTGAAGGTCGCCGCCTCGACTTCGGACAACATCCGCGGCGTCTTCGGCGACTATTGGCTGTACAATTTCATCGTGCCGCTGCACCACGTGTTCCCGTGCTACGATGACGGGGTCACGTGGCCAAAGGTCAAGGTCTGACGTCGACACGTGTCGTCGTGTCATTGCTAGGAAATATTACACTTGTGTCATTATCTCTGAAATACATGCCAGTGTGTATTTTCAATGGCTTCCATCTACAATGTTTACTCGCGGTGGCCTATCAAAAGTGGACGCTCATTCAGTGCCCAGTGTTAAAGGGATACTCCAGTCAGTGAGAGGTTCACAGTATTTACTTACATATGTATGTTATATTGGTTGTGTCTAGTAACTGTGCACAAAGTTCGTTAATAATCAATTAGTTTAGTAAGCAATCCGCGACGTACTGGATACATCATACACCATTGGGCAGACTTAGATGTTCGAACGTGCATGCGCTAGTGACTTAAACCGTTTACGTCACTAGCGCAAAAGTCTAAAGATGGCAGCGCCATGAATCTAAGATAGCATGTTTTTGATACCATTAAACTATAACTAATTGTTTATTAACGAACTTTGTGCACAATTACTAGGCATAACCAATATATTTTACAGATGTAAGTAATTGGTGTGAATCTCTCACTGACTGGAGTATCCCTTTAAGTCAATCATTATTGACAGAGAAAGCACATGGCGCAATTTTCTTCTCTTTAGAATCAGCCAGACCTCGCAAAGTTGGCTAATTGCGATTCGTTATTATTGTGTTTCATATTCATGATATCACACGATTACGACGATTTAACGAGCGGCAAAGTTGCATGCAAGAAAAACGTGTTTTCTTGGAATGTTCAAACTGCATTCAGCGACCATTGAAACACAACTGTTTCTTCACATTATCGGTAAACGTGATGATTTTGCTTCCATTTTTCGTAATTTAAATTTACAAACAAAAATATGTCAGACTACCGTCGCGCATGTTAAAATGCAGATATAATTAGTCTTATCACCGCGAGATTTAACGAAACCACAAATAGGCCTATTGGTCAAGTTCCTATATGAGACCCTGCAATATTAATTACTGTAAACTTTTTTTACGGAAATCTATTTTATATAGTTAGGAGAGCAAAATTAGCTTGGTTGCACCTTGTACAACCTTGAGCATTTCTCATAATTCAAGATGGGGGTCTCGACCATCTTGAATTTCGGCCAATGTTCAACGTTTGATCTCGATGACATAGACGGTCGTGTAATACCTCTTTATAACGGTTTTCCATGATGGGGAGTCCATTTCTGGAGTTATTTTTGGGATATGGGGGTCAAAGTCAAGGTCAAATCAGAGGTCAAAGGTCAAATATGACCTAAAATCAGGAAAAAATCACCTCTATTGACCTATTATATGTCGTTCGTTGCGTACCTATTCCAAAATGTCAGGGTTTACTAGAATGGGTAGGTAAGTACATGTATGTTTGATATGTCTACATGTATGTAGTTCCTGGGTATCAAAGGGATGTTTTGCGATGATGACGAGCTGGAGAAGCTGGTGAGGAAGATTTGCAGCAAGGCTGGTGGCAGGCTCTGCTCAGAAGCCCAAGACACTGGTTGTGTTCGGACTGATGATCGATTCACCGCCTGTTCATCCCGACACAGTAATAACTACGCTTGTGAATCTCGAGATGGCTCCCAACAGTTTTGCGATGCAGTACACCAACATCACAGTCGACGTCCAACTGTATCATACTGCATGCCTAGTCCAATGGAACGATCCTCTGCGCTGGACCAACGTCATACTTCACCAGGGTATGATGCACAGTTTCATGAGTTTCCTGGGCTGTATAGGAACACAGATGAAGGCATTTGGCGTGGACATTCTCATCAGCGCAGCGTTTTCTGGCATCACCAGCTTAGTCAACGGAAAGACCAATGCTCTACGGGCATTTCTACTCGAATGGCGCCTAGACATATGAGGAGCTGATTGTCTACCTGGAGACAGCCAGAGAGCATCCGACCGGGAGGCTATGAGTGGACGGCTTTGTCAAGCCTACAGTTTGTCGCTCATGTTCCTGCCCGGAGACCGGAACGGTGACTTCCTCCTCCAGCAGCAACGCCTCAAGGCACTGCTGCCATACTTCTTCGCAGCAGGTCATTAAAATTATGCCCGCTTCCTGAGCTGGTATGTGCGACAGATGGAGCACCTTCCCCAGCGTGTCAAGGAGGACCTACTGGCATGTGCACACACCTGTCGGCACTCAGATGGGGAGAACCGCAATGCCAGCAGATCAGTTCGGAGAGCAGACACATCTCAAGCGAGGGAAGGGTTCTGGAGGTATGAAGGGCATTTCAACGAGCCCCGAGCAAGTGGTTGTGTGGGTGAATAGTTTCAGTGTGTGCGCCAACCTTGTCACCGTCATGAATCATATGTACAATGAAGCTGGGGAGGAGCAGAAGTCACACTGTGAAGTAGATGGGGAGGAGAAGAATAAGCACAAGGAGGAAGGAGAGGGAAGAAAGAGACTGGACGAGGCCGATCGGAAGAAGATCGCGGTGGAATTGGAGAAGTACGATCACCCTCTCAATGACCAGCAACCATCTGCAATGGCCAAGTGACGCCAGACACAGTGAATGTTCAGAACGCATTGGCCATCGGGAGTGAGCAGAGCAGGCAGTTCGTCACTTCGCTAAGCAGTGAATTCCACAAGACAATAACGAAGAAGGTCAAAACAATGGAGTGGCACAATAAGGCAGTCACTGTCAAGGGGAAGGCGACGTCGTGATGCTGTTCAGTCGGCTGTTAGTCGTGGGGCAGCAGCATTGACATAGCCGATGTCTTCCAGTTTGAAATGAGTCCAGTCCCTCCGGCCCTGAACGATGAGTACGGCTGTTTGAGGAAGGGTGACAAGGCCGTGCTCGTCAAGTCTCTCAGTGTCTCTGTCACGACTCTATGTGCTCCAGACGTGGTGCTGGTTGATGCCGGCCAGCTTCTGTACCACGTCGTCTGGCCAGTCTCCGGGACTACAAGAGACCTGGCTGCATGCTTCGGCACTCGACTGGCCCACTACCCTCCTGTCTCCAAGAAATTCGTTCTGTTCGACAGATATGACCAAGAAGGTGCCAGCGTAAAGGACCATAAGCGGACAAGATGAGGAAGAGCCAAGGAAGTACGTCTAACCCCAAACATCCCCCTTCCATGCCGAGAAGTTATTCTTCACAATTCCAAGAACAAGAATCTGCTTAACAACATTCTATGCAGCTATCCCCTTCCACACAACATCCAATTTGTCAACATGCTGGACTGTGTCGTTAGTCTCGTTACCCATGATGAGGCAGACGTCACTCTTTGCAGCTACATGCTGACAGCGGTGGCAGAAGACGTCCAGACCATCCGAATCATCAGTGATGATACCGACGTCTTCGTTCTCTTTGTGTAGTGGACATCGAGGTTGCCAGTTGTCGCCAAGATTCAAATGGAAACATGGAATGGCGATGTATTGGACAATACTGTTTAGGCGGTTCGGCCCCAGAAAGTGCAGTCAACTTCTCGGTATCCACGCACAGTCAGGCTGCGATACAGTGTCATAACCCTTTGAAAAAGGAAAAAAGTCAGAGCGCTCAAGCTCCTAGAGATAGATATACCAGTCTCGATCAAGTGCTCGGACAGCCTGTCGTGACCCACGCTCAGCTCCAGGAGACAGCATACACATTCTTCTTACAGAAAGGATGTACAACAATGAACGACGCACGTGCTCACTTCTACCGTGGCCATAAGAAACCTCCGCCACTGAAGAAACTTCCATGTGCTGCATGTGCTCCGAGCTCATCTTCAAATGCCACTGTGGGAGGCCGCGGGCCAACGTGATCCACCTGAAGAAGCTCGAAATATTGCCAACTTTGGTTGGAACATCGAAGGCTCCGCCATCACACTGGGCGTCTCAACAGCGCCAGTTGCTCCCCAAGCACCCCTGGATGTAGTTAGCTATAGCTGCACTGCAGAGTGCAAGGCATGCAGTGGCACACGCCGCAGCTGCAACAGTGCATGCCTTTCATGCACGGACTACTGCAAATGCGAGGGAGGAGACAGTTGCTGTAGTCCTTTCTTCAGGAAGCAGATGGATATCGAAGACGATGAAAGGGATCCAAGTGTCGATGAGGAATAAATATACTCTTTATTTCCTTGTTATATATATATATATATATATATATATATATATATATATATATATATATATATATACACTTGCATATCAAAATGGCTGCCAAATAAATTCAAATTCACATATGTTTTATTTCCTTAATATATACATGCATCTTGAATTCTGAAAAATGCTAAAGCTTTTACAAGTAAACTTGACCTTTGACCTCTGATTTGACCTTGACTTTGAACCCCATATCCAAAAAATAACTCCAGACATGGATTCCCCATCCTGGACTACCCTTAAAAAGAGGTATTACACGACCCTCTATGTCATCGAGATCTCAGGTTGAAAATTTGCCGAAATTCAAGATGGCCGAGAGACCGCCATCTTGAATTATGAGAAATGCTCAAGGTTGCACAAGGTGCAACCAAGCTAATTTTGCTTTCCTAACTATATAAAATACATTTCCGTAAAAAAAGTTTACAATAATTAACATTGCAGGGTCATCATTATGGCAACTTGACTATATTTGCTGCAGTTCCCTATTTCGGGCATAGTTCATTTATTGCATTAAACCGTTATTGTATGTTTATCTTGTGTAAGACTTAGGGTAATGCATGTGGCGGCGTATTAAATAATGCGTTGTATGTTGCACTGTGTTCGTATTGCGTGGATGTGTTCAGAAAGAAATGTACACCAACAAGAATTAATGCAAACTAACGATGTTCACCACAATCTACAAAATCACACATTTTAAGTTGTTCTCAAAATATTAATGATTTTTTTAATGAAATATCATAGTTCCCACCTGCTAACGTATTGGGTCATTCCCCAGTGTGTCACTAATACGTCAAGATCACTCCCCTGTGTGTCACCAATGCGTCTCGATCATACCCCTGTGTGTCACCAATGCGTCAAGATCACACCCCTGTGTGTCACCAATACGTCAAGATCACTCCCCTGTGTGTCACCAATGCGTCAGTCAAGATCACTCCCCTGTGTGTCACCAATGCGTCAAGATCACTCCCCTGTGTGTCACCAATACGTCAAGATCACTCCCCTGTGTGTCACCAATGCGTCAAGATCACTCCCCTGTGTGTCACCAGTACGTCAGGGTCACTCCCCTGTGTGTCACCAATACGTCAAGATCACTCCCTTGTGTGTCACCAATGCGTCAAGATCACTCCCCTGTGTGTCACCAATGCGTCAAGATCACTCCCCTGTGTGTCACAAATACGTCTAGATCACACCCCTGTGTGTCACCAATACGTCAAGATCACTCCCCTGTGTGTCACCAATGCGTCAAGATCATCCCCCTGTGTGTCACCAATATGACAAGATAACTCCCCTGTGTGTCACCAATGCGTCAAGATCACTCCCGTGTGTGTCACCAATATGACAAGATCACTCCCCTGTGTGTCACCAGTGCGTGAAGATCACTCCCCTGTGTGTCACCAGTGCGTGAAGATCACTCCCGTGTGTGTCACCAATACGACAAGATCACTCCCCTGTGTGTCACCAATGCGTCAAGATCATCCCCCTGTGTGTCACCAATATGACAAGATAACTCCCCTGTGTGTCACCAATGCGTCAAGATCACTCCCGTGTGTGTCACCAATATGACAAGATCACTCCCCTGTGTGTCACCAGTGCGTGAAGATCACTCCCCTGTGTGTCACCAGTGCGTGAAGATCACTCCCGTGTGTGTCACCAATACGACAAGATCACTCCCCTGTGTGTCACCAATACGTCAAGATCACTCCCCGTGTGTCACCAATAGGTCAAAATCACTCCCCTGTGTGTCACCAATAGGTCAAGATCACTCCCCTGTGTGTCACCAATAGGTCAAAATCACTCCCCTGTGTGTCACCAATAGGTCAAAATCACTCCCCTGTGTGTCACCAATAGGTCAAGATCACTCCCCTGTGTGTCACCAATAGGTCAAAATCACTCCCCTGTGTGTCACCTATAGGTCAAGATCACTCCCCTGTGTGTCAACAATGCGCCAAGGTCATGCCCCTGTGTGTCACCAATAGTTCAAGATCTCTCCCCTGTGTGTCAACAATACGTCTAGATCACTCCCCTATATGTCACCAATGCGTCAAGATCACTCCCCTATATGTCACCAATGCGTCAAGATCACACCCCTATGTGTCACCAACACGTCAAGATATCTTGAACCGAATAGGCCTTTGGGCAGAAGTATCCATAGACAATGTTTGAAATAAGAAAATTGAATGTTTTACCATATAAAACAAAACAGGAAACACAAGCATGGCCGTTGACCGAACAGAACAGTAGCAAGGTACACCCTGCAAGAATAACATTGTTACATGATAATAACGTTTGCAATGAAAATAAACAACAAACACGCCACACCGTAGGAAGCTAACCCCTGTGTTTATATAACACAAAATGGCACGCTCATAGACATAAACGCGACTGAACAAACCAGAAGACGGACAGGGGCACATCAGTAGAATACTAGGCATATGAAATATAATAACCGATGGAGATCGCATATCACCATCTAAAAACATTACGATTGGAAACGACTTAATTTTAGAAAAAAGACCGGCGAGACGGTAGAGTGACGAACCAGATTTGCTGGTACAGTTATAGGGCGCCACCTGGAGGAGGGTGACACGACACGAGACGATAAGTATGGATGTGGAAACAGCAGCTGAGACCTTCTCCCAGTTATAGGACACTGTGGCTGCGTAATGGTGATGATGAATTACATGGGATGTGTGTATTATTAAAACATCAGGCCACGCTGACCTAGGGCAGGATGCGCTGCCGTTTAGCTTAGTGAACATTCTACTATAATTCGTTGCTTGTGGCATATAAAAAAGATTGCGGGAAACCAATTTTATATAACTAAAAAATATGCAATGTTTGTACCCAATAATGTGTGCGTGCGTGCGTGTGTGCGCGTGCGTGGTGCATGCGCGCGCGCTTTGACTATGACGCTTGATGCGAGAATTGACAAAACCGCGTCTCGGGTGCTTAGAAATGCGGAGACGTTTGTATGACTATTTACCCTGATCAACATACAGTGTGTGCACGAAGGTCATGTAAACACCAGCACACGTTACAACGATCAACCAAACGTGGAGTAGAAATGTGATATCGCAACTGTGCATGAGCTGACCTATATTTCAACATCACATACGCACGCACGAACGTTTCACAGGCTCACAGAAACGCACACACACGCGCGCACGCGCACACACACATACACACACGCACGCACACACACATACACACACACACACACACACACACACACACACACACACATATATATATATATATATATATATATACACATACACACACATACATACATACACACTCGCACACACGCACACGCACACACACACACACACACACACACACACACACACACAGTCACACACACACGCACGCACGCACGCACACACACACACACACACACACACACGAGCACGTACAAACGTATATGCATTCACGCAGTCAGGCACTCCACGTGTACGCACAAAACATTCCTCGCACGCACGCACGCATGCACGCACACTCATACGCACGTAACACGCGCCGCGCGCACTCACACACCCGCTCACGGTGGCTCGCTAACTAGAACAACAATACGAATGCCAGTCGAGCCAGAACAAAAATACAACATCCGAGGTCCGCGGATATATGTCAGCTGTTTTCGCAGTGGTCGTGACGTGTGCCACCGACGGACGACAGCACGACTGTGTTTGGTTTGGAGACAGGCCGGACCTTTGACCCGGCGTCGCACTGGATGGCATCATGAATGATAAGTCACATTTGTCAGCGGGCCCATGTATGAGTGGACACTCCGGTCGATGTGTTTGCACAATCTCGACCCACATATACTCCGGCATCTGCACGCTGACGGAGAGAACCAGAAGAACGAGACCATATACCACCAGTTCGAGCTGAGATGTGTCGGCAGCAAAGATCGGTCAAGGAGGAGGACTTTAGTGAAGAGTCAAAAGTGTTATCGTAGTTAACTGCAATCCAGATGAGAACAAATGGCTTCTCCTACTACCCGACATTCGGATACAATTAAGGATTTACAGAGAAAAGTGCGGAGTTTTGTGAACGATCTCGTGCAGGAACGGGTGGTCGATTGTTACCGCACCTACTTTGGATATTGGATATTTATCAGTGACGTAGACTCGGTCAGTGGTGATCGTTGGTGCCTGGACAACAACGGCTAGGGTCGTCAATCTATACACGGTCAGTAGAAAATGTTCAACATCCCCCAAAGTGTACAATTGATACATATCGTGCCTTTCCTTTCTTACAATGTTGAAGTATAAAGTGAGTTTATCGAACATCTCGCCATTGATTCATTCTATTGTAAGCTTTCGAGACACAATTGTTCCGCTTTATTAATTCCTAAAATTACAAACTTGGAGTAAGGAGGCCAAAATGGTCAGACATGTATGTCCAACTAACATTTCCCATATGAGTGGCGTATTTTTATTTATCAGTTTTCTGTGAAAATTATGAATGATGTCTTCACAAAAATTAAAAAGTGAGAACTAAATAATTACAGTGTGATTTTAATAATTACCACTTTTGCATGTCCGGCGTCATCGCTTTAGGTTGATCCACTGCATTCGTTTATTATTTTAATTGTAGGTAATTTCGAGTTGTACCGTTTTCGTTCAAATTTAAATAGGAAACCAAGGAGAAACGTTGAGACTAAATCTAATTTTGAGAAAAATATGGCACGTTAAAGAAAATACATTACGGAGTGGCACTTTCGCTGCGTCAACAAGGGAAAAGTTACCTACAGAAAACTAGGAAACGCACATTGTTTTACTTCTTTTTTAATGCATACCAGCTACTTTCATTTTATACTTAGATGGCAATACTACTATTTACGGCATTTCTTGGTCAAATTAGAGAAATAAATGCACAAATAAGCTTAGAGTTTTATCGACACACGGCTGTAGTCTCTCTACGGTGACACGGAATTTATTCCAGATTGTTGACGCCACTACCGTTGTCAATGTGCTGCTTAGTTCTAGGAACAAAATGTTGTTAGGAAACAGGATGATCTAAGGTCCTGAGGTATCAAAAAAATGCCTATGAGATGATTGTTCAGCAATAGTCCATCGCTATAGTCACACTACTACGTATATGGCCAGCTACTGAATTTAATTGAACTTTATTTCGGTCGCAGATACAAAGTGATGAACATTTGTACACTAAATTGATAAATCTGGTTAAAAAAACAATAGTTGTAACCAATGGATATCATACTCGTTCATACCTTCGAAGACCTGGGAGTTTGGTGCTCTAGTTTCCGCCCCTGGTAACCCCATAAACAGTGGGCAACTCCGTGTGTGCATGGCCGTTTTCGTGAGTTACGTCCTTCCATTAATTACACGATGTCAAATACACTATCTTTGTTAAAATGAGAAATGCTTCTGGACCAAAGTTCAATTTGTACTTGAATACAGGGAGTATAACAATATGTAATGTCATTCCCTTATTGTCCTCTTTGTGTTATTGTATGTCATTTGCCTTGGTTTTATTTGTATGTATTCTAAAGAGTTACAATGCAGTTGACGTGACGTGGCGTGGCGTGGCGTGGCGTGGCGTGGCGTGGCGTGGCGTGGCGTGGCGTGGCGTGGCGTGGCGTGGCGTGGCGTGGCGTGGCGTGGCGTGGCGTGGCGTGGCGTGGCGTGGCGTGGCGTGGCGTGGCGTGGCGTGGCGTGGCGTGGCGTGGCGTGGCGTGGCGTGGCGTGGCGTGGCGTGGCGTGGCGTGGCGTGGCGTGGCGTGGCGTGGCGTGGCGTGGCGTGGCGTGGCGTGGCGTGGCGTGGCGTGGCGTGGCGTGGCGTGGCGTGGCGTGGCGTGGCGTGGCGTGGCGTGGCGTGGCGTGGCGTGGCGTGGCGTGGCGTGGCGTGGCGTGGCGTGGCGTGGCGTGGCGTGGCGTGGCGTGGCGTGGCGTGGCGTGGCGTGGCGTGGCGTGGCGTGGCGTGGCGTGGCGTGGCGTGGCGTGGCGTGGCGTGGCGTGGCGTGGCGTGGCGTGGCGTGGCGTGGCGTGGCGTGGCGTGGCGTGGCGTGGCGTGGCGTGGCGTGGCGTGGCGTGGCGTGGCGTGGCGTGGCGTGGCGTGGCGTGACGTGACGTGACGTGACGTGACGTGACGTGACGTGACGTGACGTGACGTGACGTGACGTGACGTGACGTGACGTGACGTGACGTGACGTGACGTGACGTGACGTGACGTGACGTGACGTGACGTGACGTGACGTGACGTGACGTGACGTGACGTGACGTGACGTGACGTGACGTGACGTGACGTGACGTGACGTGACGTGACGTGACGTGACGTGACGTGACGTGACGTGACGTGACGTGACGTGACGTGACGTGACGTGACGTGACGTGACGTGACGTGACGTGACGTGACGTGACGTGACGTGACGTGACGTGACGTGACGTGACGTGACGTGACGTGACGTGACGTGACGTGACGTGACGTGACGTGACGTGACGTGACGTGACGTGACGTGACGTGACGTGACGTGACGTGACGTGACGTGACGTGACGTGACGTGACGTGACGTGACGTGACGTGACGTGACGTGACGTGACGTGACGTGACGTGACGTGACGTGACGTGACGTGACGTGACGTGACGTGACGTGACGTGACGTGACGTGACGTGACGTGACGTGACGTGACGTGACGTGACGTGAATGCCAGTATTACCTATACATAAATAAAGCATAGTTTTCGGAAAATGCGCCACAAATACGTGTTGATGGTATGATGTTTAGAACAATACAACCCGCTCAGCGTATCCGTTAAGCGGACGAAGTCAATGTCTATGTCGCAATGCTCTACGCCGCTCATTACTCCGGAGTTGTACCGGCGGAGTACCGGCGGAGTACCGGCGGAGCACCGGCGGAGCATCGCCGGACCTGTTGAGTATAACTAATGATAGCTGCACGTGTGCGTACGTGCATGTGTGCGCACGCAGCCACCTACGACAGCTGAGTGGGGTCTCTCTCGCCTGATCTGTCAGCTTTAGCGGTCACACATAGCCCGACAGCTGGGCAGGGTGAGCGTGACCTTATTGGGACAACGCCTTCGTCACTTGGTGGTAAGTGCCGCCTAATTTCTTTCCGCAAATTGCACATAATAATAAATTATATGGATATAATAGATTTGCATAATGGGACATGAAAAGATGTTATAACTATAGTTTAAAGTACACGCAGAGGACTTGTACGTGGTCTTAGGTTATGAATGTTGTTCTTTGCTCATGTACGTGTGACAAGTTGACCGTACCAATGGACGGTTGATAATCGCAGGTGAACTTCTCCGACTTGACGCCGAGGAATGATGACGGTGACACGCTGTACGATGGACGCGAATGGAACTAGTTCTAGTCCAGTTGGTCAACAATCAGATAACATATAAACTATTTACAGTTTGGCCGAGCTGCACGAGATCTATCACTTGACATTGATACCCACTGCACAGTCAGTGTTGATGTGTCGGTGTCGGTGACAAACTGTCTACGGCCTGCACCGACGTTTGTAGTAAATAGAACATCCCCCGATTGGCAGAGTATATTGTAGGTTAAGTGCTTTTAAGACTGACTCTTGAGGCCAACCTGCAACATATGACATCATATTGACAGAGATTGGATTAGTTTGTTATCAAAGCTACACTTAACCTTTGGCAGGTATTAGGTCGTAATTAAAGGGTCTCTTATTTAATGACATCTCTGAAATCGCATGCATCTGGGATCGGATGAAGTGGTGTCCATCACGATTATTTGAACTACTCCAACAGTTATTACGATTAGTTGAACTACTCCAACGGTTGTTACGATTATTTTACCTACTCCAACGGTTGTTACAAATATTGTAGCTATTCCAACAGTTGTTACGATTATTTTAACTACTCCAGCAGTTGTTATGATTATTTTAACTACTCCAGCAGTTGTTATGATTATTTTAACTACTCCAGCGGTTGTTATTTGAACTATTACAACAGTCGTTACTATTATGTGAACTACCCCAAAAAGTGTTAAGATAATTCAACAGTTGTTACGCGATTATTTGAGGTACTACAACAGTCGTTACGATTAGTTTTACTTTCACATATACGCAGCTGGAGGTTTCAGCATAATCAAAGTTGTGGACTATGTTCCTGTCGTCCAAATGCATACGACGACCACGAGCCAACATTTTTGCGCGACAATCTTCAACATTTTGAACCTCATAAACACCTTGAGACCCGACGGAGGGGCACATTCGAACGGTCTAAGGGCGCGCATGACTTGCGCATGCGTAACGCGGGCAAATTACAAAGGTCTGGGACGGGAAACACGTGCGCCCCAGCCACCCCCACCCCCACCCGCAATTTCGAACCTTGGGCAAGTGTTGTACCTCCACTCTGCTCCAGCTGACTGTCAGTATGAATGAGTATTTACAGTTTTTGATATAAATAGGCCTAATTGCACAGTGGCAGCATTATAAATAGGCCTAATTGCACAGTGGCAGCATTATTTCCCGATACGTCGATCTCATGCTCGACTGTACAAGTTTGCCAGGAGTAACAGTGTAAAGGATCAACACTGTAAAGGATTAACAGTGTAAAGGAGCAACACTATAAAGGAGTAACAGTGTAAAGGAGTAACCGTGTAAAGGAGTGACAGTGTAAAGGAGTAACAGTGTAAAGGAGTAACACTGTAAAGGAGTAACACTGTAAAGGAATAATAGTGAACATGAGTAACATTGTAAATGAGCAACAGTGTAAAGGAGCAACACTATATAGGAGTAACAGTGTAAAGGTGTAAGGAGTAACAATGTAAAGGAATAACAGTGTAGAGGAGCAACACTGTATAGGAGTAACAGTGTAAAAGAGTAACACTGTATATGAGTAACACTGTAAAGGAGTAACACTGTAATACGCACTGAGCGGTCGTAAGGGCTGGTCATCGCGTTGTAACAGAATTAACCGTCACCCTGTTTCGTTATCCTCGCGCGCCCGGGATCGCTGCGGCTGATTACGTCAGTACTTACCAGCTTTTCGCTGACACATCGCTTTGAAACGAAATCTTCTTTTAATGTCAGTAAATGTCCACGAAGAATATAGTCGGCCTCCGGTCATGTTAAATAATAATTTTGGGTGATTAAAACCACACGCTCCTCGTGCTGTACTTAGTGCTTATAGTGAACGAATGTGATCACTATATTGGGATTCCCATGGCACCAGTCGTGCGTTCGTCTTCAAATTGGGACGGATGTAAGCGCTGTTCTCATGGCTGACGCAATTTGCGAAGTCAATTGGTATAATTTTATAATTCGACCTCACTCACCTCCACGGTTTGCGGAGACGATTAGCCAAGGGTAGAGTTGTGCAGCGCAACAAATCATTGGCCTGCGTGGATGTGCTTTGCAGTCAGCGGCTTTGCCGAACAATTCGGCCCAGTAGCGCCGCCTAACGAATCAAGCATATATTAAAACACATGCATTGACGTCCAGGCCTACGTTAGACTTAGTTTCGATTACCGAAACTCCGTAAGGTGGCAGTACATGGCAGCCCCTCCGCCTGGTAGAGTTATGCTCTGCCTATGTAACCACCAGGGCGGGATTACCCCAGAATAGGACAGAGACGCTGATTGGCCCCCCAAACCCGGATAAAATTAGGATGGTGGGGAACGGAATACCAACAACTGGCTGCCTGATTCAATAACTGGCTGCCTGAATTATAGAGTCAAAAAGTACAGTGGGTATTAGGATGCCTGTGTAATATTTTCTTTCCCACTCCTACGATTTCACACAAAAATCATAATTAAAATAGGATGGAGTTATGAATTATCCACTTCTGTCGCTGGCTGCAGCATAAGAATTGTCAGAGCACTGGCAATGTCATTGTTTTCATTTTGCATGATGGTTATGGCTATTAAGGATTAAAAATGATAGTTGTCCGGTTACTATAGACAAGGGTCAAACTGCATTTTGTTGTTATTTTTTGGCATCACTGTCGTCAGGGGTGAGTTGACCATGATTTCCTTTTCAATTTTCTTTTTTCTTCCACTCAATTTTCTCTTACTACCTTCTCTGTCAGCAGATTCCTTCTATCGTTTTTACATTCTTCTCCCACTCTTTCTAGGTCACCTTCAATGCAATCCCCGTCGCAATTTTGGTCTTCCTCGCCTCCATTTCCTCTCCACTTTCTTGGCATCTGCTCTTTCGCCAGTTTTTTCTCTGCCATTTTTTCTACATGACCAGTCCATGTGCTCCTCACCAATTTCTTCTTAGAACGTTTCTCCACTCCAACCTCCACTCTCATTCCATCCATTTTCTCTTATCAGCTCTCTTAACTCCCACGATTAATCTTACCAGGTTGTTTTTCGCAAATCTGGATCTTCCCCTGTTGTTTCTCTGTTAGTGTCATCGTTTCTAGTCCATTCATGTATGCTGGCGTAACACACGAGCTGAGCATATTTCTTTTACGTTTACGTGATATGCGTCTGTCTCCCATCACCCCTTCGACTTTTCTCCAAGCGTTTGCAATTAATCTAGTGGATTTTGCACTGGGAAAATGCCATTTCCTATCATGAATTTATCAATTGTAATACGCAACGTTGAATGTCAACGCCACATCACCTGTGTCAAGGTAGGGATGTATAAGTATTGTTTCATCAGAGTAAGCGACTACATGCACATGTTGGTATTTGTCATGGTCTTTGTCAGTAGGTTTGGGACAGTAGAGTGAGTAATGTGGTGGTTAGCAATGGGCTGATGTTATGTAAGGGCGCTTTGGGTTCATGTCTCTTTAATATTGTGTCGTTTCTCTCTTACTCTCCAACTTTGACGCCTTCTGTGAATGGTTTTGCTGAACTGTCAGCTACATTGGTAAGTGAACTTGGTTGTCATGTCGGTATTCATTTTAAGCTAGTTGGGTTTGAGTTTTATATATATATATATATATATATATATATATATATATATATATGTATATGTATATGTATATGTATATGTATATGTATATGTATATGTATATGTATATGTATATGTATATGTATATGTATATGTATATGTATATGTATATATATATATATATACATACACATACACACACACACACACACACACACACACACACACACACACACACACACATATATATATATATATATATATATATATATATATATATATATATATATACTCATATATATATATATATGTGTGCGTGTGCGCGCGCGCGTGCGTGCGTGCTTGTGTATAAGTTGCTTGACTGTCGGGGCCACTAGGGCAAAATCCTAACTACGCCAGTGAGCACAGCGTATCGGCTACACAACTAGCTTCGGTTACTCAGACGCTGTGAGGTGACAGCAATTTTTAGCTCCTCACACCCGCTTGAGGATTTATAGCCTCGATTACCTAGGCTCGGTGCGATGGCAGCATTTTTTCCCTTTATATCCGCCTGAGATTAGGTCAACTGTGAAAAAAAATACTAAACTACCGATATATTTTATAAGATAATACCATACTATTAAGAGTATTCAACATATTCACACACAAATAATCAGAAATACAAATTTGCAGTTGTTTATGAGGCAGGAATTATGGCAGGATTATCTTCGATTACCCAGGCTCCGTAAGATGGCAGCACGGTTTAGTGGAAGCACGTTTTTAGCAAAGCATACATTTTTTTAATATCACCACATTCTATTCTCATGTAGTGAAGTTACGCAGCCGCGCAACACTACTTCTTCTCTTTTTCCGTCGCTTTGTAAAAATAGATTTTAATAACTATTTTGTGTAATATTGTATCGGTCAAAATGGGGGTTTACTTTTACACGAATCATTGGTTCTGTTGGACTATGTTGCTATATCCAGTGTCAGCGAGTAACACAACGTGATATCACGTAGCTGTGTTGGAACATGCCCGTCTATCGGCAGTGGGGCTAGCCTCGGTTACCAGGCTCCGTGAGGAGGCAACACTTTTAAGCCCCTCCACTCTGCTTGGGGAATTAATGCTCAGCATTTGTAATCGCCAGGGCGCCTTACACCAGATTAGGGCAGAGACGCTGATTGGCTCTCAGGCCAACTATGAAATAAAAATTAAAATAACGATATACCTTTACAAGATAATGATATCCTACAGTAGGAATTCGTCCCCTCCCCACGTCTATTAAGGAACCCCTCTTGGCAAAAATATGTGAAATATTGGTGGGGTACATTAATATCGATTTCCTCCAACAGTTATTCGGGAGCTTTAACTCCATACTGATTAATTATGCCTTTGCCCCCCCCCCCTCCCCACCCCCCGCATTGCGGGTACACAAGAAGCAACACACCCTGCTCAACCATGCATATGAACTAGTTCTATATGGTAGTATATATTGCCAGTGAAAGAAGGCATAGCATTCATTGCGTAAGATATGCAGGCATATTGCCACAGTGTTTTTTATTGTTGCTATATATATATATAAACCACAGTTATCTCCTATTTATGGAGCACAGCGGCTCAGTGCCAGAGCCTTCGACTTTCGACCAAGAGATCGAACCCGGGTTCGAATCCTGTGGTGTGCTTTCACTCAACATTGCTCCAGGCGACTCAAATGTACGAATGAGTACCTCACTATAGACACTGGAGGATATTTGTGTGCGACTACTTTTCGCGTATTAATTGCAGCGTGGCTGGAACCTCCCTAGATTAGACTAAATGGTGCCCGGGAGTAGAATATATAAAGCGCTTTGAGCGGTCCTAATGACCGATACGACGCCGTGCACGGACTTGCTTTTCTTTTTATCTTGATGAAAGCCAGCAACGTTAATGTGTAGCTTACTTAACAAATTTGAACGTGGTCAATATCGGGGGAAGGGGTGAGTCTTACACACAACACACTCCTTGAAGTGGACCAAAAAGCCTCCAACTTTCCCCTCCCCTTAATTGAAGCTTATCAAATTATAACCTCCAAGTTTAACCCGTTTGACGTTTTGAGGGTCCCAAAAGCTTCAACTGCACCTCCATTGTTAAATGTCGGGAGCTAAACATAATAGTCATCCCCCACCCAACACAGTGGGGATTCAAACTAGAATTACCCAATATATATGCCGGTTCTATACATTCAGTCGGTCATACACTTTTTGTCATCAAGATTATTATTAACGCGGATGTTTTGCGGCATATCTAGGCCTCGACTATCTCAAAACCACCTCTCGGTCCTTACTCGCTTCGGTGACTATCTATAGCAAGACGCCGATGTTTACTGCAACGTGTCTGTGATGTTATCTCGCCCATGAATACCAGCCCTCGTCGCAAACACGACCGACTTTATTATCACTAAGGGGTCATCAGCGCGCCGTAGGGCTGGTCACGTTCGGTCGCTGCATGAGGTATAATTGTTTATGCCTGTCATAAAGTGCTCAGAGCTCGTTGTTCACCTGTTGTTGTGTTTACCACTACGCGACATGAATAGAAGACCTTGGGTCTGGCCGGGCTGCCTGGCTGGGTATAGCAGCTGAGTGTCCGCGGACGTTTCAGGTCATGGTGTCCTGCCTGTGTAAGGCGCGTTTAGATTAATCTGTCTCAACTCGCTACCCGACCTACGTGTTGCGTTTAAATAGCCACCCAACAACGTCGTTATTAACCTAAATGTACGACACGTGAAAGAACAATTGTATTTGTATACTGCACTATTTTTTATGTTATTTGGGACTTCGGGCCATCCACTGGATGGGCCGTACGTCACGCGAATATTTTTAGACTATACCGTCCCTGTTAACGCTTCATATAACGCTTGCTTGTAGTACCCACCCTTCTAAAACAGCGTTCACGTTAAGAAAACATTCTTACGAATTACACAATGCACACATAATTTCACCTGTATCATATGCATCGATACGTACATTCACAGGTAGATTGAAGGCATGCATATAACTTATCATAAACAATGACACAAACTGGTCGTGTTAACGTGCATTTTATTGTGTATAGTGATTGATACGGACAGATAGTATCGATATCTCCACCGAGATATTCATGCAGGCGTGACGGTCGGTAGAGTCTGTGCACTAAGGCCCAGGGCCTTCTCGCCTGGTCTCACCTCAGTTCACCTAGGCGGGCCTTGTGACACGGCCATAAACCTGCTGTGAAACTCGTCCATGTGGCACTGTCGACAGCGACGCATTGTGCTTCGCTCCATGTCTCTAGACAAGTCGGTCTTGTCAACAGTGGATCGCCATGTTGTTTGGGAGAGCGATCGACTTCCCCCTTTCCTTTGGAGGGGAGTGGAGGGGGAGGGGAGTGGAGGGGGAGGGGAGGGGAGGGGAGGGGAGGGGAGGGGAGGGGAGGGGAGGGGAGGGGAGGGGAGGGGAGGGGAGGGGAGGGGAGGGGAGGGGAGGGGAGGGGAGGGGAGGGGAGGGGAGGGGAGGGGAGGGGAGGGGAGGGGAGGGGAGGGGAGGGGAGGGGAGGGGAGGGGAGGGGAGGGGAGGGGAGGTGATGTATGGTGAGTTTTCGTCGGAACAATTGGCCGGTCTACTATTTACCCGTCATCGCATCTGCCTGTTCATCATGTCGTTGTAAACTCGGTATTCCAACTTGGGCACGTAAAGAAGGTTTTCCCCTCCGTGCTGATCTTCTACACAGCCATGACGTATGCAGTTCAGCCACATTGTCACTGTCAACCCATTAGAAATCAGATACTTACAGAGAAAATTCAAATTACTCAATAATTTGCAGAAGACTTTTCCAGTGTTCATTTCAAGAACTTTAATACAGACATGATAATACAGAGATCAATACAATTATCTAACTGGCCTGGCTCCGTGGGCGCCAGACGTGAAGATACATGGATGGTGTGAATATTCTCCCCCCTCAGCTAGACTCGGGCCTCCTGCGTCTCAATCGCGCACAACCTTTTCCTTAAACACTGGCTACTTCGCTCTCTTGCTAGTGCCTGCCTGGACTTCTATTGGTCAGCGTCAGGTCAGTGTACTTCTGCAAAACGCAACAAGAAGCTGGTATCTCTTACCTACGATTATCCACGTAGTCATGCTCCAATACATCCAAGAACTTCAACTATGTCTGGCCAATTCTTAGCGAACTCGGGCAACTGGATGTAACTGGTTTAAGGACACCAAGCTATGCTTCTATAGCTATAGACTACTGCAGTTCCACTATAAATTATACTTAAATTGTTAATTGTGAGTTCTTATATAATAATTAGAATAGTTCATGGAAAGGTATTACAAGGAATTCCTAGAGCCATAATTCTTTACAAGCGGTTCAGCATGTCTGGGCACGTATTTCGTGGTACGTACGTGTCGCGTGATCTTGGGTGATCTCACCGGAAGACGGGGACATTTTCTTCTTCATAGATCTACGAAAAATGCACAAGCTATATGAACGAATAATAATGGTTTATGTAAGATTTGCAAGACTATACTCATAACCACATCTATCAAAGATAAAGCAGAGAAAGCATGAGTTAATGACTGACAATTACATTTATATATCATTCTTATGACTTTTAAAACGTGTCCTTCATTCATAATTTGTTGTGTACAAATCTTACAGTAATCGAAAACAATTAATGCTCCCTCTAGTTTGTCTACCAAATTCAACGGGTATATAGCTATAACGGGAATAAATGTAGCTGTAACGGGAAGTAGCTATAACGGGAAGTAGCTATAACGGATCTAGACCCTTAGGCTTAGTGTCTGCACGACGTTTCGTCTGACTCTGAGTCTGACACGATCGTGCATTACGCAACTGTTGTTGCAGCAATTGTAATTTTGTAACAGTGTGTCAGTCCCACAACTGTTGTTATGCATGCGCATGCATGCATATATATATATAGCCAACTCGATCAATTAACACTATGTTTTCTTTGCTTTAGTTGCAGCACATCGTACAGTGTATATGATTCTTCAACATTTGTTTATCGAACATGCACAAACATATTGTCATTGCACTGTGTATATCGATCGCCAGCATCAATAAAACGTTTGCATTTTTAACCGTTACGTATAACGCTGGCACCAAGACCTTGACCCCTATATAGGTCAAACGCTGCTTCATGTTGACCCAGTGAACCCCTTCACTACACGTGACATATTTAACGGGTGACTATGCATCTGAAATGTAGATGAAGATAATAGATAACATTAACAAATCACGCCGCAATTTATGCTAGCGAAAAAACATAACTTTTTTAACGCGTATAAAAATAACACTCTGGACGATGGCCTTGCTAGATACTGGGGTCATCCACACGTACTTCATATATTTTTAGGCCCACTCCACTCTGCCGTCTGATGGCCTACATAATACTAATGTTTGCGCGTGGTTTATCTGCGTTCAACTATCTGTATCACATGTCACGGAGCGTGGCACAAACTTTCCATTTGTTTCTCCTGCATGATAGAGCTCTAGTTTAAGTGGTCCATTCGCACAGTGTATAGACAGTGCTGGGTGCTCGATCGTGTATATGAAAACATTTATAACTATAGAAACGATGACGTTCACTAAAGCGGTGCGAAGCGCGAACCATTTGCAGCATTTCCTGGCATAAACACAATTACAAAAGATAAAAACACCGATGGTAGAGGATTGGGCGGAGTCGTTATAATGATAGCGGGAAAGAAGGTTGTAATTTTTTGCACACTGTACACGCTCTGCAGTCGTATTGGGACTTCGGGGTAACTTAAAAAAACTTGCTGTTAAAATGCAGTTTCTTCGAACCCCCGAGTTCATATACTCGTGCTGGTGTGCATGAGGTGTGTGGCCTATATAGGTCTACGTGTAATGTTCCAATAGGGGATATAGACTTTGGATTTTAAGCCTGCGTTACACTGCGTTACACTGTGACGTTGTGTGAAATGTTCAAGAGCACCCCACCCGTATCTTCTTTGCTCAAACCGATGTCAACATGAAACTCGTTCGATATTTCACGTTCATCCAATAAGCAGGTAGACATAGACAACTCTTCCTTTTATTTGGTTCCCTGTTTAGCCTTTTAGCAATTTAGGCCGATCATCTTCTGTTCTCTGGACCTGGTATATCATCCAATTAATTTAAAATCTAGCATTAATTCTATCTCTGCGTTGCTACTACCACATTTCTCTGAAGCGTGACATCTCCGAAGCCTCTCCTACCGTTATATATTCGTGCAACTATAGGCATACACGTATACGTTCATTCGGGCATGCTATGCTATGCTTACTAGCACGACGCGCTCATAAGGATGCACACGAAATTAGGTCACGGCAGTGGGTACTATATGTGGGTCGGGTCACATGGAGGTCACGAGCATGCGCCGTAAGCTTCCATGACTGTCAAGGTCGACGAAGGGAGACATGGCTCGTCTAGTAAAAATATCGTCTAAGCTTGCGAAAGGTGGCAATTACTGCCAGGTATGTGCGATTTAATTAATGTATGATATGGTCTGCAGACAATAGCATTTAATTGCGTAATTTCATTGCACTAAATGCTATCGAGGATTACAAATGCCACGCCGAACTCTTGCCGAGAATTTGACATTCGGTTTTCTGGGGGTGAATTATTGTTATGTTTTGAAACCATGCGTCTACCTACCGGTGTTTGTGATCGATTTAATTTCTTGCAGTTCCATCGTAGAATAAACAGTCTAATGTGGGTAACTTTAGCAACGAGACTTTATCAATCGAATGTCGTGTCGATGAAATATAATTTATTATTTCCAGGGTTAAAATTTGAATATTTGTATACGGTATCACGTATTTTTTTCAGATTTAATCAAGCATGCAAAATCAGTGTTAACGTTATTACTCTGTATTCTAGCTTTCATAATGACATATATTAATTGAAAATTATAGTTTCTGTCTATGTGGATGCATGCTATCACCGTTTGGTAAAATTGTATGGCTTTGCATTATTGTAATACGTGTGCTAACAAGCATGCATAAACAATATGTTTTCCATAACATTGTTCAAATAATAAATATAACGTGACATTTTGTATGATAAGACAATATTGACAACAACAAAGACTAAAATGTGTGTACCGAACTGTTAAGGGATCTATCCCAGCCCTCCCCACTGAAACATTCTTCCGGCCCCTAAAACAAACAAAAGACACATTCAGCCTAAGCACTTCCCAGACCATGTGTCCTCAAATTTCAGCTAACAACCAACAACACCAGATGTTTCATTGTACCTACAGCCCACTCTGAACAATTTAAGAATAATTTTTTTTGTAAAAATAGTAGTCTGGAACCAACTTAACGAGTCGCAGGTCCAGGCTGAAACCATAACTGATTTCAGCCGCCTGATCTACGACTCAAACACTCAATAACATGTGCACCCCCCCCCCCCGTCATATATAATAGCCAATATTGGCTCCTTATGATGTATCCCATTCATATTCAGAACATGCTTAGTTTTATCGAAATTAATCCAGAAGACTATGCATATTTTTACCTTCCAGTACTTGTAGTTTATATTTATATGTTTGTAAGTACTGGAATATGACATCTTTAAAAATGTGAACAAACATGCCAGAATTGCATATTTTTGCCTAACAATATGTTAAAATGCCAGTACTAAATTGACTGGGTTAGCAGTGAGAGTTAGCTTAAAGTACCAGCTTATCAAACAAATTTACAAATTATTTGTAACCGTTTGTAAACTACTTAATATAATTACTATGAATGACTTTGACCTGAAGTAATATTTTAGTTTCATCTAGAAACACTGTTGATTCACTGCAGAAATGAGTCACTTTCAAATGTCAAGTTGCTAACCCAACATATATGATGCGACTATTATAATTTTATTATGGCAGTAAGAAGGAGAAAGGCCACATATTGAATTCATCACTTTTTTCTTTAGCATCGAATTTGGATAAGATATTGCAAGTCATATTGCCTCTAAACTTTGACGAACAATGGTCAGACTCAAAGTAAACTAATCCCTTGTTGTGTGTTAATTTGTGTTATGTGTTGATCAAAATGGGTCAAATTAGTCACGTTTATTATTTGATATGATTGGGAATATTAACAAGAGTATGACTCTAAAACCCAAATATAGGACATTGAGTCCATGCGTAGTTTCGTCCTCTGTTTTCTTTAAGCTAAACCTCACAATAAACATTGTACATAGAGATTTAATACGCAAGACATAGACTGTTTTTGTATTTATAAACAGTGGTGCAAATCTGAAATTTATTTAATAACATAAGTTATATAGGTGCTATGTGTAGTCATTATTTATTAACATTTAACATAAGTCATCAATATAGTAGAAATGAAGAGTTACAATAAAATATCAATATTTATATTTGTGTCACATTTTGTTTATATTTGTATTACACTTTGACACAATTTTGTAATATAATTTAGAAGACAAAATTTGCTTGTAAGGGTTTGTACATAACTGTTTTGTAAGAAAATAACTTACTTTGCAATGTTTTAACTTTTACACATTTTATGTAATTTCCCATGCATGTAATTATTGCACCACGATTAATGGTACAATGCTGCTTCTTGTAGAAGGTGTTAAAAGAATTAACATATCTGACAAGAAATAAAATATTAAGCCTGAAGGTGACCTGTAAAGTGTTTAAGTACTGAGAGCTGTCCCAGGACAGATACCATTTTATATAAGAACTCATCTCTTTGTAAACGTTTAGAAGTTTGCTTGTGAGCCGTTTAACTTTCATACCAATCAGGTGTATTGTAAGTAAGTAAAACATATTGTAAATAAAATAAAATACATGTTTTCACTTTTAGGGGGCATCATGGCACCGACATCTGGCTGGCGCCCGCAGCCTCCACGTAAAGACGACTGCAGACCGCGGAGAGGCGACACATAGCACGGGGTCATCGGTAGGTCCACAAGGTCTACTGCTCTCTTACGTAACCTGGGATTCATGTCTGAACAGCTCATAAGGCCAAATTTCCTCTTTAAAATTTATTTTTGCTCCTTAGCGGTGCTCTTGTAAACTGAAACCTTTCAATAACAGGATGTGCCATTTGCTGGTGTGTCACCGAAATAGTGTCGTTGGTGGTGCAGTATTAACTTATTTGCATATTTATAATTCCCCGGAGAGTCCACAACTGATCCTTTCTAATGGTTGATTTTTCAGTATTCGTGAGCTCTTAGTGAATTGCTCCTCTGCTCTCTAATATAAATTTCCATAATGTGTCTTCCCTGTCTTCGTGTATCAAGTTTCAGAAATAAAAAAGTTTTATTTCTTTTTTCAGAATACTTTCTCAAAAGAATTTATACATGGTTTGTTACATAATTTGATTTATTCAATGTGGGTCACTGGTGTTGATGTATCAGTTACATGCCCCTTTGGAATCTGGACTTTGTCATGTCTAACCCTGCCAGTGACGGATAGGTTGACATTGTCAAGGTGCACTTACTACTGTGTCTTGTTATGTTATGACTTCTGTGATCACTGTGCACGCATCACTATATCACTGTATGCCTTCTTGTCCTCTCCTGCCTGCTTTTGCATTCAGTTCTTTGCTGACAATTTCTATATCGTCATGGCATCATAAGGTCATGCAAGGTCATGGATCACTACTTCTGTTTGCATTGTTCAAACAGTTTTACTAAGCTTTAAGTTATAGTTCATCTTTCTCTTCTGATATGTTTTGGTATCACGTCATCTGTTCATGATGGGAGGGAGGGGGTGAGAGAGGGGGAGGGGGAGGGGGGGGAGGGGGTGAGAGGGAGGGGGAGGGGGTGAGAGGGAAGGAGGGGGAGGGGGTGAGAGGGAGGGAGGGGGTGAGAGGGAGGGAGGCGGAGAGGGGGAGAGAGGGAGAGAGAAAGAAAGAAAGAAAGAAAGAAGGAGGGGGTGAGAGGGAAGGAGGGGGAGGGGGTGAGAGGGAGGGAGGGGGTGAGCATGAGAGAGGAATACGAGAGAAGTGAATGAGAGAGGAGAATGTGGAATGGACTCTCCCTGAATTGTGAGGGTAGCGGGAGAGGGTTGATTAGATATTTATATTCTCCCTGTCCCTAACTATTACATGTCCGTCTTTACATGAACATGATGCCCGTGATGGTGAACACAACTCCTGTGTCTGTGTGTAGGTGGGCGTCAAGTACCCCATCATTGACCACAAGTATGATGCCGTGGTGGTGGGAGCGGGGGGAGCCGGGCTCAGGGCAGCCTTCGGTCTGGCCAGCAAGGGCTTCAAGACGGCCTGTGTCACCAAACTCTTCCCCACACGCTCACACACCATCGCTGCCCAGGTAAGTCATCAAACTGTCACAGACAGTGTCACCAAACTGTCACAGACAGCAGCTGCAGGAGACGGCACCACAAGTTGAGGCAGTGTAAACGTCTGCCCGCAATTAACCAGTGTAGTAATTTGTAACAGCAACTCTGGTGAATTGACTGTATTGAATGTGGAAATTGTTGAACTGTGAAGGGTGTTGTGGTTAGCTTAGCCAATAACAGTTTTGTTTGTAATTTTAACATGTTTCTAGTGGGACTTTCCAACTGCAAAGTTTTTTACAGGTTTACCAGTTGCTACTGACAATTATTTACCGAGTGGTGTACAGTCCATCGGTGGCACTGCAGTATTGTCAATAACAGTTTTGTTTATAATTTTAACATGTTTCTGGTGGGACTTTCCAACTGCAAAGGTTTTTACAAAGTTACCCGTTGCTACTGAAAATAATTTGCCGAGTCGTGTACCTCCAGCATATTAATTATAGTCTGAGATTAATGTGAAGACATTTGCATTAAATCATAAGTAAAACAACTTGAATAGACGGCTTTCTTCTAATTGGTCAGTGCATTGAGAAAAACTCAACTAGATTTCGAACATTGATCAGGGTCCGTACAGAGCCTTGAAAGTCTTGAAAAGCCTTGAATTTGATTGGACCAAATTCAAGGCCTTGAAATCCTTTAATTTTTCAAAGTAGTCTTGAAAAGTCTGGAATTTAATTGTGGTCAATAAAATATTGTTTTGACTCAATTGTTGTGATGAATAACAGCCAGAAAAGGAAAAGCCTATGCACAAAAATTAATTGTATGCACATTGGGCAATCAGCATTTCATTGTGGTCGGTGCCATTGTTTTTAATGTTAACTTATTTTACTACATTTAAAAGTACATATGTCATTAAAACAGTCTTGAATACATTTTTCAAAAAGTCTTGAATATTCTTGAATTTCAAATATCCAGATGTGTACGGACCCTGATTGAGTAAAACGTTACTCAATAGGAGTATATGTTGTTAAAAGTGATAGATTGAAGGGTGTGAATTGGGGTGCTTCAGGGTGGAATCAACGCAGCACTGTCGAGTGTGGATGATGACAAGTGGCAGTATCACTTCTACGACACGGTGAAGGGCTCTGACTGGCTGGGTGACCAGAACGCCATCCACTACCTGTGTGAGGAGGCACCCAAGGCTGTCATGGAGGTAGGACCACTGTCGTGTGTGCATCGGGGCTTTATGCAGCATCAAATTATTGCCAGTCACACATGTTTTGGTGGACATGTGGATGTTAACTGTTTAGCCAGTTCACAAACTTTAAATGTATTATTTTTGACCTGAAAAGGACTACAAACACACATGTGACACCGTTTACGCTCACTTTCAAGGCATAACTAACAATATCTATGGTTTTGGAAGACCTTTTTCTTTTTTGCTCCTTCATTTTTTTTTGTACCCGTCCACCCATCCATATTCGTTTTTACCCGTCCAAATGACAGGTGGACGGGTCTCTGTGTGTCACACTGTCACCAGTAGCAATGAACAATGTCCTCTTGAGAAAAGTGAAAATAATGTGGTGAGTTTAGAAGTTTAGACAAGAAAACACTGTATGTAAGGTGATTATACTGAGACGGGTGTGCGCATGTGCATGTATTTGGTAACTTATTTTTCCCTGCTAATATGTTAATTGTATTACTGTTTCATGTTTTACATGGCAGATAGTTGTGATGATGTAGTTCAAGTAACATGGTCTGTACGGGGACTTGAAAGTCTTGATAAGCCTTGAATTTGTTTGTACCAAATTCAAGGCCTTGAAATCCTTGAATTTTGGAAAGTAGTCTTGAAAAGTCTTGAATTAAATTGTGGTCATTAAAATATTGTTTTGACTCAATTGTTGTGACGAATAACAGCCGGAAAAGGAAAAGCCTATGCACAAAAATAACTCGTGCACATTGGGCAATCGGCATTTCATTGTGGTCGGCGCAATTGTTTTCTGGGTCAGGTAAAAATGTTAATGTTAACTTAATTTACTGCACTTAAAAGTACATATTATGTCATTAAAACAGTCTTGAATTTATTTTTCAAATAGCCTTGAAAAGTCTTGAATAGCCTTGAGTTTCAAATGTCCAGTTATGTACGGACTACGAAGCAACAGGGATGCTTTTTATTACCCCATGAATACATGCATGCACACAGACACACGTGAATGAGTGCAGACATACAGACAGATGCACGTATGTACACACAAACCCATGCATACAGACACAAGTATAAAGGTCACAGTGTGTCATTAAGTCTCCTTGACCTCTTCAGTTGGAGAACTACGGCATGCCGTTCTCGCGCATGCCCGACGGCAAAATCTACCAACGTGCCTTTGGTGGCCAGAGCCTCAAGTTCGGCGAGGGTGGACAGGCTCACAGGGCGTGTGCTGTGGCTGACCGCACTGGACACTCGATGTTGCACACCCTTTACGGCAGGGTAGGTGGCAGCACTGAACGTAGTATCATTATTTTGTGAATACTTGGATCGCAGTGACGTTTCATGTACGACAAAATCCTGATCAGTATAGATGTCGATTTTCTGTTATTATTGCTTGCATTTCTGGTAAGTTACTCAGAATGTTGCGATGGTTATAATTTATATTCAAACATTTTGGTGCACATTACTTTCTGTAATCGTGTCTGTTTGAACTTGTTGCAAAGTGAACATTGTTGATCTGTCATAAGAGACCAGTATTCTGAACCTCCAGCACTGATTTATTTGAATTTTTAGAATAGTTAATACATGTTTTTCTACAATAACTGACACTATTTAAACCTGTTAAAGCTCCGAAGGTATTCTAAGTGACATACCTTCAATGAAGAGAAGACATCCAACATACAGTAGTCCCCCTCTTCAGTGGACACTACTGGTTCCAAGCAAAAGTGTCCCTACATTGGGGGTGTCCCCTCATCAGGGGGACAAACATTCTGGAGTGGGCGGTGGGGCTGTGGGGGGGGGGGGGCTTCGTTTATGGGTATGAAAAATGCACTGTGTACATGTACAGTGTATATGTAACAAAGAAGACATGGTCATGAATCAATAAATATAGTGTTAAGTAATTTACTTGTGTTCTAGGTATAACATTAGCATATTGTTCTGATATGTATCAGATACAACAACAGTTTGACACCATTGTGTAGGTACTTGTATTGTCTACAACGTGCAATTGTGAGAATTGAATAATAAGGCGCTAGAGCAAAGACAATGGCGCAAGCAATATTTTTAAACATCTAGGTCAAATATTTGAGGAGGCACAGACTTCACGTTAAAATCAACTGAGTGCTAATGGGTTAAGCTGATAAGTAGTGCCAACTCCACCTTGTGGTGCCACAGTTAATTTCCACATGAATGCGTCTGTGATACAACTGATGTTGTTCCCTGATGACTGGTGTTGTTTGTGCTTCAGTCTCTCTACTACGACTCTGACTACTTTGTTGTTTGTGATTCAGTCTCTCTACTACGACGCTGACTACTTTGTTGTTTGTGCTGCAGTCTCTCTACTACGACGCTGACTACTTTGTTGTTTGTGATTCAGTCTCTCTACTACGACGCTGACTACTTTGTTGTTTGTGCTTCAGTCTCTCTACTACGACGCTGACTACTTTGTTGTTTGTGATTCAGTCTCTCTACTACGATGCTGACTACTTTGTTGTTTGTGATTCAGTCTCTCTACTACGACGCTGACTACTTTGTTGTTTGTGATTCAGTCTCTCTACTACGACGCTGACTACTTTGTTGTTTGTGATTCAGTCTCTCTACTACGACGCTGACTACTTTGTTGTTTGTGATTCAGTCTCTACTACGACGCTGACTACTTTGTTGTTTGTGATTCAGTCTCTACTACAACGCTGACTACTTTGTTGTTTGTGCTGCAGTCTCTCTACTACGACGCTGACTACTTTGTTGTTTGTGCTGCAGTCTCTCTACTACGATGCTGACTACTTTGTTGTTTGTGCTGCAGTCTCTCTACTACGATGCTGACTACTTTGTTGTTTGTGCTGCAGTCTCTCTACTACGACGCTGACTACTTTGTTGTTTGTGCTGCAGTCTCTCTACTACGACGCTGACTACTTTGTTGTTTGTGCTGCAGTCTCTCTACTACGACGCTGACTACTTTGTTGTTTGTGCTTCAGTCTCTCTACTACGACGCTGACTACTTTGTTTTTTGTGATTCAATTTCTCTACTACAACGCTGACTACTTTGTTGTTTGTGCTGCAGTCTCTCTACTACGACGCTGACTACTTTGTTGTTTGTGCTTCAGTCTCTCTACTACGACGCTGACTACTTCGTTGTTTGTGCTGCAGTCTCTCTACTACGACGCTGACTACTTTGTTGTTTGTGCTTCAGTCTCTCTACTACGACGCTGAATACTTTGTTGTTTGTGTTGCAGTCTCTCTACTACGACGCTGACTACTTTGTTTGTGCTTCAGTCTCTCTACTACGACGCTGACTACTTTGTTGTTTGTGCTGCAGTCTCTCTACTACGACGCTGACTACTTTGTTATTTGCGCTGCAGTCTCTCTACTACGACGCTGACTACTTTGTTGTTTGTGTTGCAGTCTCTCTACTACGACGCTGACTACTTTGTTGTTTGTGCTGCAGTCTCTCTACTACGACGCTGACTACTTTGTTGTTTGTGCTGCAGTCTCTCTACTACGACGCTGACTACTTTGTTGTTTGTGATTCAGTCTCTCTACTACGACGCTGACTACTTTGTTGTTTGTGCTTCAGTCTCTCTACTACGACGCTGACTACTTTGTTGAGTACTTTGCCCTGGACCTGCTGATGCACCAGGGGCGTTGTGTTGGCGTCATTGCCATCAGTCTGGAGGATGGAAACCTGCATCGCTTCAATGCCACGAACACTGTCATTGCTACAGGGTAGGTGCCATCGTGTTGTTGCTGCATTTCGTCAGCGCTGTGATGAATTGAAATGCTCATAAAGAAATAGTTATTCTTTACACAATAGCGTGAACATGGAAACGTGTATTGTGCAGTTGACATGTTAGTTACAGTAGTCGGAATAAATGTCTTGCCATAAAACACAACCAGTTAGTCACAGAAAATGGTTGTTTTGATTTGACTTCGATTATGCTTAGTATATCTTGTAAGAAATTCACCGACTTTGGAGCATATCGTTTGAAACATTTCAAAAGTTGTGCTTCAAAGTGAGTGAATTTCTTTAAAAAGTAACTAAATCTTGGGGCCGTGAACAATATTACTGAAGAGTTACCGCGGGGTTTGACAGATATGTTTGAGTATCACATTCTGTATATCCAAAACAAATAGAAAGTGAGACTCATTCATTCCAATCTCTGTACGACTTCTAAACGATAAACACCTCTGACGTTATGTGTGTATGTTATATTTTATTTCTTTTATTTTTTATTTGTAAAAGAAGACCACAATTACAATTATAGCTTTCATTTAAAAATTATTTTATTATGATTAATGTTTACATACTGTTTTAATAATGAATTTATTTGTATTTTTATTTCTCTACTCTGTATTTTATATTTTTATGATGACGAACGCTGCAAAATGAATTTCCCGGTCCGGGACAATAACGTTTTATTGTATTGTATTGTGTTGTGTTGTGTTGTATTGTATTGTATTGTATTGTATTGTATTGTATTGTATTGTATTGTATTGTATTGTATTGTATTGTATTGTATTGTATGTCGACAGTGGCTACGGCCGTGCCTACTTCTCGTGCACGGGTGCTCACACGTGCACTGGGGACGGAGCGGGGTTGGTGTCCCGCGCTGGTCTGCCGCTCGAGGACATGGAGTTCGTCCAGTTCCACCCTACTGGTAGGTGCTGCCCTCTCGTGGCTTCAACAACGATTGACCAGTATCGAAAATGCTGTGGTGTTCCCTTCAGTTTTGAAAATGCTGTGGTGCTCCCTTCAGTTTTGAAAATGCTGTGGTGCTCTCTTCAGTTTTGAAAATGCTGTGGTGTTCTCTTCAGTTTTGAAAATGCTGTGGTGTTCCTTCCAGTTTTGAAAATGCTGTGGTGTCCCTTTCAGTTTTGAAAATGCTGTGGTGTTCCCTTCAGTTTTGAAAATGCTGTGGTGTTCCCTTCAGTTTTGAAAATGCTGTGGTGTTCCCTTCAGTTTTGAAAATGCTGTGGTGTTCCCTTCAGTTTTGAAAATGCTGTGGTGTTCCCTTCAGTTTTGAAAATGCTGTGGTGTTCCCTTCAGTTTTGAAAATGCCGTGGTGTCCCTTTCAGTTTTGAAAATGCTGTGGTGTTCCCTTCAGTTTTGAAAATGCTGTGGTGTTCCCTTCAGTTTTGAAAATGCTGTGGTGTTCTCTTCAGTTTTGAAAATGCTGTGGTGTTCCCTTCAGTTTTGAAAATGCTGTGGTGTTCCCTTCAGTTTTGAAAATGCTGTGGTGTTCTCTTCAGTTTTGAAAATGCTGTGGTGCTCTCTTCAGTTTTGAAAATGCTGTGGGGCTCCCTTCAGTTGACGGTATTACATAGCAAATAAATTAATAATTCAACGCATTGAAGAGGTAAGCAGTTTGACAGGAATACAGTTTTTCTAGCTGATTCATTTTTCCGTGTTGCTGTGTTTATATCTTCAATTCCGTGACTCCTGTGTCAGATTTTCACTGTCATATGTCATCCCTGTTTTTGTAGGGCAACTTAAGGTAGGACACTGGTCGGGAAATGGATTTTGATGATATCTCAACAACCAGAGCAGCAATCTTTCTAAAACTTTCAGGATGTGGTTCTGGTGGGAAAAGATGACCAATTGTAAAATTTCATCTCATTTGCATAACCGTAACCATGGCAACCGGCTTTTCTGTGAAAATAGGTACGCATGATTTTGCGGGAGGTCTTGCAGTAAAACTATGCATATGTTTCTTTCTTTTTTGTTTGTTATGATCCACTGAAGTGTTGTAGAGTGCAATGATGCTGTTTTTGATCAACTCCTTACAATATTTATTATCAAAAAGAAATTGCAAAGATTTTTTTCGTTTTTCCAAATATTATAACAACTTCAGTCATCAATAAAAATCTTCATATAAAAGCTATCATGTTTAAAAAGCATCATTGCACTCACTGCACCATTGGGAATACATGGTAAAAAAATCAGACTCCTAGGTTTTGTACTTTTTCCGGGAGACCTCCCGCAAAATAGCAATATTGTCGAAAAGTAAGTTTTGAGAAAACGGCAAAAAACCAAATGAACATCAAATATTTTTAATAACACCAGTGTAAAGTCACCATTATGACTGTTTTTCATACCAGAAGCATGTGGTAACTATATAACGAAAGTGTGTGAACCATATTCAGTATATATATATATGGAATTTGTTTATAGTTTACACAAGCGGCGGCGGCGGCGGCGGCAGTGAATAAATTCATCACTGGCCAAGCATACTCATACATTGTATATGTATTATGTAATGTTGTCTTTTATGAAATAAAATTTGATATATATGTATATTATATATATATATATACATATATATATATATATATGTAAGGCCTATACATATATATATACACATATTTATATCATATATATATGTATATATATACATATATATATACATACACACACAAACATCTATTACTAAATAATTGGTCAATTTCATGCACACATCATAAATGATAAGCATACTCTGTCACAATTAATGTTTAATGAATTATTTAATGTTAAATAAATTGTTTAAAAATTTAATTACCTAAAATACTTTTCATATTTGATAAGAAAAAAAAATGCTAGAAAAGTAAATCCAACAACAGTACCACCTTTCGTTTTATGTTAATTCCACATTGGATTAATATGAATGAAACAAATTCAGTCAAATTATTTTCTGTAATAAATAAATAAATGTAACTTCCGACTGATACTGATAGAGCGACAAACTTCGGCAGCGCCAGCGCCGCTGTCAGTGACAGTCCGGGTAGCCGCGTAGCAAGGCCAGCCCGACGTCGCCGTCGGCATTTCTTTCCCCGTTCGCTGCCGCTTCCGCGAGTCCGTTGCGCGACTGAACAGCATTATGCAGGCTGTTCATGCTATCTCCCGCGCATTCAGCTTATTTGCGTTTATTATATCGTTTCTTTCTTTCAAATTGGTAAACCGTACGGATCTTTCGTCGATCCGACGCCATGACACATACAGGTCATTCATCTTGAAGCCGCACCGTGATTGGCTGGCGTCGTTGCATAAGGTCAATTTTAATTAGCTACGTGGCCGCGATCACCATATATGGTTCGCGTGAGGTCGGGCTGCCAAGCAACAGCTGAAACTGTTTGTGATTGGATAGTTTCGCGGCACTTTCGGCGCCGATAACTAATTTATGTACGGATGTCGCCGATTTTTGACTTCGGTAGCGTACGGAAGGGATCATTTCGAACACGAGGATACCAAACATGGCCGCGTTGCATGGAGCAATGTTTACGTTTGAGCGCGCTGAAAGTTGGCCCGTTTTCGTCGATTTTAAAGGCCAGCCGCCATAACGACATTAGCAGCTAGTTGGGTAACGACATAGTTAATCCTTTTATTGGTACTTTTAGGACGAATTCAGTGAAATAAAGTTAGCAACACGTGCGCAAGACATCGTTCGTTCTGAAAATCATGTTTATTAAAATTCGACCGTTTTGTCATTTTCCTGCAATTCCCGACCCGCGGCATACGTTAAACAAATTAAACCGTGATGTAACACGCTTACAGCGTTTACAGGCATTCTAGACGCCAGTGTTGTAGAGTTGTGTCACAGATGCTCGCACGCGTGCATGCATGTGCACAGACATAAGCTGTTATATTAATGTAGATAATGTTATTTATGTACTCTTCCATGATATAAAACATCACACAACATTCATTGAGTACAGTACAGCACCACTGTAATCACTTGTATTCGCACACCTCTAAGTATATTTAAGTTCACAACTGTCTAGAAGACAAAGATTATAAAGCATGTTCAAATTGATACTCTACATTTTTTTAGGAATTTTTCGATTCATTTTCCAAAGCATGGCGGCCATCTTCAATTTAAAATGACGAGAGCTGCAGGTGGCTCAAAATTGCTATGCAAATACCTTATACTAGTGTAAGACTTATCAATAAGCTGGATTTTGTATTTTTACCAAAGCTTTTTTTAATGAATTTGTTCACCTTCGTCATGATAAGCAGATGTGATGGCCTACACTCATTTGCATATTTTGTGAACATATGGAGCAAATCTGCAAAACTGCTCTATCTACATTGAAAAGGGAATGATGATGGTACACTGACAAATTTCAAGTTATTCTATTGAAAAATAACAAAATAGGACCCAGTTGAAGTTAGATATGTAGATTTTATAAGTGTGGTTATTTGAACCCGTTATTATTTTGCGTGGGCAGGTATCTACGGTGCTGGCTGCCTCATCACGGAGGGGTGTCGTGGAGAGGGTGGTTACCTGATCAACAGTGAGGGCGAGAGATTCATGGAGCGATACGCGCCCAGTGCCAAGGATCTCGCGTCACGAGACGTTGTGTCCCGTGCCATGACCATGGAGATGCGAGAGGGAAGGTAAGGTTGTTCCAGTGCTTCATGTTTGAAACCCGAGGCGAGCGATCAATCGCTCACCTAAATGCGAAATAATTTGCGGGAGTGATTTTTGTTTATCCACCAGGTGGCGTTCTATGTTATCCGCATGGTGGTGCCACTGTGTAATCATATCATGCGGCTGGTTTTACAAAGCGATCTTTTCGGTTACACAGTTACTTAGCGCCTCGTAAATATCTGGATCGTGTATGTACATCTAAACACATAATTTACTATGTCAGTCATCTTATTAGCGTTATGAATGTTCTTAGTCGCTTCATGAGACCAGCCCCTGGTGTGTTGTAGACGACACATACGGGAGCGATTATTGTAATTAGCGCGAGCGATAAATCACTCCCTAGACGGGTGATTTGCGCGAGCGATATGGAGCGAGAGTGATCGCTCGCTTTAAAAATGAAGCACTGTCGTTCATTTCCCAGATGTTTTGTTTTGAAGCGATCTCCAATGAAAAGCGATTTATGATAGTCAGGTGTGAGTGAATAGAATAGCATTTAAAATACATGTTCAGTATCAGACAGGAACCACTAATACGACACAAGATGGTTGTTGTTGTTCGGCGCCATCACATTCCTAATTGCAGGGCTTCTTTTTAATTTTATAAGTTTCATAGAACAGCAACGAAATATATTATTTATTTTGTAAAGCAGTCGATACCGGCCGTGTCTGGTGAATTGAATTTTGATCTCTATTTTCTATATTGTTTTCTGAATAAACATGGAAACAGCTCGTGTCATTTATGCAGATCTTTTTAAAGCATCCAGAGACATGTTTTTTCATTCACATTGATCCAGGTGCCGTGTGATTCCTGTTATTTCTTGTGTTGTTTGAGTTGACCCCTTACTGTCTTCCCTGCTCGAACAAAGAGCTATGAGAGTGTTACACTCAACCACAAACAATGACTTCTACGTGCCGCCATCTCACAGCCAATACGGTGATAGAATCTTCTTAGTAGTTGGTCCACGACTGTGGAACTCTCTCCCTGCCGAGATGAAGAAAACCTGTTGCCTTGTGACTTTTAAATGACTATTGAAAACCCACCTATTCCGGGCTGTGTATGAAGTGTAGACATCTGTCAGTTTATTTAATTTGTATTTTATTTTTACCTATTATCTTGTACATGTTTTTTATTAATTTTACAAAATGTTATACTCATTATTTTATTATCAGTATACCATGTATTTTAATAATTATCTTTAGCTAACTTATTTATTTTATAATTTATTACTAATAGTTTTTATACATATTTTAGGTATTTTATTTGCCTTAACAAACTTAGTATTATAATTCTACGACACATGTATACATACTCATGTACAGCGCCTCCGAATGGATATTTCTAGATTTATGGCGTTTTATGATTGTTCTTCTTATTATTATTCCCAAGGGGGCTGTGTGAATTCCTGTATTATTTCTTGTGTTGTTTGAGTCGACCCCTTACTTGTTATTTGAGTCGACCCCTTACTGTCTTCCCACAGGGGCGTTGGGGAGCTGAAGGATCACATCTACCTGCAGTTGTCTCACCTGCCCCCAGAGCAGCTCTTCTCGAAGCTGCCCGGTATCTCGGAGACGGCCCAGGTGTTTGCGGCAGTGGACGTCACGCGTGACCCCATTCCAGTCCTTCCCACAGTGCACTACAACATGGGTGGCATCCCCTGCAACTACATGGGACAGGTAGGCGTCGGAAAACAAACTTAACTTCAAATTGAACTTTAATGTGGTTGAGATGTTCAATGGCAATACCAGGGTCCTTTAGGCATCTTGAAAGTCTTGAAAAACCTTGAATTTGATTGGACCAAATTCAAGGCATTAAAATCCTTGTAATTTACAAAGTAGTCTTGAAAAGTCTTGAATTTAAGTCTGGTCAATAAAATAATGTTTTAACTCAATTTTAGCGAATAACAGCCAGAAATGGAACAGCCTATGCACCAAAATAACTCGTGCACATTGGGCAATCAGCATTTCGTTGTGGTCGACACCATTGTTTTCTTAGTTGAGTAAACAATTTTAACGTTGACTATAAGAAAAATCCTCTGTAGCATACTGTTCCTACAAAAATCATAACTCCCGCTAATATTGGTCATAAAAATATGAATGATGCATAATTTTAATGCTGAAAGAATGCTTTATTAGAATAAAATTATAATATATGTAGAACAAATTAAATTCATGGGGATATTTGTATTTGAAATTGAAGTAAAAAAATCAAAAATAAACACACATTTCATCCTGCTGCCATATAATGATGGTGTGGACGAGTATACTTTGCCATTTAGAGAAATATAGGGTCATGTATTAGCTGCTAAATAAAACAAAAATGAAACAGATCCGTTGAGAAATATTATTTTTATGATTTTGTTCGACATAAAAATATGTTAATTCAAGCCGGCCGATTGCGGCCGCGCGCATTACCTCGCACTGCTAATCTAGACAAATCTGTCAGCTATCCAGTGATACCAAATTTCTTTGATGTGGTTGAGTTGTTCAGTAGCAATACAAAAGTAACGGGTCGGTTACTGTAACATTGCGTCCTGTTACAACTATGCTATGTTCTCTTCAACCTACAGTGGAATCTCGGGATTGTGCAGAAGTGACCTGAATGAAGAAGTGACCTTATTACCTAAACACATTTTCTATAATTTACTGCTACAGAAATAATTATGACCACTAAGGTGATCTTATTGCGAGGTGGCTGCCTTACCAAGGTGACCGTAAAGCAGGGCTTTATGCAGGATAAAACTATTGCCAGTCACACAGCTTGGTGTTAACTGTTAAGCTAGTTTACAAACTTTCAAATGTGCCTGATGACCTGAAATGGGCTACAAACACACATATGACACCATTTACAGTCACTTTCAAGGCATAACTAACAATATCTATCGTTTTGGAAGTCTTTTTGCTCCTTCATTTTTTTACCCATCCACCCATATTTCTAACCGCCCATATTCGTTTTTACCCGTCCAAATGACGGGTGGACGGGTCACTGAATAAAGCTATACCGTAAAGCGAGGTCCGGCTGTGTTGCTGTTATTTTGATTTCTATCTAGACGGTGATCGTAGACACGTCCTGTGATGTCGCTGTCTGTGTGTGTCAGGTCTTAGACACGTCCTGTGATGTCGCTGTCTGTGTGTGTCAGGTCTTAGACACGTCCTGTGATGTTGCTGTCTGTGTGTGTCAGGTCTTAGACAAGTCCTGTGATGTCGCTGTCTGTGTGTGTCAGGTCTTAGACAAGTCCTGTGATGTTGCTGTCTGTGTGTGTCAGGTCTTAGACACGTCCTGTGATGTCGCTGTCTGTGTGTGTCAGGTCTTAGACACGTCCTGTGATGTCGCTGTCTGTGTCAGGTGCTGGAGCACAAGAACGGCAAGGATGTGGTCATCCCGGGTCTGTATGGCGCTGGGGAGGCCGCCTGCATGTCGGTCCACGGTGCGAACCGTCTTGGAGCCAACTCACTGCTCGACCTGGTCATCTTCGGACGCGCCATCGCTAACACCATTGGGGACAATCACAAGCCTGGTGACAAAGTACCCGACATGCCAGCGGTCAGTGTCATTCAAAAGTGTCGTTAGTGACGTTATCAGGGTCCGTACGGGGCCTTGAAATTCATGAAAAGCCTTGAATTTGACTGGACCAAGTTTAATTAGGGGTGTGGCTAGTAATACAGGATTTACGGTACATGGTGTATTTCAACAAAATGTCCTTTCTGATGATTTTAACTTTTCTTTTATGTCAATTGGCGATGCTTATTTCTCATTTATATTACTGTTTAGTACATTTGCTTTTGCGACCAAATGAGTGGTACATGTGGACATCATTTAACCAATGAGCTGTGAAGTGAATGAACTAACTGTGTTCTTCTGTCACCAGATAAGTTTTAGATGTAGACATCATTTACCAATGAGCTGTGAAGTGAATGAACTGACTGTGATGTACGTTTGTCCACAGAATGCAGGAGAGATGAGCGTAGATCACATAGAGACACTGGTGAACAACAAGGGAGAAACTCCGACGGCCGAGCTGCGCCTCAAACTACAGAAGGTTCGTCAACGCACTAGCAATTAATGACCAGCTGACGCTCAGCTATGGTGCCACAAGCCATTTGGATGGTGCGGTGCCGCCTGGAGAATAGATTGTTCCATTTTTTCGTATATGAGAAAGACCCCCATGTAAACGCATAATAAATGTGAATTTATGTACATTGGTAAATTGGACTTTTAAAGTAGAATGTGTGTGAATTTTCTTGTAAAATAACTTGTTATTTACCCCCCTTCAAACGTTTTAGCTCTCGTTTGTACTGTAGTTAAATTTGTTTGTACTGTTGCTGATGATCACTAAGAGCATTAATTATTTCATTCTTCTCTTCCAGTCTGATATGGATGAACTTGTTGTAGGCGATGCACGAGAATGCGGCAGTTTACCGCGATGGTCCGACCCTTAAGGAGGGCGTGAAGAAGGTGAAGGCTCTCTGGCCTGAGATCATGCGTGGCATCAAGGTATGTAGCTGGCTGTAGGCAGAACATATCACATTCCACATCATCTTTTGGTTTCTGTGATATTTTCATGCAAAATCGTTGCACGTCATGCAAGATTTTAGTCCCATTGGTTACACAAACTCAGTCGTTGTCTCGCAGGACAGACTGCGGGTGCTTGAAGTTAGCAGTGACATTGGAAAATAACGCAGATGTTAGTGAATATATTGTTCATGGCTCCAAGAATGGTTTATTGTAGTATAATTAACTTACTTTGGAGCGAAATCTGAGGCAACACACGTGACACCAGTACGTGAACAAGGTCCGTAGCTGACGGATCAAAACATCGTACTCATCTTCGACATTGAGCTCCAAAATAAGTTAATTATACTACCAATAAACACAGATGTTGTCAAATAGCTCATGAGACAATAATAGAAATGGGACCAGTTTTCATGAACCGCTTAAAGGGATCCTCCTGTCAGTGAGACGTTCACATTATTAACTCACATACTTATAACATATTGGTTGTGCCTAATAATTGTGCATAGAGATCGTTAGTAAGCAATTAGTTATAGTATAAAGGTATCCGAAACATGCAATCTAAGATTCAGGGTGCCGCTATCTTGAGACTTATACGCGTGACGTAAGCCAAATCGTTTATGTCACTGGCGCATTGTTGAAAAAGGCAACAATTGGCAGAATCTTGACTAACAATTGTGAAAGCAATATAAGTAATCCGCGACGTACTGGATACATCATATACCATTGGACAGATATAGGATGTTCGAACATGCATGCGCCAGTGACATAAGCGGTTTACATCACTGGCGCATAAGTCTCAAGATGACAACGCCCTGAATCCAACATGGAGTGTTTCTGATATAATTATACTATAATTAATTGTTTATTACCACACAAACTTTGTGCACAATTATTATGCGCAACCAATATATTATACATATGTAGGTAGATGCTGTGAATCTCTCACTGACTGGAGTGTCCCTTTATGTTGTATGCATAACTAACTGAAGTTGCCTTCCTCTGTAGCCGGTGAGTGTGTGAGGCGGTCTAGGTGAGGTAATGCAGAGCATTCAGCTGTTTCAAAGTCATTGGTGCTCACTGTGCATTCCCATGCAAGAATATTATTGTCAGCAAGAATTTTGAGAAAATCCGGTTCATGTGCAAATGAAAAGTCCCAGATTTTTGAATTGATTTTCCTTGTGGAAGACACATAAATCAGTATGAGTAATCATTCTGTTCTAAGGAATCAACTTCGTGGATTCCCATTTTGCTGTGAGAAACTGAAATAAACGACCAATGACTTTTGTAGCACTGAAATGACGTGTTGTGGTTTAAACGGATCAAGGTTTATTTAAGCAGATCTTGATCCATGTTGTCGTTGGTGTAAGCTTCGTTTTAGTTCAGTTCTTGAGTCTTGTTAATTGCGTATACGCCGATGTGTGTGTGTGTGTCAGCAGAGAGGACACAGGACAGTGTCCAGTTGTTATAAACTGGTCACATCTTTAAGATTATAAGTGCACCCGAACTGTAGTTAATGTAGCTGAGTCCACAATATGCAGCCACAGAAAAAATAGCGACTCGATAAGTTGAAACCTTCCCTTTCCTTGTTTCCTGCCATCTCTGGGAGACAGTCTTGTTAAATTTTCTACAGGCGGGGTGTGGTGGGTTTCTTGTTAACTTAAGGGAATTTGAAGAAAAAATATTCACTTCAGTTATAAAACACTAGAAAATACAGCCCAAAACTACCCTATTGTGCAAAGTAACACTCCAGCAAGCAATTTATTGCAATTGTATGATGGTACCATATAAATGGCTGTTGCCATGGCAAAAATTATGCAAATTAGCAGATTTTTGTAAATTATAATAAGCTTCACATAAATAATATAGGATAAGTTATCACCAAGATATGGCCCAAAGTTACTTTAGGACCAGTGGCTATCCTTAAGACTCGTGCAGTAAACTGTGCATTGATGCAGTGTCAGTTCGTCCCCTTGTGGCCAGATACAGTACTACTTGGCGTAAAAAGAACAGTAAATGTGGAAAACTCGGGTGCACTTTGGTCTCGACTAGTGGCCATGGTTTATTATGTAGTTAGTGTGTATCAATAAAACTTGAATGATTTGACTAATTAAATGTGTGCGGTTTGGTTTATAAAAACAACATTAAATGTTGCTTTTTATCAGGTTGTAGTGTGGCAGTGCCTTTGGTAAGCAGAAAACTACTGTCACACATGAGTTGTATAATTTTTTCTATTTCTTTTCCTAAACTACTTGTTTGCTTCTGTCAGGCGAGTTTTTTGAATCAGTGGCGCCAAGAGTGTTTTATCTTACAGAGCTGCAAAATGCAAAACTGTGTTTTGCAGTATAAATTTATTCTTTCCTAGCACAAGTCTCTTCCATGTGTTCACACGTCTGAGAGCAGGTTTGATGTTAATTAAGGCAATATTTAGTACTGATTGTAGGTGTAATTAGTAATTAATGTTAATTAATTAACCTTTTATTTAAGCAGTTAACATAAACTAGTTTCTGGATGAGATACAAATTATATGTCTATATAAGTGCATTAACAAAGCAAAGAACTTTAACATGAAGCCGAGGTTAAATGATGCGATATATTTGGGAATTCTTTGTTGATGAGACACTGAAGATACATATGTACCTAGACCCGTCAGTCAACAACTAGCAGTTGAGAAACCCACAAATTGCACTACATTTCTGGGCCATCTATTGCCTACGTAATAGATCAGAACTATCAGCTTGAGTGCAAAGCTCAGTTACATCTGGTAAAACAAAACTAAAGCATTCTGACAACGAAATGGGTTCAACCGATGAAATTTAAATAATCCCGGCATTAACCATGAGTTCACATTATAATAAAGAAGAATTGTATTCTGTGTTATAATAATAATAAAGCTATATTGCCATATTCAACTCATTACATGATGAATTGGAATGTAGTCTGGCGTTGACTCATATAGTGCCTATATATACAATAAAATGAAATATTGCAAATAAATATAAGATATGGATATAAGATGTACATTGTACATAATTTGTTCTTTAAAATAGAAAAAAAATATAATAAATAAAGATAACATTAAAATAATAGATTATCTATTTAACAATAATTGTGGTGTAAACTAGTTAATAAATAAATATATATATAAAATGTCCTTTAAAATGGAAAAAATATGTAAATTATCTTGTAAAAATTTAATTTAAATTAGTAAACATACATTATAAGGGGACTAAAACATCATTTAAAATTATATTTACAATTGAATGCGTCCAATTTTGTTTAAAAATACACACCCATGTGGCTGTGGTTGTGGTTGCAGCTGTCAGACCGCGGCCGCGTGTGGAACAGTGACCTCGTGGAGGCCCTTGAGCTCCAGAACCTTGTCATCAACGCCATGGCGACTGTCTACGGAGCCGAGAACCGCAAGGAGAGCCGCGGAGCACACGCTCGCGAGGACTTCCCGGTGAGCATCGTGTCTTTGTAGAGCGCAGTGGCTGAGGGGTAGAGCTTCGGAGTCTCGACTACGAGAACCAGGGTTCGAATCCTGTGCTGCGGTGTTAAAACCTTGGGCTTGGGTGTTTGCACTCTACATTGCTCCAGTTCACTCGGCTGTTTAAATGAGTACCTGGCTATAGACAGTGGTGGATATGTGTACGAGCAGCCTTCGCGCATTAATTGTAGCGTATGGCTGGATGCTTCCCAGAGAGGCCGAGATGGTGTCTGAGTGAACAGGTCTGTCGGGGAAGTAAAGTGTAAGGCGCTATGAACGGTCCTGAGGACTGGATACTGCGCTATATAAGAACTTGCCTTTTATGAGGCTGCCAAGTTCACTTGTCTGTCATGTGATCAGTTGCTTAGCGACAAGGTCTGTCAGGCCGTCAAATATGGATGCACACATGTAGTTGTATATAGTGTTCAATTTCCGAGTTTAAGCTTGAATCTGAATTGGCGCTATGGGTGCTTGATTTTTTGGTTGGGAGACCCCAACAGGTTCGAGTGAATAACACAACTTCTAGTGTGAAGGTTGTTTCCACTGGCTCACCCCAAGGATGTGTCTTATCCCCTCTTTTATTCATTTTATACACAAATGACTGCAAGAGCATCCGTCTAAATAGGTATTTTATTAAATTCTCAGATGATACAGCTTTACTCAGTCTGTTGTCTAACGATGAAGTTGGCCATGGTCCTGTGTTAGACGACTTTGTTGTATGGTGTGATAGATTGTATTTGTGTCTGAACGCAACAAAAACCAAAGACAAGTGCATTGATTTTAGGAAATATCCTTCATCCCAGTCTGATACTGTCATCCACGATAACAAGGTAGAGGTTGTTGATGAGTATAAATACCTCGGCACAACAATTGACAATAAGTTGAAATGGGACCGCCACTGCAGTGGCACGTACAAGAAATGCCAGCAGCGTCTGTACTGCCTCAGAAAACTTCGATCTTTTAATATTGATAACACCATTTTATCCATGTTTTACAAATCTTGTATACAGAGTGTTTTGACATTTTCTTTTATATGTTGGTTTGGGAACGTTAGCCAGAAAGACAAGAATAAATTGCAACGCGTTGTAAATATTAGTAGCAAAATAACCGGCCTCAAACAAACCTCTGTCACTGCTTTGTACGAAATGCAGGTACTCCATAAAGCCAATAAAATAATTATTGACAGCACACACATCCTATATAACGAGTACGTCCTTCTGCCCTCGTCCAGAAGGTTCAGAACTAAAATATCCAAAACAAATAGAAAGCGAGACTCATTCATGCCAATGTCAGTACGAATGCCGAAAAATGAATTTCCCGGTTCGGGACAATAAAGTTTTATTGTATTGTATTGTATTCAAATTGTAGTCGAAATGTTTTTGGGGTGTCTGTCTATTTTCATCTTATCAACTATATTTATATATGAGCATTATATTATCAATGCAACATGACCTCTGCCAGGTCAATTTTTTGGCAAAGAAAACATTTGGAGGCCAGAATGTGAATATGTGACAGATTGTCCAACAGTTTGACCTGAACGGCAAGACCGGAGATAGCTTAAAATGCTGCATTATTAATTTAAGATTTTAACAAATTTACGTATTTGATTTCGGTTGTTTGAATGCGTTAATTGTGTTGAGCCGTTGAGTCACAGTAAGTGAATTCGGTGTGTAGCTGCCATCAAGCAGAAATTCTGCTAAGTAGATGAAACGTGCTACGTCTGATGGCAGTGGCATTAGCAACATCAGTAACGACGTTTGTGTTGTTTTAGACACGAATTGACGAGTTTGACTACAGCAAACCCGTTGAGGGCCAGAAGAGGGTTCCCATCGAGAAGCACTGGCGCAAACACAGCATGGCCTACGTCAACGTCAACAGCGGCGACGTAAGTGTTTACTGTTGGGTATTGTCAGAAAAACACATATCTTAGAGTATGGATGATTCCAAAAAAATTTCATAATTACACAACTAGCAATGCTCTACTTACTTCTACGTTTCGACCACCATCGGCGGCCTTCTTCAGGAACTGAATGTTCAGTGGTCACTGCTCGCTAGATGGCGTGGCGAGCAGACTGTCCCACACGTGACTTAGTCTGTAGCCCCCCTCGTCTCTGTTCATAGTTAGTTCCGTCTTCCTAATCCAGATGGCTTCTTTTATCCAACGCGCACACCTGTTCGTCTCTTTATCCACCACTTTCGCTCCCTCCCAGTCTATCACACAGTTGTGTCTGTCCGCATGGTCGGTTATGGCTGATTTGTGCTCGACGTTTGTCGTGACCACTGAACATTCAGTTCCTGAAGAAGGCCGCCTATGGTGGTCGAAGTAAATAGAACATTGCTAGTTGTGTAATTATGATTTTTTTGGGAATAATATACTGCCAACTTGATAAACATTTTTACGAAGTATGGATGGTCTCTTCAAGTGTGAACAAAATTAACGGTAGTTATTCCAGCCAGCATGTCAGTGTTCATTGTCCATGGTTACATTTGCCAATGTGTACTCAACTTCAGATATGACAAAGTTGGCTGTAATGAATTCCAATTTATGCTAAGTAGATGAAATGGCCTCGTTTTTAGTATTGAGTTTACGATTCATTTCTGCATGTACAGTACAACTAATTTAAAAATAATAATATGATGAATAGTTAGTTCTCTAGGTTTCACTGGCATAAATCCATTGAAATATCATTGGATATTAAAAATTAATGGTGTGAAATAAGTAAAATTTAGACCGATGTTTTTCATCTCGTGACCAACCTTTTTATGTATCTTCGATTTCACAATGTTTCGTCACTAAGTGCAGATGTAGAGTGTAGCAGTATACCTATTAACTGATACAGTGCAGCAATCACTGATGGTTGGGGCACTGCTTTGAATTTACAGAGTTGCATAAAGTTGTATTGTATTTTGTAAGTATGGCTTGCTGGTTGACTGTTTTACAGAAAATTTAAAGAATTGTCTAGGCATTCAGTTGTAATGTTCATTTTACTTTAAGTCTTATGGGGTATAGGGCGTGTAAGTCTCGCGCGCGAAAACGAGGCTGGGGGCAGTTGGGGGCAGAAGGTCCATATTCTCCATGTTAAAGTATAGGACTTCATTTTGTTTTTGGTTGTAATAATCGAATTGTTCCAGTCTAACAATTTCAGTTATACAGTCCGAAAGATTATTACAAGCAAAAGCAGTGGAACACTTTGCCGGTGACAATGATCACGGAAATCATGAATTTTAATCGATTATAATGGTGGTTGCCATGGCAACATCGGCAAGTACTTGCGTTTTGCGATCTTGACTAATATTGAAAAGTGCCATTTTTCGCACAGTACAACCTGTTTGGACCAAACGTATACATGTGTTATGATTATGTGCATTTAGACAATTTGTCAGATATAAGTGCTTATCGAAACCACAACGTACAGCTATGTAAAATGCAAAATCCGTAAAAAAAAAACACATACGGCTAACATTTGTGGGGAGTGTCTATTATCTGCACTACATAAATCGCTATGTCTATGATACTGTGGTAAACTCAATATTAAATCGGAAATTTAAAAGATAAGAAAGGTATAACACAAGATATTTATGTCCTGATTTTCCTAATATTCATCAGTCGGAAGTTACAACTGTCATCCATCAAATATTATTCTAATGACCAGTCCCCAAATCAGCTCCAATCGCGCGGAGTCACGCCATTTATCGTGACACACTTACGCGCCCTATTGGGTTACTCACTACTTCGTTTGAAGCTTTCAGTTTCAGAGATAAAAATGTTGGATATCATATGATGGATACATTGCCCATCGCAAACAATGCGTTTTACCCAGTATTTACATAGGAACGTTTGGACAGACCCATTTCTAGACCTACATGAAATAACTGTTATCGCCATGCTGTATCATTGTCTGTGGTTTGATAGTTTGTGTTTGTCCTGCAGGTGAAGCTAGACTACCGGCCTGTTATTGACACCGTGCTTGACGACACGAAAGTGCAGACAATCCCACCAAAGATCCGACAGTATTGATGTGCCATCGCCATAACCCTATGAGCAACACAAGCCTTCTTTATTGGAGTCGGCCGTGTTGTTTCTATGAACGTGGACTAGCTGTCTTGCCATCAATAGTCTTGTGCATGCGAGATTAGCGTTGGACTTTCGTGGTTGATTAAACAGCTGTATGTAGACACTAGTCACAGAGGATATTTTCTGTTGAGTGATTAACTTGCACGGAGCTAGTTGCATCTGTTCTGGGTGTGTGGTCAGGTAGAAATAGTTTAGATGAAGGCATTTCTCTTGCTTGACAATACGAAGTTTCTGTTGTATTTTGTGCAAAGGTAACGCGTACTCGTTCCGACATTTGTTATATAAACGTTTCCGACGTCTTTACCGCAACTGGTATCCCACACGAAAACTGTTTTTACATTGCATTTTTCCGAGATGATGTTGAAGTGTCGTTATGAATTATTGTAGTCTGCTTTTATGAGACGGTATTTGCCAAATGTGCAAGTGAGGGGTGGAGGGGTGACCGATAGAAGGGCGTGTTATGTGTTGGGTGATGGATGGTTGCACAGATGCAAGACCATTGACTCTTCAGTGGTTCTGTCTTTCTGTCGACTGTGTTTATATTGACACTTTGACCAGCTCTGTGGACCCACTCAACATGTTCTGCTGTTAGAATGTGTAGCAAACACTAATTTAATAATAAACTGCCAGTGTGGCTGTGTCTGCCTGATTTGTCTGGTGCTTAGAAATGCGTTTACATTATCTAATGGAGCGTTTTAGTATAAGTACCAATTAAATTTTGCATCTGCTTCGCATCTCTGTTTATTGTAATCTGAGTTTGGCGACATATTTATCTCGGTGTAAGTGCACACAGACACATATCAAAACCTTACAAGAAATTGTTGCTTTCTAGTATACCATGGTATGGGTAATATTGTATATGGATAGAAGGAATGACTCGTGGGAAGGGATTTGGTCACCATTATAATAATGACTTCTTTTGCACCAATAAGATGAAGATTGAAGATCAAGCTCAGTGGCGCGACAAGACCAAGGGATTAAGCACTCGTAATCAAAAACAATGCGTGAGTTGTCAATGGATGGATGAAGAGGCAAAGGAGGATAGGCAGCATTAAAGAGATAGGTTTTTAGACGTCGGCGAAATGAAACTATATTACCTTCTGATTTAACCCTGGCAAGAAACGAATTCCACACCGTTGGTGCGGCAACCGAGAAAGCTCGGATCCCGGCTTTCGTTTTCACCCGAGGGATGTAGAGGGTTACTACTGATTGAGCGTAGCTGTCTGGAATTTCTTACTGGAGTTAGCATTGAATTTAGATATGCTGGTTGTGTAGATGAGAGTGCTTGATGGCTAGTATACACATTTTGAAAATGATGCGATAGTGCACAGGGAACCAATGGAATGATTTTAGAAGCGGCACTGAGCGAGAAAAACCCGCGACTACGCACGCCGAAGTTTTGCTATATCCTTGTTTGCGGTATTGTAAAGGAGGGAATTGCAGTAGTCAAGTCTGCTGCTTACTAGAGCTGTTGCAATGTTAGAGAAGACAGATGATATAGAGGTCACTCGATAAAAATGGTGGGCAGACTGCAGAACTGGGTAGAGATACAAAACCATCAAGGCCAGGAAAAATTCAGGAGAGGTGAATTTAGAAGGGGGAGTTTAGAATTTTAAAAGCGGGGCTGATACAGAACAGTGGAGGGGTGCTCGATGAACAACAACACAAACTCATCCATTTGTTCGTTTATTTCTTCTTAACAATCACTCAACTGAATTATGGTATATCACTAGCATAATTTGTCACTCAAAACAAAGTAACTCGGATAAATCAAACAACGTTCATCAAATCGACATGTAAAATATGACACTTGCCATCAACAGCATAACGCTTCAGCCTAATGTGTTAAAACATTAAAATGTTCCTATAACCTAGATCAACTTGGTTAGTTTATGTCGCCGCGAGACTCAACAGCTAGAGCAAGTAAACCGCTTCACTGACGTGACCTAATGCCAAGGTCAAGTCATCTACAAAACGTTTCCTGCTGGCCCGCCCAGTTTTTCAAAACTGGCTTTAGTCCGTCCTAATCCACTAACAATTTGAGTGCAACTTGAGTACACGTACCGATTGCAGACAATAAATATCAACTCTAGGTAAACAAATAATATACATACTGGCATATCTATATTGGTTACTAAAATGCACCTGTTACAGCAAAAACATCTGATTATCCTAGTTACAAACTTAATTCCTGTTGTTAATAAGTACTGATTAATTGACAATGATTACATCATCTCAAAAAGAAATTAAAGTTCATCTAAATGCTATAATGTTGTTTTGGGGTTCTAGTTTAATTCAAATTTTGTACCCTGAAAAATTTACATGGTAACTACGATAACTTAGCACTTACAGAATCCAGCTAGGCTACACACAAGACCTGGTTTTGCTATATCAATGTAGCACAAGCTCTGAGGTAATAAAATGGCCACATTCTGAGGTGAAACAAAAACAATTTAAAAGTTAGACCTACAATTTACCTAAGACACAATAAAATATCACAAAATCAATGTAAAATGTTCTAATGAGCAAAATCATCAAAAGGTCCGACGCATGACATCAACCTTAGATCAACAACAGAAGAGCCACCCATAGCAGACATGGTGTAGCCATACAATGGCAACACTGAGCGAGATTCATGATTTACCACAAGTGTAAAGCAAGTCTATGTACATATCGTCTTTTCCAGTTTCGTTCGAAAATCCAAACAATGTTCGTTTTCAACACGAATAACGATAAAACAAACCGTGTTCTGCGTCGCTGCATCAGGAAGGAAATGACATACGTTTTTGTCTTTTAGTTTAGAAATTTTTTGGCAAATGAAAAGTTGATATATACACAGTGCTGCGGACCAAAGTAGCCGGGATGTCGAGCCTTGGCTCAAGGCACACACTTGTCCCCAGTGTCGACGGCGTTGGCCTCCCCACTGATGCTCTCTACCTGGTACGTACTCTCGTGTTTCGCGAGGATACGTAGCAGTGGTCTCAGCTTCAGCCACCAGTTGTTTATTGGGATACGATGTCTGCAACCAAAGCCACCACGGTCACACTGCTGCGTTGGTATATCTCTGACTTTCTTCTGTGCCTGGGGCCAGTCTGACTTTCTCACCTGATCACTGCTTTATGGTTGTTCATTTTTCACGCACTCGTATTGTGCCCGATTATCTATCTGATACATTTTCCCCACCTGATAAACATTTTCCACTGTGTTCCACTTGAACAACTGCTTGTGTTGCAAAGAAAACAATTGGTATGGGAATGTCAGCTAAAAATACAATGGACTCCAAATAGCTTCACATGCAATGGATCCATCCTCCCTGTCAACTTAACAGCATTGTCATGTCACTCGACAACATTGTCATGTCACTCAACAGCATTGTCATGTCACTCAACAGCATTGTCATGTCACTCAACAGCATTGTCATGTCACTCAACAGCATTGTCATGTCACTCAACAACATTGTCATGTCACTCAACAGCATTGTCATGTCACTCAACAGCATTGTCATGTCACTCAACAGCATTGTCATGTCACTCAACAACTTTGTCATGTCACTCAACAACTTTGTCATGTCATTCAACAGCATTGTCATGTCACTCAACAACATTGTCATGTCACTCAACAACATTGTCATGTCAATCAACAGCATTGTCATGTCACCCAACAACATTGTCATGTCACTCAACAACATTGTCATGTCACTCAACAACACTGTCATGTCAATCAACAGCATTGTCATGTCACCCAACAACATTGTCATGTCACTCAACAACATTGTCATGTCACTCAACTTAGACTCGCATCCTGAAAGAAGGGTTGGTCTGTGTGACAACTGATTGAAGCAGTATTACAGGTGTCGCCAGATACACGAGGGAGTTATGGTGGATAAGCACAGTTATAGAGGTAAGTTTGTGTAATACTTTCTAACATAAGCTAGCACAGCTACAGAAACATCCTTAGTTCTAACATCTGTATTAAATCCAGGAAGAAAACATTAAGGTCCAAAAGTAACTCTCGACCATATCTTGGTGAAAACTTATCCTATCTTCATAAAAGTTCAGGATTATATTACTCATGTGAAGGTTATTGTAATTTAGGAAAATTTGCATAATTGTTCCCATGGCAACAGCGATTTACATGGGTGTATGTCCACGTGGCAAAAATTTGTCTGTGTAAATGATAGCAAGTACCATCATACAATTGCAATAAATTGTTTGTTAGAATGTTCCTTTGCGCAATGTGGTAGTTTTGGGCTGTAAATTCTAATGTTTTAGTTTGTCGTGAACTGCACTAGGTAAGTGATAACTACATGAAGACACTTACTTGAAGTCAGTGACCTGTTTGAGTTCCTCGACGGGGGTGAAGACACTGTACTGTCTGATGAGACCCAGGAGACACGCCGTGTCTTGGGACGTGCAGTAGATGGACCCTGAAACAAGACGGGGTCACTCACTGACCAGTGCTGATGCCTAGTGGACACAACAACTAACTTAGGGCACTACATACAGTACTCATGCGACCAGCTAGTATTTAGACGTCTTCATTGAACACCAGCAAAACCTGAGCACAAGACAAAGTTATCGCGTCCAAATTAGGTTATGGTTGTGGATGAAGTACGTCTAATCCTAATTAGTGGATGTTTTGTACGCGAGATGGCGCTCGCATCAAATGTTATGTTAGAGTTGTCCGCTAGATGGGGCTAGCATCTAACGTAGATTTATCCGCTAGATGGCACCAGTTTTAAAATAAATCACGTTACAACCCAATATTTATTCTAGATTTGTTTAAAATTCATTAAGAAAATGATGTATGTCGTAAGAAAAACCACCAAGGTTCTCGTTTTATGATAGAAAGTGACATAACTTTCTCACAGAATGTTATGAAAGTACCAAGGTGACTTAGAAAAAAACCGTCGAAGTGACAAAGCCATCGCGGTGAAACGCTAGAAAATTCAAAATTTACCACTGATGTGGAATACTGTTTGAAACAGACACAAGCGGTCGCTAAGTATTAGTGAAAAATAAATAACATATCAATTAAAATGTTTAATGTGAAATGACAAATGCCCAACTTCTACATAAATGAACATACCACTGAACTGAAATGCAACGGAAACATGTAGTCATGGCAGTTGCCTGCATTGTTTACATATGGTTTTCATCACACTAACTATTGTTTAACTGTTATAAAATACGCTAATAATGTGTGGGAGAGAAGTTGTCGTGGTGAGGAGCGGTGGTCGCGTGGTAGAGCGCCGAGCGCCGGACTGTCAATCGAGGGGATGGTGGTTCAATCCCACCTACCGCCGTTTCGAAACTTAGGCAATTTCATTCACCTCACATTGCTGTCTCTTTTGGAAGAGACAATAAAAGCCGGTGGTCCCTTCTATCTGGTGTCTGTGCCAGGGGAAGTAAAAGATCCCACACAGGGGGTAAATGTGTAACCTGTAGTGGACTCACTATTTCTAGAGAAGGACAACTCTGAAAACCAAGCTCGACAATACTCTAGACACAAACATGTGGCTAACATAGAGTGATGAGCTAACCATAAGAAGAAGGAGAAAGCTGCTGCAATGAATTGGTCCTGGTCTACACACGCTGGCTACTGACCAGCAGTGACCAGCAGGGCTAAAGCCGCGCCTCTCCTGCTCTATCTGATGAAACACTCCCTATTTACACCCCCAGAAACCAAGTCCGAAATAAAACACTACAAGAACTGTAACAATCTAAAAATTCATGACTCTGCCACCAAATCAGGTAAGATTGATGTGTCGTGTCGTGTCGTGTCGTGTCGTGTCGTGTCGTGTCGTGTCGTGTCGTGTCGTGTCGTGTCGTGTCGTGTCGTGTCATGTTGAGAGACGTGACAGCTCCTACCGTCCTCCTGCTTGGCCTCGTTCAGCTGCTCCACCATGCGCTCCACACACTTGGCGGCCATCTTGGTGCCCATGTTCCGGTCAAACGGAGACGCACGGCCACCCTGAAACAGAACACTTCCTCTTTCAATCGTCTTTTAATTAAACAAACAAACAATATACAAGGCATATATGTACTTGTTATTGAATATATTGTTCATGGCTCCAAGAATGGTTTATTGTAGTATAATTTAACTTACTTTGGAGCTTAATTATCAAAGATGAGTACGACGTTTCGACCCGTCATCTACGGGCCTTGTACACGGAATATGTGAACAAGGCCTGTAGATGACGGGTCGAAACGTCGTACTCACCTTCGACAATTAGGCTCCAAAGTAAGTTAAATTATACTACAATAAATGTAACTGTTAACAGAACATGGTGACAGACTGGCCTTATGCTGAGAAAGAAGGATGAGCACGTCACATAATGAGAAATCACAGTTGTAATAGTGGGCTAGCATATTTACACACAAAGGAGTAATTTGTGTGACATGAATGCAGTGGCATACCTGCCAGTATGCACAATGTGTGTGGGGAGCGGTGGTTGCGTGGTAGAGCGTCGGACTGTCAATCGAGGGGATGGTGGTTCAATCCCACCTGCCTCCGTTTCGAAACTTAGGCAATTTCGTTCACCCCACATTTGCCTGTGTCTTTTGGAAGAGACATTAAAAGCCGGTGGTCCCTTCTACCTGGTGTCTATGCCAGGGGAAGTAAAAGATCCCACACAGGGGGTAAATGTGTAACCTGTAGTGGACTCACTAATTCTAGAGGACAACTCCTGCGTTAGCCGAAGTTTGGGCTGTTTGGAGGAAACCACGTAAGAACTAAGAACTACGAAGAACGACACCCAGGTGTGTATGAGACAAGCTTTCACCTGTTGCATGTGGCCGAGGATGTTCTTCTTGGAGACAAAGATGCCCTTGCCCTCCTCATTGTACAGTCGGTGGATGAAGTCTGTTGTGTAGTTGTCACTCGCCTTCTCGTTCCTACAACATCAGTCCAACATCATCTTATTCCTAAGAGCTCTTACATTTGCTCCTTAAATTTGATTTAACTCCTTAAAGCGACATGGTCCATTCGTGGCTTTTTATTTTTATTGCAAAACATGTTATACGGTATAAATTATATCTATTATAGCGTAAAGGCAGTCAAAATATGTTTACATGTACCATTTAGCGGTTGAAAATAGACGCAGTAAGGGGTGCTTAACACTGTGTACACATCGACCATGAGGCGTTTTAGAAACCGTTATAGGCATGGCTAAAAGCCCAGAAGGAAATGCATGATCACACGATGCAGTATCACGTGAACACAGACTGAGATGTTCGTAGTACCTAAGCACGAGACCACGTTTGACTCCATCTTGGATCTTCGCTGTCATGTGCACCACATCAGCCTGAAACCAGCAGGCACCAACAGTGCATAAGTGACAACAACATGGCATGAGTGAACACAACAGTGCATAAGTGAACACAACAGTGCATAAGTGAACACAACAGTGCATAAGTGAACACAACAGGGCATAAGTGAACACAACACTGCATAAATTAACACAACAGTGTATAAGTGAACACAACAGTGTATAAGTGAACACAACAGTGCATAAGTGAACACAACAGTGTATAAGTGAACACAACAGTGTATAAGTGAACACAACACGGCATAAGTGAACACAACAGTGCATAAGTGAACACAACAGTGCATAAGTGAACACAACAGTGCATAAGTGAACACAACAGTGCATAAGTTAACACAACAGTGTATAAGTGAACACAACAGTGTATAAGTGAACACAACACGGCATAAGTGAACACAACACTGCATAAATTAACACAACACTGCATAAACTAACTTTCATGAATAAATAAATAACCCCTTGGATAAAATCCTCGGAATACCGTAACGCTTTTAATTTTTGAAACTCCCAGTAGGTTTAAATTTGTTTACCAATTTGATCTGGTGCATATATATTGGTTGTTCGTATTTTATGTGTATTTTCGGTGACCGTTAAGATTCGCTAATTAATAGCGGACATTTTACAAAAGTCCCTCTATAATGAAAAATGCTTCTTCATAAAATACATCACTGGTGAATACTCCAAGAAACTATGCTATGAACTGCCGTTTTAACCCACCTGAAGATCACGAATACCAAATGACTCTTCGAAGATGTAGGCTGCGTCTGCACCACCTGCCAGTGCACTCATGGTGGCCAGGTAACCACAGTAGCCCCCCATGGTCTCAACCACAAACACACGATTGCGCGACCCAGCAGCTGACTGTTTGAGTCGGTCACAGATCTACCAAGACAAGCAGAGCCGAATTACAGGGTCCATACACATCCGAACATTTGAAATTCAAGGCTATTCACGACTTTTTAAGGCTATTTGAAAAAGAAATTCAAAACTGTTTTAACAACATATGTACTTTTAACTGCAGTAAAATTAAGTTAACATTAAAATTTTTACTCGACTAAGAAAACAATGGCGCCGACCACAATGAAATGCCAATTGCCCAATGTGCACAAGTTATTTTTGTGCGTAGGCTTTTCGTTTTCTGGCTGTTATTCGTCATAGCAACTGAGTCAAAATAATATTTTATTGACCACAATTAAATTCAAGAGTTTTCAAGACTACTTTGTAAAATTCAAGCATTTCAAGGCCTTGAATTTGGTCCAATCAAATTCAAGGCTTTTCAAGACTTTCAAGGCCCCGTACGGACCATGTGAATATCCCTTGCCAATTGGCAGTCAATTCATCCGTTAACATTTCTAAACAGTGATCTGTATGGGTGTCTAACATTGTCCCAGTATTTGTATGGTTTTCAAAGATGTATTTGTTATCCTAACTTGTTATTCGTAATGTATGTTACATTTTAAGTAACAAATTGATCAATGGCTTTGTGATTAGTCCATCATGATGTCACTGGTAGGCAAATATACAAATATTGTACATCAGGTAAAATATATGGTTCCCAGCACAGATGAGTAAGCACACAGATTGAATGAAGGAATGGCAGAGCTTAATGACATTGAAAAAGACAGGGTAGAGTTTCTGTTAGTTTCATACTCACATTAGCAATCTCATTGAGAGCGGTGTCACAGCCCAGACTGAAGTCTGAGCCTGGGACGTTGTTGGAGATTGTGCATGGGATGACAGTCATAGGGATACAGAACTCTGGGTAGATACTGCGTGCCTCCGCCAGCTGTAGCACACTGTGATAGGCCTGGAACAACACAACCTCAATACAACACATTGGTAGGCCTGGAACAACACAACCTCAATACAACACATTGGTACCTGGAACAACACAACCTCAATACAAACATTGGTAGGCCAGGAACAACACAACCTCAATACAAACATTGGTAGGCCTGGAACAACACAACCTCAATACAACACATTGGTAGGCCTGGAACAACACAACCTCAATACAAACATTGGTAGGCCTGGAACAACACAACCTCAATACAAACATTGGTAGGCCTGGAACAACACAACCTCAATACAAACATTGGTAGGCCTGGAACAACACAACCTCAATACAACACATTGGTAGGCCTGGAACAACACAACCTCAATACAACACATTGGTAGGCCCGGAACAATACAACCTCAATACAACACATTGGTAGGCCTGCAACAACACAACCTCAATACAACACATTGGTAGGCCTGGAACAACACAACCTCAATACAACACATTGGTAGGCCCGGAACAATACAACCTCAATACAACACGTTGGTAGGCCTGGAACAACACAACCTCAATACAACACATTGGTAGGCCCGGAACAATACAACCTCAATACAACACATTGGTAGGCCTGCAACAACACAACCTCAATACAACACATTGGTAGGCCTGGAACAACACAACCTCAATACAACACATTGGTAGGCCTGGAACAACACAACCTCAATACAACACATTGGTAGGCCCGGAACAATACAACCTCAATACAACACATTGGTAGGCCTGCAACAACACAACCTCAATACAACACATTGGTAGGCCTGGAACAACACAACCTCAATACAACACATTGGTAGGCCTGGAACAACACAACTTCAATACAACACATTGGTAGGCCTGGAACAACACAACTTCAATACAACACATTGGTAGGCCTGGAACAACACAACCTCAATACAACACATTGGTAGGCCTGGAACAACACAACTTCAATACAACACATTGGTAGGCCTGGAACAACACAACTTCAATACAACACATTGATAGGCACGGAACAACACAACCTCAATACAACACATTGGTAGGCCCGGAACAAAACAGGCATGACACACCTCAACCTCAATACAACACATTGGTAGGCCTGGAACAACACAACCTCAATACAACACATTGGTAGGCCTGGAACAACACAACTTCAATACAACACATTGGTAGGCCTGGAACAAAACAGGCATGACACACCTCAACCTCAATACAACACATTGGTAGGCCTGGAACAACACAACCTCAATACAACACATTGGTAGGCCTGGAACAACACAACTTCAATACAACACATTGGTAGGCCCGGAACAAAACAGGCATGACACACCTCAACCTCAATACAACACATTGGTAGGCCTGTAATAACACAGGCATGAGACACCTCAACCTCAATACAACACATTGGTAGGCCTGAAATAACACAGGCATGAGACACCTCAACCTCAATACAACACATTGATAGGCCTGGAACAAAACAGGCATGAGACACCTCAACCGCAATACAACACATCGGTTGGCCTGAAACAACACAGGTGTGAGACAGACATCAATGTCAATACAACATATTGGTAGGCCTGAAACAGGGCTTTATGCAGGATCACATTTTTGCCCGTCACAACTTTGGAGCAGTGTGCAATTATTTTGGAAGACTTATTTTTTTTTGCTATATCCAATCAATCACACAACAATTTTCGTTACAACCCAACCATGCCTAATAAATACAAAAACGTAGTTATATTATGTTGCAGTGTAAAAAAAAGTTTCAGTGCAATTATTAAATAATTTAAAATGTTGAGTCAATTTCATTCACTTCTTCCAACAAAACACATTTTAGGTCAATTATGCAGTCAGTATATACAGTATTTTCGACCAATGTTAGTGACAATGACAGTAATGGTGTCGTCAAATCTAGCCGGGCTAACGTTCTCGGCTGACAGTGACACGCTAGCAGTAACGACGTTGTCCGACTCGTTGGCAGCCTTATTGCCATGGCATTGGGGACATCAGCACGATGTACATCGGCTATTATTGTGAATGTGTCAATGACAGTCGATATCGTCGGCGTTGAAGGTGTTGTCGTAACAGTTGGCGTCTGTGTTTCCGTAAAAAAACTGGGTTATTGTTAGTTTGCGACCCTTCGCCTTCGGCGGCATCGCGTGGACGATAATATGCAATGTTTATTCGTGCGTCGTTAACGTGGCCTCGTTTTAAATCTGATCATTCCCGGGAGTCACTCCAGGCATGAACGCCATAACGTCGAAATGTTAATAATATACAGGCATATAACACTTGTATAGTTTATTACTGATGTAATCTCCCTAACGTCTATGTAATATATATGAATTTTTGGATGCTTTGAAAAATGCGCATAATCTGTATTATAAAGTTTGCGTTACTAGTTAATTCATGCCCATTATTATTGACGTGTGACACCCCAAAAGCATTACATTGACCCCTCTAGCAGCAAATGAAACCACGTGTAGGACCGCCGCTATGGGTAGGCGCCCTACACGCGCGCGTAAAATGAGCTTCTTGCGCTGCGCTACCGCTACGCCTGCATTGTATATTTATAGTACGCGTGAATAGTTTGGTGGTAGGCATCTTTCACAGTACTGGACAGATTTGTTTCTGAGGGATACAGAACACGTTATATTCCAATGCTGACACGGTGACACCCGTCATACAAACTGCCAGGACGAGGCCTTGTGACACTGTGACGGGTTGTCCCCCGTCCTCGAAAAATTGTGGACGGGTCTCTAGATAAAGCTATGGCCTGAAACCAACACACAGCCATGACACAGACCTAGATAGAACACACCGTACAACTTTAGTAGCAAGCAACACACAAGCATTGTCTGCCTTGATATAACACATCTATACCAGGTCTTTGATATAACACATCTATAACAGGTCTTTGATATAACACATCTATAACAGGTCTTTGATATAACACATATATAACAGGTCTTTGATATAACACATATATAACAGGTCTTTGATATAACACATCTATAACAGGTCTTTGATATAACACATCTATAACAGGTCTTTGATACAATACATCTATAACAGGTCTTTGATACAACATATCTATAACAGGTCTTTGATGTAACACATCTATAACAGGTCTTTGATACAACATATCTATAACAGGTCTTTGATGTAACACATCTATAACAGGTCTTTGATACAACACATCTATAACAGGTCTTTGATACAATACCTCTATAATAGGTCTTTGATACAACATATCTATAACAGGTCTTTGATGTAACACATCTATAACAGGTCTTTGATGTAACACATCTATAACAGGTCTTTGATACAACACATCTATAACAGGTCTTTGATATAACACATCTATAAGAGGTCTTTGATACAACACATCTATAACAGGTCTTTGATATAACACATCTATAAGAAGTCTTTGATATAACACATCTATAACAGGTCTACACAAAATATGGTTAATCAGTAACAATTTGCTATTGACAACGGAAACAATGAATACACCTGCCTGACTGTAGACTCACCTCAAACCCACCAACAATGAAGATACCGTGGATATTGTTTCTCCTGATGGCTGCAGCCACCTTGTCAATGCCCAGCTCACTCGGTATCATTCTACAAACACACGAATGTACAGTTGTGACCTGCAGACACAATAATAATAATAATAAAACTTTATTTTGACACCATCAAATCCGGGACGTATGTCCCGTTCACGGGTGTGTACATACATGTAAATAAGTAAATAAATTAATAAAAATAGTTAAGCTAAAATATAATGTTCATGGGTGTGTACATACATGTAAATAGGTAAATAAATAAATAAATATAGTTAAGCTAAAATATAATGTTCATGGTGTGTACGTACATGTAAATAGGTAAATAAATAAATAAATATAGTTAAGCTAAAATATAATGTTCATGGGTGTGTACGTACATGTAAATAGGTAAATAAATAAATAAATATAGTTAAGCTAAAATATAATGTTCATGGGTGTGTACGTACATGTAAATAGGTAAATAAATAAATAAATATAGTTAAGCTAAAATATAATGTTCATGGGTGTGTACGTACATGTAAATAGGTAAATAAATAAATAAATATAGTTAAGCTAAAATATAATGTTCATGGGTGTGTACGTACATGTAAATAGGTAAATAAATATAGTTAAGCTAAAATATAATGTTCACGGGTGTGTACATACATGTAAATAAATTAATATAGTTAAGCTAAAATAGAATGTTCATGGGTTTTACGTACACGTAAATAGATAAATATATAGTTAATCTAAAATATAATGTTCATTGTGTAAAACTAGTTATGTGGAAAATAGAAATGTTTTAGTTGTTTTTTAAGTTGTGCTATAGATTGCTGTTGTTGCGCATATTCCTAGAGAGTTTGTTCCACAGAGTGAAAAATTGCAGATTAATTAATATTTTATGCAATTACCTCCGTTGTTAAGAAAACCGAACAAACTCTGCTGCTGTTATGCCTTGGTTAGGATGGACATATCTGGCTGAAATTTGGACAACTCTAAGATAGTATCATTCTCATGATATTGCATTTGCTTTTCCCAATTCCTCATTTGGAGAATCTGACATCGTCTCTACGGATCGGTCAGCACGTCTTGCGTAGCCGTGCCGTGTCGTAATCATTCTCATGAAAGTCGAATTAAATCGTCGTCTTCGTCAGTGATGTAGTTCGCATAATTGTCATCCTCGTCATCGTCCACCACACTTTCATCAGTCACTTCCTCCAAAAAGTACTCTGGTCGCCTCAATCAAACTATCTATTTGTGCCCGATCACTTCCATCAGAGTTTAACAACTACGCCACGCCATTTTTCGCTTCGTCTTCACTCGCTAACTAGGTCAGCAGTGACACAAAGTAAATACACAATGCGCATGCAGTTATGCAAATGGTCCACGCTGGACCAATGAGAACGGTTGCCGGAGCTGTTGCTACCATGTGACCCCGGTTTGTTTACCCACTGGCATCGAACAGGGGGTCTATCCCAAGCTTTCTGGAGGCCGGAGAATGCATACATTAGCATAGATATGAATATAGATGGACAGATGACGCGTTAAGCTACGCAGTGATACCCGTTATGATAGGGATCGTCCCAAAATTAGCGGCAAAGAATGCGCGCAAATACTGGCATTTTCAGCTTTGTTTTAAGGAAATGGAGCAGAACACTTAGCACAACTCTACGCAAATGTCTTTAAAATACACGAAACAGAGTTACTTAGATGATAACAAGTGTGGCAATCGATAAAACGAATACTAAAGAATAATTTTCAGGGAAAATCTCAAAATTTATGAATGCCCGATTTTTTCACAAAATCGGCATTTACGGAAAATCTGATTTACCGACATCCGACCGCTTTTGTTAAGATGAGTCACATATATATATATATATATAAATATATATATATAGTCCATGCAGCATAGCAATCATATATATATATATATATATATATATATATATATATATATATATATATATAGTCCATGCAGCATATATGTATAATTATGTATGTGGGTATTTGTGCCTAAATGGTTCACACCTCGGGCATCAAATTTTCAGGGACTAATCTTTCATTCATTTAAAAATTCCCAATGGGTAAAGAATTGTTTTTAGTTCCAAGAGTTCCAGCTGACTGGTAGAAATATGTAAATTATTGGTTCACATTCTTACTGACATTTTATGCAACTACTCTTATTGTTGGGATGATTTATATAACCTGCATTAATGCCAAAAAATTACTTATAACATAACAAACTTCACTTGTAAATACGACAGGAAACTGTCTTCTCCGTCTCTTCTGTGTTTGTATTTGTGACCGTCTGGAGGCTAAGCAAGTCTATTTCTGTGCTGGAATTTAGATGTCACTGGATACTACACAAATGTTCAAGCATTTACCTTGTAGTGCCCAGTTTAGAGCCTCCTGCCCCTGTCCAGCCATTCACAGATGTCCAGCATAGCGGCTCACACTGGAAACAGAGTAGGTGTTGCCATCACTGCGTATTCTACAGTCATACACAGTTGTGTTTTGTTACTATGCCTCAGATCGGACATAACAGGATCAGTCGGGGACTGCCGCCCAGGGGAATGGGTGCTACAGCTAACAATAACGCTGTAGTAAATGTCACCTGTTCTTCTTCTTATGGTTAGCTCATCACTCTATGTTAGCCACATGTTTGTGTCTAGAGTATTGTCGAGCTTGTTTTTCAGAGTTGTCCTTCTCTAGAATTAGTGAGTCCACTACAGGTTACACATTTACCCCCTGTGTGGGATCTTTTACTTCCCCTGGCATAGACACCAGATAGAAGGGACCACCAGCTTTTAGTGTCTCTACTGAAAGACACAGGCAATGTGGGGTGAACGAAATTGCCTAAGTTTCGAAATGGCGGTAGGTGGGATGGAACCACCGTCCCCTCGATTGACAGTCCGGCGCTCTACCACATGACCACCGCTCCTCACTTATTATTTATGAAGTACTCATGTTTGTCTTGTACAGGTGCATCTTGAGACAATTTGTTGACACACATGAAATTTAATGTAGAAGTAAAACTGTAAAACGAATCTGGAGGGGGGGCTGATTGATGTGCCCATTGTTTGTTATGCCTTTGGCCAGATACTGGCTATATTAAATAAAATATATTATTATTATTAACACCACAATCAATGCAGCTCATAGAGCCACAGTAGACCTTTCACGAGAAGACAAGTGAGACACTTACATTGTCTTGAATGAGTCCCTCGAAGCCGTAGTGGACGCCAATGATGCCGTAGCCCAGGTTGAGTGAGAGGCGAACAAAGGCGCGGCCGGCTGCATTCATGCCACTGGCTGGGGCTCCCACGTTGAGGATGGCGAAGTAGTAGGGGAACTACATCACAAGTGACACACCACGGGTACACGCAAGTTCTCTTAAAGCGATATGGTCCGTTCGTTGCTTTTAATTTTTATTGCAAAATCATGTTATACGGTATAAATGATACCTGTTATAGCGTAAAGACAGTCAAAATATGTTTTTATGTGCCGTTTAGAGGTTGAAAATAAACGCAGTAAGGGGTGCTTAACTCTGTTAAGCACCCTTAAAAGCAGGCGTTTTCGAAAGCGTTGTAGGCATGGCTAAAAGCCCACAAGGAAATGCATGATCACGTGATGCAGTATCACGTGAACACAAGTTGACACCACTAACGCCACACCCAGCCAGGTGCACAGCTCCCAGTTGGTAAAGGTCAAAGGGTGGGTGTCACTCGCGGCGATTTGAGTGACAGCGTCGGGATTCTTATAAACATTCGACGTTTAACATTACTAAGTCAGTTCTGTTTCGATAAAATATTTATTGGCGGTCAGGATGCTACAATAGTTATAACTTTTACTGATTAACATGATTTTGCAATAAAAAGCCACGAACGGACCATGTCGCTTTAAGCTACTTTTATAGATTTTTACAACACTAAATTGGGATTTATTTAGAAAATGTTCAATTGTGTTACGTTTGGATTATGCTTGAGCTGAAATAGACTACAGTGATCCTTTCCGTCAGTATACTACTGACATAAAATAATTGAATTTTCAGCTGTTTGGAAATAGACAATATCCAAATGTATACAGTTCATAGTGGCATACAAAAATTAAACACATCAAACTAATAGCTAAATGAAACCAATCTATAAACTGTCAGAAGACAATCATTTGGAGCATGAATCCATAGTAATTACAGTAGACCCTGCTGTAGTGATGACTTATCAACATAGCCTGATACAATTTGGAACAAAACTGGGCATGCTCTGGCAATTTTTTTAGTGATATTTCTAAATAAACTACACAACTGAAATAATTGGTAATAAAACTGATGACATATTCTGTAATAAATTTGAAAATGACTAATTTTGTATTACAAATCAAATGACAACCGAGAATTTAAATTGGCAAACAAATTACCTTTATATAAATTTGATTTACCAGCTATGCATACACTTTAAGACACATCAACACATCATCTTAAAAATAAGTGTGGATCTTATTCTGTATTAGCCAAATGTTACAACTCTGTCAAATGATACACATTTTCTAAGTAGATCTTAAGATAGTGATTACATTAACTGAAACATAGTATATCAAACTGTTCACACGACAGCTTTGAGAACCTAACTATCCCAACACTACCAACTATTGTACAAGGCAGGCTGTTAACACAACATGCATGCACACATATGTTAACACAGCATGCATACACATCTTCAACACAACATGCATGTGTATAGCGTTAACACATCATGCATACAAAGAGTTATAAGACAACATGCAAGTGTGTTGCTTTAACACGCCATACATATAAACACCAATTAACACAACATGCCTACACACAGCTATGCAGGTGTTAGCTGATGACCTACATACTGATTTGGCAACAAGTTAAAATGTTGACGTAACAAACAAACAGTGTTACGGATCTTGTGTCCGGTGAATAACTATATTTCCCAATCAGCAACTGACAGCCCCAACAGTTGGCAAGTTTAGGAATATAATAATTACACCAAAGATGTCAGATTTGTTTTAAGAAAACTAATTCATCTTGAATTTGCAGCATCAACATTTCAACTTGCACAGAACAGACTGGATGGAAGGAGTGGGGGATACATATACGTTTGCGATCCTACTGCAACTAACAGGCATGGTTCCCCTGTCATTGGTTTAGCCCACAGGAACATGAGGAAAACTTATTAGCCCACCGTCCAATAATATAGACAGTTTGATAAGTAACTCCATGAACTGCTGGCAATGCATTAGCATATACAATGTTGAGTCGTTTCAATGCTACTTCATAGCAGATGTTCCAATTAGAACAAAGATTTTGTAAAACTGTCATCATGTTATTACGCATGCAGTTTTGCTTGTAGTATGTACTGTATGATCAGAGTCCACAATACATGTGGGTGATTCTATGTCAGATGAAATTTAATTCACTTTAACAATCGTATGGGTGATTCTATGTCAGATGAAATTTAATTCACTTTAACAATCTCCCTAAGGTTAGATGTGACCAAATCGCTGTCAGCTAAATGAAAACCGATTAAAATGTTAGATCTAGACTGCGTGCGATGTGTTACTCACACAAGTTTTAGCTTTCGCTGGGTCTTCGCAACAGGGGGTCGTTGGAGGCCGCATGTGTTGAAGAGACTCATACGCACTCAAGTTAGCAGTAAGGGTCCTACCATAGACATCAATATCACTCTGTATTACAAGCAATGTGTCCAGGTGACGGTGTCACAGTGTATGGACATGTGTGAGCACACTTATACATAGGTGACAATGTAATGTGTGTGTACTGGCACGCACAACTGGAGTTAAATATGTATGTTAAATATTTCTTAACCCTTATAACTCAAGTCATGCAGCCAGCCCATGGCTACCACTTCCCGTGAACTCTACTGATGTCAGTGATGGTAAACCTACAAAACTATTGGAATATGGAAAAAACACATTTTCATAATTGTTTGTAAAAAACGTCATTCCAGGTTGGGTACATTTTCGGCACACTACTCTTTACATCAAAAAATCACACTGTTAATGTATTACTGCAACATAGCAGTTGTTTTGTTCGTCAAAGTACTCGTTTATAGTCCAAACATATTCAAAGAAAACCCCAGAAATCATTGTGGGACAAGTGACCACCTTATACATTCTCCTGGACTGTCCACAGACCCTCTCCATGACAGTACACAAGCAAGTACAGATGCCTTCTGCCACTGTTAGCACATTAGGAGCAGCAAGCAGGCAGGAGATGCACGGCATGGCATAAACAACCACATCAGTTACTGCTACCCTGTTTGGCAGCGAGATATCTTAAAACAACCATGCGACAGTTGTCATGCAGTTGCAAGTGAAACGAGTACATCTAGACTATCATTCGAGCAGACAGACAGACAGACCGACCGACCGACCGACCGACCGACCGACCGACCGACCGACCGACCGACCGACCGACCGACCGACCGACCGACCGACCGACCGACCGACCGACCGACCGACCGACCGACCGACCGACCGACCGACCGACCGACCGACCGACCGACCGACCGACCGACCGACCGACAGACAGACAGACAGACAGACAGACAGACAGAGGGCAGGCAAGAAGGTGCAGGCAGCAAGCACAGACAGTCGTCACCTAAAGTGTTCCTCTCTTACTGAAGACAGTGTCTGTATATATTCTATTATGGGTTTTTCAACATATAAAATTGTTGCAAAATATTAGTTCATGCAAATCTTGGTGTGTGCTCTTGCAAACTTCATGTGTAGCCACCACCAATATTGCCATCTATTTGCAACTAACGAAAATCCTGATGGTGGCATATGATTTGGTGGTTATAAAAATTAGCATCTCATTGAAAAAATGTGAGAAGAAGGCAATTAATTTTGTTCTAAAATGCGTGTTCTGAAAAAGCGTTTAATTTAACTTACTGAAGAGTCCTAGCAGTTTCTGTTCTGAAAGGTTGGTCATAAATGTCAATTTCATATAAAAGGCGTTACGTGAATGATTTCCCGATTTCAGCATTTTAGATCGTGAGAAGTGGGATATTTGATGGATAATAACACTGGCGTGTGTTTTGTAGCTGCTGAAGATGGTGAACAAAAGAAGCTAGAGGGGAGAGATATGACGCCAGCACAGGCGAGGCTGGTCTAGTCATCACTCAGGCACGAGAGAAAGAAAGAAGGAGGAACTAGTCGTTACCAAGACATGGCCGGCACATGCAGAGACAAGCCAAGTCGAGCTGATGTCAGTTGGCACCTGACAGCTCTACTTACATTCGCCCCACTCTCTGGGTTTGTAGGGTGAACAAACTTTGGCCGCATTTTACTCAGTTTGCGGTACATATCTAGATTATTCACGTAACTCCTGCAAAACGATGGCTCTCGAATGTAAGCTTCTGAACATGGTGCATGCGGGAAAATTTACACTGACTCTTGGAGGTATCCACTTGGTATATTATAAACATTTGCAGCAGTGAAATACTACTATGTTAGTCTAACTCTATGCTAGGGCAAAATGCTACATTAGCAATAAGGAAGAGTTGTACGTAATATACAAACCATGTTACAATAAGAGATGTGATTCAATGACATAATAGAATAACATACACTAATTACGGATAGACAGGCATGCTTCAGGGACATAGCAGTGACTATACAGTCATTTAGAATGTAATAAGCAGTAACAATGTAATTTAGATTGCAATAAATGTGGATGTTTTTATAATGTACATATGTCGAGTGCGACAAGTGTAAAACAAACATGTTTAGATAAAAACTTATTTTGGTTAAAACTCATACTAATGTAACTGTAAACGTTTATTGTAGTATAATTAACTTACTTTGGAGCTTAATGTCGAAGATGAGTACGACGTTTCGAGGACCTTGTTGACGTACTGGTGTCACATGTGTTGCCTCAGATTTCACACACGTGACACCAGTACGTGAACTAGGTCCGTAGCTGACGGATCGAAACGTCATACTCATCTTCGACATTAAGCTCCAAAGTAAGTTAATTATACTACAATAAACCGTTCGTAGAGCCATGAACAATATATTCACTATAATATCATTTATAATAATAATAAGAAGAAGAAAAAGACAGACTCAGACTTGCCTTCCTCTCAGCTTGACGGCTTTCTTGAAGTCCTTCCTGTCCATGGCTGCCTGGACAGCCTTGGTCTACAAACAGTGAGATAACTTGTCTCATGTCTCCTCTAAATGACATGTTGCTAACAAACTGTCCATCCAGTCATCAAAAAGAGATTCTTGACATCTTGTGTTGACAAAGGTTTTGTTGAAAGGTTTTCTGTTATGACAAACATGTAAGGCAGTTTTTAAAGTGACAAATTTACGAGCATATGCTTCAACTAGTAGGTGCAGTACTTATGTCGTTCACTGATGATGACAAGAGCAAGCCCAAATGGCCAGTTTTTCTAATATGATTTTTGCTCTTTTATTACAATAAGTTGTGGTGTGATGGATTTGCCTTGATCAATTTATAACATCCATTTACTTATATTTTAGTCTATGACTTGTGATCTTTTACAATGGCACCATTAGTTAGAATGACAATGGTAAAGCGGCAAGCCGAACTTCAAAATTCATCTTCTCCAAACTTGAATATGGTGGGCTCATCCTTGTTGTTCCCAATGCCTCATATATAACCTTACGGCAAGGTGCGGGAGCTAGAATGACGTTTTTTGGCACAAAAAATAGTTTTTGCCATTTTCTAATACTTTTGTATGTATTCTATCAATAAAGTTCACTTTTATAACAGTTACATACCTGTAAGTAACTTTATTGCGATATTAAAATGAGCCCCTATAAATTATTAAATCCATTTTTGTTTTGAAGACGCAGGATGTATTGGAAAATACGCGATGTTTAGACCTTAGTAACGCCACCGTACATTCACCGTTCGCCATGCTACGAATAGAACCGCCAAACTGTCCTCTAACTGCTTAGGTAGACGGCATCCCCGCCCTTTGACCTGTATTTACGGGAAATCCCAATAAATGCAAGCTCAGTTCAACCGACTATCTCCTTATTTGGCGTTCGGCGTTGTGACACGTCAGCGTCAACAAAAGCAACGCTTAATAGTGGTCACATGCTTAACTGTGATAATTAATTATGTTCTACACTGATGTATGAGACCTTTGGCGGTTTACGACCATTAAGATAGACTGTGTGTTGTAAGTACGAACCCTCTGAACACACTCCATGAGTGGCACACGGACGGTCTGGTTGCCATCCAGTGACATCACAGATGCAGGCGTTCCCGGGGTGGCATCCATCAGGGCAAGCACTGCCTCCGCTCCCATGCGACAGCCCTAGACACACCACACAGACGGTGACACAGACGGTGACACAGACGGTGACACAGACGGTGACACAGACGGTGACACAGACGGTGACACAGACGGTGACACAGACGGTGACACAGACGGTGACACAGACGGTGACACAGACGGTGACACAGACGGTGACACAGACTGGAGAACAATGCAATAAGCCTAGACACACCAACACAGACGGTGACACAGGCTGGAGAACAACTAAGACTATAAGAACAAAATACACAACTAATACACAACACAAACATTTTACCTAAAATTCAACATTATTGTATCACTTATCCTGTTTGTTTTTTGCTAAGTTCTAATCATGTTAAAATGATAAGACTCTTTTCTTACACTTCATCAAAACATATTGTATTAATAAATTCACACAATCCATTAATTTTTGACTTCTAATTCCAGCAATTATTCCTCCAAATGCAATGAAAATTCTGCTTGAAACAAATTAGTTACATATTTCCATTCATTTACATGATTTGTTATCGGCATAATTTCAATATTTTATATGATTTTGAAGCAGGCACACATGTGGAATTGTTTCAGCTATGTTGATGATATAAGCAAGCACCGTTGTAGCGCTTACATTTTTCCGGCGTTATAAACGTTCCAATTGACGTTTCTGCGCATGCGCGATAAATGTAAAATCATCAATGTGCAGCGAAAGGACAAAGCATTTGTGGCATATATACCACAGGTTGTTCGTTAGGATGACTATAACCTCTCAGCGAAGTTATGTCGCAAATTAACACGATTAACACATATTTTGATAGCAATAATCCGTGACAGTAATTTATAAAAAACATAATATTTTATTGCTTTGATTGACATTTTAAGAAACTCTTCACAGTAATCATAACAGGAGAGTTAACAAATAGACCGTGGCATTTATACCGAAAATGCTTTGTTGTTTCGCTGGACATTGATGATTTTACATTTATTGCGCATGCACAGAAACGTCAATCAGATCGTTTTTAACGACTGGAAAAATGTAAACGCTACACCGTGATACAATTAGTGTTGCTAGCACTCACCAGGATCCTGTCGAAGGCAGAAGGACTGCCTCCACGCTGCACGTGACCCAGGATTGTCACACGCGTGTCATACTTGAGGCGTTCGGAAATCAACTGTGAACAGACACAACCACAATTATTTATCACCTATATCTTTCTCCTCATAATAATAATACAATTTATTTGTAGCGCCCGAATCAATAGTATTGCTCTCAGGCGCTTCACATAAATGTACAAATAGTAGCCAACATTTGATGATAAATTACTATTAAAATAAATATATACATATGTATATATATATATGTATATATATAAATAAATAAATAAATATATATATATATATACATATATATACATATATATACATATATATACATATATATATACATATATATATATATATATATATATATATATATATAAACATTATAAATATAAGCCTATACATGAAACAGTAAAATAAAATAACAGTCGTTGCATTACTTATTATTCCTCAATATACTAAAATAAAAGTACCGAGGTATATGATTAAACAAAAAATTAAATAACAAATTATAATACTAAAATGCTAATAATGATACTAATTGCATAACAATTATGTGATATAAATTGTATAACTTATGGGTAAATGTATGTAATTAAAGTCCACATGATCACGTCACAGAAACGCTAATCATATTGTGGTGAAGGTGGTTTCTGGGTACTGCTGGAGCTTGGTTTAGAGATGCCGTGTCGAGTTAGTAATATGGAATATTTCTAAAGCCTGTTTTTAAAACAAGTATTATGCACACTCACACAGATATGTGAAATTCACTTATATAAAATATAATAAACAAAATATAATAATAACGCTACTTTTCTAAAAAACAATTTCAATTTCGCTGGTTCTGCTACACTAGCCATTTATTCAACACACAATATTGTAACTTAGTAGTTCAAGTTATAGTTTCATAGTAACCTAACCTATATTTTTAGAAGAATTTATTACGAGATGTCACAGCAGCAAAATTAAAATGATGACAGATAGAACAAAAAAACAGAGTCCAACTTGACGCTGGCCTTCAGGGGACTGTTGATGGTAACTGAAGAGGCACTCACGTCCTTGATGTCATTGGGCGTGATGGGCTTGCCCTCCATGTCAATGGCGCCTTCTGCTATGATGATGATGTTCAGTCTTTGGCCGAGAGCTCGCTCCTGGAAAAAGGCAAGTTCTTATATCCAGTCCTCAGGACCGTTCAAAGTGCTTTACACTTTACTTCCCTGACAGACCTGTTCACTCACACACCATCTCGGCTTCTCTGGGAAGTATCCAGCCATATGCCGCAATTAATGCGCGAAGACTGCTGGTATATATATCCACCACTGTCTATAGCCAGGTACTCATTTATACAGCTGAGTGAACTGGAACAATGTAGAGTTAAAAAACTTGCCCAAGGTTTTAACACCGCAGCGCAGGATTCGAACCCGGGTTCTCGTAGTTGAGAGCCCGAAGCTTTACCCCTGAGCCATTGCACCCTACAACGTAAGTACAAGCTGCACAACCCCCGGCCCAGTAACTTCATCACGCCAACAACACGGCTGGTTCTTTAGGAAACACGTCTGTGTCATATCACTAGAACTAGATGTCGTGTGATCTTGGTCAGATTATTATGAATTTGATGTGTATAACAGTACTGTCTCAAATATTAATATCACAATACACAGACCACATGTTATCACTATACTGTACCATGACATATTCAACATAAATAAGACAAATAATACCATATTTATTGAGTGTTCCAAGGTGTTTGCAAATAAACTATTATTATAATATATATATACTTATATATTTATATAAATATCAATTATACTAGTTCTAAAACACTGTGTAGCTGTACCTCGGAGTATTTATGCACTGTGCAAAGGACCTCTCAGGACCTTTGCTATCTGTGTCATGTGACAGTCACGTGACATCAAACCGCAGCACTCACCAAACAGCTGAAGTGACCACGATGGTTGCAAAGTTCCACTGAAACCTACCAGGTACTACTTAAAGTACTTAAAGACCACTTTGACTTGACAACTGGGTAAACTACTTTGAATAGACATGCCAGAAGAGACCCACACATACCTGGGAGAGCTTGTTGCAGAGGGCGTCCTCCCAGCCTTTCTCTGGGGGCCACTCTGGGATGAAGACCCAGTCAGCCTCCGATGTGAGAGCAGCAACAAGGGCAAGATAGCTGCAACAGACAACCGCCGTCACACAGACGCTGTCACACAGACACTGTCACACAGACACTGTCACACAGACACTGTCACACAGACACTGTCACACAGACACTGTCACACAGACACTGTCACACAGACACTGTCACACAGACACTGTCACACAGACACTGTCACACAGACACTGTCACACAGACACTGTCACACAGACACTGTCACACAGACGCTGTCACACAGACAGACAGACACTGTCACCCAGACTCTGTCACCCAGACAATGTGACACAGACACTGTCACACAGACAGTGTTACACAGACAGTGTCACACAGACACTGTCACACAGACACTGTCACACAGACACTGTCACACAGACACTGTCACACAGACACTGTCACACAGACACTGTCACACAGACACTGTCACACAGACACTGTCACACAGACACTGTCACACAGACAGACACTGTCACACAGACACTGTCACATACACGCCATCACACAGATACTGTCACACAGACAGTGCTACACAGACACTATCACACAGACACTGTCACACAGACAGTGTTACACAGACACTGTTACACAGACACTGTCACACAGACACTATCACACAGACACTGTCACACAGACACTGTCACACAGACACTGTCACACAGACGCTGTCACACAGACAGACAGACACTGTCACCCAGACTCTGTCACCCAGACAATGTGACACAGACACTGTCACACAGACAGTGTTACACAGACAGTGTCACACAGACACTGTCACACAGACACTGTCACACAGACACTGTCACACAGAGACTGTCACACAGACACTGTCACACAGACACTGTCACACAGACACTGTCACACAGACACTGTCACACAGACACTGTCACATACACGCCATCACACAGATACTGTCACACAGACACTGTCACCCAGACTCTGTCACCCAGACAATGTGACACAGACACTGTGACACAGACACCGTCACACAGACACTGTCACACAGACACTGCCACACAGACACTGTCACACAGACACTGTCACACAGACACTGTCACATACACGCCATCACACAAACACTGTCACACAGACACTGTCACACAGACACTATCACACAGACACTGTCACATACACGCCATCACACAAACACTGTCACACAGACACACAACACTGTCACACAGACACTGTCACATACACGCCATCACACAAACACTGTCACACAGACACTGTCACACAGACACTATCACACAGACACTGTCACACAGACACTATCACACAGACACTGTCACACAGACACTATCACACAGACACTGTCACACAGACACTATCACACAGACACTGTCACACAAACACTTTCACATACACACCATCACAGACACTGTGACACAGACACTGTGACACAGACACTGTCAGACAAGACACTGTCACACAGACTGTCACACACACCATCACACAAACACTGTCTCACACACGCCACCATACAAACACTGTTACACAAAACATTGTCACACAAGCACTCACACAACCATTGTCACACAACCACTGTCACACAAACATTGCTATACTAACAGTGTCGCCAAAACACTGTGCTTGTGTGTTAAAGTAAACTGAAATGGCACACATGAATCGTGTTGCTCACTATGGTACATATGTAAATGAAGTAGTGTTAACAAATGCAAATGCACCTGAATGCTGAGCATTTGAATGCAGAACATCTTAAGGCAATGTGGACTTTGAATGTCTGCTAAACACTTGCTTGCAATCTTCAAATATTTGGAATGGACATTTATGCATTTTAGCACTAACGACCTACCCACAATGTCGTCCCATCACTTCCATGACAAAGCACCTCTGGTGGCTGGCAACAGAAACAGACAGGTACCGGTAGTGACAATGTCACGCAGCCATTTCATAGCCTCCATATCAATTCAACCACCAAAATAAATGCCTCAATTTGAGACAGTAATCAGATACCCTGTGATGTTTTCATAGCAGACCCCCACACGCATTTAGTGTCTTGTAAACTTCAATTTTACTTTCAGAAAAATGGGCCACAAGGCTAGGCTAGCGCTGTCGATCGCCATTTGCGCCATAGGCGAAACGGTTTTCTATTTGGCGAAAATAAATTAAACCTCTTCGCAAAATTGGCGAAACGTTATATCTGTCATTATTATTGATGTTATCAGCAATAGTGCCAATAGATGACTGCATTATTCAACACCCTGCTCTGTTAAAGTTGCCTAAACGATCGCACATTCAACTGACCCAAATAACCAGTCGGCGTAACGTGACCCGCTGGGTAAACAATAGGTCGCTAATCCCTCCACTTAGCCATGCTCACTGACAATAGGGGAGCTTAAATCAATCAAGAATTGTGTTTGCTAGACAATGGGGACCTGCCTGATGGCACTAATTACAAGTTTCAGGCAAGTACAACGCTGTACCTGGCAGGTTCCATATTATCGCTCAGTATCGCCGCCGGCGCAGTCACATGGCATTGTCAATGATTAATCAATGTGCCATCTGGTAACTATTCAATAAAATGCCAATATAGATTGTAATTCATGTATGTTTGACAAGTTTCACCACCAGAAACATTACAGATAGAAAGATGCATGTCAAAAACGTGTTTTATTAAATATAGCCTGCGTCACCCAGGCCAGGATTACAGTCAGCCACAGTTAACTAATTTGGTGAATTACTGTATTCAATTACTGAGCAGTGAAATGAAGTTTTAAGATAGGTAATAATTATTATCAATACACTGTTTGAATCACTGCGGGGCAAGAGTAGAGTAGGTGGTTCTTAATTATTTTACTTTGTTATAAAAGTGTATCTTTCAATTTATGTTATACACACCTGTAATGTAAATTTTATTACATTAATAGTATGTGTTAGGTGCTGTTTCTTTATATTTTGCAAAATTCCCAACATTTGTTCAGGTTTCATTTTATTGTTAAACAATGTTCTGTTAAATTATACTGGATGTTTGTTTGCATTATATATTATGTTTAGCTAAATATATAAATGTTTAGTTAATTAAAATAGGAAATTTTGTTGTTGTGGATATTGTATAGAATTTTTTTATTATATTATGTCTTGTTTTGCACTTTTAAACCGGGTAATTTAATTGATCTAAAAAAATGGCTAAAGAGAATCTCATTTGGCTAAACAAATTTCTGACCTTTAGCCAAATTGGCTAAACAGATTTTAGGCACAGCGCTAGCCTAGCAAGAAAGAGAAACAACAGGAGAAAGTGCAGGTTTGTGATAGGAAGAATCGCGGGAATGACGAGAGCGGATAAGAGAAGAATGGACGAACTGAGACTGGAGGCTGGAGTGAAGGAAAGATTTAAGAAGAAACTGGTGAGGAGTAGGCTGAAAAGGGGTGGACATGTGGAAAGAATGGGAGATGAAAAATTAGCAAAAGAGCAGATGCCCAGAAAGCAAAGGGTAAAAGGAGGTGAGGAAGACCAAGCATGCGATGGGAGGAGTTAAGAGAGATCTGGAAAGAGTGGGAGGAGAATGGAGAACAACAGCAAAAGATAGTAGGAGTTGGAGACTGGTGATAGAGAAAGCAGTGAGAGAAAAGTGAGGAGAAGAAAGAAAAGACAACAGTAACCATGGCAAGCCTCACCCCTGAGGCCCTGACGACAGCGACAACAAGAGGAGAACAACATTCGGGTTGGGATGCCTTCAGAAGGATTTGATCACATACAGATACAATGGGGAATGCCTGTGCAAAAGCTTTTTATCTAGTTTAGCTCAATTTGCCACTATGGATTTACACTGCTCTGGCTGTCTCTGGATGCATGCTGTGTGAACAGCAAACATCTGTCAAGTGCCACAGACACATCGAATTTGTAACTCTTCAAAACAAAATTAGTAGGAAATGTTATCAACTTTGTTATTAGTATTAGTAATAACATTCATAATTATGACAACTATTCGAATAAAACATACATTTAAGCTAATCTACCATAAAAACATCCAGGTTACCCTCTACACTGGACACTGATAGTACTACAGTAGAAACTGCTGGCAACTGTTCAGTGTAACATGGTTATAATGTGTTGTTTACATAAGCAACACCTAGTCACTAATGACAGATCAAGTCACCAGAGTGAACCAATGATAGACAGAGGCCACAAGGTTGGTGAGTACACAAGCCTGTGAATGTGCAAGCCATAGAATATACAAGTCGGTGAATATGTTAGTGATTCCAGAAAGGACCAAGCAAATGTGAACATTTAGCTTTTGTGGGAGGCGCCCTTAGAATCATTCAAACAAATACACATTTTTTGTGTATTGTCTCTTTCCCTAAAGTTAGGGTGAAAAATTACAGAAAAAGTTAACTGTTTGTGAAAAAAAGGATACAGAAATGTTTTCATTTGTTATCCCTTGAAGGCCCCGCGGTACCATTAGAACGACCTAACTAAACACAGATATTTTTCATAAAATGACAGTGCCCTGATATATGTCTGTGCCAAATTAGAAAAATAGATCCTGAACAGTTTCTGAGATAAGGTAGCTAACGGCAGACAGCGAATGTAGAGTGATGTCACGTTTGTTCAGAAACTGGGAACACTAGGAGCATAATGTTTCCTACCTGCCTGCCGCAATGCGGACATCCATTCATGCCATTCATACAGGGATTTACCTTGACGCTGTAGTGGCAATACAATCGACAGCTTCAATGATGCGATGCAGGGCAGAGTCAGCCCCAATCGTCATGTCGGTGCCACAGAAGTCATTGTCGATGGAGCCAACCATCCCCGCGATGTTCAGGTGGGAACACTCGTCTGCCTTGGCCTGTGTGATCTTGCCTGGGGACAGACATAACTCATCCAATCACAGCCTACACAGAGCAGAGTAGATCAAGTTAACATCTAACTATAATCAAGCTAACATAATAAATTAATATGTATGTTTGTGTGTGCATATGCAAGTTAATTATTAAATTGTATCTAGTAAAGCAGGGTCGGAAATTAAGGACTGTCTGCTAGTCCGAGACTACCAGATCGTGCCATGGACTAGTAAATATTACAACTCGGTAGTCCGGTGGACTACTGAATTCATCAGAATGCAGTTGTGTAGTAGAATTCTTGGATTACATCTAGGTATTGCATGGAATGATGCACATCATAAAGTGGCCTTATCACATCATAAAGTGGCCTTATACTGTAATACACCAACAATGCAATGAAGAAGCTAGATAAGTTAAAGCAACATGGTCTTTTCATGGCTTTTTATTTTTATTGCAAAATCATGTTAATCCGCATAAGTTATAACTATTGTAGCGTCCTGGCCGCCAATAAATGTTTTATCGAAACAGAACGGACTTTGTAATGTTAAACGTTGAATGTTTATATACGCTGTCACTCAAATCGCCGCGAGTGACACCCACCCTTTGACCTTAACCAACTGGGAGCTGTGCACCTGGCTGGGTGTGGCGTTAGTGGCGTCAACTTGTGTTCACGTGATACTGCATCGCGTGATCATGCATTTCCTTCTGGGCTTTTAGCCATGCCAACAACGGTTTCGAAAACGCCTCGTGGTCGATATGTAAACAGAGTTAAGCACCCCTTACTGCATCTATTTTCAACCCCTAAATGGTACATGAAACCATATTTTGACTGTCTTTACGCTATAATAGGTATAATTTATACCGTATAACATGATTTTGCAATAAAAATAAAAAGCCACGAACGGACCATGTCACTTTAACATGCCACTCACCCGTAGAGACGAGTTCTGCGAGTAGATCAGGCCAGGCCTCCCGGAAGAAGTTGGCCCCAGTGAGACTGCCGTCTCCACCAATCACCACGAGGTTAGTGATGCTTTGAGTGACAAGGTTGAAAGCCGCCTTCAACTGCCCCGCCCTCTCACGGAAGTCCTTGCAACGTGCACTGCCAATGGTTGTGCCTCCCTGTAGCATAAATGCATCAACCAGGCTAGGTGTCAGTACTGACACTGTGCAGTGTTTACAAGCACTTAAATGTTGACATCATTGTCAATCCGGGTTGGTTATTGAACAATCAATCTAAGTGTGTTGCATGGTTGCGATAGTAGTCAAGATCGGGTGCCTGAAAACCCTCTAGTAGTATCATAATCATACCTTACTTCTAGTTATATATATATATATATATATATATATATATATATATATATATAATTTGCTGAATTCCATTTTTATGGTCATTCTTAGAAATTTAAATTATATTCATCCTAACAATAAAATAGAAATTTATTGCATTAAAATTAATAATTTTTTCGATTACAGACAAACGTGGTATATAAAAAACACTGTAAAATATATCATTCTAACGTTTATTTCCTGAGGAAGTAGCCGCTTTAGAAGTTCATTATTACGGTATGAATAATTTTGGGAAAGTTGTAAATAACAGTGAATATTTTGCCATACCTTCTGCATGATGTTCGACACAGATCGCCATGTGGCTTCCACAATGCAATTACCTCCATCAACCATGCCCTGGTAGCCCTGCAGAAAAAATGATGGGTCAATATAACATGTCTTCATACCTGTATGCAGATGTATGTAATGAAAGAATATACAATATACCAACCATATCCCAGTAGTCATAAACACAAACTTGACTGGTAGTTGGTGAATATCTAATGTCTCTCATATTGTAGACACTCACACTTAAGATGTTCAGTTCAAACATATACACACATACACTTCAAATAGGATCTGGGCATCATACACAGCATTGAGTACATTCAATGACAAGACCAGACACTTGTGTCCCTTGAGAGGGGCCACCAGGTCTTTGAACCACTGAAACAACAACTTGTATTGTATTGCCAAATAAAAATTCTCAAACACACATGCCACGCCACGCCACGCCACGCCACGCCACGCCACGCCACGCCACGCCACGCCACGCCACGCCACGCCACGCCACGCCACGCCACGCCACGCCACGCCACGCCACGCCACGCCACGCCACGCCACGCCACGCCACGCCACGCCACGCCACGCCACGCCACGCCACGCCACGCCACGCCACGCCACGCCCATACACACACAGAACACACACACCATACACACCCCCCACACAAGCAAGCACACACCAGACACACACACACACAAACACACACCCACACATCACACACATTCAAACACACACCCACAAATTCTGCATATTACTGACAACACACCCTCATTTATTAAGACTGGATTAACATCTTGATGAAATACTACCAATGGTAAAAAAATATTCTGTAACATTACAGTTGAACAATATATAACACATAACATTATAAGTTATTAAAATAAGAACGTACCTCTTTAATGACAAAGACTTTGCAGCCGACATATATTCCCATGCGAACTACAGCCCTCACGGCAGAGTTCATTCCTGCAACAAACAAACATGTATAAAAACTTAACTTACAGGATGTCAATGAATGAATTCAATGCAGCTAAACAGATATGCAAAATTATGCATATAGCTTGGAGGAAAATACAAGATGATACATTTGTTTGTAGATCAAATCGGTGAAATTCTGAACAATTTCTGGTTTCTCCACATAATTAATAAATAATATATTTACAGCAATAAATGATCACAATTGGCAATAATGTGTCTTTCGTGTAATTGTACAATATGTTTTCTTGTAACAAAATTGCAAATATATGTTTGTTGGCCAAAAATAGCAGTCTGTATCCTCAAATAACATTAGCTAAATGTTCGACAGCAATTTTGCGAAATTCATATATTCAGTTTTTATTCACCGTGTTATCAGTGCTGCTAAAAACAATACCATTATGCCTGTCTCTACTGCTTGTGTAGAAAGGTCATGTGACACCAGAGTCACAATGTCACCCCTGGGTGCTTCAATGAGACAGAGGTCACAACAATGACAAGACACAAGTATACCGATGATGACAATCACACTGTATCACACATTATGCACAATGCAACTCATTACGCACACTAACAGCATAATCCACAATGGATGTTAACCTGTCAAAATAACTTGAAAACCCTGCTTTTATCTCATTGAACACATTAGATAACGAGATAAACCGAGAGTACAACCTGACGAGTCTCCCCCACTTGTCAACACGCCAACCACCCGGTCCTCCTCACAGAACGAGTTCCGCGTGGCAACTCTGCTGATCGTCCGGAACAGGGAGCGCTTCCTCAGCACTTTGTTCTGCTTCCACTGGGTATTAATGAAGACATCTATGTCCTCTGGGGCTCCAGCCATGGCTGCTCACAGCAATCCTGCACTGCTACACTACCTTACAACACTACTGCCCTGCTACACTACCTTACAACACTACTGCCCTGCTACACTAACACAAACTCAATGAGTTGTGACCTCGCTGTACCAGACGCCTACTTCTCCACAAGTTAGGAGGTGCAAAGTGCAAGTGCAATACTCAACATATCAATCTAGTTTTTTTCACTAGGTATGTAAATAGCAAGCCTCTCTATGCATCCCTTTGATTTATCTAAACAACTTCAAAGGTTCAGTTGCAGCATCTGACATACCAGGAATGCTTTATTTAATTGATATGTAGCTGGTAAGTACTGTATATGGAATTAAAGAGGATGTACCTAGTAAATACCACCCACAAGCCGGGTTCAATCTAGGATATTGCACAAATTGATGAATGGCCCATCTAGATTATAGAGAGAGAGAGGCCATTTTGATCAATCACAAAGTGCCGCTGCCGCAACATTTTTTGCACCCATTTTTGCTAAATCATTGTTGTTCATTGTAAACTGTTTATTATAACATAACGGATACTGATTATTTTTAATATAACATTTCCACAATACGTAGCCAAGTTCTGCCATCTCGCTGGGTATGCATGTCACACTTTCAGCTTATTGTTCATAAGCAGTGTGCTTCCCGGTCGGTGCTAGCAGACAGCGGACAAGTTCGGGCTAACAGCGGGCATCTACCATATCGTATGGAATAATAAGTTTAAGAACAATTACTGGTCTTCGTATGCGGCAGATTCTACCATATGCGTTTACAGAATAGTGCCACAGGACACATTTCCGCACAATTAAACATTTTTGTATATTTTAATATAAAATGCCAGGGCGCAATTACTTAATCTGTGTGCACCGAGTGCTATATTGACAATTACAGTTAAGCAATTTGGGTGGTGCACTGTAACAAATATTGTGCCTATGGTGCTGGAGGATGGCTAGATTGAACCATGCACAAGATGTTGTCTATGACACTAGTGCATGTGTAAATGCTCTTTACGCACTGCACCTAGTAAATAAAGACGTATACAACTTGCAGATGTTTTCAAGTATATATGTACAATTAAATATAATTAAAACCCAATAAAATTAATCACGTCCTAGTGACGGTCCTACAAGCATGGGATAACATTAAAAACTGCAAACTGTCACATTCCCAACTAACAGGTACTACTCCAGGGATCGATCATAATTTTATGACGATCTACAGGTGTACTTCACTGAACCCAATCCATCTCATTCCTGATCCCAGATACAAGAAACAAACCCCCCCAGATGTCACATACTGTAGGAGATGTCACATATTGTATAACGTAGGTTTTGTTGAAGTATTCGGTGCAATCCAGGCTAAGTGTGTATACGGCTTGAGTCAAGTGTAGGATAATAATATAGTTCTAATTAGTCCAACATGTGGCAGCACTTTGCAAACAATTAACCAAATTAGTGTGGTCATAATAATTATTATACAAGTGCATAAACAAACACCAGGGCAGATATTTGAAGAATTCACTGTGCCATTATGTGTAGCACATAACCAAGTTATCACAATGGATTGGACTGGCACTTACTCTAAATAGTTGACTACAGTTGTGCAATTATTATTTTCTAATCATGCATTACTATTATATTTTTCCATATTGGTCTGAACTAATTTCTAAACGAATGAGGGTTTGGTTGGGATAACATTTTATTTTATTGGGTATCTGAAACCACACCAATCCTGGGTGTAAACTGCTAATTAACATTTCTGACATGACATCCATACAGAAGCTAACTGAGAGACAGTAATGTGCATTAAATGTGGTTTATGAGGAGCTTGTACATTGAGCCAGCTTTGCCGAAGGGTGAATGAAGCTGTGTAGATGGCATATTGGATAACAATGTCAGAATCACAAGTGTCCTAGCAGTGTCACTGAGAGGCTGATGCCTGCAGTATTAGATCCACACAGCCCTGTAGCATGGTATTGATTAAAACCCCAGGCTTTACAGTGATTCACAGCATGACCTTTCTACTAGACACAGCTCCAGGACAAGTTTGAGGACAGTCACAGTTAAGGCTATGTCACAGAATGTAAACAACTTCTATAACAATGTCAACGATGGTATTCTTGAATATTCCATCCAGTGCCCCACCCAGGGTCAAGCCAAGCAAGGTGACAGGGAGTGTTGCTGGGGGTAATGACTGTGATTTAATTGTACTTAGTGGGTCCATAAACATTTATACTTCAGGTCAGTTGTCTGTTTATTTATCCAGCAATCAGCCAGGGTGGCTGTTATTAAATTAGTTGAATTAGCTGTTCTCGTTGTGGGACAATTGTGACATCTTGGAATATCAAACAAAAAGTGTCATGGTTAAACCAAATGGCACTTATGACATTGCCAATATTTTTAGTTTAATATTAATATCTGAAAGCTGTGTTTATTTTTTGTGAGGAATATTTTAGGCTTGCTAAACATAATTTGGCAAGAAGTAAACTTCCACTATATTTATTTCACTCGCTATTGTACTACACTGTAGTATTGCCACATTTAAGTGCAACTGTGATGGCTGATGCGCTTTGCTAACTTTATGAAATGAAAGACATAATGGTGGTAAATGACAATACGCTTTATAATTATATATATTATATATAATATGGTATATATACAAGTAGCAAAAGTAACAATGGGCAACGCTGTCTACTTAACCAGAAAACAAAGGTACTTCCCAAAACAAACACAGATGAGCAAAGATCGGTCAATGGGAATTGTCAATTTGTCATTAACTAGCTAAGCGTAATAAATGTGGAGTCCAGGAACCACCCAAAAAACACAATTTGGCAAGAAGTAAACTTTTGATACATTAATTTTATTTATTCTAGTCTTTATAATGTTTTGGCTGGCTTGGTTCCCTTCCATGATTTAATAATCAATAATGAGGGTTAAAAAAAAAAAAAAAAAAAAGGGATAGGTAAGCCAATAGTTTAACTTGAATTACTTTGAACCACCTAAACTAGTCAGTAGAGAACATCTGACTATTTCTATTTAATCACTACTGCATTTGCATGAAGCTGTAATAAACCTGAGATTAATTCCATTATATACTAAGTTATTATATAAAATTGTGGCCTGTAATCATGTGATTTTAAGAACAATAGTAATGATAACATTTACTATAGAATATGGTTAAATGTGCATAAATATTTAGCCAACCAGATGTTTCATATGCATGCCTGTAGTGGCTATAAATTGTAAGTCAGAATACTTTCCTTTGTCTGCCTGGTCATTACCCCACTGAACTGTAACCCAAGCTTCAACTGTCCTGACCCTGGTGATTATGTGAAGTTGGGTGACAGTTAGTCAGGGTATAATTTACAACTTGGACCTTGATCCCTTCAACAATACTTTGTGGTACTTACTACACATGACCTGACCTAGCTGCTTTCCATGTAGCAAGCTTTTCATAAATTTGACATAAATCAGTGAACTTTTTTGAACTGGTTATGAAACATTCAAAGCAGTGCTTTCTATACAAGTCGGTCAAAAATAACAGTTAGTTGGTTCCACTTAAACTGAATAATAAAATGTGTAAAACAAATTAATGTGGATACTCTAAAACATACCAATATATCAATTAATTAGAAGGGGAACTTTTAAACAATATTAGTTAAACAATTAATAAAACCGGGGGGGGGGGGAGGGGGGGGGGGGAGTGCCTCGCAGCTCCTATCTATAACAGCTAGCTCTGGTAAAACATGCTGCCATTGCCTGCCAAAAAAAAATTCTATCACTTTTTTTAATTTAAAAGATTTTATTAGAATCTCCCGGATATGACACTCACCATCTTCTGGTTCTTGAAAAATAAAATCTAATGAATTTTGGAAAGGGCATAGTTGAGTGGTGGTATTTTTTGTTTGCCTATAATATTTTTTGTTTGACAAATGGTATTTCTGTTGGTTTTTTAACCTCAAGGCTCAAAAGTTAGCAGGTGTAGCACTGTAGGCCCTACAAGTACAGATAACCAATAACGTACTTTATGGTCCGTTCGATGTTGTCACATGTTACGCAACAATACATACAATACACTCTGACACGATTGACCTTCTGTGTATTATACAATTAAGACATGGACACTGCGATGAGTTATTTTTTTTTAATTAAGTTAATTGGCCTCATTACTGCGACTCAATTGTGACTGACTAGCGCCGGTAACCTCGATCACTCGCTACCAGCGCCTAGGGAGAAACCGGAAGCGTCGCCAGTACCGGCGATCGGTGCTCGTGCCCACCTTGTGAGTCGCCGCCGCTCGTCAACACCCCGACGACTCGGCCGTCCGACGAGAACGAGTCCCGTGTGGCCATCTCGCTGATGGTCCGGTGAAGTTGAGCTCGCTTCTTCCGCTCGCGAAAGTCATCCGTTGACGTCGTCGTAGTGGTTTCGGGCGATACCGTGGGCTCGTTGGACGCCATGGCCCTGCTTCGTCGGCTGAGACTGAGAGTGAAAGCCTCCCGAAATGAGGACGAGGCGCTAGTTACTACGCTACGTGACCGTACCCGGTCGGTGGAAGCAACAAAAGCAGACGACACTACTTGACGGCGTCAGCGGTCATAAATACGGCTCGGACAAGAACCGCGACAACCACGCCGCGGCAGCAGCGAATCAGTCTCCCGATAGAGACATCGATAACGCTGCAAAAACGCCGGCTCGGGGCTTTTTCAAAATGAACAAACTATCTCATTAGATTGTAGTTGATTGCCGACTGTAGTTCACTTGCTCTCTCATGTTTCTGTTCTCCGGTACATTGTCATACGTGCGTGCATGAATCGCTACAAGTTCTCAAAAAGCATCAGTTGTTGCTATATTCCCATTGTACTATATGCAGCTATAGATATGTCTGAAGTTGAGTTGTTACAAATCGTGAATCAGACTGAGGCGGATAAGTAATACCAACAATATTGCATAATTCAGTTACACCCTCCTCGAAGTCTCAGCCCCCAATAAAAACACAATTATTAAAGGGGGACTGAAGCGGCCGAACAACCACAGCCCAAACATAAGAACATATAATTTACAGCACTAGTGACCATAATTTGACAAGCCCAGTGTCACGGTATATTTTTAATAAATTTTCAAAGTGAGCTACTTTCGACACAGGGCGCCGCCATTCCGCCTGGCCATATTGCTGGTTGTACTCGGGTTTGTTTACAATCACCGGAAGCACGTGTCGACAGGCGGCGCAGCATAGCTCTCGCAAAAACGGACGAAACGCACTCAAACCAAATATAATTAAACACATTAATGCACTGTATGCCTAATAGATATACCATAATTGTTAGTAAGCATTATTTAACATACTTCCACAAAGGATTCCTGTAGAAAAAGCAGGTTTGAGATGATGAAGTTTGCGTGTCCGCCTGCGGCGAGTTCAGCGGAGTCGGCGGTGGTCACTTTCGAACGCCGATTGTAAGCCTAATTTCGAATGTGACGAGCACAACGAGGCGCTGAACCTCAAAACATAAGCTTCGACCAGAGCTACAGGTCCGTGTTTTATTGATTGGCTTGCATATAAGTACGCAGCGACGAAGTAAAGTTCGTCGAACTCGACAGGAAAACCGGACATGATTTCCTTATTTGGAATGTGATTCGGCGCGTAGGAAGTGACAAGCCGGCGACTCGGCACTCACGAGTTCCGTCATGTATCGTTACGACTACAATTTAATCCCACAGTTGTATTTCACTGTCTGCATAATACACGAATGTGACCTAAGAAAAGTTTAAATGTAGTAAGCAATGTGAATGTAATAAAATAAATCTATGTGTAGATACAAGTATTTAATTTGAAATAAAAATGTTTAAAATCCACTGAATTTGTTTAGGTCAACAGATCGCCAGATCTAGCGGTGCGTTGGTTGCTAGAACCAGCTCGAGTTTCTAGGTACAAGTAAAAAAATGTTTTTGACATAGACAGTGGTGGAATAATTTTCTTCAAGATAGTGACATAAAAAGAAATGCCAGCTACGACCGTATCAGGCGTATGACGTGTTTGTTAGCGTCGTCATATGCTAATTACTTAAATTAGGGTGACTCGCTAATTAGTCAACAACTGTTGAACAGTCACGAATCACAGACACATATATATAACAGGCATTATTTATAATGAATTAACAGAAACAGCAAAATACTAATTTATGTTATTATTTAAATTAGACTGTTAACTGCATTCAATAAAACACTAGTGTGTATAAAAAATATTTGACCCCATAAATCAACTGATTAAAATCACTAAAGAATTTTTTTTTATTAATTGCTGATTTATAAAGGTAAGATCTTAAAGAGCGTAGTAACCAATCCTCAGGATTGCTGAAAGCGCTTTACACTTTATTTCCCTGACAGACCTGTTCAATCATATACCATCTCAACTTCTCTGGGAAGCATCCAGCAATATGCTACAATTAATTCGCAAAAGCTACTCATACACATATCCACCACTGTCTATAGCCATGCAGGTACTCATTTATACAGCTGAGTGAACTGGAAAAATGTAGAGTGAAAAAAAATCCTCAAGCTTTTAACATCACAGCAAAGAATTGCAGACATAGCTGTTGACTTATGAATACTGTCTGTTGATCACTAGTTTGCGTACAATTTAATCTTGGCCATTACACGAGGACACTGTTTTTGACATTATGCAAGCTGAGGATGTACTGTTTATATGCATTATATCATCAAAGCAAGATACCAGAACGACAAGTAGGAAACGGTGAGCGGCAGCCATGCAGGTCAGTAAAATATTATTATCATTATGATTATGGTATCATTGTATTTGTTTCTGGTAACATATGTACATGTGTGCATCGCACAACTTTCTATAAAATAATTAGTATAACAACAATAAAACATGCTACAGAATCAATCACACTTAACATAGTGTCACTATTAAGTATGTTAATGTGTCTATCCAATGACACTACCCATCATAACCCAAGTCAGTTGGCAATATTACCTGGGAACACATTTAATATTTTAATTCATAAAATATCCGTAGAATATTTTATAATTTCATGTATGCACATTCTGTTATTGCTGTAGAATGCATGACTGTGGTCAAAATACACAAAACACATGGAACTTATTTCAATTTTTTTTAAGCAACTGTTTTGACATACATAATAAGTCACTACCCTCCAGGGGTAGTATCCGATATTTAAACACTGACAGATTAATACATTTCTAAATAATCTAAGACAACAGTTTTGTTTATCGCCCAAAACATTATGCACCCAAATGTGGATCTCACCTTTAAGAATCTGCAGTTTTGCTTTCCAAGTGATAAACAAGCACACATTTTTTAGGTGGGGATCTGAATAGTCTCCTGACAGCAGGTAGTAAGATCACTGATCCCATGACTAAAATTAATAGTTACATGGGTGAAAAAACATTTGGAACCTTACATTAGCCCATAGCCTCCATTGTTACTGGAAAGGGTTGCAAACATCATGATCAAAGTACAACAGAGGACTGCTGTTACTAATTGCCATTAATAGCCTAGTGCAAATTAGGCAATAAAATCACAATCTTACCAGTGTCCTGTGTTTCCCAGCAAGAGTGAAAAGACTACCCATACCCAATACAAACATCACTGCCTGGACAAAGCCCCACTATCTCTCTAGTGCACTTGCATTTCTTACCAGTTCACAGTCATGTGCTAGAGCATGATGAAAAGACAAACCAGTGCAACAGAGGTCAGCTTTAAATTGAGTGTTTAAATAAAACTTCAAAATGTTTGGGGTTCATGGCTGTTGTAGAATGATTATCGACTAACACGACTAGTATATTGAATCTGAAATGAATAGTATTATTGCGTATAACAAAATAAGACTAAAATAAGAATATAAAGTACGAAAATTATATTTTGATAAGGCATGTATTTTGCTTTCAATAGTACCGCAGACATCAGCATTGTTCAGTTAGTTGCAGTTTGTGCAGTTACTGTTTGATAACTGTAAGGTGTCCATAATCACTTCCCAAAATTATTTATTAGGAAAATGGCTAAGAAGTCTATTTAGAAAACCTTATACATTGCAATAAAAAAAACTTACATATCTCGAAAAAGACTCGGTTGGACAAAACCCCACCCACAAATGAAACTTACGTATAAAACCCAATGTAAACAAATTTAGTCTTAAATTGACATTTGTACTTTTTGAAAATACAAGTATGACTTTGACTATGGCCAAGTAGTTGTCTCTGATTGGACCAAGGAGGACACTGATTGCACGTAACTAACTTAAACATTTTATTTTCTTATATGTGCAAGTAGGCTTGTATAATTGGCTTACCATGTAATTTATGTGTTGCTTATGTAGGAGTGGGTTTGCTTGTTTGTAATGATGTCTGAATGACTCGGGATACACACATATTAAAATATGCCAGGAAGGTTAGTCATAATATAATGGAATCTACACAGAATGCACCATTGAAAAGGTAATGTTCTATTTATTGCATGAATGTTCCCTGATTGAAACACAACACCTTGCTCAGCCCACTGTCTACTAGTTTCATTGAGACAAGAGCTGACCAATGAACTTGGCTAGCAGCAGCAGACAAGCCAGAAAGCAGATACCTAATACATCAAACTGATCTGGGGGTCATTTCAAGGGACCTTCTCAAAAACCAAATCACCAGCATTACTTTGTGTTTTGAGGCCCATAGAATGATGTAATAAAATACAGATTTTTTGTGTATATCAGCACCACCACATGCAACAACCATGCAAAAGTAGATTTGTTTAACAATTGTGGAAAAATAGTCTGGGGGACCATGGAGGACCATATGGGGCCTGCAAAATAATTCAATCAAATTTAGATTTCTCATGCATAGTTACAATATCCACAGATCTATGCATCTACACAAAATTAGATCCTGAACACTTTCTGAAATGCTAATTATAAGTTGATTTAATCAGTTTTAATTTTTATGATGTATAGGTACTGCAATGAGAAAACAAAAGATGTCAAAACATTGTTATTTATATGTATATCACAGAAGATACATACTCTCATACATATGTATCATTCTTTCAGATGAAGGATTCACAAATACTGAACACAACTTTCAAAGGATCCAGTGCACCAGATGATATTGTCCCTCATGGCAGTACGGGTGTCACATTGCAACGCCATTAACTCGTAGTGTCAAACTCAAACAGAGCCAGTGATCATGTCGCCAATGCGATACTTTATCGATGCAGCAATTATTACAGATAATATTGTTGTTCCATTGAATATTCATCATGACCATGGGTATGCGAAGTTGTCGTCGCAGTCCTGCATGCCTTCTTCGACTGACCATGGCAGTCATGTCAATGTGGATGACACCTTGGATGTCCCAGTCTCACTGTCGCCATCTTCAGATCATTCTGTCTGGAACAGACAGATGGAAAACACTGAAAAGAGTTATGCAGAATATGTGTTAGCGGATGACAGCAATAGCACTGATGATGACTGAAGCAGTTCTGCCACTAATGAGAAAAAATGTATTTCTCTTTTCTGCACCTGCAAAACACCCTGGTTGTTATAACATGCCTGCTGCCTGCATGGAAGCATCCCATTGAACATGTGCAGTGATGATATGCAGCTAACCGATACATTCTGACATTTGATTTATAGTAAACAATCATTATCTTATAATTACACCATGTATTAGTAATTGGCAAAACTGTGTAATTTATCAATATCACATCACAAAGTCAACGCATTGGTTGATTTGTTTGTGAAATACTTTAATAAAATTATCACAGTATTTTACAAACAAATGATTTGTATGTAAAATTGTTACAGCATTTTGCAAACACATGAATTTATGATTCATTGTCATGATGTGGTCTTGATAACATACACACACGCACATATACAATACATAGTACACAATACATTAAAACTCCACTTCAATATTCCCATGTGAATTGCACAATGTCCTTATTACACATATATTTATTATTCAGACTATTATAAATTGCATGGCAGCATGCATATGTAAATAACATTATTTACATAAATTAAACAAATTGTATTAGCATTTTAAATTAATTAATTATATTAAAAGGATGCACACATCATATAACATCTTGTCAGAAATAAAAAGTAAGTTTGTAATAGATTTACGTTACGAATTCGAAGATAGAATGACTTTATTATTTAAATTATACATATGTCATTGACATTGTGTGGCCATACAAGTATAATTGTTTTGTTTAGGTTTGAAGTGCTAAATTACTTTTCGATACCTGTTGAACTACGTATTACTTACCTACTACCCCGAGGGTAGCTATTGGTCGAACGAACGAGTCTGCACGCAAATCGCACTTAGACAACAGACCGATACTCCCAACATTGTCACTGACAGCTGTCGTGCCACTCGATCGTGGTCAGTCATGGTTCATGCAGGCATCTGTCAGCCCGGTCTGGCTCGGTCGTCAGCTATCTCCAGACAACATACAACGATGTGCGTCGACATCGGGACGCAGTATCCACACAAACACCATGCAACATTCACATTGTTTTATAGCACGTTGATCCCAAAATCAAAGATGACCATAAACATGCCACATCACATGGCGATCTTCTCTCGCCATCTCACACCTCGGCTCGCACGCTGGGTGAAGCAAAAATGGCTTTACGTGTGTCACTTGTGCAACAGATGCTTCTCTCACTTGTGCTACAAATTATTCCTCTGTCGGATCCATTTTCTATTGTGATTTATCCAAAACCACTAACAACTAGCGCCTCTTGACTCTTCTAAGGCTAAGTCTAACGCAAAACACTTCCGATATCTGTGTAAACAAAATAAGAAATAGTCCCGATAGACCTTCCGGTCGTAAGCCCCGCCCCTTGAAGGCTGTCAACACAGAGAGCGTAAAAATGAAAATGTTTCATTGGTTCAAAATCGTCGGTATTTAATTTCACCTTTTTATTTCGAATGCAAATAAATATTATTTGTGGATACATAGGACACCTATCGTGTACAATAAGGCACCATATTTTTGTTTTTGCGTAGAAATGTCTAATTATGAAGAAAACCGGAAAAAACCAAAATTTTACATGGGCTAGATAGGAGGTAATCAAACCACTCGGCTTGGAATAAAGATGGCGCTACGCAGTGTTCTATGACGACGATTTAGGCATTGAAAAATATTTTTTTTCCAGTTTGTCTGATAAGTGAATGTGCTTCTGCCACCATTAATGTATACTTATATAGTGTACATTTAGGTATATGGAATGTTACAGCTGTGTTTCACTTCCCCTTTAAGGCTATAAAAAACCTCCAACTGAACCACAAATGCGCAACTCTTCCGTAAATGTTGGTGGTCAATCCTATTGCCAACCCACTCACAAAAAATACTAATTTCTGACACCTATTATGAGGTAGTCTGATATACATTTAGACATCTATACAATTAATTAAGCCATGCACCCAGGGTATAATCATAACTATAACATTGTATATATATATATGTATATATATATATGTATATATATATATATATATATATATATATATATATATATATATATATATATATATATATATATATATAATTATATATAGTTATAATTTGAGAGGCATTGTTATTGCCTCTCAAATTTTGATTATATTTTATATAGTATATATATATATATTGATCTCCAAATACCAAACTAACTATGGAGCGCTATAATAATTATCTTAATATTATGTGATCTTAAATTCATCACTTCCATCAACGTTATCACTTTCATGCAGTACTGTACACATTTATTAGACTATAACGCCCCTCACATTCAACAGGCATGTCGAATGTCTTGAGGGAGATAGATGTTGACGAGAAAGTAACAACTGTGTTGAGACGGTCCCCCGAGAGCGACATTGACACTCCGGTGACTGGAGCAGCCCTTTTGACGACACGCTTAGCGGCGTGCGGACGGCGAGGTCCCTCGTTCAGTGCCACACTTCCCTGGACGTCTCCAACCAACAATAACCGACTAATATTCTGTCATACAATGAGGTAATGAATCTTCTCATCTTTCAGCAATAACGCATTCGTTGATTGTCGCCGAGACGGGCTCAATTTAGAATGTTTTTTATGCGAATGGCTACGCCTTCAACGTAATAACCTACGCTCGACGGTAAATGGTGATGTCAGTGGCGCCGTCTAGTGATCATGAGCAACTACAATTATTACCCTGCGGCATGTCCTGGCAATCTAATTACCAGTTATAGAAATAAGCCAAATTTGTACTAGTCGGGGCAGCTTGTCTGCGCTTATGAAGTTATGTTATGGGGACTTGAAACTTCAGACATAACCGCAAAGAACAATTTGTTTGAAGAAAAAAAAATGTGATATTTTATTGCACATCCGAATGGCTTATGGCCAAAGACATATCATTATTACATGTTTGATCTCATCTACAAACTATGAAATACACGTGGAGAATTATATTTTCTGGTAATTTCTGGCTTACCATGTTCCACTAAAATTATTGTTCATCGCAGTTATAACAAGCCACCTGATTATACCAATACTGATTATAGTGAAGCTGATATGAATTTTTGTCCTGTTAACAAAGCAATACGAATACTTATTAAGATGATAGGAGTAAGATAACAATTATTTATATTATTACAATTTAATTTTAAAAACAAGTGCACAATCTTAACTGTTTACTGAACATGTTTGCATTTTGTAATAATTATTTCCTTTATACTGGTATCTTTTTCATGAGTACCGGGATAGTTACATGAGTTTGACTGCCAGAAATCAGACCCTGCCATCTTGTCCTGACCAGGCTGCTGGGATTACTATTTGATGATGCCAAAATCAGTAATCTTATACTTAACTGGCCTAAATTATTACGGCCTTTTAAAACCCTTTCTACCACCTTATATCGATGTGTATGTGTTCGCAATGTGATTCTACATCACTTCCGGTACAAAGAAGTCAGATTAAACAATTTTTATTTGTGTTTCAGAACAATTTAAACATGCCGCGTTGAAGTAAACAACGTGATGTCAGATTATGTCACAGCCGCAAATATGGTGCGAGCTGTAGGCGCCTCCCAGAGGCACCGGAACCGCGAAGGCAATTTCTTCCGACTCGGCGTGTTTAAATTGTTCTAAAACACAATTTTTTTTTTTTTAATCTGACTTCTTTGTACATGAAGTGCTGTAGAATCACACTGCGAACACACACACACATCGATATAATGTGAAAAAATTGTTTTAAAAGGCCATAATAATTTAGGCCAGTTAAGTATAAGATTACACTGTACCCCAAAATCTCCTACATGTGTAGTGGTGTCATCAGACAGTGTTAAATTTCTCATGCCTGATCACATCAGTATGTGGATGATTCTTTGTAAGCCATGATGCCCATTACACAAGTCACTCCTTGGCCATGAATAGTACTGTCAATGTAATCAAATTGTTCTGCCACCCACTGACATAATCTGCATCCATCATCAGTCTGTGCTACTCCATGTGCCAAGTGGTTGACTGGTCCACTTAAGACTGTTCACTTTCCAAATGTTGTCACTTGTTCATCATATATACATATATATATATATATATATATATATATATATATATATATATATATATATATATATATATAATATGGTAGGGCTTATTATAAATTATTAGGTTATTGATTAATTAGTGAGTACAGTGTTTCTACTAGAGATTATATAAGTAGTGTTTATACCAGAGATGACATAAGAAGTGGTAGAGATACTATATGTGAGTAATTAGCAGAACCCAGCAAACAACGACCCATGATTTTACATGTTCTGTAAGTGAATTCACGAGTTCAACTGGCTCAATTCACGTGTTTCTGTACGTGAATTCACCGGATTCTGTGAACAAATTTGGTGTGTCAAGACCTGTTTACCGTGAAATCACAAGGTTTTCACGTGATGACACGTACCAGTGAATCCGTACCAGTTCTGACCCAGTACAACTCGTGTCACTCATTCAAAACTCGTGACAACAGGCAGAACACGTATATTCACGTGAAAACACATAAAACACGTACTGGTGGAGCGGTACCAATTATGAACCAGTATGACACTTGCCAACTGGTTCAGAAATGGTTCCTTGTTTGCTGGGGAGTCTAGTCAGTGTTGTTATCTTTAAGTATGCTTGGAGGGAATATGAAGACCCCCAAACCACATGTTAATAATTACCAGTAGGCTAGTTGATGTCTTTGTCTTCTTGTATGCTTGGTGGGAATTATGAAGCCCCCATTGGTTAATTTGAATGTGTAGTCAGGCTAGCTGAGATATAGAAGACTGTAAGAGAAAAGTGAGAGGAGTTGGTTGGCAGGAGCTGAGCCTGCAGGGTGTCTCTCTGTGTGTGCCACTGTGTGGTCACACTCATGTAGTAACTGGCTGGACATCTATGTCAATGTGATTAGCACAGTGGGTTGTAATGTGAGGGTATACTAAAGTGGATTGTAGTTATTTAATCTTGCTTGGACATCTTGGTTAATTGGTACCTCCCCCTTTATCTAGCAGGATAAAATGTCTATGATATATAGCAGTAGCACTGAATTCTGAAGCCCCAAGGTGATAATACTTGTTAACTATGCATTCGATCTAATTATGTGGTGAATGGTAATCCCAACAAATAAGAGCAAGCAGAACATGTAATAATGGTATGAAAACTTATGAAACTCTTTCCATTGTGACTACATAATTAATTGGGCCAATGATGGTTTATGACAGACATGCTATTGCCAAAACATCACTAGCCCAATACTGTCTGCCATACAGTGGTCACCATTAGTTTGCCATTGTCAAAACATCACTGGCCCAATACTGTCTGCCATACAGTGGTCACCATTAGTTTGCCATTGTCAAAACATCACTGGCCCAAAACTGTCTGCCATACAGTGGTCACCATTAGTTTGCCATTGTCAAAACATCACTGGCCCAAAACTGTCTGCCATACAGTGGTCACCATTAGTTTGCCATTGTCAAAACATCACTGGCCCAAAACTGTCTGCCATACAGTGGTCACCATTAGTTTGCCATTGTCAAAACATCACTGGCCCAAAACTGTCTGCCATACAGTGGTCACCATTAGTTTGCCATTGTCAAAACATCACTGGCCCAAAACTGTCTGCCATACAGTGGTCACCATTAGTTTGCCATTGTCAAAACATCACTGGCCCAAAACTGTCTGCCATACAGTGGTCACCATTAGTTTGCCATTGTCAAAACATCACTGGCCCAACAACTGCATGGCTCAAAATTACTTCAAAATTAGGCAAATAGTCAGGGTTAACCAAATGCATGTACAACACTTAAGACTCTAAAAATATCCACCCTGATCGAGGCAACAAAATTGCTAGAACGTAGAAGTTCCTATAAAAATCAGTTAATTGCTATAAATACAATTACTTTATACAAAGGTTGCTATTTTGCATTGGCCAGTGTAAATTGTCACCATTATGCAGGGTCATTCTACTTGTCTGGGTGAACATTCACTTGTTCCGGACAAATGAACAAGTGCTATTTTGAATCAGTTATAGTAATCAATATATTTTTATTATTTATCTTGTTGTTATGTGTAGTGTGTGTGTGTTTGCACGCAAACCATTGTGTGCATCTACATGTATACCACCACAACTCAAGTACGTGTACAAGAGACAGACCAAATGTACAGAATACATGATACAATTGCACCAAGCCGCTGCTCAGGTGCTGCATAGGTAAACTGCATAAATTTAATCATTTAACTGTGTTGTCAGAGACATTCTTCATACGTGTAGTTTGTAAGGTTGATTTGTTCATGATGTCAACCAGATTAAATGCAGTGACCCACAGTGGGTGAATAATGTGAAGTTGTGAACAATATGGCACAACTGAGGTTGTCCTGAAGTCAATGGACTATGTCCTGGTATGTTGTGATTTTGGTGAATCATAGTGGCATGACAACATGGAGTGTCAATTCAAAACTACAGAAGATATTACTACAAAATGGACTAAAATACATTTTGTGTGTCACTGCTCCAGTTAGTTGCTCCGAAAATATAATGCTAATATACTAATATGCTAATATGTTTTACACTGCTCTGTACATGATAACTGAACCTTTAATTTCTTTCATAATGTATTCCATGGAATATATGCATACAAATTCCTCACCTCAGCTCACCATGAATCATTTTACGTAAATTAGTCTCCAATGTTCATAAATAATATTACTTTAATTGTGGAACCTGTCAGTTTAATGTATTCACCTGTTTACCAATTTGGCTCAGCTTGGCTACTAACTAGTAGTGACTAGGGACTGGCAGTAAGCATTAATACATGTTTACAGCTGATGGTGTTTGTGTGGGCTGGTTCAGGTTCATGATTATGGCAACAGGTCTGCCTGATTCTGTCTAGTAATTTAATATACAAGGTGTGTAACTTTACAGGCCCAGCATCTGGTGTAAATCACACTTGGCAGGCAGGGTGTGGGCACTAGGCACCACAGTTCTGAGAATCAACATCATGTTGCACAACAATCGACCACAACATGACATCTCTTTTTGTCTTTCCCATTTTTAGTCCTCTTATAATGTATGTTTACTAATTAAAATTTAATTTTTAGAAGATAATAAATATATATATATATATATATATATATATATATATATATATATATATATATATAACAATTTTAAAGGACATTTTATATATATGTTTATTATAATCTATTATTTTAATTTAATTTTGTCTTTATTTATTTATTATATTAAAAAAATGTATATATATATATATAACAATTTTAAAGGACATTTTATATATATGTTTATTATAATCTATTATTTTAATTTAATTTTGTCTTTATTTATTTATTATATTAAAAAAAAAAAATTCATTTTAAAGAACAAATTATGTACTTATATCTACATCTTATGTTTATTTGCCATATTTCATTTTATTGTATATATATATAGGCACTATATGAGTCAATGCCAGACCACATTCCAATTCATCATGTAATGCACGTTGAATATGGCAATAAAGCTTTATTATTATATAAATTGGCTGGCAAATTAGGAGCAGGTGTCTTTTTCTTTTTTATTAAAAGCATCACTATGTGATCCAGTCATGTATGTATATATTCTTAACTCAATTTTCGAACCGCTTTCATGGAAGCACATGCAAGTGAGCCATAATCATACTGGCCAAACTGCTGTACATCTAATATAAATAGTTTTTGCTATTTATCTACTGGCAAATACTTAAATTCACATTAGGGTTGCTGTTTCTCGGTGGAGACTACTATAGGGTACCATCAAGGGATTTTAGGCAGATGGAAAGCTGTACCTGAGAAGAATTCTTTAAAAAAAATGTATTTCCTTGCCAGCTGTGTCTTAGAGTGTAATGCACAGGCACGCTCCTATCAGAGTAATCTCATTCAAGTATGAACATTTAGGTAATAGCACATGGTTAAGTATGCTGTATAAACTATTTTGTGTGCATGCATGTGTGTGTGTATTATATTTAATTTTAAAGTGTTAAGCATTGTCATTGCAACAAAATGATGTAAAATAAAATATACAAAATTGTTGACATTGTTATGTTTTAGAATGTAGAAAAATAATGAAATAAAAAACAATCATGTTTCAAATTTTTTGTTTTGTGTTTATTATACATTTATTTGATTTTCAACAATTATATTGAATACCACACATGATTGCATTCACAAAATAGATTATCAAGTGTTTCTGTTTTGTTTTTGTCAAGTGTTTGAAGTATCAAGTTGTTACCCCAAACAGCCCAGTATTAGTGCTATGTGGTGTGAAGCACAGTGCATAATGCACATGTCTGTAATGGGAAGCACATTGTAAGTATGGAGCATGTGCTTTAGTGTCTAGTACAGTGGTGTAATGTGGATGGAGTAGGATGGAGAGCAGTAGTGTATTGTATAGTGTGGTGGTGTAATGTATATTATAGAGCATGAGGTATAGTATGGAGCAGAGTAGTGATTAGTGCATGATGTAGTGTGCATGGAATGTGTGTGGTGTCACTGGTGTGACACATGGTGGTGGTAGTGTAGAGTGTGTCGTGTAGTGTGGAGTATTTTGGTGGTGTGTGCATGGAGTATGTGGTTTAGCGTGGACATGATATACAAGTGTATACATTACTAAATACAGGTTGCAATATGTGCATTTAAGTTGTTAAACCCAATAGCCTAAGTGAGGTCTTTCAAGTTGTACAGCTTGGCGTATGCCTTACGTAGCTATATGGACGGGTTATATAAAAACCAATACAATTAAAACAGTTACACAATAAGTTGGTGTTCAGGGCACCTGAAGTGGTGATTGTGGAGCCCAGCTATATATCCTACTACTAGGACCAAGTGTAATATAATCCTCTAAGTTGGAACAGCTATATCCTACTACTAGGGCCAAATGTAATGTAATCCTTTAAGTTGGAACAACCTTACGACGACTTGGCTTCCCCGAAAATAGAAAAGGCCGCATACAAACAAGCTTAGGCTTAGCCAGGCCCCTAGGCTAGGGCCTAGGCGTAGGTCTGTCCTAGTCAAATAGCGCAGCGCTAACATTGCGGCATTTACGGCTCTTCGCTTCTACCATAGTCCATACCGATATCCTGGATATTAAATCGTCGTCTAATAATACGCACAGGAAGGACTAATAAATGCCGATACCTAATGCAACTGACTGCGTTAATTCACCGATTTCCAGGGGCTGTATATCATGTTTACATTACCTTGGGCATCTCCGCCGCTCGTGAAAACGCCAATTCTGCGATTTTGATAGGCATTTTTGAGAATGGACTTCCCTTCTTTTCCAGGTTCGATCGCGAGGCTTGCTCTTCTTAGCGATTTCATCGATCTGTCAGATGATACCTTGCCCGTGTTGCTTGCCATTATTCTCTGTTCCACAAACGCGACTGACAGCAGACTCTGCCTGCTATACGATGCTACCCTTGCTTTCAAGGTCGCGAAAACGCTGCCAAATCTTTTCAACGAAATTAGTTCCAATATAGACGCAGTGTGGCGCTACCGGCGGCCAAGGATGTAGTTCCCAGACCGAATCATTCACGTCCAAAATTATTACGCACACATTATTAATGTATTTTGCCGTTAAATTTGTTTTAAATATTAGACAGATATTCACATCTTGCAAATGTGATGTAAATATAAATCTGACGTGACCATATAAATGCAACCATAATGTCGGTTATTGTAAAAAAAATCGAGGAACTATTTGTTACCGGGCAGTATGTCGCACACAAATTGGTGATGTTCGGCCTCTTTTTCATGTGGTAGTGTGGCAGCCATGAGGTAATGGAATTTCAACGCACAAAGTGTTAATTTTTGCGCACGATTCGCCATTTTATGAATTTTTCCCATACGTACGACCATAGATAACCAACCCCAGAACTTAATCATGGAATAATAGTTTCCCCTTCCAAGCTACCATTCCTGTTTTAGACCAAAGTAAATACCACATTCTGGCGCGTGCGAGTAACTCGTGGTTGCTATTTTCATGATTTCTTGCATGCTGGATGAAATCTGGCAACTTATACCAAGTTAGATTTCATGTAACCTGTGTGATTATGCCCCTACTGCGATAATCTTCATACCGTAAATAACAATTGCATATAGTAGATAGCAAACATGCTTTTGTTGATTCGACACAACGTCAAAATGTCGGATCTTGTCACTCATTTACATGGCTAGTTAGTCTTAGACGTCTTGACATGTACAATCAGTTCTAAATGAAAATATTACTCAACAAATACTCCCTACTACAGGGGTTTACAAATAGCTGCATCTATACAACCTGTGTCAGTGTGTGTGATGCATATTAGAGAGAAACGATGGGGCTTTGCCATTGGGAATGTCATTTGGAGGGCTATGGGTGTGAGTTCTTCGCCTTTTCCCACTAAGTGGGGTCAGCGGCCCCGCATTCTTGATTTCCAGAATGTTCTGTCCAGGGCATCCTCTGGAGTGATCCGCAGTTTCACGTTGCTTATTTCGTTATTTTCTTATGCATCAAATACAAATTGATCTTATTTGCATGTATTATAATGTTTTACCAAACAAACTCACGAAATCGTCAAAATTGACGGGAGTGGATTATTGGAAGAAGAAGATATCCCTTCGGACTCATTCCATCCATCTGCCTCTTGGTCTATAATTATGAATTTCTATCATTTAAAAACTACCAGTATAAGTGTGTTTCAGTAGTGATCAAATTGTCAACCCCCTTCAACCTAGTGTTTATATCAATACATTTTAATAAAGATTGCAGGCACTGATTACTTTCAAAGTAGTTAGTACCTGTAAAATACTGCATTCTGCAGCTGAAAGAAGGTCGTTTCTGTTGCAGCACACTACGACTACAGAAGCGGCTTGCCGCCGCAGTTCTCAAATGTGGCAAGAACAAAATTTGGCTAGATCCTAATGAGACAAATGAGATCGCCAATGCAAACTCACGTAAGCATTCCTTAAACAACACTTGATATCTGCATTTTTCATGCTGAATGTGTAACAATAGAAAATCTGAAGAAATGTATCAATATAATTGATGTTGTAATGAAGAAAACCATTATATGTAAATCCAACATTGACATCCAGGTGGTCCAGTGTACTCTGGCACTGCCTGGCTCTGTCTGCGTGGCGTACGGGAGCTGACTGCCCCTAGTGGGCACATGAGGTGTATTCCCATTCCACAATGTTGGAGAGTAACCCTGTCCCCGGTCCTCTCGGACTGGTGTGGATAGGACCGTGCATATTCCATAGACTTCCTCGAGTCACAGTGTGGCCATGATGAGGGAGACAAACCATGCATGGTACAACCTAATATTGTTTGTGTGATAAGTGTCTGTAAAATTAATTAACCCTATGTGTGAACATTGGGCTGAATTTGGCCTGTGTGATCAGTGCAAAATGGGTTCTGGTTTGGGGCAACCGTTATACTTATGTAAGTATGGTTCAGCATTTGCATAATGTTACGCATTCGTTAACAAGCCTGATTCAAAGTTCAGACATTGTATTATCTTATGACACATTTATGTATAATTATGGACTGTCACTATGTATAATTTATATGAAAAGGTTGTAATTAGCTAGTAGAGTAGATGAGTGATTTTCTTTTTGCATTTGTTTTATTACATTTAAACAATTGTATCCTCGTGATTATATATTATCAATGCACTGCGGTATAGGGTCTCTGCAACAAAATGATAGTTCAACCATATTTAAAAAAAATCCTTGCAAATGGCTCCAAACTGTGTACACCATGGCAGGTTAATGTTGGTCATCTGCATGGTTAATGTCTCAAATACTTCAATATATTTTCTAAAACAATAGCATGTATGTCATGTGTTTCCTTTGGAAACATTTCATTTTGTATTTTAGAAGGTGTTCATCAGTGTTGTAACCATTGTAGCAGGTATGGATGAACATATATTAGCATCTGTTGCAAGCTAAATCTAACCTGAGTGTTGCCATACAGCAAATGTTTGTTTTGGCACCCAGATGACCGTTGTCCTGTCTAACTAAGACTCGAAAGTTCTGTCCGATGTTTAGCATGCTACTTGTTACATATTTGTAGGGCAGAACATCCGTAAGCTTGTGAAGGATGGTTTGATCATCCGCAAGCCCCTTGCAGTGCACTCGCGGGCACGAGTAAGGAAAAATGCAGAGGCCCGTCGCAAGGGACGACACACAGGCACTGGCAAGAGGAAGGGTACGGCAAATGCACGTATGCCTCAGAAGATTGTGTGGATGCGTCGCATGCGTGTCCTGCGTCGTCTGCTCAAGAAGTACAGGGCAACCAAGAAGATCGACAGAAATATGTAAGTAGAATAAGTAAAGTACACAGCAACTGACAATTAATTCTGTGATTAATTCCCTTGTGTTCAACAAACATGGTTGCTAAACATGTTGAATGTTCAGACCGTCCACATTAAAAAAAAGGATACTCCTCAGAAAATAGTTTTGACATGCCAAAGTCAGGCACATGTCATAGGTTACGTGAACTTAGTTGCCAAGGCAAAGCCGTTGGTATGACAGCGCTTTGTAGAGATTGCATACATAATTTTGTTTATGACTCCTGGGTGCATCAGTTACCATGAGGGTACTTGAAGTGAATTCGTATGTCAAAAGAACAGTATATTAACTATTTGTTCCTGTATTGGGACGACTTCAGAATGACTAATTCTGATACCTATGGGGTGGAAACTCAATGACTAATTCTGATACCTATGGGGTGGAAACTCCCAGGGAAAGTTGCCATTTCAGTGGGGGCATCACAGTATTTTTTGGTATTTCATAAGTTGCCCAATGTACTTTGCATATACACGGAAAACTATTTTGTCAAATGTGTTGTTTCCTTTGTGAAGTTTTGTACTCCATAAGCCAACATAAGTTGGGTTAACTTCAGCCGCCAGCTAAAAAGCTTATGCAATCTACGATGATAATGCACCTGCATATGATGGCGACAATACTTTGGAGTTTGTTGTAATTTGCAACATTTCTGTTTTTCTATCAACAATAAACTGTTGTCTTTGTTATCTTTTTGTGTCAAATTAATTAATCTGAATGTGATAAATTAACATGCAGGACAGTCTTGGCAAGAACTAGTACATTAACAGTTGTCAGTGTTACGGTTGCAAATGTATAGTAATATATATATGTATCATATATGTTCATATTGGGACTTGAGAAGTTGAAGGTTCTGCTGGCCACCAGCTTTTCGACGAAAGTGTAGAACACTGCCCGTGTAGATTAGCCTTTTAGAAACCTTTGTTGAGAAATTACTTTGATTTTGTACATACGTTTCAGTACTGAATATGTAATACATAAAATTATGGTCCTGAAGAAAAGTATGAATGTAATTTATAAGATGTGGTAGTAGAACCAACATTGACATCCAGGCAGTCTAGTTTACTCTGGCACTGCCTGGCTCTGTCTGCGTGGCGTACGGGAGCTGACTGCCCCTAGTGGGCACATGAGGTGTATTCCCATTCCACAATGTTGGAGAGTAACCCTGTCCCCGGCCCTCTCGGACTGGTGTGGATAGGACCGTGCATATTCCATAGACTTCCTCGAGTCACAGTGTGGCCATGATGAGGGAGACAAACCATGCATGGTACAATAAGATTTTAATTATAAGCTTAGCAGTAAATTTTAAAATAAAACAGAAAATGGGAAATTATTTTTACATAAATACTTCAAATTACTTGACAGTTAGCTATGTAGTGTAATGTCACTAATGTATGTTTGTATATTTTAATATTACTAGCCACTAAACCGATTCACCATTTGTTCATTCCAAATATATTTGACACCTTGACATTATATTTATCGTTCTGTTACAATTTATCACGTTTTCCAATAAAAAATGTGATGTGACTTTAGGTATCACAAGTTGTACCTGAAGTGCAAGGGAAATGTCTTCAAGAATAAGCGTACACTGATGGAGTATATTCACAAGAAGAAGGCAGAGAAACAGCGCACCAAGATGCTCAGGTGAGTTTAGTTATTTTGTGTTTGCTGCACCAGTTGGGAAGTTGAATTTCCAAGTGTCGTAACAATTACAGCTGTTTTATTTGTTGTCTACAATGGCGGACAAATGAAGAGGTGGGCTACTGTGGTAGCAAATTAGGCATGTTAGGAAACAAAGGCACAGCAACATATTTTTGTCAGATGAGTTTTTAGAAGATTGCATACCATTTGTAAATGTGTTCCGTTAGATGAGATGCTTTTACAGTTCGGTTCCTACAAATACTTCAAATTTAGCTGCAGTCAAGGAGGGTGACAGCTGAGATTAACACTAAGTGTTATTGCATGACTGGCTCACTTTAGAGAGCACATTATTTTATATTAACAAAAATAAACCCAACATTGACATCCAGGCGGTCTAGTTTACTCTGGCACTGCCTGGCTCTGTCTGCGTGGCGTACGGGAGCTGACTGCCCCTAGTGGGCACATGAGGTGTATTCCCATTCCACAATGTTGGAGAGTAACCCTGTCCCCGGCCCTCTCGGACTGGTGTGGATAGGACCGTGCATATTCCATAGACTTCCTCGAGTCACAGTGTGGCCATGATGAGGGAGACAAACCATGCATGGTACAATCATATCATAATTTAATTATACATCAATGGTACTGGGTTGACTACTTTTAACTTTGATAATAATGTAAAATAGTTTTGTGTATAAAAAATGGTTCTAAACAGAACTCCCACTGCGTAAATTGTATGGGCAATTTATGGAAAACAAGTTTTTGTTTCCTTTTTGTATTATGTAAATGTCCTTATGGGTTGAACTTTTTTAAATGTCAAATGAGTTACGGTTTCTGATGTAGTGGTTTCTGCATTTGATGTCATGATGGATAATCAGTTTAGATAGATACAACATTGACACCCAGGTGGTCCAGTGTACTCTGGCACTGTCTGGCTCTGTCTGCGTGGCGTACGGGAGCTGACTGCCCCTAGTGGGCACATGAGGTGTATTCCCATTCCACAATGTTGGAGAGTAACCCTGTCCCCGGCCCTCTCGGACTGGTGTGGATAGGACCGTGCATATTCCATAGACTTCCTCGAGTCACAGTGTGGCCATGATGAGGGAGACAAACCATGCATGGTACAACCTGGCGTTTATTTAATTGCGTCCTTTCTTTATAACACTACTTTCTAATTACTAAGCCATGATAACAAAATAAATACACATCGCAATATTAGCCGTTTTATTTTGAAAATAGCACAGAAGAAAGTCATTAAAGTGAAAGTCGGTCATACAGGAGAAGCACGATCGAATTAATTAATAAACTGTGGAGACATTTGTAATGAATCTTCAAAAAATGACAGCATTTTGTGATTGTTTCATTCAAGTTTTGTTAATATGAATCTGAAAATCTTAGCTGAAATTTAATTTTGATAATGCAGTGAATAGAACAGCATTATTGTTGAATGACTAGGCATGCAGTAGTTGCCTAAACATGTCGGATAAAACTGGTTCTGAATTGACATGCACAGTTAGGAATGCAAAGAAAACAGTGACAGATCCCTGTTGCTTTTATCTATGATTTTATGATGTTTCTGCATTCTTTCCGAAGTCTGAGTAGTGCTATACTACTCACATTTTGCTAGGGATCACTATTTATGGCGGTATTATATTTTACGGCATGTGTATCGAGGGCATGTTTATTTCCTGAATTTCATTGCCATATATACCAAATGTGAATAATAGGTAACGTGTTCTGTCACCAAAGAAGAAGACCCCCAAAAATTTAGGTTTTCCCCAAACCCTCAAAAATGGAGGTTTCAGAATGTTACTCAAAGTCATGAAAATGTCCCAAACAGTTCAATTACCAGCAGCAACTACTGTCAGTAGTGTGTGACCCACGTGATGCAATCACAGCCTGGCAACAGCGTCTCATGCTTCCAATGAGTCTCTGGATGGCTGCCATTTCAAGATTGTTCCATTACAAACATTGTGTGATCCTTAGCAAATTTTTAGCAGTATATGTGCCTGTGTAGTAGTACTAAATTTGCGTTTTGCTCTGCAGCGATCAAGCGGAGGCCCGTCGCCAGAAGGTCAAGGAGGCCCGCAAGCGCCGCGAAGAACGCCAGGCACAGAAGAGGGCCGAGATCCTCAAGACATTCGCCAAGGAGGACGAAGTCGCCGCCAAGAAGTGATACATGCAGCCTCACATGTAACATGTCTTAGTAAAATAAATGAAACAAGGAACGTCTGTGTTTGCCTTGATTTATTGTGATTTATCTGCATGCAATACTTGAAGCAACATTATTCTGTTGGGTGGTTCCCTCTTGAGTAGTAAATATACGTTGATTGGTAGCTTTCATTCTGTTGTAACTGTGGATGAAAAATACAGAAGTTACTCTGAGGATTATATCATACCAGTGTGCTAAATTAAACATTATTACAGAACATCTTGGAACAGTGGTACACACTTTGGATTGGGGCCTAAACTTGTTCTGAAAGTGAGCTAAGTGCACATGGCATTCACCACATGGATTTACTAATTCAATCACCACCAATGGCAACGGACGGTTGACGCTGACATCTCCGAACAATGGTAGGTATACAATGGTTTACTACCTATGAATGCATGCAGCATGTGTAGTTGGTTCGTCGTTGCTGCGGTGAATCCCATGACATGTTTATTACACTGTTCGGTAGAGGGCAGCACTGGCTTCGAATCGATGACCCCATTTTGATGTGGGAAGGCGAGGCGGATTTGTTTACAGTTGTGCATAAATTTGTGCGATTTCTGCGCCCGTGTTTGACACGTGCAATAATTTACCATACGGGGATATAGTAATATCGAGCACACTTCTGACTGATCCATGCTGGGTTTAGTGGATGTCACGGTGACAGCAACTCGGAGTGGAACGTGGGACGACGATTTCTGTTACGCGGCCGGTCGTAAGCGAATTGTTTTGCTCCATTTCGTGTGATTGTCATGAAGGTTACACGTATGACAGATGGGTCTTGTCGAGTATCTTGTCGTGCCGAATACCTGCAGGAGCCTTCAGTTCAGAGTTCTGTGTTAGATATTGCGTTCTAAGCATGGGATTGTGGGTTTCTTGTAGAACAAATTGAGAGTCGATGCAGTTTGTGACATCATTGCCAATCCGGCAATCGCGTGGCCCAATGCGCTCCAGTCAAGCGCTAAACAAATAACACAATTAACCTTAGTAATTGGGTTTTGCTTTAGCTTAGGAGTATGTTTACATGGGCAGCAACGTGTTACAAAACAGGCTGGTAACTGACAGCTACTGGCATGATCTATGGTTAGGACATCAGTACTGCACACAGTGTAAACATTTTGCTCATCATAAATGATTACCTGCACCGACTGTCAGTGTCATGAAGCTAGGTCAGCATGCTCGTAAAATGTTTACAAAAACAGCTGTTTTAGTAAACTCGTGGATCAGGTAGATGATTACGTTGTATACTGCAAATATACCCATTTGCTGGGTTACCAAGGAAACATGATGTCAAGTTTCAAATGTTATTACATGCAACATATATAATGACTTACACAAATAAGTGGAAATTCGAAGTGGTTCCATAGTAAGCTAATGTTAACACGTGGCTGTTCCAGCTTCTGACTGTCCTCCCTGATAATTACCAGGTATGTTTTAATTAGCAAGACAATTACGAATAATCTTAGTATTAGCATGAAGGGTTATAAGGTGTGTGTGTATATATGTATAGACAAAAATGTTTCTAATTCACGGTTTCATTACGTCATTTTTTTACGTTATTAGTTTGTTCTAAACCGAATCTAGTTAGTGTACGGCTGTATTTTAGCCTTCGTAGCGGGGGTTAGGCTTAGTCGATTCTAGGACTAGCTTTGCCTTCCACTGCGTAATATAATGCTATATATAAATTGTTTTAGACAGTACGTGACGTATCTATTGTTTGTTTTATGGTAAAACACATTGAAAGGTTACCATTCCATGATACTATGGGCTGCGGTTAGGTTAGTTTCCGAGTGATACGGCTCTGCGCCGGTTAATCCAACTACGAGTACGACTATGTCCATACCAAGACACCGCGTACGTACACTACGACTATGACGTGCATGCATAGCCATATGCGTAGTTATAATAATAATTGGTAATACTAATATATGGTATTGACATGCTATATATGGCATGTGACCCCGACTAGTGTACGCTGTTGATTGTATATATGTCAGTGTTTGCTTTTGGAATTAAAGCAAATACCTAACATTGGGGATAACGTTCACAAATATAATCCCCCCCGACACCTGTCATCGGCAACGTAGACGTGTTTATATTTTTGAACTGCTGCCACGTCGCGGATACAATTGAACTAAAAGTTTCTTTAGTTTAAGTCTTGGTCGCTAGATGACATCAAATGCAACTTCCGGTATATTAACCTCGTCGCCATTTTTGTGCTATTATATTTTCGTAGGCCTGTCTGTGTAATAGAACGGAGTTTCTACTTCGGATTAAGAATGGCCAACCCCTACGATGCCAACATGTTTCGACCAATAGGAAGCCGTAAGTTTTAAAATTATTTAGATGGTATAGTGTTGCGAAGATTGGTGTAAATATCGCTAGAATCGACGGTTTTGTGATAATGAATGACAGGTACGCGATGCGATCTCTGTCTGAGTCTGAGTGACGCTGTTACTGATGCTGGTTTGTCAGTGGTACGACGAAGCAACTTTCTTGTCGGGGAGTTCTTTTTGTGGGTACCGCGTAGGACGATCCACATATGCTAATATTGGGAGTATCAGTCGGTGGTATCCCAGTAGAAACACCCTAGCCATTGATTAGTGAGTTTTACAAGCTGTGTATTCAGTATTGTCACCAGCGACTGCGTGGTTACTGTTGACTGGAAAGTTGACAACAGCCAATGGTGTTTATACAGTGAATGCATTGTGTTTTGTGACTTTTGTCGCACAGTGAACATTTAAGTTTGAACATGATGCACAGCAGAAACCAGGTGCCTCCATTTGGCATGATATGTGGTATCGTCTTACGAATATTCTAAATGCATTTCACTAGAAACAACCTATTTGATGCATTGTTCACATGCCATTGATAAAATGCCTACTGTTTCCGTGCTGAGAGTATAGACATGTGTCTGATGACCTGAAATGGACTACAAACACACATGTGACACCATTTACACTCACCTCTAAGGCATAACTGACAATATTTATGGTCTTGGAACACATTTTTGATCCGTCCACCCACATTTCTACCCGACCATAACGGTTTTTACTGGTCCAAATGACAGGTGGACGGGTCTCTGCATAAAGCTATCGAATGAGTATATTAAACACTGGCATGACACAAACACTGTTCCCCTTTCAGCTTTGTCTTTGTATATTTCAAAATTGCTTTTAATGTCTAGTTCCTCTATGCCTTTTTAGATTGATGTTAATGTTTTAAGTAGCTCATCTAGCATATAATTTAAATTTTTTATTAATTGGTTTTAGATTTAGATATAAGTAATCAAACTGTTTTACTTGTATTATATGTACTTCTTACAATGAATGTGAACACTACTGAACAGAGCTTGTACTTTGGATTTTAGTGTATAAATAAATTTATTATTATTATCCACTTACTGTATGCAATCTGACCCATCTAGTATTCGTGTCCTAAATCTAGAATGTTGAGTGAAGTACTTACACCATTACAACATGCAGGTACCAATGTTTGTGCAGTAATATTTGGTTAATTGTGAAATTGTTATCTCATGGCCAGTATGGGAACAGATAATGTATGGAAATAGCCATAATGCATCGTCGGTCACCATTTTTAATAACAATTTAGTGCTCACAATTGATGGGTCAACACAAAATAGGCCTGGGCAAGGAATTTATTATAAAATGTCATTTTTGACTTAACACAACTTTTTAACTTATTACTAGAATAACTCAATATTACATGCATCCAAGGACAACAACATGGTCAACATGTACATAAATTATTAGAGTGGTATGACTAATATTTCCAGAGATATGCGATATTGAAAATGTGGGAATATGTTATTTTAGCAAATTGACACTTGGCAAGAGACAAGCACAAAATTGAAAAAAGTCACTAAAGGCGATACAAATATGAATTTGTGAAAGATACATATTATATTCAGATAGTAAAACAAGTTTCATTCAGCCATGTCATGTCGTTTGGGTTTTATATGATGTTTTACTTTTTTCCCCGATTACCTCGGGGAAAAATGTCAAAACTTCAAGGTAGGTAGTTTAGATTCAAACAAAAATCTTTACTTTTCAACACAGATCAACCAAATTTGGCATGTAACTAGTTTTCAGTAGAATTGAGCTATTTCTCATTTTTTGCATAAATTATGCAAATTAGGTATCCAATATGGCCGCCATGACAGTGAAAATTAGGTATATTTTGACCATGCTCTAGTCAAACATATATTAAAGTTACAAACTTTTAATTTAGCACAGGTATTGTTGTTATGTATATCTACTGCATGATTTTCACATAAATCATATAATTGTGTTGTTTATGTGAAATAAGAGTTCTTCTAAAAAATTCTCAATTTTGTGTAAAATTTTGACATAATTAACTAATCTATAATTTAGAAACCATTAAGTATATATATATATATATTATATATATATATATATATAATATATGTATATTATTTGATTACATATGTTGTCATATATGATTAAATGTAATAAAAGTATTATTATAAGATTATAATAACATATATTTATAAAATAATTGGTGTTAAATTGAACTACTAATCAGTTTAATAACAAATATTGTTATATGTAATATTGATAAATTCCGAAATACATTCCATCATGTGGGTGAATGTATTTCAAAATGATTTGACAACATACGTAATTAAAATATAAACACAAAAAGATATATAAACTATAATGTTATGGAATTACGACGCTAGGTCGATCAATTCGTCTCCAAGAATTGTTATTTCTTGTCTCTGCTTTTTAAAAATAAAATTGTTGTATACTATTTCAAAGGCATTGTAAATGTAATAATCCACGTGTTGCGCGAATACAAGTAGAAAGTCGGCTTTATCGCAACGGCGCAGACATTGCAGCGGCGTATGTTGGTCGTTGGTCTAGCTGAAATAGCGGCGCATTATGCCGAATTTCGTATCAATTACTGTTGTGTGGACAATACAGTTGTAATAGTTGTCATCTATAATACGAGTAAAACAACACGACGTGAAAAATATGTTCATAATTAAAGATCGTTTCTCAAGTAAACGGCGAGCTTCGACAGCATCCTTTTGACACCCCTCACAACAAAGATCGACTAGTCCTGGCGCCCACCGTGATGTTGATATCTAGGTCAGCCTATTTCGTTGCAAGGGCAAACCCATAGATTTAGCAACGGGCAAATAGACGAATTATTCGCTATAAATTATCACTAAAATGCAATACGTTGACCATGAGACAATTGGTAGCCGTTATGTGCCGTGATGTTTAGAAATTGCTAACATACGCGTGGAATACGACATTAGCGACTTACTTACAACTAACGCGTGCGGCGATCTGCCGAAGACTCGAAGGGTCGCGACTCGGGGAAAAAGTACCACCAGCTTTCAAAGGCGTGCGCCCCCACAAATAAAATGCTATATTCATAAAATGATATGTACTGGATAGCAAATTTCACGCCGGATCGAATGGTACCACACACTACGCGATCTGATGCGGAACGGCGACGTTGCTCACGAAATACGACCATGACATAAGTTGTCATGTTTAATTGCGTTTTAGCGGACGATTTCTTATTAGTTCAGCGTAGTGTGTATCACCAATCGATAGAGCAATAATATTTCTTCAAAATAAGCTTTATTCTGATTGAATTGGTCAAAAATTGACGCGGCGCAACGTTTGAGAAGAAAGCCTATTTTACGCTTAAATTGTCAGCCTGGTGGTAAACGCGATGAGGCGCTCGCGCTAGCGTAACAAGCATAGCATCTTAGCACAGGCAGCGTGTCGCAACAGGCCGATTTTTGTTGAGTAGGGGGTCGTTTTAAAATGCTACTGAACGCGTTATATTTTAGGAACAAGAACGAAATTTGGTGTACAAAGAGATAACATAATGACGTTTTTATGCATATAAATTGTATTCCACAACGGTTAATATTTCTATGTGTAAGTCATGCAGCAATATGGTTAATTTGAGTGAAAAATCCTTGCCCAAGCCTACACAAAAATAAAAATAACATAAAAGGATCTGTATAAATTACTATTGAAGATGTAGTTATTAATATTCTGAACAACCATAGAGTGAAAATGTATACACTTTGTTGTCTGCTTATCTCATAAATACCCAGAGAAAGTACCAATTACGTGGTTATGGTGAATAGACTATGATTCACCAAAACACATTTAATTCATAATTACCACCTCATTATACTGTCCAAATGCTGTCAGGGCCACTTGGACCATTTTATTTTATGTTGTGTCTGTTTTTCTCTCTTAAAAAACCAGTAATATTTTCTCTAATTTTGCACTATGATTAAAAAAAACCACAATATGTGATGTGTTCTAACGAAATGAGTCATGTGTAAAAAAAACTGAGTTAGTCACACGACAGAACATATTATTAAGATTTCCAAGTGTAAATTAATAATATGGGTGTGTGCCTATTAGATAAAGAATTATGGATATTTATTCAATATGCAAATCAGGTCAAAGTTCAGTGACCTGTATCTTCAGTACTACTTGATGTAGATTGTTATACATTTTTTATGTTTTCATGCAAGCAAGAGTAAAAAATGAGTTGGCTGATGTTTTCAATTTAAGTGATTGCTCTGAAATGGCACAGCCCATTTAGAGTTAGCAAACTGTGAGAATAATTATAATATAGCACGTGTGTAAAATAGTTTATTATTTTAACTGAAATTTGAAAATATACCTTAACAGGAAATAAGCTCCCAGGAAAAACCTTCCGTAATACAGACAACAAAAAGTATGACTAAGATAAGTCCCTGTTTAAAACAACTTCAAGTCTCTCTTTCTGACAAGAATCAAGTTTTCATTAATTATGCCTACAATCATTTTTTTGCATTCAGAGGGACATTCACGCAAAACTTGTTGGTAACTTCTATGATGAATTCACGTGACACTGTTTCTGTGGCTGTAGGATACACCAGTAGGTGGCGTTGAAAACTCACGTCATGTTAGTTTGAGACTCATTGCATTACTCATATTGGCTACTTTGTGACTTGAATAGAACAAAGATTTTTTCTATTATTTGGTTGTTTTGTGGGGGGGGGGCTATTTCCATGCACCATTACAACCACCCCAATCATCATGCAAAACATAGCAACATTATTCTTTGTCTACTGGTCAGCTATGTATGTGTCCAAACTAGCAGTTTATGAGACAGCTGCTATGTACTAATTGACCAACATACCAAAATTACTGTTTGGTTGGGAGAGGTTGAATTAGTATTTGTCAAAGTTCAACATCCCCTGTTTTTCTGCTGTACTCATGCAGGTTGTCTGACCTGGATCCATTGCTTTATGCAGAGATGCGTCCACCCATCATTTGGACAGGTAAAACCCAGGGTAAAAAAGAAGGAGCAAAACGCTCTTCCAAAATCTTATATATTGTCAGTTAAATGTCTTGAAAATATGTGTTTGTAATTTATTTAAGGTTATAAAACACCTTGGTCTCTCATCTGGGTTGTATGAACATATGGGTTAACATCTACATGTCCACCAAAGAAATTTGTGACAGGCAAAAATGTTATCATGCATAAAGCCTTGCTTGGGTCAACATAATTCTTCAGCATTTCTTATTGCGATTCTTAACAGACTGCCTATAGTTAGCACTGTCTCTACAGGGAAGAAGGCTAATATTTTATCTGGGTGTGGCTGCTTCAAGTGTCAGTCTTAGGGCGGGTTTGACCAATTTGAGTTCTAAAGAGCTAAAAGCATTCAGATATCCTAAACACCTGAATTCCACATCGGCAAGATTTTCATTGTCTTGGTTCGTATTCATAAGCCATCAATCAGGAAGTAAAACATTGCTGTAGAATGACATCAGCCGGATGAGGCCATGAAACGTTCATTTGTCTCACGTATATCGAGCGGGGCCTGTACTTATCACTGGCTGTTGACAAGTGTCACATATAGTGATGTCAGTAATATTTTTGGTTGCCGCATGAAAAGGTTGCTGCATTGACATTTTCACAAGTTAGTAGATTCTACCTTTAGCAGCCAGGTGTTAGGGCTGGGGTAAGATGATTGCATTGTAATCATTCAACATGTGTAATCATTACTATTACGTATTAGTGATATCACTATTACCTGGTGTGTGATATTGTGTACCAGTCCAGCTGGCACTCAGCCTGGCAGTATACATAGACATAGGGATGTTCTCATAAATCAATGAGGTCCAAACTTTATAGGAAAGCTGTAGTTTGTTTGTTACCACTACTTTGACAAATGTAGGACCTATCCGCAGTGGGAAACTCAGTAATGTTGTGAATGATCCAAAACAGCTATGAATAGTCAGTGTGCTGCTGATTGTGAAGATATCCACAGTAGCACATCTAGACGTACATATATATACTTATAAATGCCCTTCGCTCCATGTATAAGCAACCCACAGTAACTCTCCACCATACTTGACTTTGGGTATTCCTGTATAGCTTTATGCAGAGACCCGTCCACCCATCATTTGGATGGGTAAAACCCGTCCACCCATATTTTTACCCGTCCAAAACAATGAATGAGTGAAAACAAATCTTCAGAAAAAATATATTGTCAGTTATGCCTTAGAAATGAGTGTAAATGGTTTCACGTGTGTTTGTAGTCCATTTCATGTAAAAAAAACATTTAAAGTTTGTAAGCTGGCTTAACAGTTGACATCCACGTGTCCACAACAAAATGTACACGTGACTGGTCAAATTGTTACCCTGCATAAAGCCTCTAGTTCTGCAGCAGTATCCCTTTACTAGGTGCTTCTTGGTCTTCCTTGTCATGTTACAATGGACTGTCTTGTGAATTTAATAGTACGCATCCAGTCCAATTCCACTTTCACTTCATCAATTCTACAACTCATATTTTTCTGAGCCATACAAAAAAACGATTTTACAATGACCAGTGTTAAAAATCCTTAATTTGATGTGCATTAATAAAGAAAATTATAATACAAATATTCAGAATGATGGGTGACTGCACTGCATGTGGCGGTTTATTTCCAGTCTGTGTTTTGGATATTGTGAAATAATGAGACCTCCCCGAAGGTACCCACAAGGCCTGAATTGATGCAGCTGGCATGTCTAGTCAGTGTGATCTGATAGGTCAGTCAGGCTGGCATTGTAATGGAAAGCACAGTGACACGGGATGCCCCAGGGCCTGGCCTCTAATGATATCTCCATTGTACAGCTGCTTTCTCTTTGTGGCACCAAATGTGATTGGCCGGATGACGGTGGGACTTAAATACAGCCAGTGGATGTACTAGTTACTGGTTAAGGGACCTTCAGATAGATACAAACTAATGGATCTGGTTTGACAATGACAGAGTAGTCAGTTTAGTTAGAAAATTTGCAATAAAATGGTTTAGTAATGTGGAAGTCAGCAGTATATTCAACATCCAACTTAGGAATGCTATACTGCACTTCAGAAATGTATTCATGCACCATGTCATTTTATTGCACTTTTTTCGTGTTGACCTTTTGATCATGTTCAGCATCAGCATGTGACATACACTAACACTGTTGACATAATGGTCCTGATGGAATGAAAACTGGTTGAAGTTATAACTCATATTGAATAATTAAACATACAACAATAATGAGAACAAACTGCTGATTAAAATACATTCAGTCACACAAAGAAAAATAATAGGTCAGACTAGAAAAGATAATAATAGTTGCATTACTAAATTAATTACATAATGCAGTAACTGTATAAATGATAAAGGCATTGTGACTTAAAATATACGCTTTAATAGTCTAAATAATTCTTTTAAGTAAGTTAATTTATGATAAGAATAACTGTACACACGCATGCACATTCATTCACGCATGCACAGCCCAGGGCTTTATGCAGGTAAAAATTATTGCCAGTCACACATGTTTTGGTGGACATGTGGATGTTAACTGTTAAGCCAGTTTACAAACTTTAAATGTCCTTTTTTGCCTGAAAAGGACCACAAACACACATGTGACACCATTTACGCTAACTTTCAAGGCATAACTGACAATATCTATGGTTTTGGAAGACCTTTTTTTTTGCTTCTTCATTTTTTACCCGTCCACCCATATTTCTACCCGTCCATAATAATTTTTTCTCGGACAGTTACATAAACACACACACCAAGGATCACATGACTGAACAAGGAAGTTGTGTAATTTGATACTGCGTAGAACGCTGCCACCAGTGCCATGACATCACACTGCACTGGTCAGGGCAAAGTCAGCCGTCAGTAGCAGTGGGGTGATGTGAAGTCACACTGTAGACACATTCCCTCTCGCAATGTCGTCCTGTCCAACTGGGGATTACGTCCCTGAGTCGCTGAGGTACCAACTGAGGTACCAGAGGGAGGAGGGAGTGCTTAGACTGGGACACAGGTACAGTCTCCAGGAGCATCGAGAGGGCGACATCAGCCATTGTGTTGTGAGACAGACACGGGACGTCGGCCACAGTCTGCTGGAGTTTAAACCCGACGCGAGTCATGTCGTGTCGAGTCATGTCATGTCGAGGCAGGCGCCGTCGATGTTCTGTCTGATGCTGAAACAAGGTGTGAGTTTATGAGTCTGTCGCAGAGTTATGTACAGGGTGGGGTAGTTAGTGTTCACACTTGTTAAGATTTGGTGCTTTATCTTGCAACTTCAGCTTGCAACCCACATCCTGGTTGGTGGTGTCACTGTATGTGTGGACGCTGTCAACGTTACCCACGACAGCCAACAGGGTGCAGGCAGTTGACAGTTGCTCAGTGGTACAAAATATTGGTTGATAAGCATAAAGTGTAGCAACTTATGTGCAAATAATGTTTACAAAAATTTGTTTTGTAACTGAGCAAGAGTCCATTTTTCATTTGACCATTGAGCAGTTGTCCCTGAGAACTGAACTCTGAGCCACTGATTCTGTCCTACTCTGTCATTCCACATGTCAGACCCATAGACAATGTAGCTACAGAGAACCGGAAGAGATTGGGATAAAATGGGAGACGGAAAGGAAAAGTCACTTGACAGAAGTGATGTGGACCTGGAAAAACCCAGTGGGAACTGCTTGTATACATAGCAGACTGGGAAAACCCACCGGGAACTGTTTATACACAATGACATCATCTAACCAGGAGTTCTGGGGTCAGATGGTCTGTTGACTTTTTCTTGGTAAATAGACAGGTCAGTAGACAGTAGACAGGTAAATACTGCCCTGGTGTATACTGTCTGTTATAAGTTATATCTTGGAGTATAAATACCATTGCAATCACATGACACTGTAAACTTGTATCATCCACTTCACCTGCTGACAGTCATGACACGGTAGTGACATGGTCCAAGCTGCTGACAGTCATGACACGGTAGTGACATGGTCCAAGCTGCTGACAGTCATGACACGGTAGTGACATGGTTCAAGCTGCTGACGATCATGACATGGTAGTGACATGGTTCAAGCTGCTGACGGTCATGACACGGTAGTGACATGGTTCAAGCTGCTGACGGTCATGACACAGTAGTGACATGGTTCAAGCTGCTGACGGTCATGACACGGTAGTGACATGGTTCAAGCTGCTGACGGTCATGATACGGTAGTGACATGGTTCAAGCTGCTGACGGTCATGATATGGTAGTGACATGGTTCAAGCTGCTGACGGTCATGACACGGTTGTGATATGGTCCAAGCTGCTGACAGTCATGACATGGTTGTGAAATGGTCCAAGCTGTTGACAGTCATGCTAACCTAAAAAATCAAGTTGGATAGAAATAATGAATCAAATTGAAATCAATTTGTATTTAAAATACAAAAATACATTGGAATTGATTTTCGTGAAGGGAGATAAACTGAGTACGCAGAAAAAAATAACGTTTTATGTAAACTAGACAACGTGTTCAATTGTGCTATTTTAGTATTTAGAAGGGCAATTTTTGGAGTTGCCTTTTTAGTTTAAACATCACCCAAACAATCCTATAGGGCCAGAGGGGATATCGTCCAACACCACATAGGCCTGGGCAAGGAATTTATTATAAAATGTCATTTTTGACTTAACACAACTTTTTAACTTATTACTAGAATAACTCAATATTACATGCATCCAATGACAACAACATGGTCAACATGTACATAAATTATTAGAGTGGTATGACTAATATTTCCAGAGATATGCGATATTGAAAATGTGGGAATATGTTATTTTAGCAAATTGACACTTGGCAAGAGACAAGCACAAAATTGAAAAAAGTCACTAAAGGCGATACAAATATGAATTTGTGAAAGATACATATTATATTCGGATAGTAAAACAAGTTTCATTCAGCCATGTCATGTCGTTTGGGTTTTATATGACGTTTTACTTTTTTCCCCGATTACCTCGGGGAAAAATGTCAAAACTTCAAGGTAGGTAGTATAGATTCAAACAAAAATCTTTACTTTTCAACACAGATCAACCAAATTTGGCATGTAACTAGTTTTCAGTAGAATTGAGCTATTTCTCATTTTTTGCATAAATTATGCAAATTAGGTATCCAATATGGCCGCCATGACAGTGAAAATTAGGTATATTTTGACCATGCTCTAGTCAAACATATATTAAAGTTACAAACTTTTAATTTAGCACAGGTATTGTTGTTATGTATATCTACTGCATGATTTTCACATAAATCATATAATTGTGTTGTTTACGTGAAATAAGAGTTCTTCTAAAAAATTCTCAATTTTGTGTACAATTTTGACATAATTAACTAATCTATAATTTAGAAACCATTAAGTATATATATATATATATATAATATATATATATATAATATATATATGTATATTATTTGATTACATATGTTGTCATATATGATCAAATGTAATAAAAGTATTATTATAAGATTATAATAACATATATTTATAAAATAATTGGTGTTAAATTGAACTACTAATCAGTTTAATAACAAATATTGTTATATGTAATATTGATAAATTCCGAAATACATTCCATCATGTGGGTGAATGTATTTCAAAATGATTTGACAACATACGTAATTAAAATATAAACACAAAAAGATATATAAACTATGTTATGGAATTACGACGCTAGGTCGATCAATTCGTCTCCAAGAATTGTTATTTCTTGTCTCTGCTTTTTAAAAATAAAATTGTTGTATACTATTTCAAAGGCATTGTAAATGTAATAATCCACGTGTTGCGCGAATACAAGTAGAAAGTCGGCTTTATCGCAACGGCGCAGACATTGCAGCGGCGTATGTTTGTCGTTGGTCTAGCTGAAATAGCGGCGCATTATGCCGAATTTCGTATCAATTACTGTTGTGTGGACAATACAGTTGTAATAGTTGTCATCTATAATACGAGTAAAACAACACGACGTGAAAAATATGTTCATAATTAAAGATCGTTTCTCAAGTAAACGGCGAGCTTCGACAGCATCCTTGACACCCCTCACAACAAAGATCGACTAGTCCTGGCGCCCACCGTGATGTTGATATCTAGGTCAGCCTATTTCGTTGCAAGGGCAAACCCATAGATTTAGCAACAGGCAAATAGACGAATTATTCGCTATAAATTATCACTAAAATGCAATACGTTGACCATGAGACAATTGGTAGCCGTTATGTGCCGTGATGTTTAGAAATTGCTAACATACGAGTGGAATACGACATTAGCGACTTACTTACAACTAACGCGTGCGGCGATCTGCCGAAGACTCGAAGGGTCGCGACTCGGGGAAAAAGTACCACCAGCTTTCAAAGGCGTGCGCCCCCACAAATAAAATGCTATATTCATAAAATGATATGTACTGGATAGCAAATTTCACGCCGGATCGAATGGTACCACACACTACGCGATCTGATGCGGAACGGCGACGTTGCTCACGAAATACGACCATGACATAAGTTGTCATGTTTAATTGCGTTTTAGCGGACGATTTCTTATTAGTTCAGCGTAGTGTGTATCACCAATCGATAGAGCAATAATATTTCTTCAAAATAAGCTTTATTCTGATTGAATTGGTCAAAAATTGACGCGGCGCAACGTTTGAGAAGAAAGCCTATTTTACGCTTAAATTGTCAGCCTGGTGGTAAACGCGATGAGGCGCTCGCGCTAGCGTAACAAGCATAGCATCTTAGCACAGGCAGCGTGTCGCAACAGGCCGATTTTTGTTGAGTAGGGGGTCGTTTTAAAATGCTACTGAACGCGTTATATTTTAGGAACAAGAACGAAATTTGGTGTACAAAGAGATAACATAATGACGTTTTTATGCATATAAATTGTATTCCACAATGGTTAATATTTCTATGTGTAAGTCATGCAGCAATATGGTTAATTTGAGTGAAAAATCCTTGCCCAAGCCTACACCACAAGAGTACATATCCATTTACTTACTACCACCCGATACACTAGGTCATTGTGTGGTCAATGGTGTGGTCAATGGTCTGTGTGGTGGAAAGGTCCTGGTGACCTGGCGTCATTTCACAAATGTTCCTAAGAGCTCATAAACTAGATTTTGTTCTTTAAAATTGATTGTGCTTCTTTATGTTCTTGTATACCTGAAAACTGTCGACACCATGAGACACCATGGTGACATTCACTGGTGTGTCAGTCAACACCATGAGACACCATGGTGACATTCACTGGTGTGTCAGTCGACACCATGAGACACCATGGTGACATTCACTGGTGTGTCAGTCGACACCATGAGACACCATGGTGACATTCACTGGTGTGTCATGGAGATACTGTCCTCAGTAATACGGCTGTGGTTATTTGACTTGTGTTTCACAAAAGCTCCTTTAACGGTGAATGAATTTTCTTTAAGAGCCCTTTATCTTAGTGACATGGCCCCTGGTCTCAATGAAAGAGACATTTTATGAGCACATAAGCTCTGTTTTTCTGTTTAAGTTATTAGCTCTTTGACAGTGACGTTTTCTGAGAACTGTCAACACCAGGACACTACTGGGACACTTTCATGGCCCAGTGTGTCACACAAGTAGTGTCCTCGGTGATGTGACAGCAGATTTGTGCATTTATAAAAGTCTCCATAATTTAAGCAAATAATTTTGGTTCATGGTGGATGATGAAACTCTCCATTGCTCACTGCTTCACACTGAATTCTGAACTAACATATGAGCTAAAAAAAAAGCCTAAAATATTGGCTGGCTACACTGCGTGGGTTAAGAACTGTTTCCTAAATCATTTCGTGCCACAGCTGGTTCATTATGTGACACCTCTCTGTGGTGGAATGTCACACCTCTGTGTCCTCTCTACTCACTCTACTGGCTACTTTGTGACACATCACAGTTGTTGCCACACCTGTCCCCATCACCTGTGCTGGTTCCTCTAAATGTTCGTCTGTCACAAGTGGCTGTTTACAGCTGTTTTGATGCGTCCACACTGTGTTCACAGAATGGTTTACTGAGAAGCCCAGTTTCTGGTTTATCTTAGAAAGTTTGTAGAAAATAAAATGACAGGTGCAGTTGGTATTCATTTGGAAACATTTGGTTTAATTTCTTACGCCAGAACACATCTGAAGGTATAATTATAGAATATTTTGTGGCATCTTTTTTAAGGTGTTTGTTTGTTCATCAAAAGCATGAATGATTTTGTAATGTAGCCACAATAGTTTAGTTGGCTAGTGATTAGCATGGATAATATATAATGATAATGAATAATAATAATAATGATCACTTCTTTTGCGCCGATATCCTCGAAGATCAAGCTCATTTGCACGACAGAACCAAGGGATTAAGCATACTCGTAATCGAAAACAATGCGTGAGTCGTCAATGGATGGATGAAAAAGCTAGGAAGCTAAGGAGAATAGGCAGCATTATATAGATAGGCTTTTTAGACATCAGCAGAATGAAACTATATTACCTTCTGATTTAACACAGGCAGGTAGCGAATTCCACACCATTGGTGCCGTGGTGCGGCAACCGAGAAAGCTCGCCTCCCGGCTTTCGTTCTCACCCGAGGGATGTAAAGAGGGTTACTACTGGTTGAGCGTAGCTGTCAGGAATTTCTTGCTGGAGTTAGCATTGAATTTAGATATGCTGAAAATTGTCCTAGTGGAGGACACTGGTGAAGTGAACTGATGTCTTCCGTGATTCTTGTCAATCCTAAGTGATTGGAAAACAGAGTCAGGTAGTGTGGAATGAAAACTGCCACATGCGTGGATGTGGTTACTGTGGATGTGGTTACTGTGGATGTGGTTACTGTGGATGTCACTGGGTGCATTGTGTGGAGGTGGGGACTAGGGATAAGCTTTCAGGCCCACCTGTGTCCGACTCTGTAATGAAAGTGAAAGTGACACATGGTGCCCTTTAAAGCTACCACTGACTTTGTATCAGACAATGTAGATGTTTATTTCATGATTGTCTCTTCTTGTTTCAGTGCCTGGCTCAGGGAATGGCTTGGGTGAGTTAAACCTGTACCCTTTACTGGCCCTCGCTAGCGGTCTAGTGTAGAATGTGCATAGTCAAATTGTGTAGACTCGTACTAGAAATATAATGTTACAGCGATAATTTACAAAAGATTATCAATTTTTGTTAAACATTCCCCAGTCCGTTGTCAAATAAATTATATTGTCAAATAAATTATATTGAGAACAATGATTTTGTGATTCTACGTGTATAAGTACATATATATGTATCTGTACTTTATAAGTTTATGTTTTGGGGTCACAGGAAGATGGCACATTATGTGCCATGTGACCACCACGTAACAATAATTTTTTGTTTTGATTGCTCATGTATAATGTATTATTGTTGTTACGAAATAAAATTTGATTTGATTGATTTTTTTTAAATAGGCTGTCTATAGAATCAGGATTTAGCACAAGAGATTACAAATATTTTGTGTTGTGTAAACTGTAAAGTAGGGATTTTTGAACGGGCAGAACAGCCTTAAAAATTATGAAATCAGATAATTTGTTGGACTGTCGTGTGGTTCTGGGAATTAGTATGTAAAGTAATAAATGGTTTATCTCTTTCAGTCGCTCCCTCAGGAAATGGATTGGGTGAGTGTTTCTTTGTTGTGTAATCAGTAAGGTTGTTTTTAAACATTACCTTCACAGTGCGATATGTATTACAATACACACATGGTGACATCTGTGACAAAGCATACTAACAAAATGGTGCTATTATGGATTTTATAGCATTCAAACTGAACAGTTTCATCTGCCATTTAGATTGATGAAAACAATTCACACAGTACACCTTGTGACAGAATGTTGTGTGACCATGGACCAAATGTCTTAAGCCAAAATGTCTTGTAGTTCACATGTCTGATTATATGCAGGAATTCAACAGTATATACAGATATATGGCAATGCCAACTTTAGGAAAACAAAAGGAGGTGAACAGTTAGTGAAAGGATAATGTCTGTGGTCCAAATGGAAGAAGTACATAGACCTAGACCTAAACTGGCCATGCTAGATGAGATGTACTTGTACAAGTAAACATATACATTGTTTTCTCTTATGTCCCCAGGATGGCTTATTTACAGCGTAACAATAAAGCCGTCATATGATGCTGTGTTATTGATAGAACAATTATCTCTACGTGGACTGGTGTCAGTCACTATTCACATGTTTACGTGGTATCAGTGGTTTATGGACAGATGTATGTCAATTGGTAATACACAGAAACCTGATATATGCTCATGACACTAACTGCCCACTAGCATCCATCTTCTGTAGCGAGGGATATCTTGGCTTGTGGGTCACAGTGTCACACTGTCTCAGTCAATTCATTGGCTGTGTTCAATCATCTTTATTTCTGGCCTACCTCTATATATCTACATTGTTGTTTTGTTCATCATGAATCAATCCTTATTTTATATATATATATATATATATATATATATATATATATATATATATATATATATATATACTAGAATGTGCAGTATGTCCAAGTACATTTCTGTAAGTTTTATATTTACATGACTGACATGTTTAGGTGTGCTAGTGAGCCCCATATAGGGTGGTTCATAGATCTATCTAGATGTTAGAGTTTCACCCCGAGGATGAAGTCATGAGTAGCATTGGTGCCTGCTGCTCGTGTTTAAGCTGTAGCTGATGGGTGAATGCAAAATAGATTAACTAACTAACAGATTCATTTATGGTTTTATCCAGAACATAAGTACTAGAAAGCAGGCAGCACTGGGTAGTACACATTATTAATACTGATATGCGGTAATCTTATATTTAACTGGCCTAAATTATTATGGCCTTTTAAAACCGGTTTTTTCACCTTATGTGTATGTGTTCGCAATATGATTCTACATCAATTCCGGTACAAAGAATTCAGATTTAAAGTTTTTAATTTGTGTTTTAGAACAATTTAAACAGCTCATGCCTCCGAGGTTCTGGTGCCTCTGGGAGGCGCCTACAGCTCGCGCCATATTTGCAGCGGTGACATCGTGTTGTTTACTTCGACTCAGCGTGTTTAAATTGTTCTAAAACACACACACACACACACACACACACACACACACACACACACACACACACACACACAAAAATCTGACTTCTTTGTACCGGAAGTGATGTAGAATCACATTGCGAGCACACACACATCGATATAAGGTGAAAAAACAATTTCAAAAGGCCGTAATAATTTAGGCCAGTTAAGTATAAGATTACCCTGATATGCTAAGCAATATCGCTACCATATTCAGCATTTGGTGAGAAATTGCATCACCATCATCGTGTAACATTTATTGTGAGACACGAATGACCTGAATTAATAACAAGCTCCATGGTTGTCTGGCTGTAAACCATTAAAAAACATAATTTTGGTAAGATTGTATAGATAGACAGTGCTTAATAAAAAGGTTTTGTAATGTATATGTGTATGTTTAAAATGTTGATGCATAGGTTCTGTTTGCTGTTGATTTAAACTATTAATATTTCTTCTCCCACAGTGCCTAGTTCAGGAAACGGATTGGGTGAGTGCCTTATAAATTGTTTAGGACAGGTGAATTTTTCACACTTGAAATCTTTACATTTAGCAGTCATCCAAGTTTTCAAAATGAAAGTCCTTTGTCTATAGTTTAAGCTTACCATGACATTATTGATATATTTGTTATACGTCTGTCTTCACTATATACTGGTATGTCTTTTCATATCAGTACAGGTGTATATAGCTTTTCAGAATATATGCCATATAATGATGCATGCACATTCACATACAAACTACAGAAACATACAAACTTCTCAATAATCTCCAAGTGAAATGTTCAGAAGTCTAAATCTGTGAACCACCTTAATTGGAGCAGCAAACAATTCAAGTTATTTTTTAGTCTTTCTTGCAGGATCCTGAGAGACAATAGTTTTAGTTTCGTACATGGCATTATGATGATGATGATTTCTTTTACTTTCAGTTCCAGCTTCAGGAAATGGCCTTGGTGAGTTTTTATCATCCCAACATATATCTGTTGATCTTACTTAATATAATTGTATAAAATATGTATATGCTGTATATATTTAAATGTATAATTAAGTTGCACATTATATGAAATGTAATTTAATGGAAATATGTAAATTGTGAGCTTGACACCTAATGTAGTAAATCACATGAGTAATGAAATGATGATACCCCTAATTTTCAGAGAGTGAAAATGAAAGTTTATGTGCTTGGTGGTTATGCGCTAATATGTAAATTGGAAATAACGAGGTGACTATTAGCAGGGGTTTTCCCATTGCCCACACTGAAAGAATTTATTAAAATGACCAAATTTGACTGGGGAAAACCAACTATAAATTGCAGTTGTTTGTCCAGCCTCGTCACAGAGAGTGATTTGTGCTTCCAGGACAAGCTGTGATGCGACAGACAGTTCCCGTCCCAGGACCGCCGGGTCCCCCCGGACCCCCCGCAGGTGTCACCCAACCCCTGGGACCCCCTGGTCCCCTGCCCCCTGGTCCTCCCCCTCAGCGACCCCCGCCCCCTGGACCGATGAGGCCCCCGGGTGCCATGATGCCCCCTGTGGGTCTACCAGTTCCCTACCCCGAGGGGGGTTCTCCCCCTGCCGCCCCGGTACTTTTCGAGTGTCCCGCCCGGCCGAACCACGGCATTGAGGGGCGGCCCATCATGCTCCGGGCCAACCACTTCCAGGTGCGCATCCCGCGCGGCTTCATACACCACTACGACATCAGCATCCTGCCTGACAAGTGTCCCCGCCGGGTCAACAGGTACGTGTCACGCGACTTGGTCATTTCCTTTGATACAGTGCTATCCTGGTGTAGTTTTTCATCCACAGGTGTACTTAATTTAATGTATCTCTGAACATTATTTTTTGCCCACTCTAATATTTTCAGGGACTCTTCTAGGATATTCATATTGTGTAAATAGTATTAGCAAAAATCAGAGGATACATTTTTTGGGTATCTGAAGTCAAAGGTCAGATTTCCAAAATTGCAACATTCTTATCTATACTAATGTTTTAATTTTGTAATAGTTATGTGTGCATGTTTATTGGCTTTCCAATTATATATTGATTGTTTCTCTAGTTTTATTAATAGTCTCAGAGTTACAGGCATTAATGTAGCGGTCAGTATGTGATTTGGGTCAAAGTTCATTGACCTATATCATAAATGGTACTTCACCTAGATTTTTTTATTTTTTTTATTTTGATGTTCTCGCATGAGCTGTACTAAATTTCATCAAAATTGGAGTCGGATGATGTTTTGAGTGATTGATTTGACATGGAATGACCCTTCAGTGACAGCTAAATGTAAAGATGGGATAAAGAAATTATGATAGACCTAGTGTATAGATTGTGGAGCTCATTGTCCAGTATTTTATGAGATGTGTCTGGCATTGCCCAGGTTAGTTTTTACATGGTGTGCTGCTGTGTTAGTTGTATCAACTAACTACAGTGAACTGAAGTTACATAATACAAACTTCCCTTATCTGATCTGACAAAAAGTAACTGCATTTGTTGGTATTAAATTACAGTTCTATTATTACACCTTCACTGCACATTAATGGTAGCATGGCTGGGGATGTTGAGAAGTTGAGATGGTGTTTGATTAAACAAATCTGCCGTGGAAGTAAAGTGTAAAGTGCTTTGAGACGTCCTGAGAACTGGATACTGTGCTATGTAAGAACTTACCTTTGTTAAGCCATATGTACCGGGTAGCCTGTCAGTGTGGAGTGGAGAACTGGGCAACATTGTGGCTTCTGTCCTGTTCATTTCCTGTATCTTTTAATTCTTCTTTGAGATATACATGTAAGAGCTATTTCTGTAGGGAGATCATTGAGACGATGGTGCAGGCGTACTCTCAGAAGATCTTCAGTGGTCAGAAGCCGGTGTTTGACGGCCGCAAGAACCTGTACAGCAAGGAGCCACTGCCTCTGGGTCGGGAGAAGGTGAGCACTCAACAACTACCTGGGCTTGTGTCATTGTGGAGCTCACAACTTGTAAACAAACAGTTTAATCATCTTGCATCTGTTCGTGAAAAGGATCATCAAGTTGGCAGTATATTGTTCCAAACAAATTTCATAATTACACAACTAGCAATGTTCTACTTACTACTACGAGCGAGCAGTGACCACTGACCATTCAGTTCCCGAAGAAGGCCGCCGATGGTGGTCAAAACGTAGAAGTAGGTAGAACATTGCTAGATGTGTAATTATGAAATTTGTTTGGAATCTTGCATCTGCTTTGACCCTTGGGTAGTTCTTTTACTGCACTGTGTGAATGAGCACCTGTCTGTCAGACAGTGCATGTGTATGTTTAAGTAGTCCATGTGCTCTAAATGCAGCACACTTGAATGGCCTTTACAAGTAAAGTGCTTAGACAAGTTCTAAGAACTGGACACAGCACTGTATGAACTTAACTTATATATGGTATTTAGTGAACACATCTACCAAGACGTGATGAGTGGATACATCTGCCTGGGGTGATGAGTGAAAAGGTCTGTCAGGGGGTAATATCTGAACACGCCCCCACTACGAGGGGGTAATGCTACTGGAGATTATGTGTGAACATGTCTGCCGGGGGGGGGGGGGGTTAACATGTGACTGGGTCTGTCTGGGGTAAAGAGTGAATATCTCTGTGCAGGGTCCGTAGGGGGCCTTGAAAGTCTTGAAAAGCCTTGAATTTGATTGGACCAAATTCAAGGCCTTGAATTTGACAAAGTAGTCTTTAATAGTCTTGAATTTAATTGCGGTCAATAACATTTTGGTTTGAATTGAATTTTCAATTGTTTTGTCGAATAACAGCCAGAAAAGGAAAAGTCTATGCACCTTGGGCAATCAGCATTTCATTGAGGTCGGCGCCATTGTTTTCTTAGTCAAGTAAAAATGTTAATGTTAACTTAATTAACTGCGCTTAAAAGTACATTGTCGTTAAAACAGTCTCAAATTTCTTTTTCAAATAGCCTTAAAAATTCTTGAATAGCCTTGAATTTCAAATGTCCAAATGTGTACGGACCCTGTCTGTGAAGGTCTTTAGCGAATCCTAACAACCTTCTCTCACCCCCACCAGGTGGAGCTAGAGGTGACCCTGCCGGGCGAGGGGCGTGACCGTGTCTTCAAGGTCACCATCAAGTGGGTGGCCCAGGTCAGTCTGTACGCCCTGGAGGAGGCTCTGGAGGGCCACGTCCACCAGATCCCCTTTGAGGCCATCCAGGCCCTGGACGTGGTCATGAGACACCTGCCTAGCATGACGTGAGTGCACTGGGGGAGTTATAGTTGGGTTCTGTTAACCCACTAGTCTGGGTACTTTTGCAGTTTAGGCCCACACCATCAAAAAACCATCAAAATGTTTACCTACGATGACCAAACTTCGCATGGTGTATCTACTACACCTGAACTACGTGTATACACTTGTCACATAATCCACAACTAATTATTAATGCCTGAAATCGATCAAAATGTATACGTAAATAACGCGCTTTCCTCGGCGCCACCTGACGGAGTACACTGTGGCAGTAGTGACTCGACGAGGAAAGCGCATTATTTACGTACATATTTTGATCGATTTCAGGCATTAATTATTATTTTTTGATCACGTGGCAAGTGCATACGCGTAGTACAGGTGTAGTAGATACACCATGCAAAGTTTGGTCATCGTAGGTGAACGTTTTGATGGTTTTTTCGAGGTGCGGGCCTAAACTGCAAAAGTACCCTAGTCTGTATATGTTGTGGTGGGGCAGAAACTAACTTTTTTCACCACTAGTCCACAGGACTAGTGGCTAGTGAAGTTCACCAGTCCGCAGCCAAATCTACTAGTCCCGTCAAATTTCCCAACACAGAGTCAAGATAACCAAAATATATACAACAATTATTTCTGAAAAACGTAGAAACGATATTACACATCTTTCAATGTGCACCATCCAAGTACTCATTGTAACTGGTATCATTGTCCTACTGTATATCATAATACTGTGTATCCTTGTCCAGATACACACAGTACACAATGACTATGTCTTCAGAAACCTCACATAGCTGTGTTTTCAGAGATAAGAAAATTGAAAAAAAAATTAGATCCTGAATACGTAGCCATTTTGGTGTCGCTGATGTCTATTTGATGTGATTGTTTGTGCCCGACAGATACACACCAGTCGGCCGATCCTTCTTTTCCCAGCCGGAGGGGTACGAACACCCCCTGGGAGGGGGTAGGGAGGTGTGGTTTGGCTTCCACCAGAGCGTACGCCCCTCCCTGTGGAAGATGATGCTCAACATAGACGGTGGGTGTCTGCCCAGTGTAGATCTAGACTTGTACCCCGTTCACACTGGCAAATTTAAACCGGTGCGAAACCAGTTTCGCTCCCCTTGAGCATTCACACTACAAAATCTAAACCGGTTGAGAGAGTTAAACGGGATTAAAGTAATCCACCTCCTTGAGGGGGTTTCGAACCGGTTTAGTTTTGAACCGGTTCAGATTGCTAGTGTGAACGCAAAGGGGATTAGCGCCAAGTCCCACTAACATTGATCTAATTAATGCCACATGTTGAGGCCTTGAAAGTCTTGAAAAGCCTTGAATACGATTGGACCAAATTCAAGGCCTTGAAATCCTTGAATTTTACAAAGTAGTCTTGAAAAGTCTTGAATTTAATTGTGGTCAATAAAATATTGTTTTGACTCAAATGTTGTGACGAATAGCAGCCGGAAAAGGAAAAGCCTATGCACAAAAAAAACTTTTGCACATTGGGCAATCAGCATTTCATTGTGGTCAGCACCATTTTTTTTAGTCTAGTAACCAATGTAATGTTAACTTAATTTACTGTGCTTAAAAGTACATGTGTCGTTAAAACAGTCTTGAATTTCTATTTGAAATAGCCTTGAAAAATCTTGAATAGCCTTGAATTTCAAATGTCCAGGTGTGTACGAACTCTGGGTTAGAGTCTAAAAGAATTCAAAGATGAACTGAAAAAATAAATAAACAGCATGCACACGCATGTAAAGAGTGCGATTACATCACAGGCCAGAGTTACATGTCAGGGCCCTCAATGATCTCATAAGTTTCCATTTCTTTGAAACTACACATGGGTGTACTTACTGCTCCTGTCAAGTAATGTGTCAAGTAATGTGTTAGTTGAAATTGTGAGACCCTGAGCTCAGATGTGGTAATTTGCCAGTCACCGAACAGCCAACTTGCCAGATGTTGGTGACTTAACAGAAGATAAGGCAGCTTAGTTTGTGTAGGTTGTGTGTAGCAATGCTGGTTGTTGTTGTAATAAATTGAGCAGAAAATGTACAGAAATAAGTGACCAAGATTTAAAGAAATTATTAATATAAAAATATAGGAAATATTTTGGCACTGAGATATCTGATGTTATAGTCTTACAACAAGGCAACTGCATGATTATATTGAATATATTGTTCATGGCTCCAAGAATGGTTTGTTGTAGTATTATTTAACTTTGGAGCTTAATGTCGAGGATGAGTACGACATTTCGACCTGTCATCTACGGGCCTACTGGTGTCATGTGTGTTGCCTCAGATTTGATTGCTGCATCTTAATAAACATCCATCGCGCTGTTATATTGGTTCCTCTTTCTCCCACCAGTGTCCGCCACTGCCTTCTACAAGGCGCAACCGGTCATAGAGTTCATGTGCGAAGTTCTCGACATCCGGGACATTCACGACCAGCGGCGCCCCCTAACAGACTCGCAGAGGGTCAAGTTCACCAAAGAAATCAAAGGTTTGTTGACGGTTCAATTGTGCTAACAAATGTTTGCTTGAAATGTGTACACAATACGAACTGCAGTGAGTTTGTCAGCTACGTGTTGAAACAGTCTGGACACTTTGAAACCGTCTGGACACTTTGAAACCGTCTGGTGAAATGATATTGATGGAAACATTATATTGAGAAGAAGACCACTTAAATAAGGTAGCAGATAAATGGCAAGAAGTTTGGACAAGTCACACTTAAAAAACATACCTCTGATAGTAGGAAAAACAATGAATTTCTAAATTTTGGAGTAACTAGCTGAGATATCAGGCGTTGCACAGATACCTATTAATATTTTCAGGATAAAACCCTCACTAGATCAAAGAGATATGTTTCCAATGGATAGCTAAGATGTTTTTGTATAGTGCCACAATGGCACATAACAACGATGCTAGAAACAACAAATGCTTACTTGACCAAGCACATGCATGCAAAATGTGAATCCTATATATATGTATCAAACTTACGTCTGCTCAGATGTGTAAACAACAGAGATCCAACTCTGTTTTATAATGTAGATGTGACAGCATATGTTTATTGTTACAATACAGCCATAGATGAAGATGTACTCATCAGCTGTCCATGTCTTGTTGCAGGTTTGAAAGTAGAAATCACGCACTGTGGGTCCATGAAGCGCAAGTATCGCGTGTGCAATGTCACTCGACGCCCCGCACAGACTCAGTCGTAAGTAACACTGGCTCTGTAACGTTGTCTCAGTAACATTGGCTCCAGCACCGTCACAGTAACAATGACATTAACATTACACCAGTAAAACAGCCTCAGTAGCACTCTCAGTAGCACTACATTTATGGACTAATATATATATATATGTGACTGTGACACTACACCAGTAGCACTGACTATGACACTACACTAGTAGCATTGACAGTGACATTACGCCAGTAGCATTGACTGTGACACTACACTAGTAGCATTGACTGTGACACTACACCAGTAGCGTTGACAGTGACACTACGCCAGTAGCATTGACTGTGACAATACGCCAGTAGCGTTGACAGTGACACTATGCCAGTAGCATTGACTGTGACACTACACGAGTAACAATACTTAAGCAGTGCTGTAATCATCATTCACATCAAAGACATGTTTGTTGTTCTCAGGTTCCCGCTGCAGTTGGACACAGGACAGACAGTCGAATGCACCGTCGCTAAGTACTTCTTCGAGCGCTACAAGATGAAACTATCGTGAGTATCATCTGGTTTGAATTTACATTTACCGATAATTTTCTGTCAGACCAAAATTGATGGACCCAGTGTATGAAATCTTATTCATCAGCATGACCTCTGTCAAGTTCCACGTTGACAATTGCACTTAAATACATACGTGAGAGTAACTGTTCAGAATATATCTGCCAGAGCAGCTTCTCACATATTGTTGCTGCTTAAACTGTTTTGACGTAAATAACACAAACTGATCAGAATGTCAACAATCAAATTTTGACAGCTGCGGTGGACACACGTTACGTGTGTTGTATAAAGTACGTTTCAGGTATTGTACAGGTGTTTGTGATTGCAGGTACCCCCACTTACCCTGTCTGCAGGTGGGGCAGGAACAAAAGCACACATATCTTCCCCTGGAGGTGAGACGCCTGGTCAAATGTACATGTTGTTTTGAAGCAGTAGTTTTGTTGTTATATCGTCAATTTCTCGAACACAATTTCTAGAACTCAAAATATTGCCATAGAATAGCGTTTGAATGTCCTTTACATCAAATTATTGCCAGTCACACATGTTTTGGTGGACATGTGGATGTTAACTGTTAAGCCAGTTCACAAACTTTAAATGTATTTTTTGACCTGATAAGGACTACAAACACACATGTGACACCATTTACACTCACTTTCAAGGCATAACTAACAATATCTATGGTTTTGGAAGACCTTTTTTTGCTCCTTCGTTTTTTACCCGTCCACCCATATTTCTACCCGTCCATATTCGTTTTTACCCGTCCAAATGCTGGGTGGACGGGTCTCTGCATATATAGCTATGACCAGTATTCACATCGGTGAGCCATCATCTAACATGTGGTTTCTTTCAGGTTTGCAACGTGGTCGGAGGTCAAAGGTGCATCAAAAAACTCACGGACATGCAAACGTCCACCATGATCAAGGTCTGTTGGTCATCCTCTGGGGAAATTTATATAAACAGTAGCATATGCAGTTTTGTTTCTTTTATATGAAACGCAGTCGAGTTTAAAAAGCATGTGATACAGTTGCTGCCCATATTTGGGATATTTTATTATGTCCCGACGAATTAATTTACGCGTCCATTCATAAAGTCTACACCCCCACACATGCGGTATCAAAAGAAAGCTCTGTGAGTGACAAATCGCGTGGGTTCAGTCCATTCAGCTAATCAGAACCGTGATTTCAAATATAGTGTCATCGACCCCGTGAAACCAAAGTTGAAGACAAAATGGCGGCCGGTAAACAACAGTTCATCCGCTTCACAACTTTCCTTTGGATTATCTTAAGTTTCTGCAGAAATTTTGACAAAATGCTTGACAGTATTCATAATCAAGGTTTTTTATTAGTTCATGTAGTTAGATTGACTTTAGAGGCGTTTTTTGGGTGAAAATTCACCAAATTAGCAGTGCAATATTTCTCCAGCTGGGGGCGTGGGTTGCAACGGTAATGAGCGCGCCCGCAATCGGCTGGCTTGAATCAACATATTTTTATGTCGGAAAATATCATAAAAATAATAGTTCTCAACGGATTTGTTTCATTTCTGTTTTATTTCGCAGCTAATACTTGAATCTACATTTATTAAAATCGAGAAGTATATTTTTCCACACCATCATTATCTGGCAGCAGGATGAAGTGTTTGTTTATTTTTGATTTTTTTAGTTAAATTTCAAATAGAATATCCCCATGATTTTTGTTTGTTATACAGACATTATAATTTTATTATAATAAAGCATTCTTTTTAGCATTAAAATGATGCATAAGTCATATTTTTATGACCAATATTAGCAAAGTTATGATTTTTATAGGACTGTATGCTACAGAGGATTTTTCTTGGTCACCTCTAGGGTTAAGTATTTGTTGTCAGAACTATGTTTCACTGGGAGTTATGTGGCTATAATGCCAACTAGAAATGAGATGGTGCTAGAGTGTTCATAAGTTCACTCTCATCTGTTCCAGGCCACTGCCCGTTCAGCTCCCGACCGCGAGAAAGAAATCAACAACTTGGTATGGACTGACATTTCATTGTTACAACCTTATGATATTTCACAAAGTTCATTCAACATTTGATTGACATTCAGCTGATAAATGAGTTATCAATTTTCAGTTTTGATTTGTCTTGAGCACTGCAATAGTGCCTGGTGACAGTTTCAAGTGTCCCAGAGAACTTCAATGGTGTTCGTGTGAATACGTCTGCCCAGGAGTAGTATAAAGCACACTGAGCAGTCCAACAGACTAACTACTTTTATAGTAAACATCAGCCATAGAATTAATTTTAAAGCGACCCTTAAACAGTGGAATAGGCTCCCCACTAGTCTACCAGCCACCACATGCCCAGAGGCCTTCAGAACTGGCATTCGGGCTCTGCTTTCATTTCTTCATAAGACTATGTACATCACAATAATACCCTTTTTTAATCACCAGAGGTCCACAGAATAACTTTATTAATGTTTTAATTTTAATTAGTTAATATGAATTTGTTTTTATATTAACTGTTTTAAGAGAGCATACACCCCCCCAAGTGCACAAACTTTGAATGGACTTTTAACGCCCAGAAAGGACCCAGTCCAGTATATGGAAGAAGAAGAAGCATCGCCTGCGCCTAGTTCCCAAAGGCAAGACGGTCCCTAGAACTGGAGACTGTTATATACCAAGTTATCTTTACCTGTTAAGTTTTTATGTAAATAGAAAAATAAAAATTAATTTGACGTACAGGTGCGACGTGCAGACTTCAACAACGACCACTACCTGCAAACATTTGGCATCAACGTGAGCAACCAGATGACAGAGGTCCAGGGCCGGGTGTTGTCAGCTCCCAAGATCCAGTACGGTGGACGGGTCAGTCTTGTCTTCATATCTTCCCAGTGCACAGTCCGTTACTGTTATGTAGTAGTTTGTCCGTGTCGTCTTGCCTATGATATAAAGTGAGAATTAAAATATTTTTAATTATGTATTAATCACAGGTGGTGGAAATGTGGTTTCTTTTGCATTACTGTGTACTTTGTTATTCACCAGGCTGGTCAGAATCTTAATTACGGCCCAGTCGTGCAAAGCCAGGGTCATCAGTCAATGTCTGTGGGCACGGCTCTGTTTGCACTGTGGTTTCCTGTTTTGGTGTTTTGCAATCTGGTTTGATGTTTCCCAATCGGCCCACGGTCCTATTTAAACTGGTGTTTGGCACTGATCTAAAAATAACTTAATAATTTATTTTTAGATCAGTGGTGTTTGGCGGCAAATCGGCCTCACTTGTTTCAGCAGCCAATCTACTCAGTTAATCGATATCCATCAAAAGCGATGTTGTTATTTTACCCGGGTAACTTTAAGCTCGACTGCACGGCCATGTGCATTTGGCCTTGCTATCTTTGTGAGGTCGAGGAAGTCAAAGCAGAGATCGACAAAGCTATACCACATTAACACAGCCATTATTCATGATATATAGCAGGAATAAATATGATGCTTAGATTGTTTTAAAGGGTCACGGAGTGGGTCTATATTTTGTATCATTATTTTGTTCAAGTAATGCCTGGGTCCGAATCTTGAATGAGTAAATTTGTCCATCAATTTATGCTGTGAACATAATGTGTGGAATGAGAACTTGAAAGATTGTTGCATTGATTTAAGTAGCACAGTAGCAGGTAGCATTGTTACTGACCATAGTTTTCTAAAACTGATAATACAGTAGCTTCCTGACTAGCTTCCTTTGTTTGTTTGTTTGTTTGTTTGTTTGTTTGTTTGTTTGTTTGTTTGTTTGTTTGTTTGTTTGTTTGTTTGTTTGTTTGTTTGTTTGTTTGTTTGTTTGTTTGTTTGTTTGTTTGTTTGTTTGTTTGTTTGTTTGTTTGTTTGTTTGTTTGTTTGTTTGTTTGTTTGTTTGTTTGTTTGTTTGTTTGTTTCTGAGACGAAGGCCCAAAAGCTATCACCAAGCACAGTTTGGCCAGCATCAACTATGTCTAGTTCACTTTCTGTTTTGCTGTTTTGAAGACAAAGGCCAAAACATTGTCACTGACCACAGTTTGACCAGTGTCAACTATGTCTACCCCCAGGTAATTCACTTTCCATTTTGTTGTTTCACAGACGAAGGCGCAGGCGATGCCGAACCAGGGCGTGTGGGACATGAGGGGCAAACAGTTCTACAGCGGCAAGGAGATCAGGGTGTGGGCCATCGCCTGCTTCGCGCCCCAGCGCACAGTGAGGGAGGACGCGCTCAGGTGAGATCTATATTTTATATTGTTATTTTGTCGGTTAATGAGTGGGGAGCGGTGGTCGCGCGGTAGAGCGCCAGACTGTCAATCGAGGGGACGGTGGTTCAATCCCATCTACCGCCGTTTCGAAACTTTCGAAACATTACATTACGATTTCGTTCACCTCACATTGCCTGTGTCTTTCGGAAGAGACACTAAAAGCCGGTGGTCCCTTCTATCTAGTGTCTATGCCAGGGGAAGTAAAAGATCCCACACAGGGGGTAAATGTGTAACCTGTAGTGGACTCACTAATTCTAGAGAAGGACAACTCTGAAAACCAAGCTCGACAATACTCTGGTCACAAACATGTGGCTAACATAGAGTGATGAGCTAACCACAAGAAAAAGAGAAGAAGAGACACTGTAAGCCTACGTCAGACATGACACCACGGATAGAGAAGTTGATTTCTCTGTGACTATAAATGATCCTTTATTATGACGTAAAGTTGTGACAGTTTTTCTCTTTAACACAAGTTACATAAACTGGTTGATGTTCCTTGGAACAGTTGCAGAAAATGTGCCTAGTGCTATGAACAATTGATATACATCGTCTAGTCTGTCCTGTGTGAGAGGTGGTTGTGGTGAGGTTGTTACACAGATGTTTCTTCCTTCCACCCAGTGGAGACAGTCCACTAGTGTTGTACCAGGAGGAAGCTGTCATAGCTTCTGATCAGTCCCATGTCCTCTCCCCATTTTGTACGTTCCACGAGGTTGAGCCATTGTAAGATACGAACATATTTTGTCCTGTTTGTATCTGCTACATTCAGATTATTAAGTAAATATGTTTCTGTGTACGTAACTGGCATGAGATCATCACGTGCACATTGTGCCAGTATTTGTTGTCTTATTATCAAGATAATCAAAGCTGATGTAAAAAAAAAACAGTGGTACAACAAGAGGGCACAGCGAAAAACTCCAAACACAGAGAGCAATTGGCTACAGACACCACTTCTTCTCGACCAGAGTGGTTAAAATGTGGAACTCCCTTTCAGAAGACACAGTCCAGGCCAGAACAGTAAACGAACTGAAGTCACGCCTCCGAAGAGATTGGAGAGGTCACCCAGACCTGTATATTTATAATTTTTCAAATTAACCATCCTTGACAAACTGGATAAAAAACATGAAAAATATACATCAATAGAGAACTGCAACATCACAAAACAAATCTTGAGACAGTCTCAATGCTCAGTTGACTGGTCTTGAGGTAAGATAACACCAATGACATGTTCATAAATCAACTGGCATGACTCACCACAAACTGTACGTAACATGTCCACTAAAACCGACACCATGTCAGGTGGTTCCTGGGGTGAATTCTTGGAACTATATCGTAATGTAATGTTACTGTTTCAACTCACGGTTGTCAGTTGTTGCAGTTACTAGGAATTGTGTGTACTTTGCCTCAAGTTCGGTTGCGTTATTTTCCGTACAGAAACTTCACACAGCAACTTCAGCGCATCTCAAACGACGCCGGAATGCCAATCATGGGACAACCGTGCTTCTGTAAATACGCCACTGGGCCAGACCAGGTGAGACGGAAATAAGAATCGGAATCGGAAGTGTTTATTGACCCAATACATAAAGCAATGTTCATACAAATTACCTACAGCTCAAATTATAAAATAATATTACATTAGTACCGCTGTGCAGCAAACTGTCAAGTAATTGCGTAAGATATAACAGAAATATAACTATAAGTCATTATGAATTGTTAGTGTAGGTAAAATAACCAGAGGTCAAGGAAGATCTTTCGTCATTTCCTTCAAGCACCTATTATTACATACTGAACATGGTCTATTTAGGGTCTACTTCAAATGTACTGTGTGCAAAATCTGTGTTCTCATAGTCTCAGGTGAAAGCTAAAATGTTGTACTGTTTGACCCCCAGGTGGAGCCAATGTTCCGCTTCCTCAAGAACACGTATGCAGGACTGCAGCTGATCGTTGTCATACTGCCAGGGAAGACCCCTGTCTATGGTGAGTCAGTTCTCTCATTTATCAGTTGTGATCACTCAGGAGAGGAACTGCCAAATGTTTCATTTGTGAAATAAATATTTAAGTGAAAAAAATATATTAAATTTTGGAAACAAGTGTGCTATTGTGTGCTTTAACGTGTCTATCCTCGGTAAATATTATATTTATATGTATTATAATGTTTTACCAAATAAACTCACTCACTCACAAAGAGATTTTATATTAGATTTTACCAAATGAGGCATAGACCCATTAAGATTCAAACAAAATGGAATAAACTCAGTGGAATATAATGCGTAACTTTTTTCCTGAAATGTATTTTTATTTTTTCAGTTAGACCATTATAATTTTAAAGAATTTTTTAAAATAAATTGTTACCCAACTATGTGTTGGCCCTTTAAAAAATAAAACTTGATATTTGGTGATCAAAAAAACATGCCAAAGTCATATAGCAACAATGACTCTACTATACTACTCAAAATTGGCTAAGGATCATACAATGTTTGTAATAGAACAATCTTGAAATGGCAGCCATCCAGAGACTCATTGGAAGCATGAAACGCCGTTGCCAGGCTGTGACTGCATTACGTGGGTCACACACAAGCTACTGACAGTTCAACTGATTGGGACATTTTCATGACTTGGAGTAACTTTCTGAAACCTCCATTTTGGGGGGTCTGGGGAAAACCTCCATTTTCTGTTTCTTTGATGACAGAACGCGTGTTACCTATTGTTCACATTTGGTATATAGCAATGAAATTCAGGAAATAAACATGTCCTCGAATACGTGCTGTTTTTAGTTTTTATGTGATACACATGCTGTAAAATATAATACTGCCCTAAATAGTGATCCTAGCAAAATGTGAGTAGTATATTTACTAGTATATGTTGCATAATTCAACTAGTAACTGACCACTGCACGGTGTGATATTGACCCTGTGTCATTGTCCAGCGGAGGTCAAGCGTGTTGGTGACATCATGTTCGGCCTGGCGACACAATGTGTACAGGCGAAGAACGTCAACAAGACATCACCACAGACTCTCTCGAATCTCTGCCTCAAGATCAACGTGAAACTTGGAGGAATCAACAACATTCTAGTGCCTAGCATTCGGTGGGTGTCGACTGTCAATATTCTGTCGTTGTCGTGGTTACTGTTGTTACGGTGATATCTTGTGAGTTGCTGTTAAAATCGGGCACTGTGTGTGGGGGCATCTGACACAGCATAAAGTTATAGAACACTGGATATATGTCACCTAATCGTCACATTGCAGTGTAGCCAAATTGTTTTTAGAGAAACCTAAACGTGTTGAAAGAATATGTGACATTCTAACAAATAGAATCAAACGTCAACGAACTTGATTTAAAGAAAAAACAATTATACAGTGGTTTTTTACTTCTTTCAACCAAAGCATGTTTTAATGTCTTTTCCGTCAATGGCAATGCCTATTTCACATTTATATTACTATTTAGTATCTTTTGCAACCTTTCTAGAAAGGCCATGTATCATTTAACGCATGAATTCCATAAAACAAAACTCATACATCGCACTTGTTCGAGTCTCATTCTTCGGGGTTTCCCTCGATTAATGACTTCAAATGTGTTTTTGTCAGCTTGAACTTCCCATGCAAGGTCACTGTCGAATAACTTTGGCTGCATGTGACCTAGGTTGATGAATTTTACACCACTGGAAAACTTAATAAACCTATCCAGTGGTGTGACATATTAATGTTTTAATTTTTTGACATACGACTCATTTCGTTAGAACACATCACATGTCTGCTTTGAATGATCTTAAGGACAGTGAATATTGCCGGGTGGGAAATTCGTCTTGACATTAATGAAAAAGAAGCCAAGAGGATAATGTGCAAGCAATTGTTGATATCTGATTTGTTTTGATTGAATCCTGAGTTTTGATTGGTCGTTTTGACTTTCACAGTCCACATGTGTTCCGTGAGCCGGTCATCTTCCTCGGTGCCGATGTCACTCATTCACCACCTGGCGATCGTGCGAAACCATCTATAGCAGCGGTAAGTGTCCCATCTTCTACAGCTCGACTGAATACCTGGAGGCCAGCAGCATCTGTCATTTGGATAAAGTTGGTGGCTCCAGTAAACAATGATGCTTTATAGGTTAAACAATGATGCTTCATACGTTAAATACATGAAGTATAACCTCTAAATACTTTTTTAAGACGTTCGATTGATTGTATGAAGTTGAAATGTTACTGTTATTATTTTTATAACAAAGTAAAAACAGTTCTGTTGGTTGTACAAATTTTGATATTTCCTGAGAAACAAATAGCAGTTGTGTTTGAGAGCTGCCGGCGTGTTCCTGTGTTTGTAGCTCTGTCCATTATCCCTCAGTGTGTCTGTGTCCATCAGTGTGTCTGGCTGTCCATTGTTCTGTCCATCCGTTTGTCCTTGCATACCTCCGGCCCAGCCCAACCACCCATCCATCGGCCCAGCCACCCATCCATTGGCCCACCCACCCACCCATTGGCCCATCCACCCATCCATTTGGCCATCCACCCATCCATTGGCCCGCCCACCCATCCATTGGCCCGCCCACCCATCCATTGGCCCACACACCCATCCATTGGCCCATCCACCCATCCATTGGCCCACCCACCCATTCATTGGCCCACCCACCCATCTATTGGCCCACCCACCCAACCACCAATTGGCCCATCCACTGGCCCATCCAACCACCCATCCAGTGGCCCATCCACCCACCCATCCATTGGCCCACCCACCCATCCATTGGCCCATCCACCCACCCATCCATTGGCCCATCCACCCATCCATTGGCCCATCCACCCACCCATCCATTGATCCATCCACCCATCCATTTGCCCATCCACCCATCCATTGGCCCATTCACCCACCCACCCACCCGCCTGACTCCCTGTGCTGTTGCAGGTGGTGGGTTCGATGGACGCCCACCCCAGTCGCTACTCGGCCACGGTGCGTGTCCAGCAGCACCGACAGGAGATCATCTTTGACCTGTCCAACATGGTCAAGGAACTACTCATTCAGTTCTACCGGTCAACGGGCTTCAAGCCAACGCGCATCATCTTCTACCGGGACGGCGTCAGTGAGGGCCAGTTCGCACAGGTGAGTGACACGCCTCAAGTTGTGCCTTCACTTAATACTACATATAATCACTATTTATTGCTTTTCCAGTCGCGTTTGATGATCATGGATTTTTTTTAAGTTGGAAGAATAATGAGATTGGTTTCAAAGGAATTAAGCATTAAGTTGTCTTATTATTATTGCCATCTTTGATTTAATTTAACTTGGGGATACCCGCTTTGTACTGCAAATACCCAAGGAACGACACTGATTGATTGAAAAATATGGGTTTCCTAATGATCCCGATATACTGACGTCATTCGGTGTTAACCAGCCAATGGGATTCCAAAACGTTAGAGTGCGGGGAAGCCGTGCCAAGTGCAAACTACGACTAGAATCGTATTCCGGATAAAAAGGGTAACTATGACAAGAATCGTATTCCAGATAAAAAGGGTAACTACGACTAGAATCGTATTCCAGATAAAAAGGGTAACTACGACAAGAATCGTATTCCTGATAAAATGGGTTAAGTATATTTCTTAACCTATGACGAAAGAAACGTGGACATTTCAACCAGTGTTATCCTTAAGTACCCTCACCATTACGTGTGTCACTGGCTCGACGCAATTGTTGGTAATTACTTGTTTGGTGATGTTTGTATTTCTGACATGGTCCCTGTGTAGGTTCTCACGCATGAGTTGCGTGCAGTGCGCGAGGCGTGCATGAAGCTAGAGATTGGCTACCAGCCCGGCATCACCTTCATCGTGGTGCAGAAACGTCACCACACACGACTCTTCTGTGCCGACCGCAAGGACCAGGTATGTGTATGACACTTCAGGGCCAGTCCTGGGGAGATCTGGTTGGAGAGTAAGAATGTCAATTGTGGTCTCACATACAACAGTTCTTCTTCGCCTTGTCCCACTAGGTGGGGTCAGCGGCCCGAATTCTTGATTTCCAGAATGTTCTGTCCTGGGCTTCCTCCGGGGTGATCCACAGTGCCTGCATATCCCTTCGGACGCCATCCATCCATCTCCCTCTTGGTCTCCCCCTTGGCCTTTTTCCTGGCACTCTCATGTCACCAACTGCTCTCACTTCGTTGTTTTCTTCCTTCTTCTGCATGTGTCCATACCAGTGTAGTCTCTGAAAAGTGCCATCTGGAAGATAAGATGGTTCTAGTCAGTCAGTGACATTGTCTCACCAGGTCACAGTGTGGCGCCACTCGTACATAATGCATTTACAGTGAAAAAGACATTATGGCGTAATAAGTGTATAATATATTCAGTACATACTGTATACTGTACAGGACCAAACGCTACACAGTTGTAGTGGTGACTTGTTTGACAAGACACAGAAAGAGGGATAGAGACAGATGGACGGATGGATGGATGGACGGACGGACGGACGGACGGACGGACGGACGGACGGACGGACGGACGGACGGACGGACGGACGGACGGACGGACGGACGGACAGACAAAGAGACAGGCTGAGGTGGCTGATGGTTGGTGACTATCTGGTGTTTGTCTTTACAGATTGGCAAGAGTGGAAATATCCCCGCCGGGACGACAGTCGATGTGGGAATCACACATCCGACTGAGTTTGACTTCTACCTGTGCAGTCACGCTGGCATCCAGGTAACATCAGACACTCTGTTCACTTGGCCTCATTTCGCCTTAGTTACTTCTGTTGTTTGTTCTTAATGTACCTGAAATAAATGTTAGGCTGCTAAATGTGAAACCGGGGAGGGAAAGTGATCGGGAAGGATGGGGGGATACATTGGGGCGCACTACTATTATAAGCATTGTCAATTCTAATGTCGTTGTGTTATGTTGTATTATGTGAATATCTGCCACAAGAATTTCCTTTTTGGGGACCTTTAAAGGCATTGTATTGTATTTGTATTCGTAAAATGCAGGCACACACACACACTCACACACACTCACACACAGACAAACAAACAAACACATACACACACACACACACACATACACACACACACACACACACACACACACATACACACACACACAACACTATATTTAGATCGGAGCATTCAATGCTGCCACCTGTGTGTTGCCAGGGAACCAGTCGACCGTCGCACTACCACGTGCTGTGGGATGACAACCACTTCAGCGCGGATGAGCTGCAGATGTTGACGTACCAGCTGTGTCATACGTACGTGCGCTGCACCCGCAGCGTGTCCATTCCCGCGCCCGCCTACTACGCTCACCTCGTTGCATTCCGCGCCCGCTATCACCTCGTCGAGAAGGAGCATGACAGGTGAGTCAGGGCTGGGGTAGTTGTGGCCGTCGCACTTACTGGTGCTCTGTCATTGGATTGTGGGATTCTTGGGCGAGGGAACCCGGGTTAGAAGGGCTTTATGCGGGATAAAATTATTGCCAGTCACGCATGGTTTGGTGGACACATGGATGTTAACTGTTAAGCTAGTTTACAAACTTTCAGATGTGCCTGAAGAGCTGAAATGGACTACAAACACACATATGACACCATTTACACTCACTTTCAAGGCATAACTAGCAATATCTATGGTTATGGAAGCCTTTTTGCTCCTTCATTTTTTTACCCGTCCACCCATATATCTACCCATCCATATTTGTTTTTACCCGTCCAAAAGATGGGTGGACAGGTCTCTGCATAAACCTCTGTCACTAGAATGTCAGACTCTTGAAGGAACCCAGGTTAGAGTCGTGGGCTGCTGTGTCAAACCACGAGCAAGTTTGTTCACCTGTCGCTCCAGTCTTTGTGCATTAGTTGCTGTGTGGCTGAATGCTTCATAGAGAAGTCAAGATGGTGTTCAGTTGAACTGAACACCTTGTAAAACATTTACAACAATCATCTGAACACCTTGTAAAACATTTACAACAATCCGAGAATAAGATAATTACTTTTACGACCATTATCATTAACAGTTAATAAAACACTAGCAACGTGGTGTCTTGTAACTACAGCACGATTAAATTGAAATATTTGGTAATGCAAGTCCTCGGGAGGGGGACTAAGATAAGATTTCAGTTACCCCTGTGTTTTCAACTAGTCGTTAATGCAGTATCTTGATGTATGTATTATATATATATATATATATATATATATATATATATATATATATATATATATACACATATATATATATACATGTAATTATGTGTATATATATATATATATATATATATATATATATATATATATATATATATATGTATGACTATTTAATTGTTGTGTACATTCTAATACTACTCTCCAACAGTGTGGTGATGTGAAGTTTGAAGTACTGATGTGCGTTTGGTTTCAGTGGAGAGGGCAGCCAGTACTCGGGCAACAGCGACGAGAGGAACCTAGCGGCGATGGCACGTGCAATCTCCGTGCACCCTGAGACAGTGCGCGTGATGTACTTTGCCTGATCAAGGCAGTCAGTGGTCGAGGTGGTCTTTCCATGGCAATGGGAGTGGCTGATCTCGGAAAATCCCACAGAAACTCGTGCACGTCAGATAGCACTGGTAGTGTGTGAAGTATGTGCACTATATGGGATGGGACAGCACGTGTTCTGTGTGCACGCCACGGCGCATGTAGACAGACGTGGACGGACAGAGTAATTTATTGTGTACATTTGCATGTGAATTTGATGCAAACGTGGTGCTGCTTTTGTTTGTGAAACAAAGACAATTGTGGCAACTTTGTGGAAATTAAGACCCACCGTATTGTACGTTTGAGACAAGCACCATCGGGGGTTGATGTCAGTGGGGGGGGGGGGGGCATTCGTCTGTCGTTCCCCTTGCGCCAGAATGTGTGTCGGTTTTGGAGTCAAAGGTCAGCCATGTTTGACTGGAGACACATTGGTGAGTGTCAACTTATCGGCATGACATTGATTTCTGTCGTCATTGTCTCATGTCTAATTCCGTTCAATAGATGAAACTTGCAAGTCACGTTGAACAGACTTTTCGGGATTGTTCGATCTTGCACAATGTCTCTACATTGTAAAATAGCAACATGTTTTTCATTGCAGTGCCATCTGGGCCTAGCAGTGTGGATATCAAAAATGTGTATATTTAGTAAGTCGCGAAAGCATATTGAAACGTCTAAATTAAAGACCTGTTGCAGAGTAATGATGAATTTTAGTAGTAGAATGTATACGTAACTAATTGGGACTTGCAAGTGTTATCCCAAGAGGTCTAGTTTTGTCAGAACTACAAATGTGACTTGTGAGGTTTCCTCGTTGGGCTGTTGTCAATGTCTGTGATGGCGATGCAATGAAAGTGCTGTATATGTCCCCCATAGTTAGTCTCACAATGTCACTGGAAGTGGACACATGTCGCGGGCAACCCCAAAGGTTGCCGATGGACGTGAGAATTTTTCATTCTGCATTTTCCGCTTGTGTCGAATTTGTACCAATGCAGCCATTGCTGTATCGTGTCGACTTCAGCGGCATTTCCACTCGGACGTTTGGTGCAAATGCAGCAATGTTTCTGGCGTAAAAATATTTACAGATTTCCGTGTAATCTCTTGTGGGTCATCTAGGTCGAAGACGTTGCTATGCATTAGGGGCTTACACGGGGACCGAGACATGAAACATGACGGGCTGTGTAATAGCTCCAGCGTGTAGTCGTATTACGATAGGTTTTAATGACGGTTTTATAATGAGTGTGAAAAATATGACTCGCCAACTGTTTAGTGAAGATCATTCGTATCAGGCGGGCGTCCGCTGATGTCATGCATACGTGTTTTTGTAAAATAGTTAATCGCGTATTTAATCTCTATCATAGGGAGGCTTGTGTAAGACGATATCGCTGATCAAGGCTAAAATTATTGATTTATGAAATGTTCGAGCTCATTCGACCTGTGAATGTGTGTGTGGAGCTGTATATTTCTTATTCTAGGGAGCAACAAGTATGGAGTTTTGTAGCATAACGGATCATGGTGACGTGACCGGTGTATCAGAGAGACCGTAGCTAATGTATTTTTGCACAAATGACACTGGTAGCACTCAGTCTGAGCCGCGGTGATATGCAGAGGGGCAGCTAATTGTTATTTATGGTAGGGAGAAAATTTGCTTTTCAAAGTTGAGTATCCGTGTTTGATTTCGAGAAAATTCTGCAGTGGGTTTGTTTGGTAACGCAGTTCAGTTTCGTGGGATTACGAGTCTGTATAGATATTCTAGGAAACAGTATTAGTAAAGCGTTGTTAAAAGCCGGGAAGGAATTTGTCGTGGTCTGCAGCAATCAAGGTAAAAGCCAATGAAAAGATTATGTGTCTTCGTGTTTCTACAGTTTTCGACAATCTTGACACAGCCATTATCAGTCTGTTGATGTACTAACATCAGTAAGTTATAGCGTGTGCGTGTAATCAGTTTCTTGTCTGTTCTGCTTTAATAATTTAATAAAATGTTGTATGTAGTCTACGCTGGAGGCATTGTTTAATCATAGTCATAATCATTGATATACGGTTAGAATCCGATATTGTCTTGTTTCATTGTACAGCAGCCGAGTAGTATATATTAAAGTGACCGTTTCAGAGATTTTTTATTTAAAATACACTATATCTATAGGAGAGTGCCTAAGAACAATGCAACTTCATCAATAATACAGATATTTATGTAATAATTTTTAATACCTGTTTCCAACAACTCATGCTATGGAATGTTCAAGAGATAATTTTAAAAAATTAGTTATATAATAATTTTAACTTCTTTTGCACCAATATCCTCGAAGATCAAGCTCAGTGGCGCGACAAAACCAAGGGTCCAAGCAAACTCGTAATCGAAAACAATACGTGAGTCGTCAATGGATGGATGAAGAAGCTAGGAGGCTAAGGAGGATAGGCAGTTTTAAAGAGATGAAGTCTCTGCGACATTGCACGAAGAAGACAACATGGAACACCCGTCAAAAGTCACTAGTCTAATCTAGCGAGTTTCGCGCACAATTGTGGTTGTGACATAAGTAAATGCGACGTACTTGACACATCAATTGGTTCCTTAGCAAACTCCGTCAAGCGATACAAACTGGCTGCCTGAAGCCGTGCATTTCGTCGTATATTTTGTTGAAATTCTGGTTTCAGAAGATTATCTTTATGACAGGCAAAGTTGTTATAGAGGATGATGTGGTAGCGCGTGATACACCCGTGGTACACGCGTGGCACCACACGCGTGGCACCACACGCGTGGCACCACACGCGTGGCACCACACGCGTGGCACCACACGCGTGGCACCACACGCGTGGCACCACAGCTTACACACTGTTTGATGTATTCAGGTGCATGGCCAGTCACGCCCCAAAATAAGCCGAGGCTGCATGTCTAATCATAGATGTCGTAGGCGGTCATGCGTGGCCGGTCAGCGCCATCCAACCAGGCCTGAACAGGAAGGCGCCGAATGATACTTCACCTGTCCCGTAGTCTGGTGGACCGTTGGGGCGCCACAGATGACCGGGCAACCAGGTCCCTCCATTCCTCTCGTCTCTCAGCCTTCCTCATGGCGGCACCCAGCGTCATGTCAGTCCATTCCGGGATGTTGTCCTCCCATCTCTTTTTCTGTCTGCCTCTTCTCCCTCCTTGCACTGTGCCTGCAGGATTGTCTTGGCAAGCCCTGAAGATCTTGTTACGTGTCCATACCTTTTCAGTTTGCGTCGCTTTACTGTGGTCAAGAGGTCTTCGTGGGGCCCAATGGCTTGCCGAGTTCTGTTTCGCACCTCTTCGTTGGAGACGTAATGATGACTAATTCGTGCAATTTAGTCTGATAAATATCGTTTAGTCTGGTATAGTAAATCCAATTTAGCCTTCAATATAAAGGTCGAAAAGAACACCTGATGTGGTATCTGGCAGTAGTAGTTTTTTTAATTTCCTAAATAATAAAAGGCATGGATTAAAAAAACACCACCGCCAAAATTGGTGAATTAGGATCCAGAGAAAAAAACTCAAATCAGTTTGGCTGACGAGGACTATTACAGGATCTGTTGTCATGTTTAGATATTTCCAAATGTTCGTAATATACCTACAAGGCTAAGTCATATGTCGAAATATCAGGAATGATGAGCGCACATAGAAATATCCCATTGAGATGTTTTGCTTTTAGGAGGTCCGATATGAGAAATGTACAATACATCTAAAATGCTACTTTGGTATCGCCGTATATTTAGCAATATCCATGGCTAATACATCATCGGAATTTGTCTCCATGTATCGCACATACAACTGTAAGCGCTCCCAAAGTCGAAGACGAAACGCGTTGACGTGTAACTTTGCGGTTGCCGCAGCGCGTTCCTACGGAAGTAACCCGGAAAACGTCGACACGGTGTAGCAAATAAAGAAAATACCAGGGCAGTTGGAAAAAACCAACGCAAGCACTATCGACGTGGTAAGTTGAACGTTGTTCCCATTTACTTAACCGCCTCTCGCTCGGCTACGTAACTCCGCCGAGAAGTCTGGTCATTTACCCGGGTTTTAAATGTTATCCGTGTGAGGAGCTAAAAGGTGCTGCCAACTGGCGAAGCATGCGTAATCCTCCCATAATTGCTGCTTCATAAACAATTTCAAATTTGTAGTTCTGTTTGTTTTTGTGTTAATATATATGTTTAATAATTAATACTTTTAAAAGCATAGTATTATCTTACCAATGCATATCCTTATTTTAGTTTTTATTTCATAGTTGGCATGAGAGCCAATCAGCGTCTCTACCCTATTCTGGGGTAAGACCGCCCTGGTGGTAACATCGGCAGAACATAAATCTACCAGGTGGGCTTGAGGCGGTACAAAGTGCTATCACCTCACGTAGCCTGGGTAATCGAGGATAGTTTGAGTACTGTTACAGCACCGGCAAAAATATTAAAATTAGTTTAAATATACTAGTTCAAGTTGAGAAATGTCCATGTTAGACTACCCACAGTGGGACACTCTTAAAGCAAGACACCATAAGCTGCCATTAAGTAGCAACCTCACACCACTGAGAATGGTAAGTGTCCAACATACACGTTCTCTGCTTAAACACGTTTGTAAGTCAAACTTCAGAGAGTTGTCCACTTTGGACTGTCAGCTGATCCATAACAAACACGCTTATGAAGTTATGTATATGAATCCAGTATGACCGCATATATAATTAGACAAGTTACTGGATCTTGACCGGTTCGTGAAGAACTTCGACCTCTGATATGGCAATGACTAGGAGTGCTTTAAAAGACAAGTTTTTATATAGCGCAGTATCCAATCCTCAGGACCGTTCAAAGTGCTTAACACTTTACTTCCCTGACAGACCTGTTTACTCAGACACCATCCCGGCTTCTCTGGGAAGCATCCAGTCATAGGCTACAATTAATGCGCGAAGGCTACTCGTACACATATCCACCACTGTCAGGTACTCATTTATACAGCGGAGTGTACTGGAGCAATGTAGAGTGAAAAAACTTGCCCACGGTTTTAACACCGCTGCACAGGATTCGAACCCGGGTTCTCGTAGTCGAGAGTCCGAAGCTCTACCCCTGAGCCATTGCGCTCTTTAGCTACGTCGGCCAATGTAGTTTGACAGCAATACGAGCATATCATTTGAGTAGATCTACCAAGCTTGGTAAAACCCAGGCCACGTACGTAGCCAGCAGAGTCCTGCGCTAACACGAGAAGGAGAAGGAGAAGTGACCGAGGCACGCTGTAGGTTGTCATCAATACACCTCTGTCTTATACCGTCGTACGAAGTTACTGCTGACCGACGAACGAACCAGTCATCCATGTGTTGTTGTCCATCGTCCAGTCCACAGCAATATGATGAACGTCCACTGCCTACATCCCCATTTACTCTTTAGACAAACGAATTTATGTCACAACACATCATATTGTACATTACACATACAACATATTACAAAGAAAATATATGTTTGGAAGAAAGCAGACGTGTTCGATTTATATTAAGTTTTTTTACGCTCGTTCTTGGGCAAATATTGGTATTTATATATTGGACGTGATGTCAGTAAACATGGAGTAGACAGTAACATTGGCATAACAGAGATACCGGCGTCCGTTGTCGAGTAAGCGAGGGGAATTCGGGGAACATGGCGGCAACCCAACTTGGGAATGTGGGCTAATGACAGAGGACGAAAAGTGAATTATCGTTATGAAAACTAAAAGTCGGCGTAAAATATTCTATGAGACCCATTTCAAACAAAGAAAATTAAAAGGCTAAATAACTATTGATCACTTACAATACACTACCTATCAACGAAGATGTGTGTATGGTATGCAGATATCGCGCGCAAAGGCTTGTGCATAAAGTGTCGGACTTTCAAATACTATATCCGGGGTTAAAATCCTCTTTTTGCGTTTCCAACTTTGGGTGGAGCATACCATTGCTTCTGCAATTATAATGTTATCAGTTGGATGGTGATGTGTTGTTATCAGTTGGATAGTGACAAGGTGCTAAGGGAATTATCAGTTCACCAGATGGCGCCAATAAAAACGAGTGATTCCATATTATACATCAACTGCCACAAAATAGGCCATTTTATTGAGAACACAATTAATGTAGTTATTGTTGGCCTCCAGTTGTGTCAACGCAAGCGACACTCTGGCTTGCAAGCTGACCTTGGTTTTTATCAAACAAAACGATCATGGTTATGTTGCTTCCACATCAAGTGTTTGTTAGCACCCCTTTTCCTTCAAGCCTAATGCAATGACACTTCCACACGTGAAAACTGAAACGACAGTTCGTAGTCGCTTGTGTGGCTGCGAATCTGGGGATATTTATATGAACTGGGCTTCGTTCTCTGCGACGATTAAAACAATGTTGCTTCTGTGCTGGTCATCATTCGCCTACAACCCAGAGGTAAATTGTTTCTGCAATGCTTTCATTCACTACATACGCTGAAATCAGTTGTTTCCGTGCTGGTTCCATACAACGCTGAAGTCAACCGATTCTGTGCTACCTTCGCTCGAAACGTTACTGAAGCCAGTTGTTTATGTAATGGACTTCGATCATCATGGCGCAGAAGCAAATTATTTCTTCGCTACTATTGCTGCACTATGGCGTTGAGGCCAAATGCTTCTGTGTTGTGCTTCGTTCACTACGGTGCTGAGGTAATTGTTTGTCAATTGGTCTTCATTCAGTATTGTGCCGAGGTCAATTGTTTCTGTACTGTATTGTGCTGAGGTCTATCGTTTCTGTACTGATCACATGTGGCGCTGAGATCATTTGTTGGTGTGTTGGTTTTCGCTCACTCAAACGCAGAGTACAGTTGCTTCTATGGTGGACTACGATCTTTGTAGCGCAGACGCAAACAGTTTCATTGCTGGTATTCGTACACTACGACCCTGAAGCAAACCGCTTCTGTGTGGGACTTCGTTCGCGACATATCAGTTATCGTTTCTGTGTTGATTTCTTTCACCACGGCTCTGATGTCATACCTTGCCCTCAGGTCACTACGGCGAACTGTTTCCGAGCTGGTCTCCGTTCATTGCGGCGACGAGGGCCGGCAGTCGTAGATACACTCGAGGTTGTCGGCGATGCACTGACCGCTACACAAGGACCACATCTCACCCTCCTGGTGCGCCATGGCCCGGCAGTTCTCAGTACACTCCTTGTTCAGCTCGTAACACAGCTCCTTACACAGCGCCACCAGCTCCGGGGACACGAGTGGCCGGGCCGTGGTGGCGGCGGCTGGCGGTGGTGATGCCGCGGCCGGTGGGATCGTCACACACACGAGGACGAAGGCACAGACTCCGGTAAGAAGCTGTTGACACAAGAAATGTTACGTTAATGAGTGAGACAAGTAGCGACTTATTCAATATTCGGATGAATCGAACTGTTACGTGTGTGTCGGTTTAACTCGGTTATAAACATGGTTAACCGAATAAAGCGATGTCGTTTTGACTCGTGTTAACTCCTACACACCAGACACAGGTTGATGTGACTAAACGGTAATGCAAGAGAAAGGAGGTGTGATCAGACGGACGGACTGACGGGCTGACGGGCTGACGGGCTGACGGGCTGACGGGCTGACGGGCTGACGGGCTGACGGGCTGACGGGCTGACGGACGGACGGACGGACGGACGGACGGACGGACAGAGACAGAGACAGAGACAGAGACAGAGACAGAGACAGAGACAGAGACAGAGACAGAGACAGACACAGAGACAGAGACAGAGACAGAGACAGCGGCAGCGGCAACGACGGAGAGGCAGACGCAGACGCAGACGCAGACGCAGACGCAGACGCAGACGCAGACGCAGACGCAGACGCAGACGCAGACGCAGACGCAGACGCAGACGCAGACGCAGACGCAGACGCAGACGCAGACGCAGACGCAGACGCAGACGCAGACGCAGACGCAGACGCAGACGCAGACGCAGACGCAGACGCAGACGCAGACGCAGACGCAGACGCAGACGCAGACGCAGACGCAGACAGTAACATAGACGGAGACGGAGACGGAGACGGAGACGGAGACGGAGACGGAGACGGACACGGACACGGACACGGACACGGACACGGACACGGAGACAGCTACAGAGACACGGACACGGACACGGACACGGACACGGACACGGACACGGACACGGACACGGACACGGACACGGACACGGACACGGACACGGACACGGACACGGACACGGACACGGACACGGGCAGGGGCAGGGGCAGGGGCAGGGGCAGGGGCAGGGGCAGGGGCAGGGGCAGGGGCAGGGGCAGGGGCAGGGGCAGCGGCAGCGGCAGCGGCAGCGGCAGCGGCAGCGGCAGCGGCAGCGGCAGCGGCAGCGGCAGCGGCAGCGGCAGCGGCAGCGGCAGCGGCAGCGGCAGCGGCAGCGGCAGCGGCAGCGGCAGCGGCAGCGGCAGCGGCAGCGGCAGCGGCAGCGGCAGCGGCAGCGGCAGCGGCAGCGGCAGCGGCAGCGGCAGCGGCAGCGGCAGCGGCAGCGGCAGCGGCAGCGGCAGCGGCAGCGGCAACGACGGAGACGGAGACGGAGACGGAGACGGAGACGGAGACGGAGACGGAGACGGAGACGGAGACGGAGACGGAGACGGAGACGGAGACGGAGACGGAGACGGAGACGGAGACGGAGACGGAGACGGAGACGGAGACGGAGACGGAGACGGAGACGGAGACGGAGACGGAGACGGAGACGGAGACGGAGACGGAGACAGACACAGAGAAAACGACGCAGACAGCGATGGACATAACAACAGAGAGACAGAGACAGCGAGTGTATGTTTATGTCCGAGTCTTCGCGTACTACTCACAGCGTGGCTGAATGTTTCCGATTGAACAAATTTGTTAGAGGTAAAATGTCAAGTGCCTTGAACAATCCTACGGAGTACGGACACGACGCTGTGTTACATAAGAACTTACCTTTACCTGAGTCCAACCCTAGTGTGACGTGACAGTTGCGTAATTGCACACGGCTTAAACGAAGTATCAGCTACCTTTGGTTTGGGACATCAACAAAATAAAAAAATACCTACAGTTTTGTTCATGGTGGCTCTCTTTCTGTCGCCGCGTCTCTACGCAGTCTCTTCGTTTAGACGTCTCGGAAGAATGAATCGCACTCTGAATACGGACTAAATTTCATAGGCGTGAACCGACCGGTGTGATACTTGTCTGTTGTTTACCTTTTACACGATGAGTCATCACAGTTTGACCCGTCCAGTGGCAAGCATTTATTGTACCATGTCACCTGTTTTGATTCCCTTCTATTGTGACAAAAGGACACTTTCAATGGTGAGTGAAAACATGGCACACTTACCAACCGAAAAGGTGGTAACATATTAAACATTCACCTGTCGACATATTTCGATATACGTAAGCTGTAGAATGGGGACATGTCGTGACAGTAGGAAGTGTGTGTACGTGACATTCGACATTACATCATATGAAATCATCCGAAGTATTTGTTGTCAAGTGACGCCATCGCTAAGTGAAGATGAGGTGCTCCACTTCATCCTTAAGTCGACTCGCGCGAGGACCAGCAGCATTGGCCCAGTGAGTAGTCTCGCTTAACCGACTGTCGGTCGGCTGCATAACTACGCCGAGAAGACAGTCTGGTGACTTTGTCGGCTTCTGAATATTTTTGGTGTGGGCTAAACAATGCTTCCACCTCACGGACACTGGTTAATCTTACCGCAATTCCTATTTTATAACAACTGAAAATTTGTATTTCCGTTTAAGTTTGTGTTAGTATTAGTTTAATTTTGACTAGTTTTTATAATACAGCATTATCTGATAAAAAGTATCGTTACTTAATTTGTTATTTCTAAATCGGCCTGAGAACCAATCAGCGTCTCTACCCTAATCTGGGGTAAGGCAGCCCTGGCGGTTACAACTGCAATCATTAATTCCCCAGGCAAAGTTGGGAGCTTAAAAATGCTGCCACCTCACGGAGCCTGGGTAACCGAGGCTACCCAGTGACCGGAACTATCACTCACTCTCAGCCGGTAGCATACGGAACTTCAGCTGCACGTTTGAACATCCGGCGTTGTTCTAGTTCACCCAGCGGTGTGAATAATCTGGCTACAGACAGCAGTGGATATATGTGTACGAATAGTTTTCGCGCATTAATTGCTGCGTGGCTGCATACTTCACAGAGAAGTCGATATGGTGTTAGCTTGAGCTGGTCTGCAATGGAGTCAAGTGTGAAACCCTTTCAGTAGTCGTAGACTGGGCGTGGAGATGATATTAACCTTTATATAATGTTGTACTTCAAACACTTTCTCTTATTGATATCATCATCAAACATATTCCATTTTCAATGTGTTTTAGTGTGTATCTCTTAACATAATTTATGACAATATTATTTTATTTCACATTTTACATTTTATTTTATATTTATACTACATCATGTCAACATATATTATTTATTGTAGTTTTAAAGAACGGACCTATTGTATGCGATTGCTCTTATTTATTTATTTACCTATTTTAATTAATTCAAAGTAGTATATTTTATCATAATTGTTTAATGCATGTGAGTGTATTGTCATGTGAAATTACTTGTACGACGATCCAACATTAGAATGCATTACAATGTTTTATTGTAACCACAATGAAAATACATGGCAATAAAGTTGATTTTATCTTATCATGCGCCAATATTATAATAATAATAATAACCTTAATAATAATAATCGTAATCATCACCATAATCACAATGACAATAATAATCATGATAATCATAATAATCATAACGATAATAACAATAAATAATAATAACAGTAGTTTCGAGAGAGTTGGTGCGACAACCGAGGACACTAGCTTTCGTATAAACTCTAGAAACAAAAACCATAATCCAATCTGAAGCTGTCTGAGGTTCCCTGTTGGAGTGAGCTGGTGTGATATTTTGCAAAGTGCAGCGAGTGAAAACCATAAATCCTTAAACACAATCCAGGTAACTCCACGTGACGTGAGCGGTGCGGCTGAAAGGCAGTTCTCTGTCTTTACGGATATATGTCTACCAGTTAGACACGAAGAAAACCAATTCACAGCGATGTAGATTTATCGTAAACTTTTAATAAGCGATTCATATTTATACTGTGATTAGTGATGTCAAAGGCGATATAAGCTGTGCAGTTAATTTGCAATTATCGACGTTTAGTTATATGTTATTGTGTGGTATTAAATGATGAGTTTCTGGAGAATGAAACCGTTTTTAATACATTGGATAAATAAGCCACTGGTGTTTTGTTGAAACGGATTGTTACAACTTACAACATTTGCTAGCTGTACTGCTTCAGCTCTCACTCAGGCTGTACTACAATGCTAACGAAAGTCCTCTGGCTGCTAGAACAACCGGAACCAACCCATGCCCGTTACTTTGGAAAACTGGATATGCCAATGCTAACAGCTTGACCTGAATCGTTAATATGAGAGCAATTTCTAGGGCCTGTTTAAAGTCGGCTCTACCGAGGATGACTAGTGTTCTTGTGAAATACATTTCAAAGTTAAGCTTAGTAGATTCACCGGGTCTCCTTGAACTATTTACTGGTCGAAGGTATAAATAAATATATTATGACAAATATATTATTAGTGAGGCAATTGACCTCCAGATATGCTATCACGATTCAGTAGTGTTGCTTGCTCAAGTGATATTTAAATGAAGTACATCATCGTGTGATAGTGAAGTGTTTTTGGGAGATCGTCTCACGAACTCCCATACAAGCGAACATGATGTTCCGTCATTTGCGTCATGTCAGAATGCAGCTTTACTCGTCAATGCCACCCCAAGATTAGGACGGCCATCAAAGAGCGGTTTCGTTAATCTGCGATCGCGCCCAAAACATCGCAGTAGCAACAGGTGGTTTATGGAAAATGCGTTTAAATGCGTTAATTCTCAACGGAAACAGGCAAGTGGTGCATACATCGAAGTGGGGAAAAGAGGAGAAATTTGGACGAGATCAGTAATAGTTGGCATATATAATATATATATATATATATATATATATATATATATATTGTAAACATATATATGTTTATAATATATATATATATATATATATATATATATATATATATATATATGCCAACTACTGTTGATCTCGACCACATTTCTCCTCTTTTCCCCGCTACGTATATATATATATATATATATATATAATATATATATATGCTATTTATAATAACATACATCCACATTATTATTAGACAAAGTAATACTCAGTAATTGCAACAACACACATCATGAATTAAAACTTTATTTTTCAGTCGAAAACAGTGATAATCCGGTTAGGCAGAAACCAGCTGCAATATGGCGTCCTGTATTCATTAAACTTTGAACATTAAAAACTTTGTTTTAATTCCCTGACTGTCCGAAGCGGAGGAAAGTGGGGAAACCGACGACATTGTTAAATGTTGCAATTTGTTCAGACACTGTACGCAGCGCGGCAGTGTTTTGTTTCAATTGCAACAGACGCAACTACACAGCAATCGCGTCGTCGGCCTAGTTCCGGTCTGGTCGCCGTGCGCAATATCGTTATCCAGGAGATCAGGCCTTGTACGGTTCGACCTTACTGCGGGAAGCTGCACCTGTTGATACACTCGAGACTGTCGACCGTGCATCGCGTGTCGCACTTGGTCCGGACGTACCCGTCACGTGACCACGCCTCATCACGACACAGTTCCCTACAGAGCTTGCTTACGTCATTACATCTCTCCTTGCACATCGCTCGTATTTCTGTCGGTGTCCCCGGTGTGACGGTGGTCGGCATCGCAGCCGTCGGTTGAGTCGTCAGACACACGGCGATGAGGCAGACAGCAACGGACAGCAGCTGTAGGAAGAAATGAGTGTACGTCAGAGGAAATGGAACGTTTATGTGTGATTGTGTTATAGGTAGTTCGGTAATAATAAATAAATAATTAACGCATATGTGTAATTAGGTGTATAGGAATGCGCCATGATCAGATGCGCACGCAAATACCTCATAGAACTAGATAGGATGAGTGAGACACAGAGACAGATTGAGATAGAGGGGGTATGGGATGACGGGAAAAGAGGAATGGAGAAAATAGAGAGTAAGAGACAGCGATATATAGGGGGCGAGAGAGATAGGGAGAGTGCGAGAGAGAGAGAGAGTGTGTGTGTGTGTGTGTGTGTGTGTGTGTGCGTGTGTGCGCGTGAATGTGTGTGCGTGTGATTGATTGTGTATGTGCGTAAGTGCGTGTATGCGTGCGTGCGTGCGTGTGTAAGCGCATGCGTCCATGAATGAGAAAGTGATATAATATAGAGACACACGTAATGGGAGATACATGAAGTGAAAGTAAATTTTTGGTAATTTCTTTTCAAATAACAATGACAACGAGGACCACAGTCTGATTGCTATGAGAAAGTTTAAATTACGTTTGAATGTCGTCAATGACCTGGAATATATCAAATCGAATTACCTATTAAATAGATCAACATGGAAAATATACGTGTCCAAATTATTGTTGTACTGACACGTAGTGATGGAAATTTCAAGTCGTATTTCACCTAGGCGCAATTTAATGAAGCTTTGTTATTCAATCTAACAGCGATGTACATGCATTAACATATATAGATATCCGTTACTAATTATATACATCTGATATGAAATATCCGGGTGAGATAACTTTATACAATGCTAGTAAAATTCCGCGTCTATTTTAGAAACTGCAAATGCGGTACGCGAGAGTTGTACTTTAACAGCAGAACATGAGAGTTCAATTTTTTTACATTAAGTGTTTCAGAGGACTCCTCTTGATTTCCCATACAAAAAACTAATGTCAGATAGCTAACTGACTCATTCACTGGAAAGTCGGAAAAACGACGCACATCCATCTGACATGGTGACGTCATGCATTCGCCATGAAACCATTTAAATTACTCTGACGAAAGGCGACCTAGAGAACAATATCATAAGGGGATAGCAGAACAAACTCTTGCTCATTGACGACATGGTGCGGACTTATCTATCCTTGGCGAATGTGGCCCATTTCACAGAAGAAACACCAGACAGACGGAATTTGACCGCGCGCATGTCGCGCCGATATCAGCCCCGAAATGAAATGACAATTATACCAGATTCTTAAATATACGTTGCTTATTAACAAAATAATAATAATATCCTTGACACTTGACGCCTATGATTGTTGAACGATAACTGCTTTCTTCCCCTGCAATACTTACTGTGCTATTCATGATGTTGTTCCGGTCTCTGGCACTTCCGCTGACGTTCAGACCTGATGCAAATGAGAATCGCTCCATAGCCACCGGCATGTTTTATAAGAGTGTGGTATTCGTCCCATATTTGGTCTTTACGCCATTATTCGTCCCATATTTGGTCTTTACGCCGTCAGCAGGGAAAATTTCCGCCGCCCATTAGTAATCTCTCGCAGCGTAACGATGTCTTACTGGTGTCTAGTACCCTCGGTGCCTGTCAGGCCAGTAGCAAGTGTGAATCACTTCACGCATGCGTCCAGTTCAAGAGGTCTCGCAAGCGTAGCGTTCTTCATACTTGCCCTTTACACTATCAGCCTTCACGCCGTCCAATTGTAGAACCTCTGGCTATTTTTGTGTCAACATCATGCCGTATTCTAAATATTGTATTAAGAGACTAATACGCAGATCGAGGGTATCAGCCTTTTGTATTAGCTCTTTACACTGTAGTGTATTTCGCAATTGTAGGACAAGGTGATTGCTTTGCGGGACATGCAAACCAGAACGTGTAAGTACTTACAACATATAAGTTGTTTAACACGAATCACACGGAACACGTATTCTGTGTGAGACACAACCAGACACACATCATTTTGCAAAACATTTACTAAATATTATAATATAATAGTCATTTCGTGTTTTGAATCATTGCTGCTTCGTATACATCTGGTAGATGGCCGAACATGTGTTGGGTTTATATAGATATCAAACATTAATATATACACCACAGAAACATCTAATAACGTATTTCTAGCTGTTGTATTATCACAACAACGTATTTCAGATGTAGAAACGTAGTTCATATTTATCTATTTTGAGACGTGTCATGACATTCGCACGGTGCTTAGTAGGAATGCAAAACAACAGCCTAAATGACTTATTAATTAAATAAAATTGATAACAATAATTTAATGAATTACAGATAACACAAATAATACGTCGCTCTCCTTATTATTACTTTGTTTACGAATGTCTAGATTTGTCTAAGAAAATCAAAGGTTGTCTCAGAATATTAACTTACAATTAGGCAGTCTTTAAATTCAAAGTTGCATGAACTAGAGACACATATAGTTCTCAACACATATACAGCATCATTAATTAGGAATCTTAATCATCTCGGTGAGCATTGGGAAGGACTGATGATCAAAGTGAGGTGTGGGCAAAGACAACCGAGGATAACAGTTAACAGATATATGCTTTTATTAACTAATGTTCATCATTTAATTGTAACCTCAAGGGAAAATAATAACCATAAATATTTATTGCTGGAGACTTAGATACACATCTTTATCCCCAAATAACCAGATTTACTAGAACGTATGAAAATACTAGACACAACTTCCCGTGTTACATGTGAAAATGGTAGTAGAAAACACCGCAAAATTACCAACTGAAAGATTACCTGATCATCAACATTATTTCGTTATTTTAAACGTTACCTTAAAGACAGATACTTCACCGAAATATGTATTAAAATACATAATTACCGTGGCAATGCACAACGGTGGACATGAAGTTAAATCAGACGAAGTCTACAATTCATCAGATATATTAATAATAAACAATAATGTAGCTTAAAATTCCATTTATTGAACTGTTCGGCAACATTTATTAAATGGCTATTCACACACATTTTAGTGCGAAATTACGCATATGTAGCGATAACAATAAATATGGTTATTGTTGATACCGGTATTCATATTAAACCTTTGTGTAGTAGTAGTAGTAGTAGTAGTGGTAGTGGTAGTGGTAGTGGTAGTGGTAGTGGTAGTGGTAGTGGTAGTGGTAGTGGTAGTGGTAGTGGTAGTGGTAGTGGTAGTGGTAGTGGTAGTGGTAGTGGTAGTGGTAGTGGTAGTGGTAGTGGTAGTAGTAGTAGTAGTAGTAGCAGTAGCAGTAGCAGTAGTAGTAGTGTCAACTTCGTTTTGTTACGACTCTTGAGCTTAGGCTCCCCGGGATATGGGCGATGTCCTAATTACTATTACATTTACGTGTTCTCATGTATCGCTCGGGTCAATGTCAATGGATCATCTCTGATCAAGAGGTCTTGTTGAAGATATTTCTAAGCCACACTTTAAAGTCGCTCTCACGTCTAGTTGTTTGCTTCTGAAAAGTAAATATGTTTACGTGAGACTTGAGTGTAATCCATGAAAGCGATATTATTATAGGGACAAATGAATGACTTATGTAACAACTTTTGATCTTAAACTTAGCGACGGTTGTCATATGTTGACCACAGCGATTACGCATTCAAGAAACTTTGTGTCCGTTTGCGTGTTGTTAGTTATCTTAGAATGGAACATACGCCTGCAGTTTCGTATTGTATTGTATTCTATTATCAGCAATGACATCGGTAAGCATAAAGATTGATGTATCAACTAATGGATTTAAAAAAATAAAAATAACACAGGATGAAAGTAGCAGAAACAAACCTCGGTGCTTCGGTGCGTGGAACTCTCAAACAACCAAAATAGTTTCAGTTTCAGTATAGACTTAAGAAATTGTGGTGACATTTAGGTGGCTGAGTCTACGCATTTGTGTCGAAAGGGGTTTTAGGCTCCAACACACAGGGATCTGGTGGCAATTTGATTGATTGAGAGGAAGTGTTTAAACTATTGAACGGTTATGAAAATACTGATAGGAATATTATTTTCTTGGTCAAGGAAGATAGGAGGATTAGAGGAAATGAAGTTACCTTAGAAAAGAACAGTCTGGACTAGATATTATAAAGGTCTCATTTTCACAAAGAACAATAAATGAATGAAACTGATTGTGTGGATGCTAATAATAACACATATAATCGAAAT